>JARQOC010000006.1:4176870-4796662 GCA_033576535.1 Allobates femoralis | reverse complement strand
GGTGTGGTGTTCGGCCGGGCTCAATCCCGGCTCGGTGTGGGGTTCGGCCGGGCTCAATCCCGGCTCGGTGTGGGGTTCGGCCGGGCTCACTCCCGGCTCGGTGTGGTGTTCGGCCGGGCTCAATCCCGGCTCGGCGTGGTGTTCGGCCGGGCTCACTCCCGGATCGGCGTGGTTTTAGGCTGGGCTCACTCCCGGTTCGGCGTGGTGTTAGGCTGGGCTCACTCCCTGCTCGCGTGGTGTTCGGCCGAACTCACTCCCGGCTCGGCGTGGTGTTCGTCCGGGCTCACTCCCGGTTCGGCGTGGTGTTCGTCCGGGCTCACTCCCGGCTCGGCGTGGTGTTCGGCCGCGCTCACTCCCGGCTCGGTGTGGTGTTCGGCCGGGCTCACTCCTGGCTCGGTGTGGTGTTCGGCCGGCTCACTCCTGGCTCGTGTGGTGTTCGGCCGGGCTCACTCTCGGCTCGGTGTGGTGTTCACAGATCTACACATAACTCTAGATCAGATCTGTAGACGTATTCTTCTTGTTTCCTGTAAATTCCTACAGACATTACTGTAGCTGTAACAGAGACACTGAGAGCGCAGCACTGAGTGCGGGGCGCAGGGTGGACTGTTGTACCTCATTTACAAAATTACTATTTCTCTGTCTCCCATTGGTGGAAGAGATTAGAGGGAGGAGTGGAAGGTGGAGTCTTCTCTATATATATGAGATTTATATATTTATTTCTGCCTCATTTCCTCATTGTCTTCGTGCAGTGAGGTCATCAGTGACTGCAGCTGGGGAAGATCATGCTGATGTGTTCTGATGTTATTTCCATATTTCTGTTCCACTATGGTGTGGTATTCGGGGTGTGCTATACCAAGGCACAGTGGGGTTTTGGGCAAGGCTTTTCCTCAACACGGTGTCGTGTTTGGCTGGGCTCTCCTCTGGCGCAGTGTGGTGTTCGGCTGGACTCTTCTCTGGCTAGGTGGGATGTTTCTCTGGACTCTCCTCTGGCTTGGTGTGGTGTTCGACTGGGCTCTCCCCTGCCACGGTGTGGTATTTTGCTGGATTTATCCCTGGCAAGGTTTTGTGTTCGGCCGGGCTCACTCCCGGCTCGGTGTGGTTTTCGGCCGGGCTCACTCCCGCTCGGTGTGGTGTTCGGCCAGGCTCACTCCCGGCTCGGTGTGGTGTTCGGCCGGGCTCACTCCCGGCTCGGTGTGGTGTTCGGCCCGGCTCACTCCCGGCTCGGTGTGGTGTTCGGCCGGGCTCACTCCCGGCTCGGTGTGGGGTTCGGCTGGGCTCACTCCCGGCTCGGTGTGGTGTTCGGCCGGGCTCAATCCCGGCTCGGCGTAGTGTTCGGCCGGGCTCACTCCCGGATCGGCGTGGTTTTAGGCTGGGCTCACTCCCGGTTCGGCGTCTGTTAGGCTGGGCTCACTCCCGGCTCGGAGTGGTGTTCGGCTGGGCTCACTCCCGGCTCGGTGTGGTGTTCCTCTGGGCTTTCCCCCAGCACTGTGTGGTGTTTGGCTGGGCTCACTCCCGGCTCGGTGTGGTGTTCCTCTGGGCTTTTCCCCAGCACTGTGTGGTGTTCGGCTAGGCTCACTCCCGGTTCGGGGTGGTGTTCGGCTGGGCTCACTCCCAGCTCGGCGTGGGGTTCGGCCGTGCTCACTCCCGGCTCACTGTACTGTTCGGCCGGGCTCACTCCCGGCTCGGTGTGGTGTTCGGCCGGGCTCACTCCCGGCTCGGTGTGGTGTTCGGCCGGGCTCACTCCCGGCTCGGTGTGGTGTTCTGCCGGGCTCACTCCCGGCTCGGTGTGGTGTTCTGCCGGGCTCACTCCCGGCTCGGTGTGGTGTTCTGCCGGGCTCACTCCCGGCTCGGTGTGGTGTTCTGCCGGGCTCACTCCCGGCTCGGTGTGGTGTTCGGCCGGGCTCACTCCCGGCTCGGTGTGGTGTTCGGCCGGGCTCACTCCCGGCTCGGTGTGGTGTTCGGCCGGGCTCACTCCCGGCTCGGTGTGGTGTTCGGCCGGGCTCACTCCCGGCTCGGTGTGGTGTTCGGCCGGGCTCACTCCCGGCTCGGTGGTGTTTCGGCCGGGCTCATCCCGGCTCGGCGTGGTGTTCGGCCGGGCTCTCACTCCCGTCGGCGTGGTTTTAGGCTGGGCTCACTCCCTGCTCGGCGTGGTGTTAGGCTGGGCTCACTCCCTGCTCGGCGGTGGTGTTAGGCTGTGGTGCCACTCCCGCTCGTTGGTTTGGTGTCGGCCGGGCTCACTCTCGGATCGGTGTGGTGTTCACAGATCTACACATAACTCTAGATCAGATCTGTGGACGAATTCTTCTTGTTTCCTGTAAATTCCTACAGACATTACTGTAGCTGTAACTGAGGCACTGAGAGCGCAGCACTGAGTGCGGGCGCAGGGTGGACTGTTGGTGGAGTCTTCTCTATATATATGAGATTTATATATTTATTTCTGCCTCATTTCCTCATTGTCTTCGTGCAGTGAGGACATCAGTGACTGCAGCTGGGGAAGATCATGCTGATGTGTTCTGATGTTATTTCCATATTTCTGTTACACTATGGTGTGGTGTTCGGGTGTGCACTACCAAGGCACAGTGGGATTTTGGGCAAGGCTTTTTCTCACACGGTGGGGTGTTTGCCTGGGCTCACCACTGGCTAGGTGGGATGTTTCTCTGGACTCTCCTCTGGCTTGGTGGGATGTTTCTCTGGACTCTCCTCTGGCTCGTGTGGTGTTCGCTGGGCTCTCCCCTGCCACGGTGTGGTATTTTGCTGGATTTATCCCTGGCATGGTTTTGTGTTCGGCTAGGGTCTACCCTGGCATTGTGTGGTGTTCGGCTGGAGGTTCGTCACTCCCGCTCGGTGTGGTGTTCGGCTGGGCTCACTCCCGGCTCGGTGTAGTGTTCGGCTGGGCTCACTCCCGGCTCGGTGTAGTGTTCGGGCCTCGGCGCTCACTCCCGGCTCGGTGTGGTGTTTGGCCGGGCTCACTCCCGGCTCGGTGTGGTGTTCGGCTGGGCTCACTCCCGGCTCGGTGTGGTGTTCGGCTGGGCTCACTCCCGACTCGGTGTGGTGTTCGGCTGGGCTCACTCCCGGCTCGGCGTGGTGTTCGGCTGGGCTCTCCCCCGCCATGATGTGGTGTTTGCCTGGGCTCTCCCCCACCGCAGTGTGTTGTTTAGCTGAACTCTTCCCCGCCATGGCATAGTGTTCAGCTGGGCTTTCCCTGCATGGTGTGGTGTTCGGCTGAGCTCTCACCCACCGCGGTGTGGTGTTTCGCTGGGCTTTCTCTTGGCACAGTGTGGTGTTGGTGTTCGATTGGGCTTTTCCCCAGTACAGTGTGGTGTTCGGCTGGGCTCTCCCCCCAAAAAGGTGTGGTGATTGGTTTGGCTGTCCTCCGCCATGGTGGGGTGTTTGGCTGGGATTTCCTCTGTCATGGTTTGTTGTTTGGCTGGGCCCTCCCCCAGCTCGGTGTTGTATTTGGGTGACTTCTCCCTGGCACGGTGCGGTGTTCGGCTGGGCTCTCCCTTGGCATGGTGTGGTGTTCTTCTGGCCTCTTCCCTCGCACAGTGTGGTGTTCGGCAGGACTATCCCCAGCATGGTGTGGTGTTCAGCTGGGCTCTCATCCGGCACAGTGTGGTGTTTGACTGGACTCTTCCCGCTATGGTGTGGTGTTTCACTGGGCTCTCCCCTGGCACGGTGTCGTGTTTCGCTGGGCTATTCCCCCCCATGGAGTGGAGGTTGCTGGTCTCTCCACAGCTACTGTGTGGTGTTTGGCTAGGCTCTTCCTCGGCATGGTGTGGTGTTTCACTGAACTTTCCCCCGAGATGGTGTGGTATTTGGAAGGGCTCTCCCCTGGCATGGTGTGGTGTTCGGCTGGGCTCTCCTCTAGCTCCACGTGGTGTTTCGATGGGCTCTCCCCTGGCACGGTGTGAGGTTTGGCTGGGCTCTCCCCTGGCTCAGGGTGGGATTCGGCTGGGCTTTCCCCCGGCTCGGTGTAGTGTTCGGCTGGGCTGTCCACTGGCGTGATGTGGTGTTTGGCTAGGCTCTACCCCAGCAAGGTGTGATATTTCGCTGGGTTCTCCCCGGCATTGTGTGGTGTTCTGCTGGCCTCTTCCCTGGCACCGTGTGGTGTTTCACTGGGCTTTCCTCTGCAACGGTGTGGTGTTTCGCTGGGCTTTTCCCTGGCTCGGTGTGGTGTTCAGCTTGGCCTTCCTCCAGTAAGGTGTAGTGTTCGGCTGGGCTCTTCTCCCCCATGGTGTGGTGTTTGGCTGGGCTCTCCCCTGCTACGGTGTATTGTTTCGCTGGGCTTTCCCCCATCACGGTGTGATCGACTGGGCTCTCCTCAGCATAGTGTGGTGTTTGGCTGGGCTCTCCTCAGCATAGTGTGGTGTTCGACTGGGGTCTCACCCAGTACAATGTGGTGTTTTGCTGGGCTTTTCCTTGGCATGGTGTAGTGTTCGGCTGGGCTTTCCCCCGGCATAGTGTGGTGTTCAGCTGGGCTCTCCCCTGAAAAGTTGTGGTGATTCGGCTGGGCCCTCCCCCAGCTCAGTGTGGGATTCGGCTGACCTCTCCCTGGTGTGGTGTTCGGTTGGGTTCTCCCCCAGCACGCTGTGATGTTTCACTGGGCTCTCCCCTGGCGTGGTGTGGTGTTCGGCTGGGCTCTCCGCTGCCACGATATGTTGTTTGGCTGGGCTATTCCATGGTATGGTGTGGGGTTCGGCTAGGCTCTCTCACGGCACAGTGTAGTGTTCGGCAGGACTCTTCCACGGCACGGATTGGTGTTCTGCTGGGCTACCCCTGCCGTGGTGTGGGGTTAATTACATATATCTACATATAACTCTAGATCGAATCTGGAGAGAAATTCTTGTTTCCTGTAACATCCTAGAGATAATCCTCCTTGAGCTGTAAAAGAGATACTGAGAGCGCAGCACTAAGGGCGGGGTGGACTGATATACTTCATTTACATAATTATTATTTATCTGTCTCCGATTGGTGGAGGAGGTTAGAGGGAGGAGCTGAAGGTGGAGTTGTCTCTATGTATATGAGATTTGTTTAGATACTAGCTGTAGTACCCGGCTACGCCCGGGTTAATAAATAACTGCTGTTAGCTATAACAAAATAGAATTTGAATATGTCATATTAATGACCTGTAGGAAAATAGAAGCTGAGCTGTGATTGATTGCTATAGGCAGCCTAATAAATCTCCAGCCAACAGTAAACCCTCCCCCTGGCCGGGCAGTATATGTTACCTCGCACAAACACATAATAGACAGCTCATGTGACTGACATCTGCCTTAATTCCCTATATGGCACATGTGCTGCACATTGGCTGTTTTTAATCAGATGTTTATGTTTGGAAAATAAAGATAGCACACGTATGAGGCGAGTTGTGTGAGGTGATTTGTGCACATCTGGTCTGTCTTTGTGGTGTGTGTGTCCCTGTGGGGGGGGGGGGGTATGTGTGGTGTGTGTCTCTGTTGTGTGTGTCTCTTTGTGGTGTGTGTGTGTGTGTCCCTGTGGGGTGAGTGCATGTGTCCCTATAGGGTGTGCATGTGTGTGTGTCCCTGTGGGGGGGGTGTCTGTGTGGGGTGTGTGTCTCTGTGTTGTGTGTGTCTGTGTTGTGTGTGTCTCTGTGTTGTGTGTGTGTCCCTGAGGGGTGAGTGCATGTGTCCCTATAGGGTGTGTGTGTGTGTGTGTCCCTGTGGGGGGGTCTGTGTGGTGTTTGTGTCTCTTTGTGGTGTGTGGTGTGTGTCTCTTTGTGGTGTGTGTGTCCCTGTGGGGTGAGTGCATGTGTCCCTATAGGGTGGCTACGTGTGTGTGTCCCTGTGGGGGGTCTGTGTGGTGTGTGTGTGTCTCTATGTTGTGTGTGTTTGTTCGGGTGCGTGGTGAGTATCCAATGTTGGGGCTGCACCTTAGCGACTATACACTTGCTGTTACTCTTTGTGTGCGTGTGGTGTGTATACATGTTCCGGTGCGTGGTGAATATTTCATGTTGGGGCCCCACCTTAGTGACTATATGCTGGTATGTGCTGTTAGTCTTTGGCGCTATCATTAAGCCCCTCTCATTCACAACTGTCAACTGGTAACTGTCACTTTTTCCCCATTATGTAGATAGGGGCAAAATTGTTTGGTGAATTGGAATGCGCGGGTTAAAATGTCGCCTCACAACATAGCCTGTGACGCTCCCGGGGTCCAGACGTAGGACTGTGCAAAATTTTGTCTCTATAGCTGACATCTGTCGATTTTCCTCCAACTCTTTTCCATTCACTTTTTCCCCATTATGTAGATAGGGGCAAAATTTTTTTGTGAACTGGAACGCGCAGGGTTAAAATTTCGCCTCACAACATAGACTATGACGCTCCCGGGGCTCAAGACGTGCGACTGTGCAAAATTTTGTCTCTATAGCTGACATCTGTCGATTTTCCTCCAACTCTTTTCCATTCACTTTGTCCCCATTATGTAGATGGGGCCAAAATTGTTTGGTGAACTGGAACGCGCAGGGTTAAAATTTCGCCTCACAACATAGCCTATGACGCTCTCGGGGTCCAGACGTGTGACTGTGCAAAATTTTGTGGCTATAATTGCGACGGTGTAGATGCCAATCCCGGATATACACACATACACATACACACACATACACACACATACACACACATTCAGCTTTATATATTAGATTTCTGGCTCATTTCCTCGTTGCCTTCATACAGTGAGGACATCGGCGGCTGCAGCTGGGGAAGATCAATCTGATGTTATTTAAAGTTATTTCCATATTTCTGTTCAACCATGGTGTGATGTTCGTGTAGGCTCTCCCCCGGTATGGTGTGGTGTTTGGCAAGGCTCCCGCCTCCCGGCACCACGATGTCGTGTTTGGCTAGACTCTCCCCTGCCTCAGTCTGGTGTTCTGCTGTGCTGTTCTCTACCACAGTGTGGTGTTTGGCTGGGCTCTCCCCTGGCTCTGTGTGGTGATTGGCTGGGCTCTCCCCCTGGCTCTGTGTGGTGATTGGCTGGGCTCTCCCCCTGGCTCTGTGTGGTGATTGGCCGGGCTCTCCCTCTGGCTCTGTGTGGTGTTCGGCTGGGCTCTCTCCCGGTATGGTGTGGAGTTCGGCTGGGCTCTCCCCCTGCTTGTTGTGGTGTTCGGCTGGGCTCTCCCCCTGCTTGTTGTGGTGTTTGGCTGGGCTCTCCCCCTGATTGGTGTGGTGTTTGGCTGGGCTCTCCCCCTGGCTCGGTGTGGTGATTGGCTGGGCTCTCCCCCGGTATGGTGTGGAGTTCAGCTGGGCTCTCCCCCTGCTTGTTGTGGTGTTCGGCTGGGCTCTCCCCCTGCTTGTTGTGGTGTTCGGCTGGGCTCTCCCCCTGATTCGGTGTGGTGTTTGGCTGGGCTCTCCCCCTGATTGGTGTGGTGTTTGGCTGGGCTCTCTCCCTGATTGGTGTGGTGTTTGGCTGGGCTCTCCCCCTGGCTCTGTGTGGTGTTCGGCTGGGCTCTCTCCCGGTATGGTGTGGAGTTCGGCTGGGCTCTCCCCCTGCTTGTTGTGGTGTTTGGCTGGGCTCTCCCCTGATTGGTGTGGTGTTTGGCTGGGCTCTCCCCCTGGCTCTGTGTGGGGTTTGGCTGGGCTTTCCCCCGGCATAGTGTGGTGTTTGGCTGGGCTCTCCCCCTGATTGGTGTGGTGTTTGGCTGGGCTCTCCCCCTGGCTCTGTGTGGGGTTTGGCTGGGCTTTCCCCCGGCATAGTGTGGTGTTTGGATGGGCTCTCCCCCTGGCTCAGTGTGGTGTTTCACTGGGCTTTCCTCTGCAACGGTGTGGTGTTCGGCTGGGCTCACTCCCGGCTCGGTGTGGTGTTCGGCTGGGCTCACTCCCGGCTTGGCGTGGTGTTCGGCTGGGCTCTCCCCCGCCATGATGTGGTGTTTGCCTGGGCTCTCCCCCACCGCAGTGTGTTGTTTGGCTGAACTCTTCCCCGCCATGGCGTAGTGTTCAGCTGGGCTTTCCCCTGCATGGTGTGGTGTTCGGCTGAGCTCTCACCCACCGCGGTGTGGTGTTTCGCTGGGCTTTCTCTTGGCACAGTGTGGTGTTGGTGTTTGATTGGGCTTTTCCCCAGTACAGTGTGGTGTTCGGCTGGGCTCTCCCCCTGAAAAGGTGTGGTGATTGGTTTGGCTGTCCTCCGCCATGGTGGGGTGTTTAGCTGGGATTTTCTCTGTCATGGTCTGTTGTTTGGCTGGGCCCTCCCCCAGCTCGGTGTTGTATTTGGGTGACTTGTCCCTGGCACGGTGCGGTGTTCGGCTGGGCTCTCCCTTGGCATGGTGTGGTGTTCTTCTGGCCTCTTGTTTGGCTGGGCTCTTCCCTGGCTCGGTGTGGTGTTCGGCTGGGCTCTCCGCCTGCTTGGTGTGGTGTTCGGCTGGTCTTTACCCTGGCTCAGTGTGGGGTTTGGCTGGGCTTTCCCCCGGCATAGTGTGGTGTTCGGCTGGGCTCTCCCCCTGGATCTGTGTGGTGTTTGGCTGGGCTCTCCCCCTGCTTGGTGTGGTGTTTGGCTGGGCTCTCCCCCGGCTCAGTGTCAATAGAAGCCATCCGGGTTAATCTGACAATCTAATATGAAGTGCGATGCCTGGCAGATGATTATCAGGAAGGAAATGATTCAGCATGTCCGACTTCTGACTACTAGTGACGAGTGAGCACTGAGGTGCTCAGGTGCTTGGTACTCATAACAAGCTTTTATGCTCTGACTGGCTCCACTTGTTTACTGACTATAATGGAAGTCAATGGCGACCTCAAGCATTAATCCAGAAGTTCTTCTGGAAAAATGCTTCAGTTCCATACTAACTTCCATTATACTTGGGATCTCTAGTCACACCTATCCAACGGCTTGTTTTGAGTAACGAGCAACCCGAGCATCTCTGGGCTCTGATTTCTTTTGTGTATTAGCAGATAGGCCACTTCTAGAGATGCCTGACAGTGACTCTCTCATAGAGAACACCGGAGCTCTTGGTAGATCAAACGATCAAATGAGTCTATGGGAGACCAGGGAGGATAATTGGTCAGGTCATCATTTAGAAGACACTGTATGAAGGCTGTGGTGCTTATGACATATTGGACTCCTTGGTGTCTCCTTGGTGTTATTCTCTTTACTGGACAAATCTGAAAATCCTCAGCACCGATTCATGTATTGTGGGTTTTTGTAACTCAATTTCTGATTTGTTGTTTTCGTTGTGTTTTCTTTTACACCGAATTCGTCAAAATGGCATCAATGAAACAGTTTTTTGTCTTTTAGGCTTTTTTTCTACCATTCAGTTGATTTATCTTAAAATATATAAGAAGATCAAACTGGTGTCCGCTGAATGTAGAAATCCGCAGCTGTCGGCAGCTAAGGTCTTGGACGTTACATTCTATGGAGGCTCCAATATGGAAGTCACATTGACCAGAAGCTACAGACCAACCATGATGTCCAACCTGGCCATCTATAGATGGTGGCATCAGAGAGGCGAACTACAGAGACCAGCAACTCCAACATGATCATCTATAGTGACCAGGGTCCAGCCGGCACCAACTCCTCTGTAGAGAATGGGAATCTGCTTTTATGCTAATAAAAAACTATAAATCCATAAGATGTGTCTGATTTTCTTCTCCTCTTCCACAGTAGAGTCTGCCTCAGTCTCAGCTTTGGTTTTCTCTTTATTTCATGTATTTTTGCTTTGTTTTGTACTTCTGGTGTTGGGTAATAACGACCATGACTCTGGAAAGGTCGATCTTGTTACCTGACCACTAACCCCAAATTCCTACCTCACCCCTTCCCCTTCCTCCCCGATCCCAAACCAACCCCTCATTCCCTCGAATCAAACTCTCGACACAATCTACTTTTTTGGGATAAAAATGGCCACAGCAGGCTTTATTATGACAACATTAAGAGAAAACATAAATAAACCAATTGGAGAGGTCCTCGAAGCTACAAAGTCTGGTGATTTTTTATGACATTGCCCCTCCCCTCTCTCTACCAAAACTTACTCCTAGCCGTGATCAATCATCTGCTCAGGAGCACTGTGAACCCTAGCGGAGAGGTTTATCCCAAGTACCATTATGGAGAACCCGACGTTCCATTGCAGTGTAACACCGAAAAACCTTTTCCCACCGACGTTCCATCTCCAGGTATCGGCCAAATTTTTCACCCGACAACCATTAATTTACCATCTTGGTGTCCAAGCGTCCGAGATGAAAGAGGGCTCACCTCCTAAGTCAGCCATATTTAAGTCTTATCTAAGGTCCCAACTATAATTACAACCCCAGACCCCATGTCACTTCCTCCCTAACCTAAGACCCCTGCCCCAAGATCACCTTTCACTCTCCCCGCCCCCTTACTTCTCTTGTGGTCATTCCCTCCCTTCCAGCGTCATGCCAGCTTCTACCCCACCCCTCTCTGGAGAGTCCTGGTACTGGTCTGGTCCTCGTTTTCAATCACCATGATCTGCAACATTTGACTCATCACCGAGAGTCACGCACCAAGTCTTTTATGACGCAACTCTAAAGGATAGCAGGAAGACATCCACGAAACCTGATGATCTGCAGCATTGGAGTCATTGCTGAGAGTCACACAGCACATATGTCTCAATGTAGCCCTCCAGGGTAACCAGGTGACATCAGCGAACCTTGATCATCTGCAAAATTCGACTCATTGCACGACGTGGCTCCACAGAGTAACCAGGCGGCATCAATGAAACCTGATGATCTCCGGCATTTGAGTGATTGTCGAGAGTCACACAGCACATATGTCTCAATGTAGCTGTACAGAGTACCTAGTGGCATCAACGAAGCCTAATGATCTGCAGCATTTAACTCATTGCTGATAGTCAAACGCCATGTATGTCATGGCGTAGCTCTACAAAGTAACTAGGTGGCATCAACGAAATCTGATGATCTGTGGCATTTGATATATTGCCAAAAGTCACACACATCATCTATCACGATGCAACGCTACAGAGTAACTAGATGGTATCAACAAAACCTGATAATCTGCGGCATTTAACTCTTCCCCGAGAGTCACGCACCACCACCATCATGACGCAACTCTAATAGTACCTTTACACGCCGCTATGGGATGGTGGAAACAACCGGGTGCTTCACGTGCACGAGCACGCACCAACGGTTGAAAACGGTACCCGCACCACCTTTACACGACGCAACAAGGTGCGCTACGGTAGGTTACATCTATCTCTGGATACATCGCCGGGTGCCACAAGTTACCTTCTGCAGAGCACCTTACCTCATTTACACGCCGCTATAACAAGGTAATATGGGCGGACCTGGTGCAGCAGGGACAACACATAGGCGTGCCACAATTGTGGATTACGAGAATTCCGTATGCTGATAGGACAAAGCAATAACATCATGATTGGCAGCCAGCGCAGGAGGCTGACTAATACATGACGCTCGAGCAATTGTGTAGTGTGACTGGTCAGCTCCTTAAATATGCCGCCCTATGCAGCGACAACCAATCGTAACGCAGGAGCTTCCTCCAATGATCGCTGATGGGGCGCGGTATCCCGGAGCCTGTGTCACGCCCCAGGTAGATAGCAAGGTGTCGAAACAACCCTCCCGTTCCTTATTTACACGCCGATACAGGCCGTAACCATCGCCTTGAAATCAAGCTGTTTTAGAGCACTGCTCTGAAACAGGTGCCGCAAGTGACGGGTGGAAACAACCGTCTTTACACGCCGCGACCGCGGGTTGATTTGGCGGTGCAAGATACATTTCTCTCATCTACCCGGTTGTTTCCACCATCCTGTAGCGGCGTGTAAAGGTATCAAGAAAGGCTTATGAGCTGCAGCTTTTGAGTAATTGATGAGATTTGCACAGCACATAGGTCTTGATGTAGCTCTCTAGAATAACCGAAGGGCATCAAAAAAGCCTGATGATTTGCAGCATTTGACTTATTGCTGAGAGTCACACACCACATATGTCATGTCATCAAAGAAGCCATCATCAGGTGGCATCAAAGAAGCCCGCAGATCTGCAGCATTGACCTATTGCCAAGAGTAACACACCATGTCTGTCACAACGCAGCTCTACAGAGTATCAACAACAGTATCAACGAACCCTCATAATCTGAAGCATTTGGCTCATTGCGAGAGTCACACAACACATACGCCATGACGCAGCTCTACAGAGTGACCGAGTGGCATCAATGAAACCTAATGATCTGAGGCATTTTACTCATCACTGAGAGTCACTGACTCGTGTGTCACACTGCAGATGTACAGAGTAACCGGGTGGCATCAACAAAATCTGATGGTCTTCAGCATTTGACTTATTGCCGAGAGTCACACACCAGATATGATGATTATTATTATTATTTATTTATTTATAGAGCACCATTCATTCCATGGTCTGTACATGAGAAAGGGATACATACAGACAAGTTAAAAATGCAATGAAAAAACAGTGACAGACCGATACAGAATGGAGAGAGGACCCTCATTCTACAGGGCAAAGGGGAGAGAGACAGTAGGATGGGTCTGCTCTGGTGGGGATGGAGCGCCAGGTCCAGTGGTGGTGGAGATCCGGGTCCAGTGGTGCAGGATCGCCAGGTCCAGTTTTGGTGGAGCGCCAGGTCCAGTGGTGGTGGAGCGCCAGGTCCAGTGGTGGTGCAGCGCCAGGTCCAGTGGTGGTGGAGCGCTGGGTCCAGCGGTGGTGAGGTGGCACCGTGGTCATTGCAGACTGTAGGCTGTTCTTAAGAGATGGGTTCTCAGGTTCCTCTTGAAGGTTCTGAGTGTAGGAGGTAGTCGGACGTTTTGGGGTGCAGAATGCCAGAGGATGGGGATGCTCGGGCGAAACCTTGCAGGCGGTTAGATGAGGAACGTACAAGTGTGGAGGAGAGGAGGAGGAGGTCTTGGGAGGATCGAAGATTACAAGTTGGATGATATCGGGAGATTAGTTCAGAGATATATGGGGGGGACAGATTGTGGACGGCTTTGTGAGTCAATGTTAGTTTGATTTGATACGCTGGTGAATTGGGAGCCAGTGGAGGGATTTGCAGAGGGGAGAAGTGGAGGAATAGCGAGGAGAGAAGGGGGATTAGTCGGGCAGCAGAGGTATGGACAGACTGGAAAGGTGCAAGAGTGTTAGCAGGGAGGCCACAGAGGAGGAGGTTGCAGTAGTCGAGACAGGAGATGATGAGGGCATGTACTAGTAATTTGGTAAATTGAGGGTTGAGGAAGGGACGGATTCTGGAAATATTTTTGAGTTGGAGGCGGCAGGAGGTGGTGAGGGCTTGGATGTGCGGTTTAAAGTATAAGGCAGAGTCAAGGGTCACTACGAGGCAGCGGACTTCAGGTACAGGGCAAAGTATGATGTCATTTAATGTGATTGATATATCTGGTAAGGAAAGTGTGCGAGATGGAGGAAAGAGGATGAGTTCAGTTTTGTCTATGTTTAGTTTAAGGAAACAAGAGAAGGAGGAGGATATGGCTGATAGACACTCCGGGATTCTGGACAGCAGAGAGGTGACATCTGGGCCAGAGAGGTAGATCTGAGAGTCATCAGCGTACAGGTGATACTGGAAGCCATGGGACTTTATGAGTTGTCCTAGGCCAAGAGTATACAGTTAGGGCCAGAAATATTTGGACAGTGACACAATTTTGGCGAGTTGGGCTCTGCATGCCACCACATTGGATTTGAAATGAAACCTCTACAACAGAATTCATGTGCAGATTGTAACGTTTAATTTGAAGGGTTGAACAAAAATATCTGATAGAAAATGTAGGAATTGTACACATTTCTTTACAAACACTCCACATTTTAGGAGGTCAAAAGTAATTGGACAAATAAACATAACCCAAACGAAATATTTTTATTTTCAATATTTTGTTGCGAATCCTTTGGAGGCAATCACTGCCTTAAGTCTGGAACCCATGGACATCACCAAACGCTGGGTTTCCTCCTTCTTAATGCTTTGCCAGGCCTTTACAGCCGCAGCCTTCAGGTCTTGCTTGTTTGTGGGTCTTTCCGTCTTAAGTCTGGATTTGAGCAAGTGAAATGCATGCTCAATTGGGTTAAGATCTGGTGATTGACTTGGCCATTGCAGAATGTTCCACTTTTTTACACTCATGAACTCCTGGGTAGCTTTGGCTGTATGCTTGGGGTCATTGTCCATCTGTACTATGAAGCGCCGTCCAATCAACTTTGCAGCATTTGGCTGAATCTGGGCTGAAAGTATATCCCGGTACACTTCAGAATTCATCCGGCTACTCTTGTCTGCTGTTATGTCATCAATAAACACAAGTGACCCAGTGCCATTGAAAGCCATGCATGCCCATGCCATCACGTTGCCTCCACCATGTTTTACAGAGGATGTGGTGTGCCTTGGATCATGTGCCGTTCCCTTTCTTCTCCAAACTTTTTTCTTCCCATCATTCTGGTACAGGTTGATCTTTGTCTCATCTGTCCATAGAATACTTTTCCAGAACTGAGCTGGCTTCTTGAGGTGTTTTTCAGCAAATTTAACTCTGGCCTGTCTATTTTTGGAATTGATGAATGGTTTGCATCTAGATGTGAACCTTTTGTATTTACTATCATGGAGTCTTCTCTTTACTGTTGACGTAGAGACAGATACACCTACTTCACTGAGAGTGTTCTGGACTTTAGTTGATGTTGTGAACGGGTTCTTCTTCACCAAATAAAGTATGCGGCGATCATCCACCACTGTTGTCATCCGTGGACGCCCAGACCTTTTAGAGTTTCCAAGCTCACCAGTCAATTCCTTTTTTCTCAGAATGTACCCAACTGTTGATTTTGCTACTCCAAGCATGTCTGCTATCTCTCTGATGGATTTTTTCTTTTTTTTCAGCCTCAGGATGTTCTGCTTCACCTCAATTGAGAGTTCCTTTGACCGCATGTTGTCTGGTCACAGCAACAGCTTCCAAATGCAAAACCACACACCTGGAATCCA
This sequence comes from Allobates femoralis, assembly GCA_033576535.1. Taxonomy (NCBI): domain Eukaryota; kingdom Metazoa; phylum Chordata; class Amphibia; order Anura; family Aromobatidae; genus Allobates; species Allobates femoralis. The sequence continues at coordinate 4,781,761 of JARQOC010000006.1, read as the reverse complement.
CCCCTGACCTTTTAACTACTTCATTGATTACAGGTTAACGAGGGAGACGCCTTCAGAGTTAATTGCAGCCCTTAGAGTCCATTGTCCAATTACTTTTGGTCCCTTGAAAAAGAGGAGGCTATGCATTACAGGGCTATAATTCCTAAACCCTTTCTCCGATTTGGATGTGGAAACTCTCATATTGCAGCTGGGAGTGTGCACTTTCAGCCCATATTATATATATGATTGTATTTCTGAACATGTTTTTGTAAATAGCTAAAATAACAAAACTTGTGTCACTGTCCAAATATTTCTGGCCCTAACTGTATATGGAAAACAGGAGAGGCCCCAGGACAGAGCCTTGAGGGACCCCAACAGAGAGAGGGTCGGGTGACGAGGTCGTGTGGGAGTGGGAGACACTAAATGTGCGGTTATAGAATGACAAAGCTCTACAGAGATTTTGGGCAGCAAAAACGAATCCTGATGATCTGAGGCTTTTGACTCATCACCGAGATTCACACAAATACACACAACAAAGCTTTATAAAGTAACCGGGCGCCATCAACGAAGCCCGATGATCTGCAGAATTTGACTTTCTACTGAGAGTCACATACCACATATGTCATGATACAGCTCTACCGAGCAACCAGAAGGTATAGACAAAGCCTGATGATCTTCGACATAGTGACACAGCTTTCCAGAGTAACCAGGCCGCAATAATGAACCATGGCGATCCGAGGCATTTGACTTATCACTGAGAATCATGCACCATGTTCTTCATGACACAGATCGTCAGTATAACACGCATTGTACTGGTGGCGAGACAGGCGAGACACGACCGGTCTTGATCTATACAAGTGTATTGAGTGAGAGAAGCTGGGCATCTCTAGTTGGGATGTGGTCGGGGGTATGCATAGCATTTACTTGTGGTCACATGACCGCTTGATCTCTCCAATAGGATTGTAGAGAATTCCCACTGTGCATGCTGTGTGCGATGAGAGGATTCACAAGTCTGCAGTCACAGAGCTACTGGAGACTATAGTAATAAGCCTGGACAATCCATTGAAGAAAAAGTACAATGATGAATTGGTGCCAATTATTTTCGGCTTTGTACAGTAAAATGCAGAACACCATGAAGGAAATTAGACTGTCTCTTCTTATGTCCACCGGGGTTGGTGCATTGCCGCTGGGGTCTGGAGTACAGGGGTCTGAAGTACAGGGGTCTGGAGTACAGGGGTCTGAAGTACAGCAGTCTGGAGTACATGGGTCTGAAGTACAAAGGTCTGGAGTACAGGGGTCCGGAGTACAGGGGTCCGGAAGTACAGGGGTCCGGAGTACAGAGGTCCGGAGTACAGGAGTCCGGAGTACAGGGGTCTGAAGTACAGAGGTCCGGAGTACAGGGGTCCGGAGTACAGGGGTCTGGAGTACAGAGGTCTGAAGTACAGGGGTCTGGAGTACAGACGTCTGGAGTACAGGGGTCTGGAGTACAGGGGTGTGGAGTACAGGGTCTGAAGTACAGGGGTCTGGAGTACAGGGGTCTGGAGTACAGGGGTGAGAGTACAGAGGTCTGAAGTACAGGGGTCTGGAGTACAGGGTCTGGAGTACAGCGGTCTGGAGTACAGGGGTCTGGAGTACAGAGGTCTGGAGTACAGAGGTCTGGAGTACAGCGGTCTGGAGTACAGGGGTCCGGAGTACAGGGGTTCTGAAGTACAGAGGTCTGGAGTACAGGGGTTCTGAAGTACAGGGGTCTGGAGTACAGGGGTCTGGAGTACAGGGGTCTGGAGTACAGGGGTCTGGAGTACAGGGGTCTGAAGTACAGGGGTCTGGAGTACAGGGGTCTGGAGTACAGGGGTCTGAAGTACAGGGGTCTGGAGTACAGGGGTCTGAAGTACAGGGGTCTGGAGTACAGGGGTCTGGAGTGCAGGGGTCTGAAGTACAGGGGTCTGGAGTACAGGGGTCTGGAGTGCAGGGGTCTGAAGTACAGGGGCCTGGAGTACAGGGGCCTGGAGTACAGGGGTCTGAAGTACAGGGGCCTGGAGTACAGGGGTCCGGAGTACAGGGGTCCGGAGTACAGGGGTCCGGAGTACAGGGGTCCGGAGTACAGGGGTCTGGAGTACAGGGGTCCGGAGTACAGGGGTCCGGAGTACAGGGGTCCGGAGTACAGAGGTCTGGAGTACAGGGGTCTGGAGTACAGGGGTCCGGAGTACAGGGGTCTGGAGTACAGAGGTCTGGAGTACAGGGGTCCGGCACGTCTGTTATTTTTGTATTTGTGTTACTGGAATGGAACAGAAATATGGAAATAACATCAGAACACATCAGCATGATCTTCCCCAGCTGCAGCCACTGATGTCCTCACTGCACGAAGACAATGAGGAAATGAGGCAGAAATAACTAAATAAATCTCATATATATAGAGAAGACTCCACCCCCAATCTTCTCCACCAATAAGAGACACGAGGAATGTTCTAGAAGTAATGCTTATGTAAATGAGGTATAATAGTCCCCCTCCGCCCACACTCAGTACCGTGCTCTCAGTGTCTCTGTTGCAGCTCCAGGAGTTTATGGCTTCTCCCCCTTGCCATAAATTGATCTGTATACACAGACTGTGGGGTGGAGATGGGGACCGCTCAGTCTGGCAGCACATGGTGTAGTACATAATATGGGACTTTGTATATAGTACAAGTTCTGTGCCATGAATGTGGCATCCCAGAGTCCGGTTGCCACAATGACATTGCCTCCCTCAGAGAGTTATGTTGTGCTTTGAAGCAAGAGGGAGTATCCTCACCAGGTAAGCCCACTGCACACAACACCTTTCCTGACTCCAGACCAAAAGGGGGAGCTCTAACCCGGATTCAGGGGAGCTCCACTATAAATTCTGGCCTGGGGGCTGGGTTAATTAGTTCAGTTGCTAGGAGGACTGTGAAGAGCAGAGTAAGGCTCATCCGACAGAGACTAGCCAGCGAGAAGGACCCATAGGAGAGGGTCTGAGGGGGGAGAGGAGACAGCCTGGAGAAGTGGAGCCAATGAGCCAGCCACCCCAATGCAGAGCACCAGAAGTGGACACCGGAGTCCGAGATTGTGAGGGTATTCCAGGCTCAACAGCCAAAACTGAAGGGCAGGAGATTCCAAGTCTCCCGGCCACAACAAAGCCCAGGAAGCAAAGCAGTATCAGAGAGGTCAGGGACAGCAACTAGAGGAGAGGTGCCCAGGAAGGGCTTGAGCTGCCTGTCATACGGGTGAGAGAGGGTCGCAGCTAGCTACAGGCAGCCAGGGCCTGCCAAGAGTAGTGCAACAGGGAGGCTTCAGAACTCACTGGGTGAGGAGACCCCCAACTTGCTTCCAAACCACCCGGATTCCCAACATCTCTTGTGGACGGTACCCTGGACTAAACCTGCTACTTCTGCCAGTAAGGTTAATGGAGAGTACGTACTATGTGTCTGTCAATTATTCAGTCAGCCATGCACCCCCAACGGCCTACTACCGCCATAGATTTTACCTGTTGCCCTGGGGAACCACTCCACCCGTTGGGAGTGACACCACCGCAGCTGCACTCCCATCATCCCCAGAGGACTCATACTGCAGAATCAGCCGCTAATAGCCCAATACCATGGATGGCGTCACGACAACCAGTCCCTACACCTGTTTAATTGACACTGCCAGGGCCACGGAAGCTGGGTCTTGACTCCCGTGACTCTCACAGCAAAGCACCGCTGCCTGGTTCTGAGTACCCCATGGCCCTGGAGTGGTGGTGTGTCATGAACAATAAAACTATACAACATTTCTATCATTTTTTTGTAGTGCACTAACTGCTCCACTCATCAGCCTCATTTCCTGCTATGCTAGGCTTAGATTTTAGTTGTAGATTTTTTGCACCATCTGCAGTGAGATGCCGGCAGGAGATTCTCAGCCTCTGTGGGATGCTGCCATTTTCTCTTATTCACTTAGCTGCCCAGTCCCTGTACTTCTACGGCACTGTTGGTGGGTTCCAGGACCTCTGCTACCTGGTTTCTGGACTTCCAGGACTTCCACTGCCAAAATCTCAGGCTTCTAGGACCTCTGCTGTCCAGATACTGGGCTTTTTAGGTCTTCTGCTGCTTGGTTGTCTGGATCCAGGACCTGTGCTTCCTGGTTCCCAGGCTTCCAGGTCTTCTGCCTGTTGGTTACTGCGTTTCCAGTACCTCTGTTGCCCTGTTCCCGGGCTTCCAAGACCTCTGATTCCCAGTAGTAGGGCTTCCACAACCTCAGCTGCCCAGTTTCCGGGCTCACAGTACCTTTGTTGCCCAGCTTCAAGTCTTCCAGGATCTCTGCTGCCTGATTCCTGGGCTTCCAGGACCTCTGATGTCTGATCCTGGTCTTCAAGGACTTCTGCTGTCCGGTACACTGGCTTCAAGGATGTCTTGTACCTGGTTACCAGGCTTCTAGGGCCTCTGCTTCCTAGTTCCCGGGCTTACAGGACCTTAGATGCTCGGTTCTCAAGCTTCCAGGATCTTTGCTGCCCAGTTAATTGGTCCAGGACATCTGCTGCTTAGTTACCAGATTTCCAGGACCTTTGATGCCCAGTTTCAGGGCTTCCAGGACCTCTGCTGCTCGGTTACTTGGCTTCCAGGACATCTGCTGCTCGGTTACTTGGCTTCCATGACATCTGCTGCTCGGTTACTTGGCTTCCAGGACATCTGCTACTCGGTTACTTTGCTTTCATGACATCTGCTGCTCGGTTACTTTGCTTCCATGACATCTGCTGCTTGGTTACTTTGCTTCCATGACATCTGCTGCTCGGTTACTTTGCTTCCAGGACATCTGCTGCTTGGTTACTTTACTTCCATGACATCTGCTGCTTGGTTACTTTGCTTCCAGGACCTCTGCTGCTTGGTTACTTTACTTCCATGACATCTGCTGCTCGGTTACTTTACTTCCAGGACCTCTGCTGCTTGGTTACTTTGCTTCCAGGACCTCTGCTGCTTGGTTACTTTACTTCCAGGACATCTGCTGCTCGGTTACTTTGCTTCCAGGACCTCTGCTGCTCGGTTATTTTGCTTCCAGGACCTCTGCTGCTCGGTTATTTTGCTTCCAGGACCTCTGCTGCTCGGTTATTTTGCTTCCAGGACATCTGCTGCTCAGTTACTTGGCTTCCAGGACCTCTGCTGCTTGGTTACTTTGCTTCCAGGACCTCTGCTGCTCGGTTACTTTGCTTCCAGGACATCTGTTGCTCGGTTACTTTGCTTCCAGGACCTCTGCTGCTCGGTTACTTGGCTTCCAGGACCTCTGCTGCTTGGTTACTTTGCTTCCATGACATCTGCTGCTCGGTTACTTGGCTTCCATGACATCTGCTGCTCGGTTACTTGGCTTCCAGGACATCTGCTGCTCGGTTACTTGGCTTCCAGGACATCTGCTGCTCGGTTACTTTGCTTCCAGGACATCTGCTGCTCGGTTACTTGGCTTCCAGGACATCTGCTGCTTGGTTACTTGGCTTCCATGACATCTGCTGATCGGTTACTTTGCTTCCAGGACATCTGTTGCTCGGTTACTTTGCTTCCAGGACATCTGTTGCTCGGTTACTTGGCTTCCAGGACCTCTGCTGCTCGGTTACTTGGCTTCCAGGACCTCTGCTGCTCGGTTACTTGGCTTTCATGACATCTGCTGCTCGGTTACTTTGCTTCCAGGATATCTGCTGCTCGGTTACTTGGCTTCCATGACATCTGCTGCTTGGTTACTTGGCTTCCAGGACCTCTGCTGCTCGGTTACTTGGCTTCCAGGACCTCTGTTGCTCGGTTACTTGGCTTCCAGGACATCTGATGCTCGGTTACTTTGCTTCCAGGACCTCTGCTGCTCGGTTACTTGGCTTTCATGACATCTGCTGCTCGGTTACTTTGCTTTCATGACATCTGCTGCTCGGTTACTTTGCTTTCATGACATCTGCTGCTCGGTTACTTTGCTTCCAGGACATCTGTTGCTCGGTTACTTTGCTTTCAGGACATCTGCTGCTCGGTTACTTTGCTTTCATGACATCTGCTGCTCGGTTACTTTGCTTTCATGACATCTGCTGCTCGGTTACTTTGCTTCCAGGACATCTGTTGCTCGGTTACTTTGCTTCCAGGACCTCTGCTGCTCGGTTATTTTACTTCCAGGACCTCTGCTGCTTGGTTACTTGGCTTCCAGGACCTCTGCTGCTTGGTTACTTTGCTTCCAGGACATCTGCTGCTCGGTTACTTTGCTTCGAGGACATCTGCTGCTCGGTAACTTAGCTTCCATGACATCTGCTGCTCGGTTACTTGGCTTCCATGACATCTGCTGCTCGGTTACTTGGCTTCCATGACATCTGCTGCTCGGTTACTTGGCTTCCAGGACCTCTGCTGCTCGGTTACTTGGCTTCCATGACATCTGCTGCTCGGTTACTTTGCTTCCAGGACATCTGCTGCTCGGTTACTTGGCTTCCAGGACCTCTGCTGCTCGGTTACTTGGCTTCCAGGACCTCTGCTGCTTGGTTACTTGGCTTTCATGACATCTGCTGCTCGGTTACTTTGCTTCCAGGATATCTGCTGCTCGGTTACTTGGCTTTCATGACATCTGCTGCTCGGTTACTTTGCTTCCAGGACCTCTGCTGCTTGGTTACTTGGCTTTCAGGACATCTGCTGCTCGGTTACTTTGCTTCCAGGATATCTGCTGCTCGGTTACTTGGCTTCCATGACATCTGCTGCTCGGTTACTTGGCTTCCAGGATATCTGCTGCTCGGTTACTTGGCTTCCAGGACATCTGCTGCTCGGTTACTTGGCTTTCATGACATCTGCTGCTCGGTTACTTTACTTCCAGGATATCTGCTGCTCGGTTACTTGGCTTCCATGACATCTGCTGCTTGGTTACTTGGCTTCCAGGACCTCTGCTGCTTGGTTACTTTGCTTCCAGGACCTCTGCTGCTCGGTTACTTGGCTTTCATGACATCTGCTGCTCGGTTACTTTGCTTCCAGGACATCTGCTGCTCGGTTACTTGGCTTCCATGACATCTGCTGCTCGGTTACTTTGCTTCCAGGACATCTGCTGCTCGGTTACTTGGTAAATCTGTTTTTATTAAAGTATGAAACAAGATAACACAACAATTTGAAGCATAGTGCATCAACATAATGCACAGCGTATTGAACATCGCTGTGGAGGCAAAAGAAAAATATGACCTGACAGGAGTAACATGTAAGATCATGGAAACAAAGCCGTATAAGTTCCTGTGGTGGTAGTGAGTCCAGAACATTATTAGTCCCAATTCTTCATAAGCTGGTTTCCGGAACATACCTAAAATCCACGCGATAAACCGAATAGAGGCAATTAAGCATACTCAAAAAGGTAAAAAAAGAGGAAAAGGAGGTCAAGTAAGGATAAAGAGAAAGAGAGAAGAGAGGGGGGAATAGTGGGATATAAGGACCCTAGAGGGGGTATAAAGTAGCAGAAGGAGGAGAAAGACAAAATGGAGCAGGGGGTTCACGATAAGGGGTCAGGATAGGGGACGCCCGGGGGATAGCCGATATCTGTAGGTCAAGGATTATGCCGCAAGCCATGAGGCAAGAGCAGGGGATTCCCTAAACATAAGCCATGACGACCAGGTCCGGAAAAATCTGTCAGTATCCTGGGTCGTGGAGCTAGATTGGTGTAACAGGTCCTCCATCCTACAAATATCACTAACCTCTGTCACCAGTTCTTCCTTGGAGGGGCATCTGATCTGTTTCCAGTATCTTGGTATAAGTCTCCTAGCTGCCGTCAAAAAATGACGTAACAGCCCCTTCTTGAAGGACGAGACAGAACCTTGTGGTAAATTTAGAAGGGCCAGTTCCGGAGACGGGGAGAGCGGTTGACCACACACTGCAGTATACAATGCAAAGACTTGTTGCCAAAATACCTGAATAGCGGGACAGGACCACCAAAGATGCAAATAAGTTCCTCCTGCAGCCGAGCATCTCCAGCATGACGCCGATACCGAGGGGAATATCCTATGGATCTCCGCAGGGCACCTGTACCATCTCGCCACCACCCTGTAATTCCTCTCCTGGGACACTGCATATATAGACGAGCTGCGCGTGCAGAGGAGGAGAGTCCCCACCTCAGAAGCTGTGAATGATCTGTTGAGATCTCGCTCCCACTTGTAAATAAATGGAGGTGTGCCCCCCTGTATTGGAATAGATAGTTCTTGGAGCAATTTGTAAACCGATGAGACAGGGCGATGAGGAGGGCGGCTCTCCACACACAGCTCCTCGAACGGGAGTAGGTCCCGAAATATACATGAATGAGGTAATGTTGAGATATAGCTGCGAAGCATGCTCATTTGGAACCAGGCATCCCGTGGGATCTGGGAGGCCGGGAAGAGACTCTGGAGGGGTCGAATCCCTAATGAAGTCGTGAAGCAGGACAATGTTGGGTAGGAGTCTCTATGTGCATGGAGGAACCTAGTGCGACCGCGGTCAAGAGTCAGGTCACGATTGTGGAATATCGGGGTCAGTGGTCCTGGGACAGATGTCAGTCCGTATAATAGTCGAGCTTGGACCATAAACAATTTAAGATTATACGTTATAAAGGGCAAGGATTTATCGTCCGAGGATCTGAGTGTCCAAATCTTGGCCAGGGGATTGGAGGCACAACTACACATTTCCACGTCTACCCAACTCTTCCCCCTAGATGAATGAAACAGATCTAATACACACGCGCTCAAGGCTGCGTGATGGTATTTCTGGAAATCTGGTAGGCCCACTCCTCCCCTCTCCACACTTCTAGTGAGAATGGAGTGAGAGAGTCTCGATCTGTTATGGACCAAATAAACTTAATAATAGCACTTTTGAGTCTGGAGAAGAAAGAAGCGGGCAAAAGTATAGGCAATGCCTGAAAGTAGAATAGCAGACGTGGAAGGAGATCCATGCGGACTGTGTTGACCCTACCTAACCATGACAGGTGAAGTTTGTTCCATCTGTGTAGGTCGGCATCCACCACTCTCAGGAGACCATGATAGTTAGTACTGAATAGGCGTGCGGGATCAGAGGGCAACTTAATGCCGAGGTAGTTGAGGCAGTCCGATTTCCATATAAACGGAAACGAGGCCTTTAGGGCTACAACCATGTCTCGAGGCAGGGAAACATTTAACATCTCAGATTTGGTGGAATTCATTTTGAAATTGCTTAATTTGCCAAACAACTGAAGAATTGTAAGGATATTAGGTAAACTGACGTTCGGTTTTGTGATATATAATAGCAGATCGTCCGCAAATAGTGCTAATTTATGTTCCCTTTTGAGGGAGCGAAGACCATGTACCCCAGGATCGTTCCTGAGAGCCACTGCCAGATGTTCCATTGTCAGGACATACAGTATTGGTGACAGGGGGCAACCCTGGCGTGTACCATTGCGTATATTAAAAGAATCAGAAAGGGATCCATTTATTCTAATACGTGCCGTTGGGGAGGAGTACAAGGCCCCTATTCTACGCAGCATGGTTTCACCCAGGCCCCACGACTCCAAGACTTGAAACATGAAGCCCCAGTGCACCCTGTCGAATGCCTTTTCAGCATCAATGGACAGGATGCACATGGGTATGCCTCCGCGTCTGGCACTATCAATCAGGGCCGTGGAGCGAATGGTGTTATCTCTAGCCTCACGGTCGGGAACAAAGCCCACTTGGTCTGTGCTAATTGTTGCGGGGAGATATGTGCGCAGTCTATTCGACAGGAGCTTGGCAAACAACTTAACATCTAGGTTGATGAGTGAGATTGGGCGATAACTACCGCACTGGGTTGGATCCTTGCCCGGTTTTGGGAGTACGATTATATGAGCCATAAGGGCCTGAGAAGGGAAAGCTCCTCCCATCGAGACATGATTGAATGCACCCAATAAGACCGGGGTCAGTTGGTCAGCCAGCGTCTTGTAAAAACCGGCTGCGTAGCCATCCGGCCCTGGGCTCTTACCCACTTTCATCTCTTTGATCGAAGACGCCAGTTCCTCCATAGAGAATGGTGCCTCGAGGGCGGAGGAATCTTCTGCCTTGAGAGGTGGTAGATGGTGTCTACGGAGGAAGGAAGTCATGTCAACGGTACGCAGAGAAACGTCTGGGCCCTGGGAGTCAGGTCTAATATTATACAACGAGGCATAGTATTGTTTAAAAGAGGACAGAATTTCAGAGGTTTTGTGGGCAATTCCACCTTGATCATTTTTAATGCAAGAGATATAAGTGCGAGCGGTGCGAGGGTGGAATGTTCGGGACAACATTTGTCCGCTTTTGTTTCCATGTCTATAAAAGCGTGCCCTCAATCTGTCTCTACGGTTTCTGTCCCTCTGATCTAAGATTGAGAGGAGAGAACACCTCAAAGCGGTCAGTTGGACAAACTGTTGAGGGGTAGGGTTTTGTTTATGTTGTGATTCTAATAAAGCTATCTGGGACAACAGGGAAGCTATGTCCGCCATTCTGGATTTCTTCAGGCGTGAGCCATGCGAAATAAAAATGCCACGAAGGACACATTTGAGAGCCTCCCATTGTATAGTGGGGGACGTAGGGTCCTGAGAATGTTCTGAGGAGAAGTGGCGGACTGCGTCCCTAATGTTCCGTATGCACTCTGGGTCGTGAAGTAGATTTTCGTTGAGGCGCCACGTATAGGCAGGTTTAGCACCATCTCCCAGGTCGAGGGTAAGAAAGATGGGGGCATGGTCAGACCATAAAATGGCACCAATTTTTGCCTCCACATTTCTATCCAAGAGCCCGTGAGAAATTAGGAACCTGTCGATTCTGCTATAGGTGGAATGCACTGGGGAATAAAAGGTGTAATCTTTTGTGTCTGGATAAAGAATTCGCCACACATCTACCAGATGCAACGTGTCCCACTGACGTCTAAGGCGGTGGAGAGATGGCGCAGTATGACTGGACTTACCCGAGGAAACATCTATGCTCGGCTGCATTGGGAAATTGAAGTCACCTCCAAGGATAACCGGACACGAGCCAGCGAATTCGTCTAATTTCTTGCGGCAGTCCGCTCCAAACCTCCTGAGGCCACTATTAGGGAAATAAAGGTTGGCAATGACAAACATGTTGAGGTGCCATGACACCTGCAGAAATAGAAACCTGCCCTGTGGATCTATCAAAGACTTGTGAATCGTCGGAGTAAAGGACCTGTGAAAAGCCACAGAGACCCCTTTGGATTTTGCTAATGGGTTAGTGCTATGGTACCAAGTCGGGTAATACCCCGTCTCACATTTGGGTACTGAGTCAGACCTGAAATGGGTTTCTTGAAGGAGTAATATTGCCACTTTATTTTTATGAGAGGAGTATGTGATCTGCCTCCTTTTTTCTGGTTGGTTCAATCCCTTGACATTATGGGAGCAAAAGGTTAGGTCAGCCATGAGGAGTTTGTAAGAGGGAAGCAGATTTAGTCAAACATCGGTGTACCCCCGGGCGTGGGGAAGGGTATGTGACGGGTAAGGAAGGGAGTTGGGCAGAAAAGCATATAGAAAAGAAAGAGAGGTTAGGCATATAAAGAAGGAAAATAACATTCAAATGGCCTATATATGTGCAATTTTTGGAAGGCATCTAAGCTTTCCAGCACTAGCGAGGGAAGGTGTCAGCCCGAGAGGGTCGCAACCCCCAGCACCTGCCCCCGCAGCAAATTAAGTAATATAAACGTTGATATCAACTCTAGAGCTATTGCATTTAAATTATCAGTATATGGGTAAACAATCAAGGGGTTCTCCCTGTAGCTGATGGTATAAGGTCACAAGTATGAAAACATTAACAGTTGAAAGCAGCAGTTGGACCATATGAACCAGAGAAAGACTCGAACATAAGTTCTTCAGCAAGATCTATAACAACAAAACAAAACAAATATGGGCTGATAGTGGTCCAGGAGTATAGTCGAATCCCGGAGCTATAGTAATAGTGTTCTGATGAAAGACATAAGCCTATCAGCCACATATAGGAAACTGGAAAACTAGTCTGTCTTTGCATAGATTGGCCTGTAGGTGTCACTCTGATATCAGGGGAACCAACGAATGTACAGTTATGAGAGGAAACAATTGAGCCTGGTAACTTCAGGAAAGAGGGAAACATTGAAGTTTTGCAAAAGTCAGGTTTCTCCATAGTGGGAAGCGGGGTTCCTACCTCCCCTATCTCTACGGATTCTCTGCCAGCGCGGCGGGAGGGAGGAGGACAACTGAGGCATCTGAGGCCAATCCGGCAGGGTGATTGTAGGCAGGTCGAAGGTGTCCAGGACACGGGGCAAATCATCTATCTTCCGGAACGTGGCAGATTTTCCTCCCTTGGTGGCCACCAGTTGGAACGGGAACCCCCATCTATAGGTTATATCATTGTCCTTTAGTAGGGACAGGAGGGGGCGCAGGCCACGGCGCTGCTGTAAAGTGCGTCTCGCTAGATCTTGCATCAGCATTATAGGGGTGTTCAGGAAGATGATCTGGCCCTTCTGCCTGGCTGCATTCATGATAACTTCCTTGGTGGGGAAATGATGAATTCTGAAGATCACATTGTAATGAGGTGTACAATTCAGATTGTATTATTCAAATTGACACTGAAATGAACTGTGCACAGTCCGCACTTGTCCACCAGGGGGCATCAGTGGACTGTACAATCACAGAGGGTGGAAAGCCCCCACCATCTCTGTTGTTTACCCAGGAAGTGAAAGCAGAAAAACAGTGCAGATCCAGAGAGCGCAGCCAGGACAGACATAGGGCTCTTTTGCAGCCAGATTCTTGGGAAGAAATACCCTGTGAAGATCATTGCTGCAACCCCCGGTCTGCAGGACCTTGCCTTACCGAGGGTCCCACTCAAATTCAGGACATTGCCTCCGGAATTCAGGACATTGCCACTGGATTACATGTTCAGGGGCTGTGACTGACATAAGGGAGCCATCTGTGCTACTGTGATCTCCCTTCTGCTCATCGGTTTGCCCTGAGACTGGGAGAGACTAACAAAGAAAGATTCTGTTACCTGCGGAAGGAGACCACAGAAGAACACTGAGGAGTTTCCCCCTTCAGCGCTGCACCGGGACCCGTCATCGTGAGACCCCCAGGCCTGCTACGTGGGAGCGACACCTTCTTCTGTGATAGACTGGTACGTGATTTTAGGGAAAGTTAGGGAAAGATATCTCCATTGTTGTTTTTTTTTTTCTTTGCTAGCTGCGTACCCGGAAGAAGTGAAGATCCAGAGACCCCACCATATACATGTGTGCAGCTAGATCAGTTGACTGTGTTATAGACATGTTTTACAGTAAAGAAATGTTACTACCGGTTAAATCTGAGTATGGGGATTCTGTTGAGAAAGATCATACACACACACCCGCGGCCTTACCACCGGTCGCTACATCTGGCGTAGTCGGCAGGATGTGTGATCAACAGAATCTCCTCCCGGTAGTAACTTATAACCGGACAGCTCCCCCGGCATCTATTGTCAATCAGGTGAGGAAGTTTAACGGACGGAACTATCCTGTAACTGAATGGACCGAACAACTTAAGATAGTGGGGGAGATGTATAACATTGATCCTAAGACCTTAGCAGAAATGGCCATGCTAACATTAGAGGGGGAAGCGTGGACGACAGTCAGGCTGGAGACGGTTAGGGGCCAGCGTACGTTGGATGACTTGGTGCGGGTGCTGGAGAACACCTATGGGCCGACCACATATGCGGGAACATTACGGTATATGTTCTTCCGGCGTACGCAACTCGAGTCGGAGAACATCCCTCAATATGCCAACGCCCTCCAAGTACTGCTTGAACAAGCCTGCAGGAAAAAAGAACAGATAGCTAGTACGGGCGCCCGTGACCTGGTGTTGAGAGATCAATTCGTGACTGGATTAAGAGACCCATACCTTAACCGCTCACTGCAAGATCTACTCCGGATAAATCCGGCCCTTACGTTCGCTGAGGTTAAGCAAGAAGCGATAGAACGTTCGAGAGGACCTGTTATGGAGGCCCAGACTTATACCGCGGCTTGCAGGTCCATAACTGGTATCAGAACCCCGAACAGTGACACGGAAGAACTGAAGCAGATGGTGGCAGAGTTGCAGAAACAGGTGTTGCAGCTCACCCTGGACCAACAGGCGGACAGGCAAGCGAGACAACAACCCAGCCGGCCGATGGGAAGATACTGGACATGCGGTGATCCCCGCCATAGAGCAAACCGTTGCCCCCAGAACGTTCAAGTTCATCCACGGGCCGATATACCGGAACCAGCAAGTCATGCCCCACAACAGCGGCCACCTTTAAACTAGACGCCCCTGCCAAAGAGGCTCACTCGGCAGGGGAGGCCAAAGAGAGGGGTGTAGGAAAACAGAGCCAGCCACGGAACAAACTTGCATCAAACAGCCCTACCCTGAAAGTATTATTGGAAGGGACCGCCGTGCAAGGATTAATGGATACTGGGTCTCAGGTATCCACCATCTCCGAGCAGTTTTACGAAGAGTATCTGAAGCCGCGGGTTGCCTATGACCCTGATACTACTATCAAGATCAAAGCAGCCAATAATCTACCCATTCCGGTGACGGGAGTTGCCTGGATGAACACTGAAGTGTGTGGGCAAGATCTCGGGAAGAGAGGGATAATCGTGGTCAGGGAAGGCTGTGGATCAGAAACGCCCATGATTATTGGGATGAACATCTTGAAAGACCTGAATCTTGTGTTGGTTACCAAGAGGGGGCCCAAGTACTGGCAAGAAGTGACCACACATAGGGCCACCCGCCGAGCCTTCCAACAAGTGGTCCGGACCTGCAATCTCCAGCGAATGACAGAAAAACAACTGCCGCTAGCCACGATCACCGTACCCCGCCATACTAGGATAACTTTACCTGCTGAGAAGGAGACCGTTATCTCGCTACCCCTTAGCACCACAAGACAGCTCGAAGGCGTGGAGGTGCTGATTGAGCCGCGCACCCCGAAGGAAGGGAAGCTGAACCCCCTAGATGCTCGAACGCTAGCCGTTGTGAGAAAGGGGAGGATTCCTGTCAGGCTGGGTAACACGGCTAACGTGAGCGTCGACCTAGAGGCTGGGACACAACTCGCCCGAGTTTACGCCCTAACCGAAGAGGTGAACCCTATGAACCCCCTCCAGTTTGCACCGTCTACAGAGGGAGATTGGACAGTGACGGTCTCTGCCATGGCCGCTGTCGAGGGTGACGTCAACGCGGGGCGAGAACTACGAGAAAAGTGCCAGTTGGACATATCCCAATACTCCAACCAAGAAGTGTCCCAGGTGGAAGAGTTACTTCAAGAGCACCAGGCGTCCTTTGCCCGGCATGACACCGACTTTGGATGCACCCCCAGTATCAAGCACGAAATCCCCACAGGTGATACCGCTCCTATCCATGAAAGGTACCGCCAAATACCTCCCCAACAATACCAAGAAGTGAAAAACCTCCTGAATTCCATGTTACACGCTGGAGTGGTACGAGAAAGCCAGAGCCCCTGGGCTGCACCAGTGGTGATAGTCAAGAAGAAAGACGGGTCCCTGAGGTTCTGCGTGGACTACCGCCGTTTGAATGCTTGCACCATCCGGGACTCATACCCTTTACCAAGGATCGAAGAATCCCTGACAGCCCTGAAGAAAGCTAAATATTTTTCGTCATTGGACCTGGCCAGCGGATATTGGCAGGTACCTATGCACGAGAAAGATAGAGAAAAGACTGCTTTCATCCTACCCATGGGCCTGTACGAGTTCGACCGGATGCCCTTTGGCCTGAACAACGCGCCGGGGACCTTCCAGCGACTGATGGAGCACTGCCTGGGGGACTTCAACTTCGACTTCACCCTCATTTACCTGGACGACATCGTAGTCTATTCGGCTACATTTGAAGAACACCTGCAACAGCTGGGCCGTGTGTTTCGTAGGTTGAGAGAACATGGCCTGAAGTTGAAACCCAGCAAGTGCCGTCTTCTGCAGCCCGAGATCAATTACCTGGGTCACCGGATCTCGGCCGAAGGTGTACAGCCGTCTTCGGAGAAAATAGCCGCCGTGCGGGACTGGCCACAGCCTACGAACGTCAGAGAGGTCCGGGCCTTCCTGGGGTTGGCCGGTTACTACCGCCGGTTCGTGAGAAACTTCGCCCGGCTTGCTGCACCCTTGCACGAACTGCTTTGAGGGACCACCAACGGCCCCAGAGGACGACCCATCAGCTGGGGACCCAGCCAGGAAGAATCCTTCCAAGCCCTAAAGGGTGCCTTGACTTCACCTCCCATCCTTGCATATGCAGACTACAATCTCCCTTTCCAACTACATACCGATGCCAGTCTACAGGGTCTAGGGGCAGTACTTTCACAAGTACAAGAAGGCAAGGAACGTGTCATAGCCTATGCCAGTCGATCCCTACACGAGGGCGAGAAGAACCCCACCAATTATAGCTCGTTCCGGCTGGAGCTGTTGGCCCTAACGTGGGCTATGGCAGAGAAATTTGCGGGATACCTCACAGGGACGGAAGTACTGGTCCTGACCGACAACAACCCGTT
Source organism: Allobates femoralis (assembly GCA_033576535.1). NCBI lineage: Eukaryota > Metazoa > Chordata > Amphibia > Anura > Aromobatidae > Allobates > Allobates femoralis. The sequence goes on along the minus strand of JARQOC010000006.1, from coordinate 4,765,326 downwards.
GGCCCACTTAGAAAATGCAAAGCTCGGAATCATGGAGCAGCGTTGGATGGCTCGACTCTCTAAGTTCAACTACAAGATCAAATATAGGGCTGGGGCTGAGAATCAAAATGCGGACAGCCTGTCTAGAGTGTCATACCCCTTACTTACCAGAGACCGGGATGAAGAACTAGAAGGAGACGAGACGCCCGACTTTGCAAGGCTTGCCCAACAGATGATGGATTACTGCCAGTTCGTTGTGGGCGAAGTTGGAACTCCAGTGGGGGTCACACTGTGTCCCCAAGAGTTGTGCAGGCTCCAGGACCAGAACCCTGAATGGGCCCTACTCAAGCAATGGGTGAAGCAACAGCAGAAGCCCTCCTCCGAAGCACGGTCACGACTGTCTACCGGAACCTTGACCCTGCTCAGCCAGTGGGACCGGCTGGTTCTGAGAGAAGAAGTACTATACCGGAAGGTTCTCTTGTCTCACATGCTGGAGGAATGCACACAAGTTGTAGTACCTGCCCAGTTAGCCCGTGAGATGGTGGCCGAAGCCCACAAAAGGAATGGACACTTCGGAGTAGATAAGACGTTTCGGTGGATTCAACAATCTATCTATTGTCCGGGGCTCCGCAAGCTGGTTGAAGACGTCTGCAGAACCTGTCGCACCTGTGAACTGCACAAGTCCACCGAACAGCGTGCACCTGTCCAGACGATTAAAACCTCCAGGCCTCTTGAGCTGTTGATGGTGGACTATCTGCTGATCGGGACGGCGAGCAGTGGCTATCAATACTGCCTAGTCATGGTGGACCACTTCACAAAATTCGCCGTCGTTGTTGCTACCAAGGACCAGACGGCCGAATCGGCTGCACAGGCCATCTGTCGACAGTTCATCCACGTCTATGGGTGTCCGGAGAGGTTACACTCCGACCAGGGGGCTTGTTTCGAAGGCAGAGTCATCGAGGAGCTGCATCGGATGTATGGGATCCAGAAGTCGAGGACCACTCCTTACCATCCACAAGGGAACGGTGCATGTGAACGCTTTAACCGGACCCTACTCCAGCTGATCCGCACCTTGGCCGAAGATAAGAAAGATCGATGGCCCCAATTCCTTCCAGATCTAGTATGGGCCTACAACAACCAGGTCCACTCCGTGACTGGCTACACCCCACACACTCTTCTATTTGGCCGCCCAGGAAAAGGGGTCCATGACCTGAACCTATTCCGCCCAGAAGAAGATGTCTGCCATAACTACCCCTCCTGGCTAAATGCTCACCGACAGAAGATGGAGACTGTACACCGGCTGGTGAGTCAACAAATCCGGGGCCAGAAACATGCTGACCCACTCCCCGTGCAAGAGAAACCCTTAAAGTTGGGACAGCTAGTCTTGCTCCGTATTAAGAAGCCTCAAGGGAAACTTCGAGCCAAGTGGGAGACTGAAGTCTACCGGGTAATCGAACGCCCTTACCCCAATGGACATGTATACCGAGTGCGGGGTGAAGACAGCCGCAGCACCCGCACTGTGCACCGAAATATGTTGCGCCCCTGCCGCTCCCGGCCTGACTCCCCTCCCACAGTAACCGGAGGGGGTGACGCTGCCGACATGACTGACGTCACGGACATTTCTCAACATAGAGATCACGTCGACTCTGAGACCGGTGACCCACCTACACAGACCAGTCCCTCTCCCGGAGTACTGACTGGAGTGGGGCGTGAAGACAGTGACGAGGAGGGGAACAACCGACCCTTGCGACGCACTGACCGCACCACTGCTGGGATCCCGCCCGGACGGTCTTACAGGGACCAGTATGTATGGCCCACTTCTCAACCGACCCCTGTGACAACTACAGTCATCGCCGCCTGGGAACCGACGGTAGTTGACAGGGACTGCCAACCTTTAAGTGGGGGGGGGGGTATGTAATGAGGTGTACAATTCAGATTGTATTATTCAAATTGACACTGAAATGAACTGTGCACAGTCCGCACTTGTCCACCAGGGGGCATCAGTGGACTGTACAATCACAGAGGGTGGAAAGCCCCCACCATCTCTGTTGTTTACCCAGGAAGTGAAAGCAGAAAAACAGTGCAGATCCAGAGAGCGCAGCCAGGACAGACATAGGGCTCTTTTGCAGCCAGATTCTTGGGAAGAAATACCCTGTGAAGATCATTGCTGCAACCCCCGGTCTGCAGGACCTTGCCTTACCGAGGGTCCCACTCAAATTCAGGACATTGCCTCCGGAATTCAGGACAATTGCCACTGGATTACATGTGCAGGGGCTGTGACTGACATAAGGGAGCCATCTGTGCTACTGTGATCTCCCTTCTGCTCATCGGTTTGCCCTGAGACTGGGAGAGACTAACAAAGAAAGATTCTGTTACCTGCGGAAGGAGACCACAGAAGAACACTGAGGAGTTTCCCCCTTCAGCGCTGCACCGGGACCCGTCATCGTGAGATCCCCAGGCCTGCTACGTGGGAGCGACACCTTCTTCTGTGATAGACTGGTACGTGATTTTAGGGAAAGTTAGGGAAAGATATCTCCATTGTTGTGTTTTTTTTCTTTGCTAGCTGCGTACCCGGAAGAAGTGAAGATCCAGAGACCCCACCATATACATGTGTGCAGCTAGATCAGTTGACTGTGTTATAGACATGTTTTACAGTAAAGAAATGTTACTACCGGTTAAATCTGAGTATGGGGATTCTGTTGAGAAAGATCATACACACACACCCGCGGCCTTACCACCGGTCGCTACAACATCCCGGGGGTTCATGTCAGCAGAGGGTGGAGGGGCCAGGGCCCTGTGGACCCGGTCAAATGTTATGACATTCTCGGGGGCAGCGTCCAGAACCTGATTGAACAACTGTTGGACTGTATTGCTAAGGTCTAGGGGCCTAACAGATTCTGGCAGGTCACGGATCCTGATGTTGTTGCGCCTATTCCTATTCTCTAGATCCTCCTGTCCATATAACATCTCATCCAGCCTGGAGGAATGAGCTTCTAGGAGCTGCCTGTGAGCTCTCAATTCTTCCAACACCCCCTCCTGGGACCTCTCCACCTCCTCCACCCTCGTGGTAAATTCGCTCCTAAGGGAGCTAATCTCCTTCTTGTATGACCCCTCCAGCCTGCGTGCAAAAAGTTCTAAATCCCTCTTAGTGGGAAGCTGCTTAATGTGTGTACTTAGCTCTGCCATGGTGCAGTCTGCTGGGAGCTCCTCAGAGTCCTCCTCGTTGCTATCTTCCATCTGCTCAGGCAGTGCACGATCCTCCCCCCTCCTCTCCTGCCTCGAGGCTTCCATGTGCTGAGGGGCCGGCACCATGCCTTGTGCTGCACTCCTGGAGAGGGGGGTTGCAGCAGAGCGGAGATATCTGTCCAGGGAGCTCTGTTCCCCTGGATCTTCGGTCCCTGCTCCTCCGGTGGACTTCTTAGGCTTTCCCATCCTGTAAATGTGGTTCTGAGTCGGCTGATTAGTGCTGCAAGGGCTCGGTGGTAAGGAGCTGCAGTGAAGTGTGACTTACTCCTCCATAGGCTTAACCACGCCCCCCGCTGTTCGGTTACTTGGCTTCCATGACATCTGCTGCTCGGTTACTTGGCTTCCATGACATCTGCTGCTTGGTTACTTGGCTTCCAGGACATCTGTTGCTCGGTTACTTTGCTTCCAGGACATCTGCTGCTTGGTTACTTGGCTTCCAGGACATCTGCTGCTTGGTTACTTTGCTTCCAGGACCTCTGCTGCTCGGTTACTTTGCTTCCAGGACATCTGCTGCTCGGTTACTTTGCTTCCATGACATCTGCTGCTTGGTTACTTTGCTTCCAGGACATCTGCTGCTCGGTTACTTGGCATCCAGGACCTCTGCTGCTCGGTTACTTGGCTTCCAGGACCTCTGCTGCTCGGTTACTTTGCTTCCAGGACATCTGCTGCTCGGTTACTTGGCTTTCAGGACATCTGCTGCTCGGTTACTTGGCTTCCAGGACCTCTGCTGCTCGGTTGCTTGGCTTCCAGGACATCTGCTGCTCGGTTACTTTGCTTCCATGACATCTGCTGCTCGGTTACTTTGCTTCCAGGACATCTGCTGCTCGGTTACTTTGCTTCCAGGACATCTGCTGCTCGGTTACTTTGCTTCCATGACATCTGCTGCTCGGTTACTTTGCTTCCAGGACATCTGCTGCTCGGTTACTTTGCTTCCAGGACATCTGCTGCTTGGTTACTTGGCTTCCAGGACATCTGCTGCTTGGTCACTTTGCTTCCATGACATCTGCTGCTCGGTTACTTGGCTTCCAGGACATCTGCTGCTCGGTTACTTGGCTTCCAGGACATCTGCTGCTTGGTTACTTGGCTTCCAGGACCTCTGCTGCTCGGTTCCCGATCTTGCAGGATTTCTGATGTCCAGTTCTTGGGCCTCCAGGACTTTTGTTGAACAATTCCCAGGTATTTGCCACACTATATCCTATCTTTTTTTGCTGTGGACACTTTTTTTCTGCTATACTCCCTCTTGTGTTTTGCTTACTTAGTTTTGTCACACAGAGTTTGGTGATGGGCACCTTTGTGTTTACTTGCTGCAAACTTGTGGCCTGCAAAAGATTTTCCCCATTGGAGAGTTGTGTAATGGTGGCATTATCACACATGGAGGAACAGTAGTTGTTGGAAACACGGCACAAAAAACACCTAATATTCAGATTGGGAAGTGAGTTGCGAAACATTCATCAAATGCCAACATAGAAACAAACGTTGGAAATATTGTATAGGTTATTGTTTACGGCACAGAACTTGCACGGTCTGACCACAGACTATTGCCTGACTGCACCTGTGTTTACTCCTTGTATCCACAACGAGCTCTCCTGGTTACTAATCCTAGAACATCCAACTACCCGACCTGTGAGCAAACGACTAGTGTCACACATGCAGCCTGCCGGTCCGTGCTCATCTACTATAATACTTACCTTGTGGCATCCGTCATCCACTTCCACCATCCTCATGTTCTCCTATCCTCTGATTGGCCAGAACAAGTTCCGGTAGCCGTATTCTGGGGGAATAGCTCTTCTCCTTGTGGAGATCAATCTGCATGCCAGCACTGAGGAAATTTTGAACCACAATGCTCCTCTGGGAAATATGCACATTGTCACTTCAGGGAGGAAGTAGACGAACTCTAGCGCCACCTATTGGAAGTAGTAATCCTAAAAGTCATAATTCACTCTTTAACACTTTGATTCTTCCAATAGGTAACAATATTTGCACACCCAAGAGATGGGAGCGGCAATATGGCGCCTGCTAGGAGTGCTGCTGATGTCAGGACATCACCTTACACGCCACCCACAGCCCGGTTGTCACATCGCCATTGGACTCGGTGGCTGGTGTTCCTGCCTCGGCCGCTGGGAGGAGCCGGATTCCTTCGGCTGGTGGCGCCGGTGATAGGAGGGCCTTGTCCTCATATGGACCTGCTTCCACGACGTCTGCCTCTGTTGCTGAGCGCCGCTGTGTTTCCCCTCTGGGTGGTGTTGGTCGCAGAGGAGCGGGCCCTGCAGAGGTGTCCGTTAGGCGCAGCCTGCGTTCTTCTGTCAGAGGTGGCGTGGGTGGAGCCAGTCGTGCATCTCCATCTGGCCTGGATCTAGGGGCGGTCCGGATGAGGTCATCAGGCTGTGAGCTCCAGCCTATGGGAGGTAGCCGTGCCCTTCAAGTACATTGGAGCCTGGCTTGCAGGCCGCCAGATATAGTGTTGGTTCCCCAGTGATAGTGTGTGTGTTTAGTTTCGTGTCTGACCTTGCCTGGATTTCTGACTCTGCCTATTGATTTTGTACCTCAGCTGCCCTCTTGGTTTTGCCCTTGACCTTTGCCTGGATTTTTGACTCTGCTACTGCCTGACGATTTTGTACCTTCGCTGCCCTCTCGGTTTTGACTCGGACTTCTGACTTCGTTTTTCGGGTCTTGATTTTCCCCTTGCGACCTCCCCGCCTCTGTTGCTCATATAGGCAGCTACCCCCTGGGCTCCGCTGTAATTCCAGATCCCTGTATAGGGGTTAAGGGTCTCGGGGTTTCTCGGGATGCTGCCTACCAGCAGCTCGGCCTCACGGCGGATGGTCGTCACACCGGTCACCCGGCAGTCCGTTCCATGCTCCCTGCAGCCCGCTCACCCCTGCCTGGTCCATGCTCCCTGCAGCCCGCTAATCCCTGCCCGGTTCCACCTCACTGCAGCCCGCTCATCCCTGGCTGATCCCAGCTCACCGCCGTTCGATCACCCCCGCACAGTCCCAGTTCACAGCAGCCTGCTCACCCCCACCTAGTCCCAGCTCCCATCAGTCCGCTTACCCACACCTGGTCCCAGCTCTCTGCAGCCTGCTCACCCCTGCCCAGTCCCAGCTCACCACAGCCTGTTCACCCATGCCTGGTCACAGCTCACCGCAGCCCACTCTCCCCCACCCGGTCCCAGCTCCCAGCTTTCTGCACACTCCCGCCTGGTCCTAGTTCCCAGCAGCCTGCTTACCCCCACCCAGTCCTAGCTCACCACATCTCGCTCACCCCTGCCCGGTCCCAGCTCACAGCACAGGAGGGGGCTGAGAGGCAGTACAGGGGGGGCAGAGATCAAACACGGGGGCAGAGTAGGAGCACAGAGGGGGTAGAGAACACGTACAGGGTGTGGCAGAAAGTGTGCACAGGGGCAGACAGCACACACAGTGGCAAAGAGCATGCACAGGGGGCAGAGAGACAGCACAGGGTGGGCAGAGCGAGAGCACAGGGGGCAGAGAGTGTTCACAGGGGGGCAGAGAGAGCACATGCGCACTTACTCATCGCGGCCGCTATCTTTGGACACTTGGGCATACAAAGATGGCGGCCGCGTGACACCGCCCCACCACTTCCACCAGAGTAATTACAGCATTATGTCAGAGGGGAACTTGGTGGGAGCTAATAATGGATAACGAGGTGTCTCTGTCTATTTTGTATGTAATAAAGGATTTCTCTCGGTGTTGTGTTTTTTATTCTCTTTACTGAAAGTATTGCTAGTAGCTAGCTGTCACACAGACGGTTGACATTAGCAATAGGGCTTCACGCCAGCTGTCAAAAAAAGTTGACATCAACCCCTTTATTACCTAGTCTGTCACTGCTACACGGCAGCTGGTAGAGCGTGGTGACTACCAGTTTTGCCGTCTCTCATGGAGAGGTATCTTCCTTATATAGTCTCTAGTATGAAAGCACGATGTTATCCGGCAGCCAGAATCAACATTTCCAGGCTGAGGTTATGGTCTTCCAACCGGAACTGCAGAACCTAGATTGAAGCCATGTAGCATATGAAGACATGATGAGAACCTCTTGTCATGGCTGAAGTCCCTAGACTGAGGCCTAAAAGCAGATGAATGGAAACAAGTCCTTTTTATAACCTGAGCCTACACCTCCGGGTATTTAGCGTTCTTTTAGGATTGCTTGTACATGGCTGCTCTTTTATTGGATGAAATTCAAGCCACATACTTACTTCTCTTTGAGTTGTGACCGCCTCTGACAGAGGGGTTAGGGGGTCAGGTAATTTACATTAAATTAGCAATACACAAACTTTGGACAATGGGAGACTCCGAAGAGTCTGTCAGTAAACAATAAATTAGCAAACATGAAATAACGAGCAAAAGGTCAATACGTCTGGCAACGTTAAGATCATTAACCCCTGGCATGCAATGAAAAAAGCTGAGTCTTCACAGCGGTAAAATTGCTCCGTGTTGGTGGTGAATGAACAGTGGTGGGCACAACAGGCAGGTAGGTGGCAGCTTTTTGCCTGTTAATGCAGAAACAGGTTTTTAAATACAAATACATTCCTTTACAAACATTGGGAGAGAGCATGAGGGGGAAGAGAGACTGCACGGGGGGGAGAGACGGCCACTACCCCCACCACCATAGACCCCGCCCACATCGTGATGTCACCGCCGTCCCGATGCGATAGCATTGGGGAACCATCTAGTAGGTCTGTAAGACTTATAATAAAGATCAGCCTTTTGTGTGGGGAGGGGGACAGTTTTTGGGAGGTTTATACAAGGGGGAAAAATTGACATTGTGAAGGATTGTATTATGCTTTGTTATTCCTTGCTGATTCTAATAAAATTTATCTGATTTAAAAAAAAAATAATAAAGATCAGCCAGGTGTAAGGTGCAATGTGAACCGAGTCTTCATTCTCAGCTCTGATCATAGAGCACCGTACACATTACAGATCATGTGAGTGCTGTGGAATGGCAGCATTATAACGCACATTGTACTAGTGACTGAAGACACTTCCTGAAACTTTACATTGTTTGATTTTCCCCTTGTTTTTGGCCAAGAGCCCAGATAGAAACTAGCGAGGACGATTCTGTATAAAGATCCTGGTAATGGTTCATTGTAGAGCCTGTACTGCGGCACCGCAGCTTCTATTATATACGACCACATATAGAGCAGTGTGGCACCATATATTTTTGGTTTGTGCTTTTTGCTTATATTCTGTGCCCTTGATTCGGATTCCCTCCCTCCTTTTTAGTAGCATTTTTTTTGCACGTACGGTTGTGGTAAAAAGTATTGACACCCCTGCAATTCTGTCAGATAATACTCAGTTTCTTCCTGAAGATGATTGCAATCACAAATTCTTTGCTATTATTATCTTCATTTAATTTGTCTTCAATGAAAAAAACACAAAAGAGAATGAAGCAAAAAGCAAAACATTTCACACAAAACTCCAAATATGGGCCAGACAAAAGTATTGGCACCCTCAGCCTAATACTTGGTTGCACAACCTTTAGCCAAAATAACTGCGATCAACCGCTTCTGGTAACCATCAATGAGTTTCTTACAATGCTCTGCTGGAATTTTAGACCATTCTTCTTTGGCAAACTGCTCCCGGTCCCTGATATTTGAAGGCTGCCTTCTCCAAACTGCCATTTTTAGATCTCTCCACAGGTGTTCTATGGGATTCAGGTCTGGACTCATTGCTGCCACCTTACAGGTCTCCAGTGCTTTCTCTCACACCATTTTCTAGTGCTTTTTGAAGTGTGTTTTGGGTCATTGTCCTGCTGGAAGACCCATGACCTCTGAGGGAGACCCAGCTTTCTCACACTGGGCCCTACATTATGCTGCAAAATATGTTGGTAGTCTTCAGACTTCATAATGCCATGCACTCGGTCAAGCAGTCCAGTGCCAGAGGCAGCAAAGCAACCCCAAAACATCAGGGAGCCTCCGCCATGTCTGACTGTAGGGAGCGTGTTCTTTTCTTTGAATGCCTCTTTTTTTTCTCCTGTAAACTCTATGTTGATGCCTTTGCCCATAAAGCTCTACTTTTGTCTCATCTGACCAGAGAACATTCTTCCAAAACGTTTTAGGCTTTCTCAGGTAAGTTTTGGCAAACTCCAGTCTGGCTTTTTTATGTCTCGGGGTAAGAAGTGGGGTCTTCCTGGGTCTCTACCATACAGTCCCTTTTCATTCAGACGCCGACCGATAGTACGGGTTGACACTGTTGTACCCTTGGACTGCAGGGCAGCTTGAACTTGTTTGGATGTTAGTCGAGGTTCTTTATCCACCATCCGCACAATCTTGCGTTGAAATCTCTTGACAATTTTTCTTTTCCGTCCACATCTAGGGAGGTTAGCCACAGTGCCATGGGCTTTAAACGTCTTGATGACACTGCGCACGGTAGACGCAGGAACATTCAGGTCTTTGGAGATGGACTTGTAGCCTTGAGATTGCTCATGCTTCCTCACAATTTGGTTTCTCAGGTCCTCAGACAGTTCTTTGGTCTTCTTTCTTTTCTCCATGCTCAATGTGTTACACACAAGGACACAGGATAGAGGATGAGTCAACTTTAATTCATGTCAACTGGCTGCAAGTGTGATTTAGTTATTGCCAACACCTGTTAGGTGCCACAGGTAAGTTACAGGTGCTGTTAATTACACAAATTAGAGAAGCATCACATGATTTTTCTAACAGTGCCAATACTTTTGTCCACCCCCTTTTTTATGTTTGGTGGAATTAGATCCAATTTGGCTTTAGGACAATTCTTTTTGTGTTTTTTCATTGAAGACAAATTAAATGAAGATAATAATAATAAAAGAATTTGTGATTGCAATCATTTTCAGGAAGAAACTGAGTATTATCTGACAGAATTGCAGGGGTGTCAATACTTTTGGCCACAACTGTATGTTATGTTTCTTTCTAGTTATTTTTCATTCTGTACAATATAGAGACAGAATACTACAACTGCTTCTGTAAGCACCAAAAACATCATATGTGTATAATAAATGTAATGAAAAACTGCATTACTACTATATGGAAAAAAAAAAAGAAAAAAAATGTTGTTGGAATTTTTTTGTAACTTATCCCTTTGAAGAAATGAAGGTTCTCAGCTCGTAAATTGGCCAATAGATGTGTGCCCATCAACCACCAGAAAGTGACTTTTCTCTGATGGGTCCCTACACCTAAAACATGTCAGAATTTTTAAAAATTGATTAATCACTCGAAGATAAACTAGAGAACTACAGGAGAATCTCAATGAATTAGAATATCAAGTTAATTTATTTCAGTAATTCAATCCATAAAGTGACACATATATTATATAGAGTCATTACACACAGAGGGATCTGTTTCATGTGTTTATTTCTGTTAATGTTGATGATTAATGAGAACCCAAAGGTCATTATTATCTCAGAAAATGAACTACCTTCATTTGTGTATATGTCCATAATTCAAATCTACCTTACACTTAGTATTCTCAACTTCCTTTGCCCAGTATGTTTTCCTATGGAGCAAGTTCACTAATGATCTACAGTTAGGTCCATATATATTTGGACAAAGATTTTTCTAGTTTTTGTTCTGTGCATCAGCACAATGGATTTAAAAAAAAACTATTCAGATACAGTTTAAGTTCTGACTTTCAGCTTTAATTCATTGGGTTGAACAAAGTGATCACATAAAAAAAAGTGAGGAATTAAAGCATTTCTTCATCCCTTCATTTCATGGGGCTCAAAAGCAATTGGACAAATTAAACATTTCTGAGACCCCAGACACAACACCCACATCCTACGTCCCATGCTTGGAGAACGACAAACACATTAATTCCTAAACAGCGCCTTTATTGGGCGAAGGTCGGTAACAGCATTGTTTTATTTGCAAACTCGAGATACTCTTAGGCCGGCTTCACACTGCGGCGTGATCCGGTCCGGGACTGTCCCGGATGCCCCTGACAGCCACGGACCGGATCAGCACACAGGACTGGGGGGCTATTATGCCCTCCGGTCTGGTGTGCAGTGCACGCAACTGTAGCCGCTGACAGGTCAGGACCGCAGCGCCCGCGGCCCTGACTTATCAGCAGCGGGAACTGCGTGCACTGCACACCGGACCGGAGGGCATATTAGCCCCCCAGTCCTGTGTGCTGATCCGGTCCGCGGCTGTCAGGGGCATCCCGGACAGCCCCGGACTGGATCACGCCGCAGTGTGAAGTGGCCCTTAATAAGGCATAGTGGCCAACGTCCAAACAGTGCAAATAACTCACTGCCGGACACCTGGCACCAGAACCGGCAACAAAGGACAACTACTAAATGTGACTTACAAAACAAACTTGAAAACAATGATAGGAAGAAAGATGCTCCCTCTGGGTCTCCTAGAGCAAGGAGAGACCGGAAGACAGCTACAAAACATTTTAAGACTCCAGGAAAGAGGGGGACAGAAACTACCCCTAGGCCACAGGAATATGAAGGAAGGGCCGATAACCAGGGCATGAGACATTAACTCTAGTGATCTACAGAATATAATCGATACTATTCGTTACTCTTACGGTATTCGCGATACTCGTTACTCGGCGAGTAACGCTGGTGCTCATCAGTGATGTCTCAATTATGACCGATGTGACAGAAATTGACAGCTCCCTTCAGTACACAAAAGGAGTCGGCAACCCAGTGAGAGCAGGTTGAATGTTAGGCTCTCTGGGGGAATACCAAGCTGAGATGTGTATCTAACAGCGCCGATCTGTTAACCCTCTGAATCGCACATCAGTGACTGACAGCGCGATCCAAAGCACCAGGCGGGGATCGCACCGGTTGGAGGTTCGTGAGGCAATCTCAAGACCTGCATGCTGTTACCTGCACAGCCCAGGGTCCTGTAATGACCCCGGACGCTATCCTGATTCACTTCCTGCCTGTGAAGTCCCAGTGACATCATTGGCAAGGGAGTGGACATTTCCCATGTCTTTAGAGGAGCAGCAACTCATCCAAAGACAATAGAAGTGATCACAGCGTAGAGCACTGGGGCCCTCTGGGGCCAGTGTAAAATAATGAAAATAAAAACTTTTTAAAAGTATGAAAAAAAAAAAATTCATAAAAGTTCAAATCACGCCCCTTTTGCATCATTGAAAATAAAACTATTAAAACAATTTAAAAAATACACATATTTGGCATTGCAGCATTCAGAAATGTCCAATCTATCAAAATATAAAGTCAATCAGATCTGTAAACTGCATAATGGAAAAAAATAATCCAAACACCAAAATTACGTTTTTTTGATCACTGCATATTGTAATAAAATACAATAACGGGCGATCAAAACATCACATCTACCCAAAAATGGTGTCATTAGAAACGTCAGCTCAAGACACAAAAAATAAGCCATCACACAGCCTCAGATCCCCAAAAAATTGGGATGCTACGGGTCGCAGAAAATGGCGCAGAAGTGCAATTCTTTTTCTTTAAAAAATTCAACTTTTTTTTTCACCACTTAGATAACAGTAAAAGTAACATGTTTGGTATCTACAAACTCATACTGACACCTCAGTGTTACCATATAGTAGTGACCCGAGACATCATACCGACACGACAGTGTTACCATATAGTACTGACCCCAGACATCATAACGACACCTCAGTGTTACCATATAGTACTGACCCCAGACATCATACCGACACCTCAGTGTTACCATATAGTACTGACCCCAGACATCATACCGACACGTCAGTGTTACCATATAGTACTGACCCCAGACATCATACCAACACCTCAGTGTTACCATATAGTACTGACCCCAGACATCATACCGACACGTCAGTGTTACCATATAGTACTGACCTGAGACATCATACCGACACCTCAGTGTTACCATATAGTACTGACCCCAGACATCATACCGACACCTCAGTGTTATCATATAGTACTGACCCCAGACATCATACCGACATGTCAGTGTTACCATATAGTACTGACCCCAGACATCATACCGACACATCAGTGTTACCATATAGTACTGACCCCAGACATCATACTGACACGTCAGTGTTACTATATAGTACTGACCTGAGACATCATACCAACACCTCAGTGTTATCATATAGTACTGACCCCAGACATCATACCGACACCTCAGTGTTATCATATAGTACTGACCCCAGACATCATACCGACACATCAGTGTTACCATATAGTACTGACCCCAGACATCATACCGACACCTCAGTGTTACCATATAGTACTGACCCCAGACATCATACCGACACCTCAGTGTTACTATATAGTACTGACCCGAGATATCATACCGACACATCAGTGTTACTATATAGTACTGACCCGAGATATCATACCGACACGTCAGTGTTACTATATAGTACTGACCCCAGACATCATACTGACACCTCAGTGTTACCATATAGTCCTGACCTGAGGCATCATACCGACACGTCACTGTTACCATATAGTACTGACTCCAGACATCATACCGACACATCAGTGTTACCATATAGTACTGACCCCAGACATCATACTGACACATCAGTGTTACCATATAGTACTGACCCCAGACATCATACTGACACCTCAGTGTTACCATATAGTACTGACCCCAGGCATCATACAGACACCTCAGTGTTACCATATAGTGCTGATCCCAGACATCATACCGACACCTTAGTGTTACCATATAGTACTGACCCCAGACATCATACCGACATGTTAGTGTTACCATATAGTACTAACCCCAGACATCATACCGACACATCAGTGTTACCATATAGTACTGACCCCAGACATCACACCGACACCTCAGTGTTACCATATAGTACTGACCCGAGACATCATACCGACACGTCAGTGTTACCATATAGTACTGACCTGAGGCATCATACTGCCTCCTCAGTGTTACCATATAGTACTGACCCCAGACATCATACCGACACCTCAGTGTTACCATATAGTACTGACCCCAGACATCATACTGACACCTCAGTGTTACCATATAGTACTGACCCCAGACATCATACCAACACGTCAGTGTTACCATATAGTCCTGACTCCAGACATCATACCGACACGTCACTGTTACCATATAGTACTGACTCCAGACATCATACCGACACGTCAGTGTTACCATTTAGTACTGACCCCAGACATCATACCGACACATCAGTGTTACCATATAGTACTGACCCGAGGCATCATACCAACACGTCAGTGTTATCATATAGTCCTGACCCGAGGCATCATACCGACACGTCAGTGTTACCATATAGTACTGACCCCAGACATCATACCGACACGTCAGTGTTACCATATAGTACTGACCCGAGAGATCATACTGACACCTCAGTGTTACCATATAGTCCTGACCTGAGGCATCATACCGACACGTCACTGTTACCATATAGTACTGACTCCAGACATCATACCGACACGTCAGTGTTACCATGTAGTACTGACCCCAGACATCATACCGACACGTCAGTGTTACCATATAGTGCTGACCCCAGACATCATACCGACACATCAGTGTTACCATATAGTACTGACCCGAGGCATCATACTGACACCTCAGTGTTACCATATAGTACTGACCCCAGACATCATACCGACACGTCAGTGTTACCATATAGTACTGACCCGAGACATCATACTGACACCTCAGTGTTACCATATAGTACTGACCCCAGACATCATACCGACTCATCAGTGTTACCATATAGTACTGACCCCAGACATCATACTGACACATCAGTGTTACCATATAGTACTGACCCGAGGCATCATACCGACACATCAGTGTTACCATATAGTACTGACCCGAGACATCATACCGACACGTCAGTGTTACCATATAGTACTGTCTCAAGGCATTATACTTCTGTGGGTCCCATCTCCAATCAATCTCTCTGTGCCCCGCCCCCTCATCTCTACTGCAATCCCCGCAAGATGAGGTGATGCAGCTGCTGGTGGTCAGTAGTGTGTGTGTGTGTGGCTGGCTGACTATGTGTGGCTGGCTGACTATGACTGGGGCTGACTGTGTGTCTGTGTGGCTCTGGCTGACTGTGTGTGGCTGACTGTGTGTGGCTGTGGCTGGCTGTGTGGGGCTGGGGCTGTGTGTGGCTGACTTTGTGTCTGTGTGGCTGACTATGTGTCTGTGTGTGGCTGGGGCTGCGGCTGACTGTGAGTGACTGTGGCTGGCTGTGTGTGGCTGGGGCTGCATGGCTGTGGCTGACTGTGTGGCTGGGGCTGCGTGGCTGTGTCTGTGTGGCTGACTATGTGTCTGACTATGTGTCTGTGTGAGGCTGACTATGTGTCTGTGTGTGGCTGTGACTGACTGTGTGTGGCTGTGGCTGGGGCTGTGTATGGCTGACTATGTGTCTGTGTGTGGCTGGAGCTGGGTGGCTGGGGCTAGGGCTGTGGGGCTGACTGTGTGTCTGTGTGTGGCTGGGACTGCGGCTGACTGTGTGTGGCTATGGCTGGCTGTGTGTGGTTGGGGCTTCATGGCTGTGGCTGACTGTGTGGCTGGGGCTGTGTGGCTAGGGCTGGCTGTGTCTGTGTGGCTGACTATGTGTCAGTGTGTGGCTGACTATGTGTCTGTGTGTGGCTGTGGCTGGCAGTGTGTGGCTGTGGCTGGCTGTGTGTGGCTGGGGCTGTGTACTGCTGACTATGTGTCTGTGTGTGGCTGGAGTTGCGTGGCTGGGACTAGGGCTGTGTGGCTGACTGTGTCTGTGTGGCTATGTGTGTGTGGCTGTGGCTGGCTGTGTGTGGCTGGGGCTTCATGGCTGTGGCAGACTGTGTGGCTGGGGCTGCGTGGCTGTGGCTGGGGCTGTGTGTGGCTGGAGCTGTGTGTAGCTGGGGCTGCGTGTGGCTGGGGCTGTGTGTATGTGGCTGGGGCTGTGTGTGTGTGGCTGGCTGTGCATGTGTGGCTGGCTGGCTGTGTGTGTGGCTGGCTGTGTGTATGTGGCTGGCTGTGGCTGTGTGTGTGTGGCTTGCTGGCTGTGTGGCTGTGTCTGGCTGGCTGTGGCTGTTTGTGTGGCTGGCTTTGGCTGTGTATGGCTGTCTACGTGACTAGCTGTTTGTGGCTGGCTGTGTCTGTGTGTGGCTGGCGGGCTGGCAGTGTTGCTGTCTATTTGGCTGGCAGTGTGGGGCTGGCTCTGTCTGTGTGTCTGGTTGTATGTGTGGCTGGCTGAGTGTGTGACTGGCTGTGGATGTGTTTGTGTGGCTGACTGTGGCTGTGTGTGGCTGGCTGGGTCTGTGTGGCTGGCTATGTGTGTGTGTGGCTGTGTGATTGACTGTGTGTCTGTGTGTGGCTGTATATGTTGCATTCTATGGCTGTTGTCTGTGGCTGGTTGTGTGGCTGTCTGTGGCTGGTTGTGTGGCTGTGTTTGGCTGTGTGGCTGTCTATATGGCTGGCTGTGTGTGTGGCTGACTGGCTGTGTGGTTGGCTGTGTGTTGTTTGTGGCTGGTTATGGCAGTCTATGTTGCTGGCTGTGTGGCTGGCTGTGGCTGGCTTTGGCTGTGTGTGTGTGGCTGGCTGTTTGTGTGTGGCTGGTGGCTGTCAATGTGGCTGGCTGTTTGTATGTGGCTTGCTGTTTGTATGTGGCTGGCTGTTTGTATGTGGCTGGCTGTTCGTGTGTGGCTGTGTCTCTGTGTGGCTGTGGCTGTGTGTGTGGCTCACTGGCTGTCTGAGCCTGTGTGTCTGTGTGTCTGGCTGTGTGTCTGTGTGTCTGACCACTGGGACCCCACAATCCTGAGAAACAGAGCTTTGAAGAGCACCATGTGAATGGAGCTGTGGTTTATTCCCTCTGCTGCACCATTCACATGTGGCTCTTCAAATAATTCCTTTAAGAAAGTGGTGAGAGCCACAACAACGTAAAAGCAAAATTTATGGATTGGGGTTGATGGATGATATAGTGTGTGGGCTGGTGGGGCTTGTTTTCCAGGTCCCAGTCCAGCCCTGACGTAGACAGAGTATGTAGACAGTGTATGTAGACAGTGTATGTAGACAGTGTATGTAGACAGTGTATGTAGATAGTGTATGTAGATACACGGCTAAAGTGAAATTACACTAAGCAGAGCAGTTTTAGTGTACTAAGTACTAAAATCTGATCCAAGAAACGATCCTGTTTTTTCTCGGATCCGTGCTCCATAGGCCCCCATGTTATTTGAATCGGACAGCGTCAAATCTGATTCTGTCCGATTGTGTCCGCTGTGCCCGAAATCGGAGCAGTCTCTGATTTTGGGGACGTGAAAAAAGACACAATCGGATCCCTGCAGACACGGATGGCTTTTAGGGCCCCTTTACACGCCACCATTGCAAGGTAGCAACTGCCTGGCACAGGGGATAATTGTGCCTGTTGTCATGAAATTGCTACGAAATGGCGGCGTGTAAATAGGGCAGTTCCTCCCGGTGTCCTGCAGTTGATTTAGATACCTGTTGCTGAGCCGTGCTCAAAAAACCCAAGGCAACACAAAGGCACAATTGCTATGGTGGCGTGTAAACGTGGCACAGGCATGGATGTTGCGTTGCCTAGTGAACTCCCAGGGGCGTTCCATAGCGTCATGGATACCGCACCCCATCAGCGATCATTGGTGGGGGCTACTGTGTTACGATTGGCTGTCCCTTCACAGGGCGCCATATTTAAAGAGCTGTCCATTCACAGTCCACAATTGCAATGGCGTCATGTATTAGCCAGCCTTCCTGCGCCGGCTGCCCAATCATGACGCTATTGCGTTGTCCAATCAGCGTGTTAGCGTCACGGAATACACAACTCTGTCACGCCTATGTACTTGCGTCGCGGAAGATGTACCCCCACATTCCTTTGTGGTAGCGGCGTCTAAGTCGGAACTTCCGGGGAACAAAGATACCTTCAGTTGACAACGCAATGGCGGCGTGTACATGCGGCATCAGCGATCGGTATCCATCGTCAAAAATGTGCGCGTGCACGTGCAGTGGATACCTGTTGCTAGGCACAGTGGCGGTGTGTAAAGGTACCTTAAAGCACCAATCTGTGCCCATCAGGATACATGGGTTCAAATCGGATCCGTGGCTCTCCATTTTACAACGGATAGCCACAGATCCCCAAAAATCGTGATGTGAAAGCTGCCTTACGGCTTTTAGAAGAAGGGAAGGGAAAAATGTAAAACCAGAAAGCTGCTGGGGGTTGAAGGGGTTAATGATGTGTCCAATTGTATGCTGTGTGTTTATTTCACTCTTGTCACCAATAAAATGTTAAACCCATGTTAGGCCCCTTTCACATTAGCGTTTTACGCTGATTGCGGCAGTTGCGGTGAAAAAAAACGCAACTGCCGTGATTACCGCATAATGGATGCACTTGCGGTTCACTTGCGGCAAGCCCCATGCAATGTCTATGGAGCTTGTGGCAGGTGCGGCAAGTGAGGTATAGTTGCGGTTTCGGCATTTGCGGCAGATGCGGCCACGAAAAAAACATCTGCCGCAAATGCCGAAACCGCACTTCCTCACTTGCCGCACCTGCCACAAGCTCCATAGACATTGCATGGGGCTTGCCGCAAGTGAACCGCAAGTGCATCCATTATGCGGTAATCGCGGCAGTTGCGTTTTTTTTCAACGCAACTGCCGCAATCAGCGAATACCGCTGATGTGAAAGGGGCCTTACAAATGTGTGGAACAACTCCTGATCTCTTTGTATAGTATTCATGTTTCATATTCATATCAAAGTAATCTGTCAGATGACATTTATTGATACTTTAGTGTTATACCAGCCTGATGAAGAGACCTGAGCCGTCTCAATAGCTGCTATTTATCACCATCGTTTCAGGTCGCCATTACAAGGTCACGGAGCACTAACACATTGTTAAATATTTGCGTGGTAATCAGTGATTCACATCAGAGGTTTTTTTTTAGTGTTTTCAGGTTTAATCATAATCACAGACGCGGATTCTTTACTGTAAGAGCAGTGAGACTATGGAACTCTCTGCCACATGATGTTGTAATGAGTGAGTCACTACTAACATTTAAGAAGGGCCTGGATGCCTTTCTTGAAAACTATAATATTACCAGTTATACATACTAGATCCTTTGATAGGGCGTTGATCCAGGGAACTAGTCTGATTGCCGTATCTGGAGTCAGGAAGGAATTTTTTCCCCCAATGTGGAGCTTAGTGTTGCCACATGGTTTTTTTTTTGCCTTCCTCTGGATCAACATGTTAGGCTATGGGGGAACTAGATGGACTTAAAGTCTTCCTTCAACCTTAAAAACTATGTTACTACTAGATGGCGGCCCGATTCTAAAGAATCGGGTAGTCTAGAATCCATATATAGTTTATTTACTAATAGTTACGGGAGTGCGGTGAAATGAATTGTGTGTATACAGGCGGCTCAGTGGGTAGCAGAGTATACGGTGGCTCAGTGGGTAGCAGAGTATACGGTGGCTCAGTGGTTAGCAGTGAGTGCGGTGGCTCAGTGGTTAGCAGTGAGTGCGGTGGCTCAGTGGTTAGCAGTGAGTGCGGTGGCTCAGTGGTTAGCAGTGAGTGCGGTGAGATTGGTCAGCGCAGCGACGTGGGCAGAGTGGTCAGCGCAGAGGACAGGGGGCAGAGGCGGCTGGGCAGAGGACAGGGGGCAGAGGCGGCTGGGCAGAGGAGAGGGGGCAGAGGACGCAGAGGACAGGGGGCAGAGGACGCAGAGGACAGGGGGCAGAGGACACAGAGGGGGCAGAGGACAGGGGGCAGAGGACACAGAGGGGGCAGAGGACGCAGAGGACAGGGGGCAGAGGACACAGAGGGGGCAGAGGACGCAGAGGACAGGGGGCAGAGGACACAGAGGGGGCAGAGGACACAGAGGGGGCAGAGGACAGGGTGAAGAGGACAGAGAGGGGGCAGAGGACACAGAGGACGCAGAGGACAGGGGGCAGAGGACGCAGAGGGGGCAGAGGACACAGAGGACGCAGAGGGGGCAGAGGACACAGAGGGGGCAGAGGACACAGAGGGGGCAGAGGGGGCAGAGGACACAGAGGGGGCAGAGGACACAGAGGGGGCAGAGGACACAGAGGGGGCAGAGGACACAGAGGGGGCAGAGGGGGCAGAGGACACAGAGGGGGCAGAGGACACAGAGGGGGCAGAGGACACAGAGGGGGCAGAGGACACAGAGGGGGCAGAGGACGCAGAGGACAGGGGGCAGAGGACGCAGAGGACAGGGGGCAGAGGACGCAGAGGACAGGGGGCAGAGGACGCAGAGGACAGGGGGCAGAGGACGCAGAGGACAGGGGGCAGAGGACGCAGAGGACAGGGGGAAGAGGACACAGAGGGGGCAGAGGACGCAGAGGACAGGGGGCAGAGGACAGGGGGCAGAGGACAGGGGGCAGAGGACAGGGGGCAGAGGACACAGAGGGGGCAGAGGACGCAGAGGACACAGAGGGGGCAGAGGAAGCAGAGGGGGCAGAGGACGCAGAGGACACAGAGGGGGCAGAGGAAGCAGAGGGGGCAGAGGACGCAGAGGACACAGAGGGGGCAGAGGACACAGAGGACAGGGGGCAGAGGACAGGGGGCAGAGGACAGGGGGCAGAGGACAGGGGGCAGAGGACACAGAGGGGGCAGAGGACGCAGAGGACACAGAGGGGGCAGAGGAAGCAGAGGGGGCAGAGGACGCAGAGGACACAGAGGGGGCAGAGGAAGCAGAGGGGGCAGAGGACGCAGAGGGGGCAGAGGGGGCAGAGGACGCAGAGGACAGGGGGCAGAGGACACAGAGGACAGGGGGCAGAGGACACAGAGGACAGGGGGCAGAGGACACAGAGGACAGGGGGCAGAGGACACAGAGGACAGGGGGCAGAGGACACAGAGGACAGGGGGCAGAGGACAGGGGGCAGAGGACACAGAGGACAGGGGGCAGAGGACACAGGACAGGGGGCAGAGGGGGCAGAGGAGGCAGAGGACAGGGGGCAGAGGACAGGGGGCAGAGGACACAGAGGACAGGGGGCAGAGGACACAGAGGGGGCAGAGGAGGCAGAGGACACAGAGGACAGGGGGCAGAGGACACAGAGGACAGGGGGCAGAGGACAGGGGGCAGAGGACACAGAGGACAGGGGGCAGAGGATACAGAGGACAGGGGGCAGAGGACAGGGGGCAGAGGACACAGAGGACAGGGGGCAGAGGACACAGAGGACAGGGGGCAGAGGACACAGAGGACAGGGGGCAGAGGACAGGGGGCAGAGGACACAGAGGACAGGGGGCAGAGGACACAGGACAGGGGGCAGAGGACACAGAGGACAGGGGGCAGAGGGGGCAGAGGAGGCAGAGGACAGGGGGCAGAGGACAGGGGGCAGAGGACACAGAGGACAGGGGGCAGAGGACACAGAGGGGGCAGAGGAGGCAGAGGACACAGAGGACAGGGGGCAGAGGACACAGAGGACAGGGGGCAGAGGAGAGGGGGCAGAGGACACAGAGGACAGGGGGCAGAGGATACAGAGGACAGGGGGCAGAGGACACAGAGGACAGGGGGCAGAGGACACAGAGGACAGGGGGCAGAGGACACAGAGGACAGGGGGCAGAGGACACAGAGGACAGGGGGCAGAGGACAGGGGGCAGAGGACACAGAGGACAGGGGCAGAGGACACAGAGGGGGCAGAGGAGGCAGAGGACACAGAGGAAAGGGGGCAGAGGACACAGAGGACAGGGGGCAGAGGAGAGGGGGCAGAGGACACAGAGGACAGGGGGCAGAGGATACAGAGGACAGGGGGCAGAGGACACAGAGGACAGGGGGCAGAGGACACAGAGGACAGGGGGCAGAGGACACAGAGGACAGGGGGCAGAGGACACAGAGGACAGGGGGCAGAGGACAGGGGGCAGAGGACACAGAGGACAGGGGGCAGAGGACACAGAGGGGCAGAGGAGGCAGAGGACACAGAGGACAGGGGGCAGAGGACACAGAGGACAGGGGCAGAGGAGAGGGGGCAGAGGACACAGAGGACAGGGGGCAGAGGATACAGAGGACAGGGGGCAGAGGACACAGAGGACAGGGGGCAGAGGACACAGAGGACAGGGGGCAGAGGACACAGAGGACAGGGGGCAGAGGACAGGGGGCAGAGGACACACAGGTTGGAGGGCAGAGCAGCCTGTATGGCTGCAGACTTACCGGTGGCCGGGCCTCGGGTGTAGGAGGAGAGGAGGGGCGGGCAGAGCTGCAGGAGAGGAAGTCCCGCCCTCCCTCCTCTCCAGACACACGGCAGGGAGCACGGGTACCCCCAGGGTGTGTGTGGCCCTCCGAGGTGGCGGGCAATGGGCCCCCCTGCCCCCCCCCCGGTATGTAGGTACTGGCTGGAGGGCAGAGGGTGGAGGGGAGTGGCAGGAGGGCACACGGAACTTCCGAGATCGGAACGTTCCGTGTGTCGGTGACTGTAGCCGGGGGGCAGCCTGGCTACAGTGCACTGGATGAGCCTGGGCGACGACCATCACGGAAGTGGGCGTGGCCTCCTCCGGAAGTGGCCTTCGGGTTTTATATAATAGATTTTATATAATAGATGTTACTATGTAATTAGGTTCGTCTTTTCCTGTAACAAATCTGATACCGGTAAATGTAGGCTGCAGCTGTGGAGCTGTGGGTGATACAAGATTAATGCAATAAAGTCACATAAAAATGTTTCCATGTAACCAGCGGAGATCAGAACCGTCATTCTACCGACAGGTTCAATAACTGGGAAATAACTACATGTATCTCCTTCTACTGTATCATATGTTTGGAGAGTAGCTCAGCCCAAGATTAGATACACTGCACTCTGTGACTTTCTCACCGGACGGTCACAGTATAACAATGAGTTATAAAATAAATAAATTAATCTTTTATATCAGGGGTGGGGAACTCCAGGCCTCGAGTGGAGTTCTCCACCCCTGTTTTATATGGTGGCATCAGAGTTTAATCGTCCCTCAACTCCTCCCTCAAAACTCCACTAACCATACAAAACAATGAGAACTTTCCAGAAAATAGTGATGACGTGACCTGTGGTATAAGAGACAGAACACACAACCCGCCCGGCCACATTCATACATACAGAAAAAGAGATGGCTGCTCATTTTTTGCCGTTCAGGTTCCAGTTATTCATTGGAATGGAGGAGGCAGAGATCCATTGGTCATTTTCGCCTTGGCCCGGATCCCCATTTATGGTTTTCGCCATAAATGTGAAATATTCGGTTGATGAATCGTCCCGACGATGCTTATCTCTGGAGTTTCGTTTTCAGGTTTCAATGGGTGAGCAGCTTTATGTCACTTATTTCTTCTATCTATTGCTGCCCATCCCTTGAGCTTCTTTTTCCAGCACTCTTTGGGGGGTACCTGTAATATGCTGCATAGATTACAAATGTAAAAATCATGGAAAACAACCTCCACTCAGCTCTATGCTATTTCTCTACACTGTTTGCTATTTTAAGATTTCATATTTTACGCTTGAAATAAGCTGCTTCAAGAGGAAAGAACCTGCGAATACAATGAAATAGTAATGAAATACAATGAAAAGTCTGAAAAAATAACAGAAATATTTTACATAATATATCATCACTTTTGGCAGAATCATGGAGCTTTACGATATACAAGAATCAATGTAACATACATCACGATGCCTTCTGCACAGAAATAGGGAATCATCAAAGGATCATGATGATCGGCACCGTTTGAGTCATCACAAGTAACGTACGAGGTGTGGCGCGGTGCCGACTGTAAGTGTATTTGCCGTAATCAATGGCTCATGATGATTGGAAGCATTTGAATCAACAAAATACTCACACACCAAGTGTGTCACAGCACAGCCCTTGAAAGCCGGGCATCGTTAAAGTCCAAATGCAGGTAAAGAAAATCATTTAATAAGATTGAGTCTAATGCTTGGCGGCTATTTTTTTTATTGCAATAAAAAATCCAAAAAAACAATTCTGACTTTGTTTGTTGTGGTTCACTGTGAGCGGCTGCAGTTAGGACAACACTTAGCTAACACAGCACCAGGTGCACTGAAGACGGGCTTCTATCTAGGTCCCATCTAGAGACTGCAGTCTCCTTCACATCATAGGGAAACACAGTGACACAATCAATAGGGGAAACCCACTTAGATCAACCTTCAGTCACTGCAGGGTGAAGGGATTTTTATTTATGTATTATTTATTTATTTATGTAATTATTTTATATTATTTCTTTAGGTGTCAGTGGAAATGTTTACATCTGAAGAGTGTGTGTAATTTATTGTGTGTATGGAGAGCGAAGCATAGATAGCAATAGATAACTTAATTATGGTACATAGAGAGGTGAGTATCCTGTATATACAGGTAGAATATTCGTGTGTAGACACATCACCTATAGTATAGAGAGCGATGAGCAACCTGTATATACAGGAATCAGGTTAGTGTAGTCAGTGTAGGACCCATCTGAATGAGGTCGCCTTGTCGTGGCAGGTGGGCTCACACATTATAAATAAAATGTGTGCTAAGAACCTCACATGTGAAGTATATGATATACAGTTCTGATGCAATGTAAAATGTTTAAATAATATTCAGTATTTAGATATACAATCTACTTACATAATTGCAAAGTGGCTCATCCACTTGCGTCTGGCTGTCCGCCTATGTCAATTCCAGCCTTGCCATAATTCTACACCCAAGTCATGGGTGTAAGAATATAGTGTGGCACCCCTGCGGTCCGGTCGCCACTACTAGTCTGCAGCAATTCCAGTCACCCACAACACACCCAACACACCCGGTCCCAGGGCTAGCGGGTGAACCCAAGTAGTGGGATGGCTCAGACAGCCGTGGAACGGCAGGGGGAGAAAGGTGGAGAGTGGGAAGTTAGGAAGAGCAGTCAGGAAGTGGGAGAAGGATCAAAGGGACAGAGCACAGGAAGTGGGCAGTCAGTCCAGCAAGGGAGCAGAGAAGAGAGGACAAAGGAGAAGGACCTGCAGGGCTCAAGCAGCATGTGGCTCACCCCGGGTCCCAGGACAGCACACAGCAGAGAGACAGAGAGAGCCACCTAAATGCTCAAATCTGCCGTGAAGTGGAGGGGCAGGGCGAAAACCAGGAGCCCGGCCCTGAAAGGTGACAAAGAGGCTCCAAGCTCTAACCACAGAACTGGGGGCCATGAGATCTCCAAGAGCTGTGAACAACTCCCGACACAGCACAGAGAAGGCAGCCGTATTAGAGCCAGGGGACCCAGTCGGTCACCCAAGAAGGCCCGTGGCTGCTGGATTGGGCTCTGTGTGCAGAGGCGCATGCAGGAAGGAGGAAAACAGGCAGCGCAGACAGAGCAAGGCCCTAGAGGAAAGGAACACAAAAGGGGTGTACTGGACAAGCCATCCTGGTTGCTGAGGACTACCCGGACTGCTACTGAAACAACAGCTGTACCATGTAGTGCCTGCAAAGAGAAGCTAGGTAAACCAGGTTTTGGAGCTCAGAACTGTGTGTGACTCTTCCTTTCCTGCCTGAGGAGCAGTAGACTGCTGCCAAGCCGCATAGATGGCAGGGCCTGCAGGTGAGCCACCCTGACCCTGCCAGCAGCCAGCTCTGCCTAGCTGGCCTTCCATCACCCCCAATCCCCTTCCACTCCGGATGCCCTGGGGACCCGCTCCTCCCGTGGAGAGTGAAACCATCACTGCTGCAACTCCATAATCCCCAGAGGTCCCAGAACGCAGCAGCGGCCCCTACCGGCCGCCTTCCACAGGTAGCGTCATGACATACTCTTACACTTTTATCTTTTCTTTTGCTTTTACCCCCTTTTTCAATTCCCTGCTTTTTACTGACTGCCCAACCGGGTGGCCACAGACCGGATCACGCCACCGTGACAGCCCCCAGGGTGTCAAGAGGGAGAGAGGTCCGGCTCCGAGTACACCACGGCCTCCACTGGGGCGAGTCAGAAACGTCTAGTAGTGCTGCATGCCACTCACCACCGCCAGCGGCCTGCCACAATCCGCATGCAGCCCTCCACCTCCCCACCGAAAACCTCTGACTTACCACAGGCACAGGACCTGTGATGATGTCATAGTCATGTGATCACAGGCTGCAGCCAGGGGGGCAGAGAGCACAGAGGGGGCAGAGATAGTGCCCCCTGTGCTTTGCATTCCTTCATGCTTTGCACTCCCCCTGCACTCTGCACTCCTCCCCCAACACTCTTCACTCCTCTTCCCACGCTCTGCACCCCCCCCCCGCGCTCTGCACTCCCACCCCTCCATGCTCTGCATTCACATTCCCTGCACGCTGCTCTTCCCCCACACTCTGTATTCCCACCCCACGCCCTGTACTCCCCCTGTGCTTTGCACTCCCCCCATGCTCTGCACTCCTCTCCCCCCACGCTATTCACTTCTCTCCCAACGCTCTGCACTTCCCCACCCCGCGCTCTGCATTCCCATACCTCGCACTATGCACTTCCCCCGCACTCTGCACTCCCACCCCACGCTCTGCTCTTCCCCCATGCTCTGCATTGCCACTCCCCCCTGTACTCTGTACTGCTCTACCCCCATACTCTGCACTCTCCCCCGTGCTCTGCACTCGCCCCCACGCACTTCACTCCTCTTCCCCCCGTGCTCTGAACTCCCCCGCACTCTGCACTCCCACCACCCGATGCTCTGCACTCCCATCGCCCCATGCTCTTGACTCCCCTCTGCACTCTCCTCGTTTTGCACTCCCACCCCCCACATGCTCTGCACTCTCCTCCCCCCTGCCTCCCACTGCATGTCTCCTGTGACCCATAGACCCTTGCCCGCCTCACACCGCTCCTCTCCTGTCACCCATAGACCCCCGCCCGCCTCACACCGCACCTCTCCTGTCACCCATAGACCCTTGCCCGCCTCACACCACACCTCTCCTGGCACCCATAGACCCTTGCCCGCCTCACACCGCACCTCTCCTATCACCTATACACGCCCATCCACCTCACACCGCACCTCTCCTGTCACCCATAGACCCTTGCCAGCCTCACACCGCACCTCTCCTGTCAGCCATAGACCCTTGCCAGCCTCACACTGCACCTCTCCTGTCAGCCATACACGCCCGACCCACACCGCACCTCTCCTGTCGCCAAACACGCCTGCCTCACATCGCACCTCTCCTGTCACCCATACACGCCCGCCCGCCTCACACCACACCTCTCCTGTCACCCATACACGCCCGCCTCACACCGCACCTCTCCTGTCACCCATAGACCCTCGCCCACCTCACACAGCACCTCTCCTGTCAGCCATACACGCCCGACCCACACCGCACCTCTCCTGTCGCCAAACACGCCTGCCTCACATCGCACCTCTCCTGTCACCCATACACGCCCGCCCGCCTCACACCACACCTCTCCTGTCACCCATACACGCCCGACCCACACCGCACCTCTCCTGTCGCCAAACACGCCTGCCTCACATCGCACCTCTCCTGTCACCCATACACGCCCGCCCGCCTCACACCACACCTCTCCTGTCACCCATACACGCCCGCCTCACACCACACCTCTCCTGTCACCCATACACGCCCGGCCGCCTCACACCGCACCTCTCCTGTCACCCATAGACCATCGCCCGCCTCACATCGCACCTCTCCTGTCACCCATAGACCCTCGCCCGCCTCAACCGGCACCTTTCCTGTTACCCATAGACCCTCGGTTGCCTCACACCGCACCTCTCTTGTCACCCACAGACCCCCGCCCGCCTCACACCGCATCTCTCCTGTCACCCATAGACCCACGCCCGGCTCACACTGCACCTCTCCTGTCACCAAACACGCCTGCCTCACACCGCATCTCTCCTGTCACCCATACACGCCCGCCTCACACCGCACCTCTCCTGTCACCCATAGACCCTCGCCCACCTCACACAGCACCTCTCCTGTCACCTACACGCCCGCCTCACACCGCACCTCTCCTGTCGCCCATACACGCCCGCCTCACACCACACCTCTCCTGTCACCCATACACGCCCGGCCGCCTCACACCGCACCTCTCCTGTCACCCATAGACCCTGCCCGCCTCACACCTGCCAACCTCTCTGTCACCCATAGACCCTCGCCCGCCTCACACCGCACCTCTCCTGTCACCCATAGACCCTGCCCGCCTCAACACCGCACCTCTCCTGTCACCCATAGACCCTCGCTTGCCTCACACGCACCTCTCCTGTCACCCATAGACCCCGCCCGCCTCACACGCACCTCTCCTGTCACCCATAGACCCTCGCCGCCTCACACCGCACCTCTCCTGTCACCCATAGACTCCCGCCCGCCTCACACCGCACCTCTCCTGTCACCCATAGCCCCGCCGCCTCACACCTGCACCTCTCCTGTCACCCATAGACCCGCCCGCCTCACACCGCACCTCTCCTGTCACCCATAGACCCTCGCCCGCCTCACACCGCACCTCCCTGTCACCCATAACCCCCCCGCCTCACACCGCACCTCTCCTGTCACCCATAGACCCTCGCCCGCCTCACACGCACCTCTCCTGTCACCCATAGACCCCGCCCGCCTCACAGCACCTCTCCTGTCACCATGACCCCGCCGTCACACTCACCCTTGCACCATACCCTGCCGCCTCACACTCGACACCTCTCCTGTCACCCATACACGCCGCCCGCCTCACACCGCACCTCTCTCATGTCACCCTCACAACCCTCGCCCACAGCCTCACACCGCACCTCTCTGTCACTCCAAACCCGCCGCCTCACACCGCATCTCTCCTGTCCACCCTCACAGACCCCCCCAACGCCCGCTCACACGCACCTCTCCTGTCACCATAACCGCGCCGCCTCACACGAACCTCTCCTGTCACCCATAGACCCCGCCCGCCTCACACCGCACCTCTCCTGTCACCATACCCCGCCCGCCTCACACTGCACACTCTCCTGTCACCATAACGCCCTCGCACCTCACACCGCACCTCTCCTGTCACCCATAGACCCTCGCCCCCTCACACCGCACCTCTCCTGTCACCCATACACGCCCGCCTCACACCACACCTCTCCTGTCACCCATACGACCCCCGCCCGCCTCACACCGCACCTCTCCTGTCACCCATAGACGCCCACCCTGCCGCCTCACACCTGCACCATCTCCTGTCACCCATAGACCCCGCCCGCCTCACACACGCACCTCTCCTGTCACCCATAGACCCTCGCCCGCCTCAACACCGCACCTCTCCTGTCACCCATAGCACCTTCGCCTGCCTCACACCGCACCTCTCCTGTCACCCATAGACCCCCGCCCGCCTCACACTGCTACCTCTCCTGTCACCATAGACCCCGCACCACACCTCTCCTGTCACCCATAGACCCTTGACCGCCTCACACCGCATCTCTCCTGTCACCCATAGACCATCGCCTGCCTCACACCGCACCTCTCTTGTCACCCATAGACCCTCGCCCGCCTCAACCGGCACCTTTCCTGTTACCCATAGACCCTCGCTTGCCTCACACCGCACCTCTCCTGTCACCCACAGACCCCCCGCCCGCCTCACACTGCACCTCTCCTGTCACCCATAGACCCAACGCCCGGCTCACACCGCACCTCTCCTATCACCATACACGCCTGCCTCACACCATACCTCTCCTATCACCATACACGCCCGCCTCACACCGCACCTCTCCTGTCACCCAAAGACCTTCGCCCGCCTCACACAGCACCTCTCCTGTCACCCATTACACGCCCGCCTCACAGCATACCTCTCCTATCACCATACACCGCCCGCCTCACATCGCACCTCTCCTGTCACTCATACACGCCAGCCTCACACCGCACATCTGTCACCGTTAGATCTTCGGCCGCCTCACACACCTCTCCTGTCACTTACAGACCCCCGCCCGCCTCACACCGCACCACTCCCGTCAACCATAGACCCTCACCCGCCTCACACTGCACATCTCCTTTCACACATAGACCCCTGCCCGCCTCACACTGCACCTCTCCTGTCACCCATAGACCAGCCCGCCTCACACTGCACCTCTCCTGTCGCCCATAGACCCCCGCCCGCCTCACATCGCACCTCTCCTGTCACCCATACATGCCCGCCTCACACCGCACCTCTCCTGTCACCCATACACGCCCGCCTCACACCACATCTCTCCTGTCATCCATACACGCCGATCCGCCTCACACCGCACCTCTACTGTCACCCATAGACCCCCGCCCGCCTCACACAGCACCTCTCCTGTCACCCATAGACCCTGCCCGCCTCACACTGCACCTCTCCAGTCACCCATAGACCCAGCCCGCCTCACACCGCACCTCTCCTTTCACCCATAGACCCGAGCCCGCGACACACCGCACCTCTCCCGTCAACCATAGACCCTCACCCGCCTCACACTGCACATCTCCTTTCACACATAGACCCTCGCCCGCCTCACACTGCACCCTCTCCTGTCACCCATAGACCCTCGCCTGGCTCACACCGCACGTCTCCTGTCACCCATACACGCCCGCCTCACACCGCACCTCTCCTGTCACGCATAGACCCTCGCCCGCCTCACACTGTACCTCACCTGTCACTCATACACGCCCGCCTCACACCGCACCTCTCGTCACCCATAGATCCCCGCCCGCCTCAGACCGCACCTCTCCTGTCACCCATAGACCCTCGCCCGCCTCACACCGCACCTCTCCTGTCACCCATACACGCCCGCCTCACACCGCACCTCTCCTGTCACCCATAGACCCTCGCCCGCCTCACCACCGCACCTCTCCTGTCACTCATACACGCCAGCCTCACACCGCACATCTCCTGTCACCGTTAGATCTTCGCCCGCCTCACACACCTCTCCTGTCACTTACAGACCCCCACCCGCCTCACACCGCACCACTCCCGTCAACCATAGACCCTCACCCGCCTCACACTGCACATCTCCTTTCACACATAGACCCCTGCCCGCCTCACACTGCACCTCTCCTGTCACCCATAGACCCAGCCCGCCTCACACTGCACCTCTCCTGTCACCCATAGACCCCCGCAAGCCTCACACCGCACCTCTCCTGTCACCCATACACGCCCTCCTCACACCGCACCTCTCCTGTCACCCATACACGCCCGCCTCACACAACATCTCTCCTGTCATCCATACACGCCCATCCCACCGCCCTCCTCACACCGCACCTCTCCTGTCACCCATAGACCCTCGCCGCCTCACAACCGCACCTCTCCTGTCACCATAGACCCCGCCCGCCTCACACCGCACCTCTCCTGTCACCATAACCCCGCCCGCCTCACACCGCACCTCTCCTGTCACCCATAGACCCCGCCGCCTCACACCGCACCTCTCCTGTCACACCATACACCCAGCCCCTCACACCGCACCTCCCCCCCCCCCCCCCCCCCCCCCCCCCCCCCCCCCCCCCCCCCCCCCCCCCCCCCCCCCCCCCCCCCCCCCCCCCCCCCCCCCCCCCCCCCCCCCCCCCCCCCCCCCCCCCCCCCCCCCCCCCCCCCCCCCCCCCCCCCCCCCCCCCCCCCCCCCCCCCCCCCCCCCCCCCCCCCCCCCCCCGCTCCACGCACTCTCCTGTCACCATAACCCCGCCCGCTCACACTGACCTCTCCTGTCACCATACACGCCCCCTCCACACCGCACTCTCCTGTCCCCATACCCCCCCTCACACCGCACCTCTCCTGTCACCCATAGACCCCGCCCCCTCACACGCACCTCTCCTGTCACCCTAACACGCCCGCCTCACACGCACCTCTCCTGTCACCCATGACCCCGCCGCCTCACACCGCACCTCTCCTGTCACCCAACAACCCCGCCTCACACCGCACCTCTCCTGTCACCATAGACCCGCCCGCCTCACACGACCTCTCCTGTCACCATAACCGCCCGCCTCACACCGCACCTCCCTGTCACCCATAGACCCGCCGCCTCACACCGCACTCTCCTGTCACCTAACGCCCGCCTCACACGCACCTCTCCTGTCACCATAACCAGCCCGCTCACACCGCACCTCTCCTGTCACCCATAACCCGCCCGCCTCACACCGCACCTCTCCTGTACCTAGACCGCGCCTCACACCGCACCTCTCCTGTCACCATACACCGCCCCTCACACCGCACCTCTCCTGTCACCATAGACCCGCCCGCTCACACGCACCTCTCCTGTCACCAAGACCCCGCCGCCTCACACCCCCCTCCCTGTCACCATAGACCCCGCCCGCCTCACACCGCACCTCTCCTGTCACCATAACCCGCCGCTACACCGCACCTCTCCTTCACCCATACCCCCGCCGCCTCACACCGCACCTCTCCTGTACCATACCCCGGCCCCTCACACCGCACCTCTCCTGTCACATACACGCCCGCCTCACACCCACCTCTCCTGTCACCCATAACCACCCCGCCTCACACCGCACCTCTCCTGTCACCCATAGACCCGCCCGCCTCACACCGCACCTCTCCTGTCACCCATAGACCCCTCGCCGCCTCACACGCACCTCTCCTGTCACCATAGACCCGCCGCCTCACACCGCACCTCTCCTGTCACCATAGACCTCGCCCGCCTACACCGCACCTCTCCTGTCACCATAACCCCCGCCCGCCTCACACCCACCTCTCCTTCACCCATAGACCAGCCCGCCTCACACCGCACCTCTCCTGTCACCCATACACCCCCGCCCGCCTCACACCGCACCTCTCCTGTCACCATAACCCCGCCGCTCACACCACCTCTCCTGTCCCCAGCCCGCCTCACACCGCACCTCCCTGTCACCCATAGACCCTCACCCGCCTCACACCGCACCCTCCTGTCACCCAAGACCCCCGCCCGCCTCACACCGCACCTCTCCTGTCACCATAACGCCGCCGCCTCACACCGCACCTCTCCTGTCACCCATAGACCCACCTCCCTGTCACCATAGACCCCGCCCACCGCACCTCTCCGTCACCATAACCCCGCCTCACACCGCACTCTCCTTCACCATACCCGCCCGCCTCACACCGCACCTCTCCTGTCACCCTAGACCCCGCCCGCTCACCCGCACCTCTCTGTCACCCATAGCCCGCCGCCTCACACGCACCTCTCCTGTCACCATAACCCCGCCGCCTCACACGCACCTCTCGTACCAGCCCCCGCCTCACACGCACCTCTCACCATAACCCGCCTCACACGCACTCTCTGTCACCATAGACCCGCCCGCCTCACACGCACCTCTCCTGTCACCCATAACCCCCCGCCTCACACCCACCTCCCTGTCACCCAACCCCGCCGCCTCACACCGCACCTCTCCTGTCACCATAGACCCTCGCCCGCCTCACACGACCTCTCCTGTCACCATAACCCGCCCGCCTCACACCGCACCTCTCCTGTCACCCATAGACCCGCCGCTCACACCGCACCTCTCTGTCACCATAGACCCGCCCGCCTCACCGCACCTCTCCTGTCACCCATACCGCCCGCCTCACACGCACCTCTCCTGTCACCCATAGACCCCGCCCCTCACACCGCACCTCTCCTGTCACCATAACCGCCGCCTCACACCGCACTCTCCTGTCACCTAGACCCCCGCCCACCCACCTCTCCTGTCACCAAGACCCCGCCGCCCCACCGCCCTCCCTGTCACCATAGACCCGCCCGCCTCACACCGCACCTCTCCTTCACCATAGACCAGCCCGCCTCACACGCACCTCTCCTGTCACCCATAGACCCCCCGCTCACACCGCACCCTCCGTCACCATAGACCCCCGCCTCACACGCACTCTCCTGTCACCTACCGCCCTCACACGACCTCTCCTGTCACCAACCGCCCCCCTCACCCCACCTCTCCTGTCACCCATAGACCCGCCGCCTCACACCGCACCTCTCCTGTCACCCATGACCCGCCGCCTCACACCGCACTCTCCTGTCACCATAACTCGCCCCCTCACACGACCTTCCTGTCACCATAGACCGCCCGCTCACACCGCACCTCTCCTGTCACCATGACCACGCCGCCTACACCGCACCTCTCCTTCACCATAGACCCCGCCCGCTCACACCGCACCTCTCCTGTCACATAACCCGCCGCTCACACCGCACCTCTCTTCACCATACCGCCGCCGCCTCACACCGCACCTTCCTGTCACCCATAGACCCGCCCGCCTCACACGCACTCTCCTGTCACCATAACCCTCGCCCCCTCACACCGCACCTCTCCTGTCACCCATAGACCCCGCCGCCTCACACGCACCTCTCCTGTCACCATAGCCCGCCGCCACACCGCACCTCTCCTGTCACCCATAGACCCTCGGCCGCCTACACCGCACCTCCCTGTCACCCATAACCCCCGCCTCACACCACCTCTCCTGTCACCATAGACCGCCCGCTCACACCACCTCTCCTGTCACCCATAGACCCCGCCCGCCTCACACCGCACCTCTCCTGTCACCATACACCGCCACCGCCTCACACGCACCTCTCCTGTCACCAGACCCCGCCTCACACCGACCTCTCCTGTCACCATACACCCCCCGCCTCACACCGCACCTCTCCTGTACCCATAGACCCCCCGCCTCACACCGCACTCCCTGTCACCTCACACCCGCCCGCCTCACACCGCACCTCTCCTGTCACCCATAGACCCCAGCCCCTCACACAACCCTCTCCTGTCACCCATGACCTCGCCCGCCTCACACCGCACCTCCCTGTCACCCATAGACCCTGGCCCGCCCCACACCGCACCTCTCCTGTCACCCATAGACCCCGCCCGCCTCACACAGCACCTCTCCTGTCACCCATAGACTCCCGCCCCCTCCACACCGCACCTCTACTGTCACCATACACGCCCGCCTCACACCACACCTCTCCTGTCACCCATAGACCCCCGCCCGCCTCACACCGCACCTCTCCTGTCACCCATAGACTCCCGCCCCCCTCACACCACACCTCTCCTGTCACCCACAGACCCCCGCCCGCCTCACACTGCACCTCTCCTGTCACCCATAGACCCTCGCCCGCCTCACACCGCACCTCTCCTGTCACCCATAGACCCAGCCCGCCTCACACCGCATCTCTCCTGTCACCCATAGACCCCCCGCCCGCCCTCACACCGCACCTCTCCTGTCACCCACAGACCCCGCCCGCCTCACACTGCACCTCTCCTGTCACCCATAGACCCAGCCCGCTCACACCACACCTCTCCTGTCACCCATAGACCCACGCCCGGCTCACACCGCACCTCTCCTGTCACCCATAGACCCTCGCCCCGCCTCACACCGCACCTCTCCTGTCACCCATAGACCCCGCCCACCTTACACCGGACCTCTCCTGTCACCCATAGACCCTCGCCCGCCTCACACCGTTCCTCTCCTGTCACCCATAGACCCTCCCGCCTCACACCGCACCTCTCCTGTCACCCATAGACCCCGCCCGCTCACACCGCACCTCTCCTGTCACCCATAGACCCTCGCCCGCCTCACACCGCACCTCTCCTGTCACCCATAGACCCCGCCCCGCCTCACACAGCACTCTCCTGTCACCCATAGACCCCGCCCGCCCTCACACCGCACCTCTACTGTCACCATAGACCCGCCCGCCTCACACCACACCTCTCCTGTCACCCATAGACCCTCGCCCGCCTCACACCGCACCTCTCCTGTCACCCATAGACCCCCGCCCACTCTCACACCCACCTCTCCTGTCACCCATAGACCCTCGCCCGCCTCACACCGATCCTCTCCTGTCACCCATAGACCCTCGCCCGCCTCACACCCTCCTGCACCTACCTGCACCCTAAGCACCTCCGTCACCGCCCGCCTCACACCGCACCTCTCCTGTCACCCATAGACCCCCGCCTGCCTCACACCGCACCTCTCCTGTCACCATACACGCCGGTCCGCCTCACACCGCACCTCTCCTGTCACCATACATGCCGTTCCGCCTCACATCGCACCTCTCCTGTCACCCATAGACCCTCGCCCCCTCACACCGCACCTCTCCTGTCACCATACACGCCGGTCCTCCTCACACCGCACCTCTCCTGTCACCCATAGCCCTCGCCCGCCTCACACCGCACCTCTCCTGTCACCCATAGACCCACGCCCGGCTCACACCGCACCTCTCCTGTCACCCATAGACCCTCGCCCGCCTCCACACCGCACCTCTCCCTGTCACCCATAGACCCCCGCCCCGCCCTCACACAGCACCTCTCCTGTCACCCATAGACTCCCGCCCCCCTCACACCGCACCTCTACTGTCACCCATAGACTCCCGCCCCCCTCACACCGCACCTCTACTGTCACCCATAGACTCCCGCCCCCCTCACACCGCACCTCTACTGTCACCATACACGCCCGCCTCACACCGCACCTCTCCTGTCACCCATAGACCCAGCCCGCCTCACACCGCACCTCTCCTGTCACCCATAGACCCAGCCCGCCTCACACCGCATCTCTCCTGTCACCCACAGACCCTCGCCCGCCATCACACCGCACCTCTCCTGTCACCCATAGACCCTCGCCCGCCTCACACTGCACCTCTCCTGTCACCCATAGACCCAGCCCGCCTCACACCGCACCTCTCCTGTCACCCATAGACCCACGCCCGGCTCACACCGCACCTCTCCTGTCACCCATAGACCCTCGCCCGCCTCACACCGCACCTCTCCTGTCACCCATAGACCCTCGCCCACCTCACACCGCACCTCTCCTGTCACCATACACGCCTGCCTCACACCGCACCTCTCCTGTCACCCATAGACCCTCGCCCGCCTCACACCGCACCTCTCCTGTCACCCATAGACCCTCGCCCACCTCACACCGCACCTCTCCTGTCACCATACACGCCTGCCTCACACCGCACCTCTCCTGTCACCCATAGACCCTCGCCCGCCTCACACCGCACCTCTCCTGTCACCCATAGACCCTCGCCCACCTCACACCGCACCTCTCCTGTCACCATACACGCCTGCCTCACACCGCACCTCTCCTGTCACCCATAGACCCCCGCCCGCCTCACACCGCACCTCTCCTGTCACCATACACGCCGGTCCGCCTCACATCGCACCTCTCCTGTCACCCATAGACCCTCGCCCGCCTCACACCGCACCTCTCCTGTCACCATACACGCCGGTCCGCCTCACACCGCACCTCTCCTGTCACCATACACGCCGGTCCGCCTCACACCGCACCTCTCCTGTCACCATACACGCCGGTCCGCCTCACATCGCACCTCTCCTGTCACCCATAGACCCTCGCCCGCCTCACACCGCACCTCTCCTGTCACCATACACGCCGGTCCGCCTCACACCGCACCTCTCCTGTCACCATACACGCCGGTCCGCCTCACACCACACCTCTCCTGTCACCATACACGCCGGTCCGCCTCACACCGCACCTCTCCTGTTGCCCTCGCAGACTCCCGCACCTCTCCCCACCGATAATCTGCAATTTACCAAGGGATAGAACCTTTGGTGATGTCACAGTCATGTGATCATTCACATGACTGTGACATCACTGCAGGCCCTGTATTCTTCAATGCTTTCCGTTACCCACTAATATGACACAGAGCCATCACAGCGGGGAAGAAGGGTAAGAGGGCAGAGAGAGAATGCAGGGGGCAAGGGTAGCAAAGACAATGCGGGGGCAAATAGAGGCCAGGGCAAACACAGCAGGTGAGCAGAAAGAGAGCTCAGCCCACCTCCATTCTGCCTCCACTTTATTCTGTCCCACTCCATTCTGCTCCTGCTCTGCCCCACTCTGCTCTGCCCCTGCTCTACCCTACTCGATTCTGCCCTTGCTCTGCCCCACTCTCCTCCAATCTCCTCCAATCTGCTCTGCCCCTGCTCTTTTTCGCTCTACCCCTCAGCATGAGAGCATGCCTCTGCTCTGCCACCCTCCATTCTGCCCTTGCTGTGCCCCTGCTCTACCCTTGCTCTACCCTACTCGATTCTGCCCTTGCTCTGCCCCACTCTCCTCCAATCTGCTCTGACCCTGCTCTTCCTTGCTCTACCCTCAGCATGAGAGCATGCCTCCGCTCTGCCACCCTCCATTCTGCCCTTTCTCTGCCCCTGCTCTACCCTACTCGATTCTGCCCTTGCTCTGCCCCACTCTCCTCCAATCTCCTCCAATCTGCTCTGCCCCTGCTCTTTTTCGCTCTACCCCTCAGCATGAGAGCATGCCTCTGCTCTGCCACCCTCCATTCTGCCCTTGCTGTGCCCCTGCTCTACCCTTGCTCTACCCTACTCGATTCTGCCCTTGCTCTGCCCCACTCTCCTCCAATCTGCTCTGACCCTGCTCTTCCTTGCTCTACCCCTCAGCATGAGAGCATGCCTCCGCTCTGCCACCCTCCATTCTGCCCTTTCTCTGCCCCTGCTCTACCCTACTCGATTCTGCCCTTGCTCTGCCCCACTCTCCTCCAATCTCCTCCAATCTGCTCTGCCCCTGCTCTTTTTCGCTCTACCCCTCAGCATGAGAGCATGCCTCTGCTCTGCCACCCTCCATTCTGCCCTTGCTGTGCCCCTGCTCTACCCTTGCTCTACCCTACTCGATTCTGCCCTTGCTCTGCCCCACTCTCCTCCAATCTGCTCTGACCCTGCTCTTCCTTGCTCTACCCCTCAGCATGAGAGCATGCCTCCGCTCTGCCACCCTCCATTCTGCCCTTTCTCTGCCCCTGCTCTACCCTACTCGATTCTGCCCTTGCTCTGCCCCACTCTCCTCCAATCTCCTCCAATCTGCTCTGCCCCTGCTCTTTTTCGCTCTACCCCTCAGCATGAGAGCATGCCTCTGCTCTGCCACCCTCCATTCTGCCCTTGCTGTGCCCCTGCTCTACCCTTGCTCTACCCTACTCGATTCTGCCCTTGCTCTGCCCCACTCTCCTCCAATCTGCTCTGACCCTGCTCTTCCTTGCTCTACCCCTCAGCATGAGAGCATGCCTCCGCTCTGCCACCCTCCATTCTGCCCTTTCTCTGCCCCTGCTCTACCCTACTCGATTCTGCCCTTGCTCTGCCCCACTCTCCTTTAATCTCCTCCAATCTGCTCTGCCCCTGCTCTTTTTCGCTCTACCCCTCAGCATGAGAGCATGCCTCTGCTCTGCCACCCTCCATTCTGCCCTTGCTGTGCCCCTGCTCTACCCTTGCTCTACCCTACTCGATTCTGCCCTTGCTCTGCCCCACTCTCCTCCAATCTGCTCTGACCCTGCTCTTCCTTGCTCTACCCCTCAGCATGAGAGCATGCCTCCGCTCTGCCACCCTCCATTCTGCCCTTTCTCTGCCCCTGCTCTACCCTACTCGATTCTGCCCTTGCTCTGCCCCACTCTCCTCCAATCTCCTCCAATCTGCTCTGCCCCTGCTCTTTTTCGCTCTACCCCTCAGCATGAGAGCATGCCTCTGCTCTGCCACCCTCCATTCTGCCCTTGCTGTGCCCCTGCTCTACCCTTGCTCTACCCTACTCGATTCTGCCCTTGCTCTGCCCCACTCTCCTCCAATCTGCTCTGACCCTGCTCTTCCTTGCTCTACCCCTCAGCATGAGAGCATGCCTCCGCTCTGCCACCCTCCATTCTGCCCTTTCTCTGCCCCTGCTCTACCCTACTCGATTCTGCCCTTGCTTTGCCCCACTCTCCTCCAATCTCCTCCAATCTGCTCTGCCCCTGCTCTTTTTCGCTCTACCCCTCAGCATGAGAGCATGCCTCTGCTCTGCCACCCTCCATTCTGCCCTTGCTGTGCCCCTGCTCTACCCTTGCTCTACCCTACTCGATTCTGCCCTTGCTCTGCCCCACTCTCCTCCAATCTGCTCTGACCCTGCTCTTCCTTGCTCTACCCCTCAGCATGAGAGCATGCCTCCGCTCTGCCACCCTCCATTCTGCCCTTTCTCTGCCCCTGCTCTACCCTACTCGATTCTGCCCTTGCTCTGCCCCACTCTCCTCCAATCTCCTCCAATCTGCTCTGCCCCTGCTCTTTTTCGCTCTACCCCTCAGCATGAGAGCATGCCTCTGCTCTGCCACCCTCCATTCTGCCCTTGCTGTGCCCCTGCTCTACCCTTGCTCTACCCTACTCGATTCTGCCCTTGCTCTGCCCCACTCTCCTCCAATCTGCTCTGACCCTGCTCTTCCTTGCTCTACCCCTCAGCATGAGAGCATGCCTCCGCTCTGCCACCCTCCATTCTGCCCTTTCTCTGCCCCTGCTCTACCCTACTCGATTCTGCCCTTGCTCTGCCCCACTCTCCTCCAATCTCCTCCAATCTGCTCTGCCCCTGCTCTTTTTCGCTCTACCCCTCAGCATGAGAGCATGCCTCTGCTCTGCCACCCTCCATTCTGCCCTTGCTGTGCCCCTGCTCTACCCTTGTTTTACCCTACTCGATTCTGCCCTTGCTCTGCCCCACTCTCCTCCAATCTGCTCTGACCCTGCTCTTCCTTGCTCTACCCCTCAGCATGAGAGCATGCCTCCGCTCTGCCACCCTCCATTCTGCCCTTTCTCTGCCCCTGCTCTACCCTACTCGATTCTGCCCTTGCTCTGCCCCACTCTCCTCCAATCTGCTCTGCCCCTGCTCTTCCTCGCTCTACCCCTCAGCATGAGAGCATGCCTCTGCTCTGCCACCCTCCATTCTGCCCTTGCTCTACCCCACTCGATTCTGCCCCACTCCACTCTGCCCCTGCTCTACCCCACTCAATTCTGCCCTACTCCATTCTGCAGACAATAATGAGTAGTGCACACTGATGAATGCGATTAGTAACCGCATTCATCCACCACCAGAAAAACTGGAAAAAATCAGTGCAAAAAATCCGCACAGTAATCACACAAAAAGCTCTCTGTTTTAATAAGTTTTTTTTTTCCAGTTTTTAGCAAGTGCTATCAAAAAAGTATCAAAAACAGGGCAGTCTGTACGTTTTTTGCAAAAAATATACTGCAAGCTGCCTCACCTCGTCATGGTTGCCCTGACCGAGGCAGTCCGTAGCTGATGTATGGCATTTAAAACCTGTGTGTGTGAACATACCTGAATACAGGCTCCAGCCAGGACTCCACTCTGTGGGCTTTTACCTGTCAAACAGCTTGTGTGTGAACTACTCATAAGGGAAGGGTGGGTCACTTCCCTTTCCTGCAAACAGGAGAAATACATTCACCAGACAATAATGAGTAGTGCACACTGATGAATGCGATTAGTAACCGCATTCATCCACCACCAGAAGATCTGCAAAAAATCAGTGCAAAAAATCCGCACAGGAATCCAGGAATGCCCTACTCCATTCTGCCTCACTCTATTCTGCCCATGCATTACCCCTTCTTAATTCTGCTTCACTCCAATCTACCTCTGCTCTGTCCCACTCCATTTTACCCTGCTATGTCCCACTCCATTCTGCCTCTGCTCCAGTCCTCTCTCCTGCTCTTCCCCTTTCCATTCTTCCCCTGCTCTGCCCCACTCCACTCTGCCCCTGCTCTAGCCCACTACACTCTGCCCCACTCTCCTCCAATTTGCTCTGCCCCTGCTCTTCCTTGCTCTACCCCTCAGCATGAGAGCAAGCACAAGGGGTGCAGATCCACCACAGGGGGGCACAGCGACCATAGGGGAAGAGCACACAGATAACAAAGGTGGGGGCAGAGAGCAGCCAGAGAGCTCACTCAGGGCTGCGCATGGGTTCAAGCGAGTGTGCATGGGGAGGGGCCAGATAGTGCACACAGGGTGGGGCCACATGACTGTCAGCACCATAGGTCCCGCTCCCATCATCATGTCACCGCCCACTCGATGCAATAGCATTTGGCTCCTATTTAGTTACATATAATACCCCACT
This sequence comes from Allobates femoralis, assembly GCA_033576535.1. Classification (NCBI taxonomy): domain Eukaryota; kingdom Metazoa; phylum Chordata; class Amphibia; order Anura; family Aromobatidae; genus Allobates; species Allobates femoralis. The sequence continues at coordinate 4,723,498 of JARQOC010000006.1, read as the reverse complement.
AGGGCCCAGCCTGCCCCCTCATCCTTTACATACAATACCCCACCAGGGCTCAGCCTGCCCCCTCATCCTTTACATATAATATACCCCAGGACCCAGTCTGCCCCTCATCCTTTACATATAATACCCCACCAGGGTCCAGCCTGCCCCCTCATAATTTACATATAATACTCCACCAGGGCCCAGCCTGCCCCCTCATCATTTACATAGAATACCCCACCAGGGCCCAGCCTGCCCCCTCATCATTTACATATAATACCCCACCAGGGCCCAGCCTGCCCCCTCATCATTTACATATAATACCCCACCAGGGCCCAGCCTGCCCCCTCATCATTTACATATAATACCCCACCAGGGCCCAGCCTGCCCCCTCATCATTTACATATAATACCCCACCAGGGCCCAGCCTGCCCCCTCATCATTTACATATAATACCCCACCAGGGCCCAGCCTGCCTCCTCATCATTTACATATAATACCCCACCAGGGCCCAGCCTGCCTCCTCATCATTTACATATAATACCCCACCAGGGCCCAGCCTGCCTCCTCATCGTTTACATATAATACCCCACCAGGGCCCAGCCTGCCCCCTCATCATTTACATATAATACTCCACCAGGGTCCAGACTGCCCCCTCATCATCTACTATATAATTGCCTAATCGTGTCTTTCACGGAAATCGAGTGCAGCATATGCAAAAGAGCCGCGCAAATTAAAAATTTGCGCCGCGGCTCATGTACAGAGGTCTGCGGTGAGACATCGCTCCCGCTGTTCACGCTCCTCAAAGCCCCCCGCTCCACCTGGTGCCCACGTCTCAGACCCCCCGCTCCTCATGGTCCCCTGCTCCTCAAGGCCCCCCGCTCCTGCTGCCCTGCCCACGCTCCTCAGATCCCTCGCTCCTCAGGCCCCCCCTCCTCATGGCCCTCGTTCCTCCTGGCCCCCCGCTTTTTAGGTCCCCTCTCCTCCATGGTAAAAATAAAAAAATCCTCAGTGAGTATCCTCACCCGTCCGCCGGCTCGCTCCACCTCCGATGCGTCTTCTCGTTCCTACAGGGCTTGAGGACCTGTTGTTGCCTGGGAAACCAATCAGCTGATTGGTCACATGACCGCGAACTGCAATCATGTGACCGATCACCTGATCGGTTTCCCAGGCAATGACAGGTCCTGCCCTGGGAGCTATAAGATGCATCGGAGGTGGAGTGAGCCGGCGGACGGGTGAGTATCCTCACTGCGAGTGGTGACAGAAGGAGAGACGGAGGAGTGGGGACAGGTAGAGAGATGGAAGAGCGGTGACAAGAGGAGAGACGGAGGAACAGGGACAGGAGGAGTGGTGACAGGAGGAGAGACGTAGGAGCGAGGACAGGAGGAGCAGTCACAGGATAAGGCGCGACAGAAGGAAAGATGGAGGAGAGGGGACAGGACGAGCGGTGACTGGAGGAGAGACAGAGGAACAGGGACAGGAGGAGCAGGGACAGGAGGAGAGATGGATGAGCGGGACAGGAGAAACAGAGGAGTGAGGACTGGAGAAGCAGTGACAGGAGAAGCGGTGACAGGAAGAGAGACGGAGGAGCAGGAACTGGAGGAGCGGGGACAGGAGGAGAGACGGAGGAGCGGTGACAGGAAGAGAGATGGAGGAGCGGTAACAGGAGGAGCGGGGACAGGAAGAGAGACGGAGGAGCAGGGACAGGAGAAACAGAGGAGTGAGGACTGGAGAAGCAGTGACAGGAAGAGTGGTGACAGGAAGAGAGACGGAGGAGCAGGAACTGGAGGAGCGGGGACAGGAGGAGAGACAGAGGAGCAGGGACAGGAGGAGAGACGGAGGAGCAAGGACAGGAGGAGAGACGAGGAGGGGTGACATGAGGAGCGGTGACATGAGGTGCGGCGACAGGAAAGAGACGGAGGAGCAGGAACAGAATAGCAGGGACAGGAGGAGAGATGGAGGAGCGGGGACACGAGGAGGAGTGACAGGAGGAGAGATGGAGGAGCGGGGACATGAGGAGCGGTGACTGGAGGAGACACGGAGGAGCGGTCACAGGATAAGCCGTGACAGAAGGAAAGATGGAGGACAGGGGACAGGAGCAGAGACAGAAAACAGGGACAGGGGAGCGGAGACAGGAGGAGCGGGGACAGAAGGAGAGACAGAGGAGTGGGGACAGGAGAAGCAGTGACAGGAGAAGTGGTGACAGGAAGAATGGTGAAAGAAGAGAGACGGAGGAGTGGGGGACAGAAGGAGAGACAGAGGAGTGGGGACAGGAGAAGCAGTGACAGGAGAAGCGGTGACAAAAAGAGTGGTGACAGGAAGAGAGACGGAGGAGCGGGAACTGGAGGAGAGACGGAGGGGGGGGTGACATGAGGAGCGGTGATATGAGGAGCAGCGACAGGAAAAGAGAGACGGAGCAGCAGGAACAGGAATAGCGGGGACAGGAAGAGAGATGGAGGAGCGGTAACAGGAGGAGCGGGGACAGGAGGAGAGACGGAGGAGCGGGGACAGGAGAAACAGAGGAGTGAGACTGGAAACGCAGTGACAGGAGAAGCGGTGACAGAAGAGTGGTGACAGGAAGAGAGACGGAGGAGCAGGAACTGGAGGAGCAGGGGACAGGAGGAGAGATGGAGGAGCAGGGACAGGAGGAGTGACGGAGGAGCAAGGACAGGAGGAGAGCGGAGGAGGGGTGACATGAAGAGCGGTGACATGAGGTGGCGACAGGAAGAGAGACGAGGAGCAGGAACAGGAATAAGCAGGGACAGGAGGAGAGATGGAGGAAGTGGGGACACGAGGAGAGTGACAGGAGGAGAGACGGAGGAGTGGGGACAGAAGGAGAGACAGAGGAGTGGGGACAGGAGAAGCAGTGACAGGAGAAGGGTGACAAAAAGAGTGGTGACAGGAAGGAGAGACGGAGGAGCGGGAACTGGAGGAGAGACGGAGGAGCGGAGACAGGAGAAGGCGGTGACAGAGGATAGACGGAGGGAGGGGGTGACATGAGGAGCGGTGATATGAGGAGCGGCGACAGGAAAAGAGAGACGGAGCAGCAGGAACAGGAATAGCGGGGACAGGAAGAGAGATGGAGGAGCGGTAACAGGAGGAGCGGGGACAGGAGGAGAGACGGAGGAGCGGGGACAGGAGAAACAGAGGAGTCAGGACTGGAAACGCAGTGACAGGAGAAGCGGGTGACAGGAAGAGAGAAGGAGGAGCAGGAACTGGAGGAGCGGGGACAGGAGGAGAGATGGAGGAGCAGGGACAGGAGGAGTGACGGAGGAGCAAGGACAGGAGGAGAGACGGAGGAGGGGTGACATGAAGAGCGGTGACATGAGGTGTGGCGACAGGAAGAGAGACGGAGGAGCAGGAACAGGAATAGCAGGGACAGGAGGAGAGATGGAGGAGTGGGGACACGAGGAGGAGTGACAGGAGGAGAGACGGAGGAGTGGGGACAGAAGGAGAGACAGAGGAGTGGGGACAGGAGAAGCAGTGACAGGAGAAGCGGTGACAAAAAGAGTGGTGACAGGAAGAGAGACGGAGGAGCGGGAACTGGAGGAGAGACGGAGGAGCGAGGACAGGAGAAGGCGGTGACAGGAGGATAGACGGAGGAGGGGGTGACATGAGGAGCGGTGATATGAGGAGCGGCGACAGGAAAAGAGAGACGGAGCAGCAGGAACAGGAATAGCGGGGACAGGAAGAGAGATGGAGGAGCGGTAACAGGAGGAGCGGGGACAGGAGGAGAGATGGAGGAGCGGGGACAGGAGAAACAGAGGAGTCAGGACTGGAAACGCCATGACAGGAGAAGCGGTGACAGGAAGAGAGAAGGAGGAGCAGGAACTGGAGGAGCGGGGACAGGAGGAGAGATGGAGGAGCAGGGACAGGAGGAGTGACGGAGGAGCAAGGACAGGAGGAGAGACGGAGGAGGGGTGACATGAAGAGCGGTGACATGAGGTGTGGCGACAGGAAGAGAGACGGAGGAGCAGGAACAGGAATAGCAGGGACAGGAGGAGAGATGGAGGAGTGGGGACACGAGGAGGAGTGACAGGAGGAGAGACGGAGGAGCGGGGAACGAGAGGAGTGACAGGAGGAGAGACGGAGGAGTGGGGACACGAGGAGGAAGTGTGACAGGAGAGACGGAGTGACGGGACATGAGGAGCGGTGACTGGAGAGCGATGGCAGAGGAGCACGGAGGAGGAGTGAAAGGAGGAGGTCACAGGATAAGCGTGACAGAAGGAAGGAAGATGGAGGAGGGGACAGGAGAAGAGACAGACAAACGGGGACAGGGGAGCGGAGACAGAGGAGCGGGGACAGAAGAGAGATGGAGGAACGGGGACAGAGGAGAGACAGAGGAGTGGGACAGGAGAGCGGTGACAGGAAAGTGGTGACAGGAAGAGAGACGGAGGAGCAGGAACTGGAGGAGCGGGGACAGAGGAGCGGGACATAGAGAGACGGAGGAGCGGGTGACAGAAGGAGAGACAGAGGAGTGGGGACAAGAGAAGCAGTGACAGGAGAAGCGGTGACAGGAAGAGTGGTGACAGGAAGAGAGACGGAGGAGCGGGAACTGGAGGAGCGGGGACAGGAGAGACGGAGGAGCAGGGACAGGAGGAGAGACGGAGGAGCGAGGACAGGAGAAGGCGGTGACAGGAGGAGAGACGGAGGAGGGGGTGACATGAGGAGCGGTGACATGAGGAATGGCGACAGGAAAAGAGAGACGGAGGAGCAGGAACAGGAATAGCGGGGACAGGAGGAGAGATGGAGGAGCGGGGACATGAGGAGTGATAGGAGGGGAGACGGAGGAGCGGTGACATGAGGAGCGGTGACTGGAGGAGCGATGACAGGAGGAGACACAGAGGAGCGGTGACTGGAGGAGCGGTAACAGGAGGAGCGGGGACAGGAAGAGACACGGAGGAGCGGGGACAGGAGAAACAGAGGAATGAGGACTGGAGAAGCAGTGACAGGAAGAGAGACAGAGGAGCAGGAACTGGAGGAGCGGGGATAGGAGAGATGGAGGAGCAGGGACAGGAGGAGAGACGGAGGAGCAAGGACAGGAGGAGAGACGGAGGAGGGGTGACATGAGGAGCGGTGACATGAGGTGCGGTGACAGGAAGAGAGACGGAGGAGCAGGAACAGGAATAGCAGGGACAGGAGGAGAGATGGAGGAGCGGGGACCGGAGGAGATCGGAGGATCGGGGACATGAGGAGCGGTGACTGGAGGAGCGATGACAGGAGGAGACACGGAGGAGCGGTGACAGGAGGAGCGGTCAGAGGATAAGCCGTGATAGAAAGAAAGATGGAGGGTAGGGGACAGGAGCAGAGACAGAAAAACGGGGACAGGGGGAGCGGAGACAGGAGGAGCGGGGACAGAAGGAGAGATAGAGGAGCGGGGACAGGAGGAGAGACAGAGGAGTGGGGACAGGAGAAGCAGTGACAGGAGAAGCGATGACAGGAGGAGACACGGAGGAGCGGTGACAGGAGGACAGATGGAGGAGCGGTGACAGGAGGAGACCGAGGAGCAGTGACAGGAGGAGCGGGAACAGGAGGAATGGTGACAGGAGGAGCGGTGACAGAAGGAGCGGTGACAGGAGGAGAGATGGAGGAGCGGTGACAGGAGGAGTGGGGACAGGAGGAGAGACGGAGGAGCGGTGACAGGAGGAGAGACAGAGGAGCGGGGACAGGAGGAGACGGTGACTGGAGGAGCGGTGACTGGAGGAGCGGTGACAGGAGGAGCGGTGACAGGAGGAGCAGGGACAGGAGGAGCAGGGACAGGAGGAGCGGGGACAGGAGGAGAGACAGAGGAGCGGGGACAGGAGGAGACGGTGACTGGAGGAGCAGTGACTGGAGGAGCGGTGACAGGAGGAGCGGTGACAGGAGGAGCGGTGACAGGAGGAGCAGGGACAGGAGGAGCAGGGACAGGAGGAGCGGGGACAGGAGGAGAGACGGAGGAGCGGTGACAGGAAGAGAGATGGAGGAGCAGGAACAGGAATAGCGGGGACAGGAGGAGAGATGGAAAAGCGGGGACATGAGGAGTGGTGACAGGAGGAGCGATTACAGGAAGAGACACGGAGGAGCGGTGACAGGAGGAGTGATGACAGGAAGAGACACAGAAGAGCGGTGACAGGAGGAGAGATGGAGGAGCGGGGACAGGAGGAGAGACAGAGGAGTGGGGACAGGAGGAGTGCGGACAAGAGGAGCGGTGACAGAAAGAGCACGGACAGGAGGAGCGGTGACAGGAGGAAAGATGGAGGAGCGGTGACAGGATGAGCGAGGACAGGAGGAAAGACGGAGGAGCGGGAACTGGAGGAGCAGGGACAGGAGGAGAGATGGAGGAGCAGGGGCAGGAGGTGCAGTGACAGGAGGAGAGATGGAGGAGCAGGGACAGGAGGAGAGATGGAGGAGCGGGGGCAGGAGGTGCAGTGACAGGAGGAGAGACGGAGGAGCGGGGACACGAGGAGCGGTGACAGGAGGAGAGACGGAGGAGCGGGGACAGGAGGAATGGTGACAGGAAGAGCGGTGACAGAAGGGGCAGGAGGAGTGATGGAGGAGCGGTGACAGGAGGAGAGACGGAGGAGCGGTGACAGGAGGAGCGGGAACAGGAGGAGAGACAGAGGAGCGATGACAGGAGGAAAGACTGAGGAGCGGGAACAGGAGGAGCGGTAACAGGAGGAGAGACAGAGGAGCGTTGTGTGAGGATTGTAAAGAGTTAACACAGAACTGAATAATACTTTAGCCTACGTATGTTTTCAAGAAATAAATAACAACTCTTATTTGCTGTTGAAGAAATGAAACTGTTGTAGAAAGTTATGCTATAGTCAATATCATTATAGTCTGAAGAATGTAGAACACACCGTTATTGTTCAATATGCAGTTGGTTGGGATAATTGCTCATTCTCCATTCCTTATCTATATTTCTGGGAACAGGTCCAAACGCTTGTAATTTCTTCTCTGCCAGCCTCTACATCTTTCCCTGTGAGAATCTGAATCTTACTATTTGCTTGTTTACTCCCACCTAACCTTCCCAGCACTTATTTATCTTATGTTGTTAATTTCTGTGCCTTCTCTGCAAAGACCTTTTTGTATTTTACTGTCTAATTATTAGATTGTACTGATTAGTTGAATCACTAGGCGTAACTTACACCTCCTTCCTTTCTGTAATATAGTTTGGTGTTTTGAAAATAATAAACCAGTCTTGTTTTGGAGAGCGCACTTCTAGCACTTCTAGCTTTTTGCGTGACAATCAGCGCCTAGTCTGAGTCTGTATTAAGCGGGAGGTTAGAGGGGAGGGTACCGGTGATCTCCTCTCAATTTGGACATCGCTAACAACAGCTGTGATTGACAGCTTGTGTCAACCTAACAGGTGACAGGAGGAGTGGAGACAGGAGGAGAGACAGAGGAGCGTTGACAGGAGGAGCGGTGACAGGAGGAGCGGTGTAGTTCACTCACGTTGACTGAACAAGTTCTGTCAGTCACAGTATGTCAACTACATACATATTCTAGAATACCCGATGCGTTGGAATCGGGCCACCATCTAGTTTACATATAATACTCCACCAGGTCCCAGCCTGCCCCCTCATCTTTTTACATATATTACCCCCAGGGCATGCAAGCTTGATTTGTTACTTGAGCTCCACCCCTAATGGGTGTGCATACATACACACTAAATAACTCATATTAACTGTAGCTTGCCCAAAGTACCTGGGAACAGTCAGAACCATCTAATTACATAATGACCAGTTGGCAGCTGTACTCGAATCCCATAATGCATTGCGGCACTGGCACTGTCAGTTGCTCACGCCACGAACTGTGTCTCCGCAAGTGACATACACGTCACTGCTATTCCGCCGGGAGATCCACAGCACTTGCCGCCCAGGCAGCACACAGGGGCCCCAAGCAGCATAGAGGTGCCCCAGGCAGCGAATGGGGCCCCAGGCAGCACAGGGGCCCCAGTCAGTGCACAGGGGCCCTAGGGAGCATAAAGAAGCCCCAGACAGTACACAGGGGCCCCAGGCAGTGCTTGGGGTTCCAGACAGCACACAAGGGCCCCCACAGGGCCCCAGTCAGCACTCAGGGGCCTCACGCAGCGCACAGAGGACCAGGCAATGCACAGGGGACCCAGACAGTGCACAGGGGACCCAGGCAGCGCACAGGAGCCCCAGGCAGTGCACAGGGGCCCCAGTCAGCGCTAAGGGGTCCCAGGCAGTGCACAGGGTCCCAGGTAGCACACAGCCACCGGGCTGGCAACCAATCAGCTGCTAGCGGTATTGCCGATCTCCCGGCGGTGTCGGTGCGGGAGATTTAAAAACGGTTGTGTTTAAATCTCCCGTGGCCACATGACGCAATACATTCAATACACAAATGCGGAGGGATGACATAGAACAGATATGTTGGAAAGGGTAAACAGTGTGACACATGTCCACTGCTCCTGTCAGCACCACTAAGGATACACAGATGTTCAGTTCACCACACTCCTGATGCGATAGCATTGGGCTTATTTCTAGTCTACTATATAATTACGTAGTGGCGCATGTTATCAACTTCTGTCAGGTTGTCCAAAAGGGGCGAACATACCTCTTGTGCAGTCAGTGCCATAGCACCAGGGCCCCGAGCAGAACGGGGCCCCCTGAGGTAATCCAGTGGTGGGCTGGGGGCGGAATGCATTTGTCCATTGGGCCGGTACTCTGGCGGCTGTTCAGGGCCGCCGGGGGACCGGCAGTCAGTGGCATACCATCCATAGAGGCAGACTACGCCACCACTATGGGGCCCCTGAGCCAAGGGGGGCACGACACAAATTAGCACCAAGCCCCTCCCCCATTTGCAGGGCTGGTGCCAGTCACAAATGACATTGTTATTACAGAATGTGTGCTATTTACACAAGGAGACACAACACACAGGGTCCCCCTGTCAGGGGATGGGGGAAACACAGCACACAAGGTGGAGGCAAAGGGGGAAGAGGAAAAGCGCACAGGAGAGGCACAGGGCCCCCTGTTAGGGGAGGAGTGCATATACAGCGCCTTGTGAAAGTATTCGGCCCCTATATACAGTGCCTTGTGAAAGTATTTGTCCCCCTTGAACTTTTTAACCTTTTGCCACATTTCAGGCTTCAAACATAAAGATATAAATTCTAATATTTTTGTGAAGAATCAACAACAAGTGGGACACAATCGTGAGGTGGAACCAAATTAATTGGATATTTAGAACTTTTTTAACAAATAATATACTGAAAAGTGGGGGGTGCAATATTATTCGGCCCTGTTACTTTCAGTGCAGCAAACTCCCTCCAGAAGCTCAGTGAGGATCTATGAATGATCCAATGTTGTCCTAAATGACTGGTAATGATAAATAGAATCCACCTGTGTGTAATCAAGTCTCTGTATAAATGCACCTGCTCTGTGATAGGCTCAGGGGTCTGTTTCAAGTGCAGAGAGCATCATGAAGATCAAGGAACACACCAGGCAGGTCTGAGATACTGTTGTGGCGAAGTTTAAAGCCAGATTTGCCAAGTTTTAAACATCTCAAGGAGCCACTGTGCAAGAGATCATATTGTAATTGAAAGAGTATCAGACCACTGCAAATCTACCAAGACCCGGCCGTCCCTCTAAACCTTCATCTCAAACAAGGAGAAGACTGATCAAAGATGAGGCCAAAAGGCCCATGATCCCTCTGGATGAACCCCAGAGATCTACAGCTGAGGTGGGAGAGTCTGTCCATAGGACAACAGTCAGACGTACACTGCACAAATCTGGCCTTTATGGAAGAGTGGCAAGAAGAAGCCATTTCTCAAAGATATCCATAAAAAGTCTGGTGTGAAGTTTGCCACAAGTCGCCTGGGAGACCCCAAACATGTGGAATAAGGGGCTCTGGTCAGAGGAAACCAAAATCACACTATGGCCACAATGTAAAACGATATGTTTGGTGTAAAAGCAACAAAGCTCATCACCCTCAAAACACCATCCCCACTGTCACACATGGTGGAGGCCTGAAAACACCATCCCCACTGTCACACATGGTGGAGGCCTGAAAACACCATCCTCACTGTCTTACATGGTGGTGGCAGCATCATGGTTTGGGCTTTTCCTCGGCAGGGACAGGGAAGATGGTTAAAATTGATGGGAACATGGACGGAGCCAAATACAGGACTATTCTGGAAGAAAACCTGCTGGAGTCTGCAAAAGACCTGAGACTGGGACGGAGATTTATCTTCCAACAAGACAATGATCCCAAACATAAAGCAAAATCTACAATAGAATGGATCAGAAATAAACGTCTCCAGGTGTTAGAATGGACGAGTCACATCCAGACCTGAATCCAATAGAGAATCTGTGGAAAGAGCTGAAAACTGCTGATCACAAACGCCTCAATCCAACCTCACTGAGCTCCAGCTGTTCTGCAAGGAAGAATGAGACAAACCCCAAGAGACTGCAGCTGTGATCACAGCACAAGGGGGCGCTGCAGAGGATTAACTCAAGGTGCCGAATAATATTGCACACCCCACTTTACAGTGTTTTATTTGTAAAAAAAGTTAAAAATCTCCAATAAATTTGGTTCCACCTCACGATTGTGTCCCACTTGTTGTTGATTCTTCACCAAAAAATTAGAATTTAGATCTTTATGTTTGAAGCTTGAAATGTGGCAAAAGGTTGAAAAGTCCAAGGTGCCAAATACTTTCACAAGGCACTGTATCATTTGGAGGCTGTGCTGGGCTATATATGTTATTTGGAGGCTGTGATGGGCTGTATATATTATTTGAATGTGGCAACTGCCCAGCAGTAGCCTTCAGATAATATATACAGCCCTGCATAGCCTCAATATTATACATACAGACGATTTAGTGTGGGAAAACCCGCAGCAAGAATTGACATGCTACAGATTTTCCTGCACTAAAAAACGCAGCATATCTGCTGCACATTTTAGTGGCACCATGCAGACAGGAATTCGGGGACCACTACAGTCTGTTCATCCCTGATGTCCATGAATCCCACAATCCACTGCGCCACCCCGGAAGCCATGCCATATTGGCACACCAAAGTGATGGGTGTGCTAATATGGCACACGATCCACAACTGATGCCAGGAAACCACCGCCACATACGACGCACTCGCATCATCCACGGACAACCCCGCATCGCTCATGCCGACCTGATAGGGCCTGTAGAGATGAGCAAGTTGAACAGCCAGGTACTCTTCCTGCTCAGCCCGCAATTAACCCTGCCTCAGACCTCACTCAACCACCTCAGCCCTCACCTAACCCCATCAACCTGCCTTCACCCCCTCAGGCCGCACTCTCCCCACGCTCACTGCACTCAGCTTGCACTCACTGCGCTCAGCCCACACTCACTGAGCTCAGCCCACGCTCACATCGCTTACCCCACTCACCGCTCAGCCCGCTTGCCCTTCTCACCATTTGGCTTGCTCGCTCCGCTCACCCCTCACCCCACAGTTCGCTCAGCATGCAGCCCATTCATGCCACAGTCCATTTCCCTTTATGTATTGAATTACTGAAATAAATTATCTTGTTAATGATTTTCTAATTTAGTGAGATGCACTAGTATATTATGGATCTCTGTGTATATATGTTGATATGTTTATGTGTATATAGTCATGTGTAGGCGGGCACTCAGTGGAAAAGGTAAGAGACTGCTCCCTGGTACTTCAGGCTAGCTAGAGTTAAGAGGAGTTAGTTATTGTGTGTGTGTGTGATGAGTACCCGTGTTTCACAAGACTTTCTTGTAAAGAAGTGTTGCAAAGAAAGAGTCCGAGGGCAAGTCAGGACTCAACTGTTGCACTGGGGAGCTCATCAGGGCGCGCGCAGCCGAGGCTCTGTCTTGCAATAATAAGACATAAAAATTAACATTTAATATGTAAGGCTGCCTTCAGACTTGCAGATGCATCTGCAGCGTTTTGCAGATGCATCTGCAAGCATCAGCATGCAGACCGCGGCCCCTATGTTTATAATGGTGCGCACCGCGGTCTGCAGATGCTTGCAGACGATTTGGGGGTGACAGGATCCCTTTAAGCCACATTGTAGACAACCAGAGGAAACTACAGTGGAAACAGTAAGTGGGTGGTTATTTGTGGTAACTTGCTATTTTTGCTGTTTTGTGGTAACCTTTGCTAATCATTTTATCTTTGTGTTAGCATATGGCTACCTTCACATTTGCAGATGTTTGCAGATGTTTTGCAGATGCTTGCAGACCGCCGCGCGCACCCATTCACTCCTATATGTGATCTGTGCGCAGGCGGATGCCTGCGTACAGATCACAGACTCCCGCCCGCACCATGGACGCGAGATGTCGCGTCCCTGGTGCGGACGAGAGTGTGTGATCTGTACGCAGGCATCCGCCTGCGCACAGATCACATATAGGAGTGAATGGGTGCGCGCGGTGGTCTGCAAGCATCTGCAGACCGCGGTGCGCACCATTATAAACATAGGGGCCGCGGGTCTGCATGCTGATGCTTGCAGATGCATCTGCAAAACGCTGCAGATGCATCTGAAAGTCTGAAGCCAGCCTAAAACACTAAAAAGCTAGTGATACCTGTAGATAAAATATAAAGTAGTGCACAAGTGATGTGTATACCCTTAGGGCACCTTCACATTTGCAGACGTTCGCGCTGCGCACGGTGCTTACGTTCATGTTAAAATACGCATGCGGACTGCGCACCTATATTTTACATGGTGTGCGCATTCATCCGCAAGTAATAAATTATGTCGCGTATGTCCGCGTATCTGTACGCATGCGCATGATGGAGGTCCCTAATGTCCTCCACGGGACGCAGCATGTAGGAATTTTCGGCGCATCTGAAAAGAGCCAGCATGCGCATGCGCACGCCAGCGCATGGTGCGTTCATTAGTTCCTATGAGTGCGCAAACGTGCGCGACAATTTGCGGATGTTGCTGACGGTGCGCATGCGTATGTGGTCCCTAGGCCACTGCCCAGGGGCGTGCCAGTAGGTGGAGTGATGAAAATTAGGGGTAATTTCTGAAACGCGTGCGGATAGAAACAGCATGCGCATGATAAAAACGCATGCATAAGCAGTGCGTATCATCAGTATGCGCATACGCATGCTGATGAAATCTGCAACGTTTACATGCTTTTATATGCGTTTCCACATGCTGATGCGCATGCGCATCGTACGCGGCGTAAACATCTGCAAATGTGAAGGTAGCCATATGCTAACACAAAGATAAAATGATTAGCAAAGGTTACCACAAAACAGCAAAAATAGCAAGTTACCACAAATAACCACCCACTTACTGATTCCACTGTAGTTTCCTCTGGTTGTCTACAATGTGGCTTAAAGGGATCCTGTCACCCCCAAATCGCCTCCTAAGCTATTAAAACATGTCCCTGCAGCCTCCCATCAGTAATCCCACACTCCTTTTTGGTCATAAAAGCATCCAGTGAAAGTGAAGAAAACCGTTATAGCACTTACTCATTAGTGATGATAATGAGCAGTGGCTATATTCATAGTCACCCAGGCGGGCCCATGTCGTCATAATAGTGACTCACCGTGGCCGGGACTCCGGTTTAGACAGGCGATGCTTCCTTCCTCCTTGTCACGGGTGGACCGCGCCTGCCGGTAGTGGGGCCCGGTGTAGTGCAGATCAAAAGTGTTTGAAGACGTCTTGGTGGAACAGATTAAAGGGGTTTTTTAATTTATTCGTGACGCCACCTATGAGTAGATTCAGTAAGGACTACCGACGCTGCGGAACCTCCGGGGGATGGACAGCAGCAAGATGTTACTCTCCCCACAGGCTGAGCGGTGATCCCCGGAGGCTGGAGCTGCTCAAGATGTTGTGCAGCAGCTGCGGTTACCTTGTTGTGCGGACGGACAGTTCATAAGGAAGCACAGACACAGAAAGTCTCTATAACGGGTCTTTACTGTAACCAGTATGCAGTACATGGTATACAGTGGTTACAGGTAGTGAACCGGGTGGACTTCAGCAGTGATGGTGTCCCTCAGAGATCCGCAAGTGTTCCTCCATTCTAACTAATTGGTTGCCAGTGTCGCCCAGGAATACCAGGTCGGGTACGGGGAGGCTGCTTCAATGCCCTATTCATGATGTACGTTCTGGATGTTTTGGGGAGCCTTGGATCCCTCGGTGGGTACACCGCTGGTTAGACGACTGGAATTTGGCTGGTGGTGGGGTGCTCCTGTAAAGCTGCTCCTCCACTCTTCTGGTTCGCGTGGCAGAGGTGAACTGCTGCCAGCTTCGGTACCAGTGAACCGGCTGTGAGTTGTGGGCACGGGAGTCTTTTGGGAACCCGTGTAGATAACGCCCAATCCCGGTAGTTAAGGCCTCAGGTGCTGACACCCGACCGGTGACGGCCCAGGGGCCCGCACGAGGTGCGGAGCCCCCGCTCCTCTCCAAGCTCTGTGTTCTAGGCTTCGCTCTAGATTTCAGGCTCTTCTGTTCTCTGTCTAGACTATTGTGTGTTCTACTACACTTCCCTAACACTCCACCCACCAGGACCTAGGATTGGCCCTCTGTTCTAGGTGATGCATGTTGGGTTGGATCTCAAAGTTAACTATATCACTGCTGTGTCAGAGAATATTGCGGCTGCAATACTCCCTTGTGACGCACTCGTTGCGGGGCGCCACAATAGCACGCCTTAATAGGCGTGATCTGCAAGGCATAATGTTATCAGCGCCTCCCAGCTCTCCTCAGCGCTGGCGAGGCTGTAATGGGGCAGGAATGACGCGAATCGCATCATTTCCGGCAGCGAGTGACGTCAGTACACCCACGCCGCTCTGTGGGCTTCAAGCACTGCACTGCGCATGCGGCATGGGTGTACTGATGTCACTCGCTGCCGGAAATGATGCGATTTGCGTCATTCCTGCCCCATTACAGCCTCGCCAGTGCTGAGGAGAGCTGGGAGGCGCTGAGTGTAATAGGAATTGCAGATCACACCTATTAAGGTGTGCTATTATGACGACATGGGCCCGCCTGGGTGACTATGAATATAGCCACTGCTCATTATCATCACTAATGAGTAAGTGCTATAACGGTTTTCTATACTTTTACTGAATGCTTTTATGACCAAAAAGGAGTGTGGGATTACTGATGGGAGGCTGCAGGGACATGTTTTAATAGCTTAGGAGGTGATTTGGGGGTGACAGGATCCCTTTAAACAAAATGAACCAACTATGGAGACATTCTCATTGTAGCCAGACTGCAACAATCTCACCAAATGATGGTCGTTCCCAGAAGAATGTGTGGTCATCAGAGTTCTCACTCAGGATTGTGCCCTATTCCACTTGACATCAAACTCATTAACTCAGCATGGCATTCTTTTTATGACGTGCGTGGTTCTCCTGACGCGTTTCTTAGTAAGTCATCAGGAATAATGATGTTTACTGCCATATCCCTTCTGGCAGAAGATTTTGCCCACAAGTGCACGTGTCCACAGCTCTTGTGCTTGTGCTGTGATCTCTGAGATGACTTGCTGATGACTTACTAAAGTAAAGAAACGCGTCGGGAGAACCACACATCATAAGAAGAATGAAAAAACTACATTTTTTGTGTTTTTTTTTAAATTTATTTTACAGCATTTATTGCATGAGTTACACCACCACTTCATATCTATGGTCTTTCCAAACACTCCAATACCAAACATGTACTATTTTTCTTTGCTTTTAGTTTTTACATAAAACAGCATTTTTACTGCCAAATTTTGTTTGATTTTTTTCATAATTTTATTTTGATTTTTTTTTTTTACCTTTTGTTTTACTTAGTCCCTATATGTGACTTTCATTTTGATTTGCCTGATCACTTACAATTAATTATTATTATTATTATTATTTTAGCGCCATTTATTCCATGGCGCTTTACATGTGAAAAAGGGGCATACATAGACAAACACAATAAACATGAACAATACAAGGCACACACGAGTACAGGAGGAGAGAGGACCCTGCCCATGAGGGCTCACAGTCTACAAGGGATGGGTGAGGATACAGTAGGTGAGGAGAGAGGACCTGCCCATGAGGGCTCACAGTCTACAAGGGATGGCTGAGGATACAGTAGGTGAGGAGAGAGGACCCTGCACACGAGGGCTCACAGTCTACAGGGGATGGCTGAGGATACAGTAGGTGAGGAGAGAGGACCCTGCACACGAGGGCTCACAGTCTACAAGGGATGGCTGAGGATACAGTAGGTGAGGAGAGAGGACTCTGCACACGAGGGCTCACAGTCTACAGGGGATGGCTGAGGATACAGTAGGTGAGGAGAGAGGACCCTGCACACGAGGGCTCACAGTCTACAAGGGATGGCTGAGGATACAGTAGGTGAGGAGAGAGGACCCTGCACACGAGGGCTCACAGTCTACAAGGGATGGCTGAGGATACAGTGGGGGAGGGTAGAGCTGGTCGAGCAGTGGTTCAATAGACTGAGGATCACTGCAGATTGTAGACTTGTCGGAAGTGGTGGGTCTTTAGGTTCCTTTTGAAGGTTTCCATGGAGGGCGAGAGTCTGATGTGTTCAGGCAGAGTGTTCCAGAGTATGGGGGAAGCACGGGAGAAATCTTGTATGTGGTTGTGGGAAGAAGAGATAAGAGGGGAGTAGAGGAGGAGATCTTGGGAGGAGCGCAGGTTGCACGTAGTACTGGCAGACCATGTCACAGGTGTATGGAGGAGACAGGTTGTGGACGGCTTTGTATGTGATGATTTGGGTTTTGAACTGGAGCCTCTGGACAATAGGAAGCCAGTGAAGGGCTTTACAGAGGGGAGAGGCTGGGGAATAGCGGGGAGACAGGTGGGTTAGTCGGGCAGCAGAGTTTAGGATAGATTGGAGTGGTGCCAGAGTGCTAGAGGGGAGGCCAGAGAGTAGGAGGTTGCAATTAGGGATGGGCGAGTATACTCGCTACTATTCGGAACTCGCCGAATAGTAGTGGTATTCGTGTACTCGCTACTCGCCGAGTAAATTAGGATTACTCAGGAGTAGCAAGTACCGAGTACTTTTGCAGTGTATCAATAGATAAACTGCAAAAGTCCTGTAAAAGAGAGAAAAAGTGGTTAAAAAAATAAAAAAATCTGATACTCACCTTAACCGACGGCTGTACTGGGACCAGCCGATGCACGTCTATTCATGGAAAAGGACCTTTCACTCTCTCAGCCAATCAGATGGCTGGGAGAGATCTGGCCAATCAGATGCCGCCACGTCACAATCACATGATCGCTAGCAGCCACCTGATTGGCCAGATGGAAAGGTCCTCTCAGGTACACCGAGGACCTTTCCATCTGGCCAATCAAGTGGCCGCTAGCGATTACGTCATTGTGACGTGGCGGCATCTGATTAGCCAGATCTCTCCCAGCCATCTGATTGGCTGAGAGAGTGGAAGGTCCTTTTCCATGAATAGATGTGCATCGGCCGGTCCCGGTACAGCCGTCGGTTAAGGTGAGTATCCGATTTTTTTTATTTTTTAACCACTTTTTCTCTCTTTTACAGGACTTTTGCAGTTTATCTATTGATACACTGCAAAAGTATTCGGAATCGCTATACTCGCAACGAGTAGCAAGTACCGCTACCTATTTGTTGCGGGTATAGCGATTCCGAATAGTAAGGTATTCGCCCATCCCTAGTTGCAATAATCAAGGGGGGAGATGATGAGGGCATGCGCAAGTGTTTTTGCAGTTTCTTGGTCAAGGAATGTACGGATGCGGAAAATATTTTTGAGTTGGAGTTGTGATGAGATGGTCAGGGCTTAGATATGTGGCTTAAAAGAGAGCAGAGTCGAGGATCACCCCGAGGCACCGAGCGTGCAGGAGTGGGGATAGTGAGCAGCCATTGACTTTGATGGACAGGTCTGGTGGAGGGGTAGAGTGACATGGGGGAAAGATGATGAATTCTGTTTTGTCCGTGTTTAGTTTTAGAAACCGAGAAGAAAAGAAAGATGAAATAGCGACAGACATTGTGGGATGTTGGTCAGTAAGGAGGAGATGTCAGGTCCAGAGAGGTAGATCTGTGTGTATTCAGCGTAGAGATGATAGTGAAGACCATGGGACTCTATAAGCCGTCCTAGGCCGAAGGTGTAGATGGAGAAAAGTAGAGGTCCTAGGACTGAGCCCTGGGGGACACCGACAGGGGCGACAGGAGGAGGTGTGGGGGAGGGAGACGCTGAATGTCCGGTCAGTTAGATATGATGAGATCCAGGATAGGGCCAAGTCTGTGATACCACGAGATGAGAGAATCTGTAACAGGAGGGAATGGTCCGCAGTGTCAAAGAGGACAGATCCAGAAGAAGGAGGACAGAGTAGTGTCACTTACTCTTGATCACTTAATACCTTGCAATACTTTTGTACTGCAGCATGTTAGACCTGTCACTTTTAAATTATACCCTGCTTAATGAAGAGTCTTATAGGCCGCCGTAGCTGTCTGACCTAGAGGCCATTACTTGGCCTTGGTTTGCTATGGCATCTACTAACAACACAGAATTGTAAGGCGTTAGTAGGCTTAAAGGAGTCCCTTCTTTTAAATAACCATCTAAGGGGATTGATGCTAATGCAGATTGTGGGCATTGCAGCAGGGTTTTGGCTACGGCTGGTGGCGGATGTTGGAAAGGACTTAGGGCCCTTTCACATCAGCGGTAATTTGAAATCGCGGCAGATGCGGTGAAAAAAACCGCATCTGCCGCGATTAACGCATACCGGCTGCACTTGCGGCGCGGTTGCGGTAAACGCCATAGAAGGTATAGGCGGACTTGCGGCAGGTGCAGCAATTTATATTTAATGAGTAAATGTCATTTCTTTGAAAAAAAAAAAAAAAAAGCAATCCTGCACTGGTTTTTAATAATGGGTCACATAGCAGCTAAGATAATGCTTTTTTTGTGACATATTTTCTCACATTTTTCTGTGCTCTTTTAAAAACTGCATTTTATGGCTGTGACTAGATATGAATATAAAACCAAAATCTCCCGTCCATCCCACGGAAGACAAATGAAACTGCTGTCTCTTTAACAAAATTGATTACTTTTATTAATATTCAGAGTTAATATTCAGAGGCTCCTCACCCCTCCAGCCAACGTACGTTTCAAGTTTTTTCTTCCTCAGTGCAGCCTGGAACTAGAGGTAAATACTAGCAGGATTCTAAATTGGTGTGCTGCTGGGGGACCCTCTTTAAAGTATGTAATAGGGTATAGAATGTGCACCTTGGAAAGTATTAGGCTGGTTTTAGGCTGTGTATAACGGTGAAGTTGTACTATTATGAGCACCAGTATATGATAAACACTACATAGGTGCACCCTTATTTATACTGTTGTTTGCTTGAGAGAGGTATTTATATAGGAATTTGATAATAAGGATTTTAGCCTATAATAATTTTGGTACCTTGACAAATGTTTTAAACTCTGAATATTAATAAAAGTAATCAATTTTGTTAAAGAGACAGCAGTTTCATTTGTCTTCCGTGGGATGGACGGGAGATTTTTGTTTTATTATGTATTAGTGAAACACAATATAATTGGACAGTGGATTTTATTGTGACTAGATATGAGCCTGATGCTATCGCATCGGGAGGGCGGTGTGTGTACGCTCTCTTCCCTGTCAGCTGTCTCTCTCCCATCGGTGGCAGTCTGTCTCCTCTGTGGTTGTGTGTCCCTTCTGTGACTGTCTCTTTCCCCTTTGTGACTGTCTCTCTCTCCTCTGTGGCTGTCTCTCTCCTTTCTGTAGCAGTCTCTCCCTTTCTGTGTCTGTCTCTTTTCCCTGTGGCTGTCTCTCTCTTTTCTGTGTGGCTGTCTCTCCCCTGTGTCTCTCTCTTTTCTGTGGCTGTCTCTCCCCTGTCTGTGTGTCTGTCCTCTCTGGCTATCTCTCCCCTGTCTGTGTGTCTGTCCTCTCTGGCTGTCTCTCCCCTGTCTGTGTGTCTGTCCTCTCTGGCTGTCTCTCCCCTGTCTGTGTGTCTGTCCTCTCTGGCTGTCTCTCCCCTGTCTGTGTGTCTGTCCTCTCTGGCTGTCTCTCCCTGTCTGTGTGTCTGTCCTCTCTGGCTGTCTCTCCCCTGTCTGTGTGTCTGTCCTCTCTGGCTGTCTCTCCCCTGTCTGTGTGTCTGTCCTCTCTGGCTGTCTCTCCCCTGTCTGTGTGTCTGTCCTCTCTGGCTGTCTCTCCCCTGTCTGTGTGTCTGTCCTCTCTGGCTGTCTCTCCCCTGTCTGTGTGTCTGTCCTCTCTGGCTGTCTCTCCCCTGTCTGTGTGTCTGTCCTCTCTGGCTGTCTCTCCCCTGTCTGTGTGTCTGTCCTCTCTGGCTGTCTCTCCCCTGTCTGTGTGTCTGTCCTCTCTGGCTGTCTCTCCCCTGTCTGTGTGTCTGTCCTCTCTGGCTGTCTCTCCCCTGTGTGTGTCTGTCCTCTTTGGCTGTCTCTCCCCTATGTCTCTCTCTTTTCTCTGGCTGTCTCTCCCCTGTGTCTCTCTCTTTTCTCTGGCTGTCTCTCCCCTGTGTCTCTCTCTTTTCTCTGGCTGTCTCTCCCCTGTCTGTGTGTCCTCTCTGGCTGTCTCTCCCCTGTGTATGTGTCTGTCCTCTCTGGCTGTCTCTCCCCTGTGTCTCTCTCTTTTCTCTGGCTGTCTCTCCCCTGTGTCTCTCTCTCTTTTCTCTGGCTGTCTCTCCCCTGTATGTCTCTCCTCTCTGGCTGTCTCTCCCCTGTCTGTGTGTCCTCTCTGGCTGTCTCTCCCTGTCTGTCTGTCCTCTCTGGCTGTCTCTCCCCTGTCTGTCTGTCCTCTCTGGCTGTCTCTCCCCTGTCTGTGTGTCTGTCCTCTCTGGCTGTCTCTCCCCTGTCTGTGTGTCCTCTCTGGCTGTCTCTCCCCTGTCTGTGTGTCTGTCCTCTCTGGCTGTCTCTCCCCTGTCTGTGTGTCTGTCCTCTCTGGCTGTCTCTCCCCTGTCTGTGTGTCTGTCCTCTCTGGCTGTCTCTCCCCTGTGTGTGTCTGTCCTCTTTGGCTGTCTCTCCCCTATGTCTCTCTCTTTTCTCTGGCTGTCTCTCCCCTGTGTCTCTCTCTTTTCTCTGGCTGTCTTTCCCCTGTGTCTCTCTCTTTTCTCTGGCTGTCTCTCCCCTGTCTGTGTGTCCTCTCTGGCTGTCTCTCCCCTGTGTATGTGTCTGTCCTCTCTGGCTGTCTCTCCCCTGTGTCTCTCTCTTTTCTCTGGCTGTCTCTCCCCTGTGTCTCTCTCTCTTTTCTCTGGCTGTCTCTCCCCTGTATGTCTCTCCTCTCTGGCTGTCTCTCCCCTGTCTGTGTGTCCTCTCTGGCTGTCTCTCCCCTGTCTGTCTGTCCTCTCTGGCTGTCTCTCCCCTGTCTGTCTGTCCTCTCTGGCTGTCTCTCCCCTGTCTGTGTGTCTGTCCTCTCTGGCTGTCTCTCCCCTGTCTGTGTGTCCTCTCTAGCTGTCTCTTCCCTGTGTTTGTCTGTCCTCTCTGGCTGTCTCTCCCCTGTGTCTCTCTCTTTTCTCTGGCTGTCTCTCCCCTGTCTGTCCTCTCTGGCTGTCTCTCCTCTGTGTGTGTGTGTCCTCTCTGGCTGTCTCTCCCCTGTCTGTGTGTCTGTCCTCTCTGGCTGTCTCTCCCCTGTCTGTGTGTCCTCTCTAGCTGTCTCTTCCCTGTGTTTGTCTGTCCTCTCTGGCTGTCTCTCCCCTGTGTCTCTCTCTTTTCTCTGGCTGTCTCTCCCCTGTGTGTCCTCTCTGGCTGTCTCTCCCCTGTCTGTGTGTCCTCTCTGGCTGTCTCTCCCCTGTCTGTGTGTCCTCTCTGGCTGTCTGTCCCCTGTGTCTCTCTCTTTTCTCTGGCTGTCTCTCCCCTGTCTGTGTGTCCTCTCTGGCTGTCTCTCCCCTGTGTGTGTCTGTTCTCTCTGGCTGTCTCTCCCCTGTGTCTCTCTCTTTTTCTGGTCATCATAATGGGAGACCCAGACAATGGGGTTTAGGGCACTGCCCTCCGGAGGCCACACTAGGTACTACAAGTTTGTAGACACCGCCCCCTCCGCTTATAAACCCCTACCGCAGGGAATATCCTCAGTTTTTAACTTAGTGTGCTCGGAGGTATCACACGCTTTGCTTGCACTTCACTGCATTCTCACTACTTACGTGATGGCGTCTGAAGACAAGGTAATATGGTCCCGGTCGGGGACCTTCGGCAGTCTCCCTGCTCACCCTTAGGGAACACGCAGGTCGAGGTACCGGAGGGCCTAGAGCCTGGACACTTTGTGTTCTCCCGGTACGCTGTCGCACTCCTTCCCATCCCTGTTTGGGGGCTCTGGAAAGTGGGAGACTGGAGCCTTGCACAGCTCCGCTCCGTCCGAGGCCTCCCTAAATGGTGCTTACAGACCGGACTGGAGCCAGCCCAGTCCGAGGCCTCCCTATATGGTGCTTACAGACCGGACTGGTGCTGCACCCCCGTCCGAGGCCTCCCTAAATGGTGCTTACAGACCGGACCGGCACTGAGGCACCTTGTGTGTCTCCTGTGTGCCTGGGGGTAGTGTCGGCACTATATGTGTTGGGACACTCAGACCGCGCGCAACCCTCGGGTCCGCGGTTCTGGCGGTGGACCCCGTGCTGGGGCCACTCTGGCTGACCGCCCTGTGTCTCACAGGGGCTGCGGCTGTCGGCTCCAGACTTTGTCTGCAGCCTTAGTATTGTGTTTTTGTGTCACGGTACTTTCCCGCGCTGCGGGCCTTGGCGCCTTCATTACTGGGGCTGCCTGAGGAGATGGAAGCAGCCCCGGCGGTGACGTCATTACGGGGCGTGCGTGTGGCTTCCCGCGTGTTTTCGGCTCCGCCCACAGTTGATTTGTCGGCGGCCATCTTCCCCTCACTTCCCGGCTGGGATCTGCTTGACATGCACGGCTGCACTCATTACAGGGGAGACCGGAAGACTCGCGGAGGCCACACACGCACACACCGCTTCCTCCGCCGCATTACTGCGGTCGGTAAGCCGCCGGTTGTACCGGTTTTGTCTTTAAAGATTGGCTTATCCCCCTGCTGTGGGAATGTCCTCAGCTGGGAAGAACGCTGCTAAGGCGGCCAGTAACACCACTACCTGTGCTACATGCAACGGGACACTGGTGGAGGGGTCCTGCAATAACTGCGGATGCCCAGAGGCCCGGGCTGATACTGCTGAGACAGCAGCTTCGGTGCTGTACCCTGTGGTCCATGTGGGCCCAGGGCCATGGGAGACACAGAACAAGATAAATGAATCTATGTTATCCCAGCTGTCCTCCATGTCGCAGTCCCTGGAGGTACTGACCAGGAGACTGGAAAATCCAGCGGCTCCTTCACATTACCCCAGGGTGTCCCCTGCCTCAACTATGAGACCCCTTAAGCGGACTCGACGTGAGGATTCACCCGAGCTCCAGACACTCTCTGAAGAGGAGGGTCTCTCTGAGGGGGATGAGGATGATGGGGGTTCATTACTCGGGTCCGTGTCAGAACCACCAGAGGGGGTGGAGGATCTGGTGTCCTCCATCAACGAGACTCTGCGTCTCGTGACACCCCCTGAGGAGGTGAACGTTCACCCGAAGGAGGTCTACCAATGGCTGCGGCCGGAGGCTAGACCAAGTGGTTCCTTTATGGACCACACTAACTTTGGAAGGGTGGTTAGAGCGCCCAGGATTCATCCTGGACGGCGTTATGTCCGTAAATCCAAGGACAATCGCTTCCCCTTCCCCCAGGAGGTGCTTCAGGAGTGGTCGCAGTCCCCTAAGGTGGACGCTTCCATGACCAGGATTGCTGCACGCTCTCTGTTTTCTGCCTCTGATAGCTCCTCATTGAAGGATGCGACAGATAGACAGGTCGAGCAACTCGCCAAGTCTTCTTATGAGGCTGTGGGGTCTTCATTTGCCCCTAATTTTGCCGCGGTCTGGACTCTGCAGGCGATCACCTCCTGCTTGGATGGTATCGCGGACCTGGCAGGGTCCAGTTCAGAAGTCCTGGCGCTTACTGATAGAGCAAGGGCCTATGCGGATTACGCCAGGACGGCAGTACTGGAAACTGCAAATCGCTCTGCTGTGGCTTCGGCCAACGCTATAGCGATCCGCAGGTTATTGTGGCTGCGTCTTTGGGACTCAGATGCCACGTCTAAGAAGATTTTGCAAAATCTTCCGTTCTCTGGCGACAGGCTTTTTGGTACCGAACTGGACAAGCTGATTAAGGATTCTGCGGAGTCAAAGATTCCACAGAATAAACCTAAGCCACAGTATACC
Organism: Allobates femoralis; assembly: GCA_033576535.1. NCBI lineage: Eukaryota > Metazoa > Chordata > Amphibia > Anura > Aromobatidae > Allobates > Allobates femoralis. The sequence goes on along the minus strand of JARQOC010000006.1, from coordinate 4,699,386 downwards.
GTGAAGAGGAACCCAAAACAGTGGTCCTTTCGGTCCAGTTCACAGCCATCAGCATCGTCTGCCCGTGCGGACAGAGGGAACAAGCCCTCTACTCAGTGGCGTCCCAAGGGTCGTCAGAAGAAGCCGGCGGGGGCATCGGCTGCCACCCCCAAACCCACTTCCGCATGACTCGCTCTCTCATCCTGCCTCCCCACAGGTGGGGGGCCGCCTGTCTCTTTTTCGGGACAAATGGCTACTCCAGGTCCAAGATCAGTGGGTACGAGATATAGTCTCCAGAGGCTACAGGATAGAGCTGACGTCTCAGCCGGCACACCGATTCCATCGATCGGTCCCGTCTCCAGAAAAGGCTCAGGCTTTTCATCTGGTGTTGGAGGGTCTCCGCAGAGACGGAGTAGTGGTCCCAGTGCCTTCCGGGGAGAGGTTCCGGGGTTTTTACTCCAACCTCTTTATCGTCCCAAAGAAGGACGGCTCTTTTCGCCCGGTTCTGGACCTCAAGTTGTTCAACCGTCACGTGTTGGTTCGGAAGTTCCGCATGGAATCCCTGCGCTCCGTGATAGCGGCTGTGTCACAGGGGGACTTCCTAGCGTCCATAGATAGGACGCTTACCTTCACGTGCCCATTGCACCAGCTCATCAACGCTGGTTAAGATTCGCAGTGGGGGACGAACACTACCAGTTCGTGGCTCTCCCTTTCGGTCTGGCCTCGGCTCCGCGGGTGTTCACAAAAGTGATGGCCTCTATGATGGCTCTCCTGCATGTGCAGGGACATGCCGTCATCCCCTATCTAGACGACCTTCTGGTCAGGGCGCCATCGGAACACCTGTGTCGGGTGAGCCTGGAGGTGACCATGAAGTCTCTGGAACATTTTGGGTGGCTTTCTCAATGTTCAGAAATCGACCCTGGTTCCGACCCAGTCACTGACATATCTGGGCATGGACTTCCACACAGACTCAGCCCTGGTGTCTCTGCCACGAGCCAAACAGATGGCGATCCAATCAGGAGTGCAACAGGTCCTCCTGTCACCACAGTCATCCATACGGGTGTTGATGAAGCTGGTGGGGCGTATGGTGGCAGCAATAGAGGCGGTGCCTTTCGCACAATTTCGCCTCCGTCCTCTCCAGCTGGAGATTCTCCGCAGATGGGACAAGAGGACGATTTCTCTGAATCGGCTGATGACTCTTTCTCAACCGACCAGGGATTCCCTGCAGTGGTGGCTACTGCCACGTCACTTGTCTCGGGGCCGGTCTTTCATCAAACCATCTTGGTTAGTGGTGACCACCGACGCCAGTCTGACGGGCTGGGGGGCGGTGTTCTTACACCACAGGGCCCAAGGCCTCTGGACTCAGTCGGAGTCGGCGTTGCAGATCAACGTGCTGGAGATCAGGGCGATCTATCTGGCGCTCCTGGCTTTTCAGAGATTCCTCTCAGGACAGCCCATTCGGGTTCAGTCCGACAATGCGACGGCCGTCGCATATATAAATCATCAGGGAGGAACCAGGAGTGCACAGGCTCTGGCCGAAGTCCACCGCATCCTATCCTGGACGGAGGACAACAACTGCCTGATTTCCGCAGTTCACATCCCAGGGGTCGAAAACTGGGAGGCCGACTATCTGAGCCTGCAGGGGATGGACGCCGGAGAGTGGTCTCTTCATCCGGATGTCTTCCGAGACGTCTGCAGCAGATGGGGCACTCCGGATGTGGATCTGATGGCCTCACGGCTGAATCATCAGGTGCCGCAATACATGGCGAGGTCGTGGGATCCTCAGTCTCTGGGAGCGGACGCTCTGATCCTGAGTTGGTCCAGCTTTCATCTGCCGTATGTGTTCCCGCCTCTAGCTCTGATTCCCAAGGTTTTGTGGAAGATCAGGACGGAGTGCAAGGTGGCCATTCTAGTGGCTCCGGATTGGCCCAGGAGGTCCTGGTATCCAGACCTGTGGCAGCTGTCAGGCGGACACAGGTGGGCTCTTCCAGAACGCGCAGATCTTCTCGCCAAGGCCCATTCTTCCACCTCAATTCCAGGGCCCTCAGGTTGACTGCATGGCTCTTGAGGCCTGGCTGCTGACGTCCAGGGGTTTCTCCTCTACAGTGGTTGACACTATGAATCGGGCTAGGAAACCTGTTTCGCGGAAGATATACCACAGGACGTGGAAAATCTTTTTCGCCTGGTGTGCTTCTGGTAGACGGTCACCTTGGCCCTTGTCGATTCCGACGCTGTTGGCTTTCCTTCAGTCGGGTTTGGAGCTGGGCTTATCCCTTAGCTCCCTGAAGGGTCAGGTGTCGGCGCTGTCTGTGCTGTTTGACAGACGTTTGGCGCTTCTACCAAAGGTCCGTCAATTCCTACAGGGGGTGTCTCGGGTGGTTCCGCCATATAGACGGCCACTGGACCCTTGGGACCTCAACATGGTCCTGGCGGCACTTCAGAAGCCGCCGTTTGAACCGCTGAGAGAAGTTCCCCTCTCTCGTCTATCCCAGAAAGTGGTCTTTTTGGTGGCGATTACGTCTCTGAGAAGGGTCTCAGAATTGGCTGCACTTTCGTGCAAGTCACCCTTCCTGGTGGTTCACCAAGACAAGGTGGTCTTTCGCCCACGGCCAGAATTCTTGCCTAAGGTGGTGTCCACTTTTCACCTGAACCAAGAGATTGTGCTTCCATCATTTTGTCCCGCTCCCGTTCATCAGGTTGAGCGCGACCTTCACACTCTGGATCTCGTGAGAGCTGTACGCATTTATGTGTCCAGGACTGCCTCCTTCCGGAGTTCTGACTCCTTGTTTATCCTTACGGCGGGTCGCTGTAAGGGGTCCACGGCATCAAAATCTACCTTGGCCAGATGGATCAAGGTGCCCATTCAGGAGGCCTACCGTTCTTCCGGCCTGCCTCTCCCGGTGGGATTGAAGGCGCACTCGACTAGAGCTGTCGGTGCCTCCTGGGCTTTGCGACATCGAGCTTCTGCTCTACAGGTGTGTCAGGCAGCCACATGGTCAAGCCTGCATACTTTTTCTAAGCACTATATGGTGCATGCCCATGCCTCTGCAGATGCAAGTCTAGGCAGGCGGGTCCTCCAGGCGGCGGTTGCCCACCTTTAAAAAGGGGGACCATGTGTTATCCGTCTTTTGAGGAACTCTTCCCGCCCTGGGGTATTGCTTTAGGACATCCCCATTGTCTGGGTCTCCCATTATGATGACCAGAAAAAAGAGAATTTTGTTTACTTACCGTAAATTCTTTTTTCTTTAATCATCAATGGGAGACCCAGCACCCACCCAGTGTTCCGTTGGTTGTTGTCACATTTGACTTGTTCCCAGTTGGAACAGTTTATTCCGGGTTGTTGGACCGTTTGTTCACGGTTTTTTTCTCCCGAGGTTTCGGGTGTGGTTATTTTTTTGTCTCCTCGCAGCTTATGGACCAAACTGAGGATATTCCCTGCGGTAGGGGTTTATAAGCGGAGGGGGCGGTGTCTACAAACTTGTAGTACCTAGTGTGGCCTCCGGAGGGCAGTGCCCTTAACCCCATTGTCTGGGTCTCCCATTGATGATTAAAGAAAAAAGAATTTACGGTAAGTAAACAAAATTCTCTTTTTCTCTGGCTGTCTCTCCCCTGTGTCTCTCTCTTTTCTCTGGCTGTCTCTCCCCTGTGTGTCCTCTCTGGCTGTCTCTCCCCTGTCTGTGTGTCCTCTCTGGCTGTCTCTCCCCTGTCTGTGTGTCCTCTCTGGCTGTCTCTCCCCTGTGTCTCTCTCTTTTTTCTCTGGCTGTCTCTCCCCTGTCTGTGTGTCCTCTCTGGCTGTCTCTCCCCTGTCTGTGTGTCCTCTCTGGCTGTCTCTCCCCTGTGTCTCTCTCTTTTCTCTGGCTGTCTCTCCCCTGTGTCTCTCTCTTTTCTCTGGCTGTCTCTCCCCTGTGTGTCCTCTCTGGCTGTCTCTCCCCTGTCTGTGTGTCCTCTCTGGCTGTCTCTCCCCTGTCTGTGTGTCCTCTCTGGCTGTCTCTCCCCTGTGTCTCTCTCTTTTTTCTCTGGCTGTCTCTCCCCTGTGTCTCTCTCTTTTTTCTCTGGCTGTCTCTCCCCTGTCTGTGTGTCCTCTCTGGCTGTCTCTCCCCTGTGTGTGTCTGTCCTCTCTGGCTGTCTCTCCCCTGTGTCTCTCTCTTTTCTCTGGCTGTCTCTCCCCTGTGTGTCCTCTCTGGCTGTCCCTCCCCTGTGTGTCCTCTCTGGCTGTCTCTTTCCTCCGCGCTCCCTCTTACCTGTGTCCAGCACTGGTCTGGTGCAGTGTGGGGCACAAACCTGTAGTGATGTCATGTGATCAGTCATGTGACTCTGAGATCACCACATGTCCTGTAGGCACAGAGAGGTGACTCTGATGTGTGCAAGGGGCGGAGACTGTCTGAGGGGCGGAGACTGTCTGAGGGGCGGAGACCAGGTGGACAGCTGGGGGCGGGTGGGGGTATTGCTAGTGCTGTGCTGTGGTGGTGGGCGTCGTTAGGATCCATAGTATTACACCCATTAGGGTGTATGGGGCAGAGGCAGAAGTGACATAGACGACATCAGGGAGGAGCCAAATTTACAATTCTATAGATTAGAGTTGTCCATTACTATAAAACATCAATGGGGTCATAAAACAGGTATAAAGTACATGTCTACTACCGCACAGGTGTACACACTTCATCAGCGCGGTGTACAGTATTTTTGCCTTGGAAAAACAACTGGTTTTGTAAAATTAATTAAAAAAAATATAAATAACTGCTGCTAAACTTTTAACCCAATTTTTAAACGAGAAAAATGTAGTTCAGAAATGATGCTGGTAATAAAGTAACAGGGCTGTGGAGTCGGTAAGCCAAACATCCGCAATCAGCAATATCCCTGAATCCACCAGCACCAAAATGGACACCGACTCCAACTCCACAACTCCGACCCCACAACCATGGGCACAGTTGTGGCCAAAAGTATTGACACCCTGCAATTCTGTCAGATAATACTCAGTTTCTTCCTAAAAATGATTGCAATCACAAATTCTTTGCTATTATTATCTTCATTTAATTTGTCTTCAATGAAAAAACACAAAAAGAATTGTCCTAAAGCCAAATTGGATATAATTCCACACCAAACATAAAAAAGGGGGTGGACAAAAGTATTGGTATTGTTAGAAAAATCATGTGATGCTTCTCTAATTTGTGTAATTAACAGCACCTGTAACTTACCTGTGGCACCTAACAGGTGTTGGCAATAATTAAATCACACTTGCAGCCAGTTGACATGGATTAAAGTTGACTCAACCTCTGTCCTGTGTCCTTGTGTTACCACATTGAGCATGGAGAAAAGAAAGAAGAGCAAAGAACTGTCTGAGGACTTGAGAAACCAAATTGTGAGGAAGCATGAGCAATCTCAAGGCTACAAGTCCATCTCCAAAGACCTGAATGTTCCTGTGTCTACCGTGCGCAGTGTCATCAAGAAGTGTAAAGCCCATGGCACTGTGGCTAACCTCCCTAGATGTGGACGGAAAAGAAAAATTGCCAAGAGATTTCAACGCAAGATTGTGCGGATGGTGGATAAAGAACCTCGACTAACATCCAAACAAGTTCAAGCTGCCCTGCAGTCCGAGGGTACAACAGTGTCAACCCGTACTATCCGTCAGCGTCTGAATGAAAAGGAACTGTATGGTAGGAGACCCAGGAAGACCCCACTTCTTACCCAGAGACATAAAAAAGCCAGGCTGGAGTTTGCTAAAACTTACCTGAGAAAGCCTATAACGTTTTGGAATAATGTTCTCTGGTCAGATGAGACAAAAGTAGAGCTTTATGGGCAAAGACATCAACATAGAGTTTACAGGAGAAAAAAAGAGGCATTCAAAGAAAAGAACACGGTCCCTACAGTCAGACATGGTGGAGGTTCCCTGATGGTTTGGGGTTGCTTTGCTGCCTCTGGCACTGGACTGCTTGACTGTGTGCATGGCATTATGAAGTCTGAAGACTACCAACACATTTTGCAGCATAATGTAGGGCCCAGTGTGAGAAAGCTGGGTCTCCCTCAGAGGTCATGGGTCTTCCAGCAGGACAATGACCCAAAACACACTTCAAAAAGCACTAGAAAATGCTTTGAGAGAAAGCACTGGAGACTTCTAAGGTGGCAGCAATGAGTCCAGACCTGAGTCCCATAGAACACCTGTGGAGAGATCTAAAAATGGCAGTTTGGAGAAGGCAGCCTTCACATATCAGGGACCTTGAGCAGTTTGCCAAAGAAGAATGGTCTAAAATTCCAGCAGAGCATTGTAAGAAACTCATTGATGGTTACCGGAAGCGGTTGATCGCAGTTATTTTGGCTAAAGGTTGTGCAACCAAGTATTAGAATGAGGGTGCCAATACTTTTGTCTGGCCCATTTTTGGAGTTTTGTGTTAAATGATCAATGTTTTGCTTTTTGCTTCATTCTCATTTGTGTTTTTTCATTGAAGACAAATTAAATGAAGATAATACCAAAGAATTTGTGATTGCAATCATTTTCAGGAAGAAACTGAGTATTATCTGACAGAATTGCAGGGGTGTCAATACTTTTGGCCACAACTGTAGTAGGATGGATGCACAAAAAATGGATCACATATCTGTTGCCATCCATAAGTCATCCATTTTATTTGCAATGCTCTGCAGAGAGGAGGCTGCACAGGAGCAATGCTCTGCAGAGGGGAGGCTGCACAGGAGCAATGCTCTGCAGAGAGGAGGCTGCACAGGAGCAATGCTCTGCAGAGAAGAGGCTGCACAGGAGCAATGCTCTGCACAGAGGAGGCTGCACAGGAGCAATGCTCTGAAGAGGGGAGGCTGCACAGGAGCAATGCTCTGCACAGAGCAGGAGGCTGCACAGGAGCAATGCTCTGCATGAGGGGAGGCTGCACAGGAGCATTGCTCTGCATGAGGGGAGGCTGCACAGGAGCATTGCTCTGCATGAGGAGGATGCACAGGAGCAATGCTCTGCAGAGAGGAGGCTGCACAGGAGCATTGCTCTGCATGAGGGGAGGCTGCACAGGAGCATTGCTCTGCAGAGAGGAGGCTGCACAGGAGTAATGCTCTGCAGAGAGGAGGCTGCACAGGAGCAATGCTCTGCATGAGGGGAGGCTGCACAGGAGCATTGCTCTGCATGAGGGGAGGCTGCACCGGAGCATTGCTCTGCAGAGAGGAGGCTGCACAGGAGCAATGCTCTGCAGAGAGGAGGCTCCACAGGAGCAATGCTCTGCAGAGAGGAGGCTGCACAGGAGCATTGCTCTGCAGAGAGGAGGCTGCACAGGAGCAATGCTCTGCAGACAGGAGGCTGCACAGGAGCAATGCTCTGCAGAGAGGAGGCTGCACAGGAGCAATGCTCTGCAGAAAGGAGGCTGCACAGGAGCAATGCTCTGCAGAGAGAAGGCTGCACAGGAGCAATGTTCTGCAGAGAGGAGGAGGCTGCACAGGAGCAATGCTCTGCAGAGAGGAGGAGGCTGCACAGGAGCAATGCTCTACAGTAATGAGGCTGCACAGGAGCAATGCTCTGCAGAGAGGAGGCTGCACAGGAGCAATGCTCTGCAGAGAGGAGGCTGCACAGAAGCAATGCTCTGCAGAGAGGAGGAGGCTGCACAGGAGCAATGCTCTGCAGAGAGGAGGAGGCTGCACAGGAGCAATGCTCTGCAGAGAGGAGGAGGCTGCACAGGAGCAATGCTCTGCAGAGAGGAGGAGGCTGCACAGGAGCAATGCTCTGCAGAGAGGAGGCTGCACAGGAGCAATGCTCTGCAGAGAGGAGGAGGCTGCACAGGAGCAATGTTCTGCAGAGAGGAGGAGGCTGCACAGGAGCAATGCTCTGCAGAGAGGAGGAGGCTGCACAGGAGCAATGCTCTGCAGAGAGGAGGTGGCTGCACAGGAGCAATGCTCTGCAGAGAGGAGGCGGCTGCACAGGAGCAATCCTCTGCAGAGAGGAGGAGGCTGCACAGGAGCAATGCTCTGCAGAGAGGAGGAGGCTGCACAGGAGCAATGCTCTGCAGACAGGAGGAGTCTGCACAGGAGCAATGCTCTGCAGAGAGGAGGCTGTACAGGAGCAATACTCAGCAGAGATGAGGCTGCACAGGAGCAATGCTCTGCAGAGGAGGCTGCACAGGAGCATTGCTCTGCAGAGAGGAGGCTGCACAGGAGCATTGCTCTGCAGAGAGGAGGCTGCACAGGAGCATTGCTCTGCAGAGAGGAGGCTGCACAGGAGCATTGCTCTGCAGAGAGGAGGCTGCACTGGAGTAATGCTCTGCAGAGAGGAGGCTGCACAGGAGCAATGCTCTGCAGAGAGGAGGCTGCACAGGAGCAATGCTCTGCAGAGAGGAGGCTGCACAGGAGCAATGCTCTGCAGAGAGGAGGCTGCACAGGAGCAATGCTCTGCAGAGAGGAGGAGGCTGCACAGGAGCAATGCTCTGCAGAGAGGAGGAGGCTGCACAGGAGCAATGCTCTACAGTAATGAGGCTGCACAGGAGCAATGCTCTGCAGAGAGGAGGCTGCACAGGAGCAATGCTCTGTAGAGAGGAGGCTGCACAGGAGCAATGCTCTGCAGAGAGGAGGAGGCTGCACAGGAGCAATGCTCTGCAGAGAGGAGGAGGCTGCACAGGAGCAATGCTCTGCAGAGAGGAGGAGGCTGCACAGGAGCAATGCTCTGCAGAGAGGAGGAGGCTGCACAGGAGCAATGCTCTGCAGAGAGGAGGAGGCTGCACAGGGGCAATGCTCTGCAGAGAGGAGGAGGCTGCACAGGAGCAATGCTCTGCAGAGAGGAGGAGACTGCACAGGAGCAATGTTCTGCAGAGAGGAGGAGGCTGCACAGGAGCAATGCTCTGCAGAGAGGAGGAGGCTGCACAGGAGCAATGCTCTGCAGAGAAGAGGCGGCTGCACAGGAGCAATCCTCTGCAGAGAGGAGGAGGCTGCACAGGAGCAATGCTCTGCAGAGAGGAGGAGGCTGCACAGGAGCAATGCTCTGCAGAGAGGAGGAGGCTGCACAGGAGCAATGCTCTGCAGAGAGGAGGAGGCTGCACAGGAGCAATGCTCTGCAGAGAGGAGGCTGTACAGGAGCAATACTCAGCAGAGATGAGGCTGCACAGGAGCAATGCTCTGCATGAGTGGAGCCAAGATGCTGGGGACGGCGGAGTGAAAATGCCGTGGCGGGGAAGACGATGACCCGCTGGTAAGTATGACAGGCAGAGTGCCTCTGTCCTCTGCTGACCACTCTGCCCACTGCACTGCGCTAACCACTCTGCCCGCCGCACTGCGCTGACCACTCTTCCCGCCGCACTGCGCTGACCACTCTGCCCACCGCGCAGTGCTAACCACTGAGCCACCGCGCAGTGCTAACCACTGAGCCATCGTATACTGTGCTAACCACTGACCCACCATACTCCCTGCTAACTACTTACCCACCGTATACAGCGCTAACCACTGAGCCACCGTACACTGCTAAACACTGAGCGACCATACTTTGCTAACCACTAAGCCACCGCGCAGTGCTAACCACTGAGCCACCGCGCAGTGCTAACCACTGAGCCACCGTATACTGTGCTACCCACTGAGCCACCTGTATACACACAATTAATTTCACCGCACTCCCCTAAATATTAGTAAATAAACTATATATGCATTCTAGACTACCCGATTCTTTAGAATCGGGCTCACAGCTAGTTTTGAATATAAACTGCTTATTTTTTATGTATTAAAGTTTCTTGTACCCCTTGACAACCCAGCCTGTTTTGACCCCAATGATGGGGCCATTTTTTACCCTTCTGCCCGGTGTCACTCTATCAGTTAATATCTCTGGAGCTTCACTGGATCCCGGTGATTTCAAGACAGGTTTTTTCGTGACGTTTTGGACTTCATGTTAGTGGTAAACTCAGGATATTTTCTGCATTTCTTTGTGAAAAAAATGAGAAATTTGGTTAAAATTTTGAAAATTTAGCAATTTGCAAAATGTGAATTTTTTTTTTTTACAGTTAAACCAAAGAGTTATGCAACACAAAATAGTTAATAAATAACATTTCCCACATGTCTACTTCATGTCAGCACAATTTTTAAGCAAAGTTTTTTGTTAAAACGTTAGAAGGGCTGAACATTTATCATCAATTTTTTATTTTTCCAACATAATTTACAAAACCACTTTTGTTTAGACACCACATCACATGTGAAGTGATTTTGAGGGGCATATCACAGAAATCAACCAAAAGTGACACCATTCCAAAACCTGCACTCAGACTGCTCAAAACCACATTCAAGAAGATTACTAACCCTTCAAGTGCTTCAAAGGAGCTAAAGCAACGTGAAAGAAAAAATGAAAATGTTCCCTTTTCCAACAAATATGTTCCTTTAGCCTTAAATATTGAAAGAGTAACAGTAGAAATTATGCCGATACTCCCAAAAAACGCTATGTACGCTCTATATTCCTTTTACCTAACTTGTTACACGTCCAGGAGGTTCCTACAAGATCTCCTCTTTCACTGGATTGAGCAGCAGCAGGGCATAAGACCCTATGTGCGCTCTATATTATTTTTAGCTTCTTTGATGCCCCATATGTACCTTGATAACCCATACGTGGCAGAAAACCATTGTTTGGATGCATGGCAGGGCTCAGAAGGGAAGGAGCGACAATTGACTTTTTGACTGGAAAATTGGCTAAACCCATTAGCAGGCGCCATGTTGCATTTGGAGAGCCTCTGATGTGCCTAAACAGTTGAAACCCCCCACAAGTGACCCTATTTTTAAAACTATATCCCACAAGGACTTTATCTTGATGTGTGGTGAGCACTTTGAGCCTCCAGGTGCTTCACAGAATTTTATAACGAGCCATGAAAATGAAAAAAAAATTTTTTTCCACAAAAATTATCTTTTAGCAACAATTTTTTTTCACAAGACCTACAGGAAAAAATGGATTCCAAAATTTGCTGTGTATCTTCTCCTGAATATGTTGATACCCTATCTATGGTGGAAAACCACTGTTTCTGCCCACAGCAGGGCTACGAAGGGAAGGAGTGCCAATTGGGTTTTTTCTTTATGGAAAAGTTTCTGGAATCTTTAGCGGACTCCATGTTGCAATTGGAGACCCCTTGATGTGCTTAAACATCAGAAACGCCCTACAAGTGACCCCATTTTGGAAACTAGACCCCCAAAGGAATTTATCTAGATGTGTGGTGAGCACTTTGAACCCCCAGGTGTCTGGTACAATTTTATAACATTAAGCCGTAAAAATGAAAAAGTTAATTTTTTTCCTACAAAAATGTGCTTATTGCCACATTTTCAATTTTCACTACGGCAAAGAGCCAAGATGTTGTTTGAAACATGTAATGGTGACTCATGTCTGGCATTTCTTCTTTGTAATATACCTAAGGCTCTATTCACACTGTGCGTTTTTGCTCTGGTTTTTGCTCTGGTTTTTGCTCTGGTTTTTGCTCTGGTTTTTGCTCTGGTTTTGCTCATCAGTTTTTGTAGCCGAAATCATGAGTGGAACAATCAGAGGAAAAGTATCATAGAAACTCGTCACCACTTCTGTATTTATCACCCACTACGGGTTTTGGTTACAAAAACTGATGAGCAAAAACAGAGCAAAAAAAGAGCAAAAAAAGAGCAAAAACGTTCAGTGTGAATGTAGCCTTAATTAAATGGACTTTTAACTTTTTCCAAGAAAATTTAAAGGATGTTGTTGCTGGATTTTTTTTCCTTGTTGCCCTCTAAATGACCAACAGAATGCAAAGCGGTCCTAAAGTTCCCAAACCCCTTATTTGACCTATCACTAGAATTTTAAATTGATTTAAATAAATCCTAGGCATACTGATTATAAAAGTATTTACCTAAGCAAGAGAGTGCCGCCCGGCTCCTGGTCCCTCCTCCCCATGGAGGCGGGACCAGGAGTGGCGGGACCAGGAGCAGGATAGCACTCTTAGTTATAGGTCCTTCACTAACTTCTGCTATGTTGTGCTCTGCTCGTTATGGTCACGTGATCATGACATTACCACTGCGCCTTCACTAACGTCTGCTATGTGAGCTCTGCCCATTATAGTCACATGGTCGTGACATCACCACTGGTCCTTCACTAAGGCTAGGGTCACATTTGGGCTGTCACCCACGTGTGCTGGCAGCGCTAAAAACTTAGACATATCTGCCATAGTTGACAGCGTTAACGGCATGCAGAGCCAGGCAACGTAACCCCATAGAAAACTGCTGTTTACCTTAGCAGCGGTCACACACCAAGCTCCTGGAAGTGCACTTTAGCGGAGTGCACAGGAAACGATGTCTGTAGCATTTTCCTGTGCGCTCAGCTAGAGCGCACTTCCAGGAGCTTGGTGTGTGACCGCTGCTAAGGTAAACAGCAGTTTTCTAATGGGGTTACGTTGCCTGGCTTTGCATGCCGTTAATGCTGTCTGCTATAGCAGATATTTCTAAGTTTTTAGCGCTGCCGGAAAATGTGGGTGACAGCCCGAATGTGACCCTAGCCTAACGTCTACCATGCTGAGCTCCACCTATTTCAGTCACATAGCTGTAACATCATCCCTGGTTGTTCACTAACCTCTGCTATGCTGGGCTCTGTCCATTACAGTCACATGATCGTGACGTCTCCACAGGTCCTTTTCCACTACTTCTCCAATGCTCAACTTCGCCCATTACGGTCACATTCTCACAGGACATGTGGGGATGTGACACAATCCAAGCTGCTTGAGGTCTAGTGTGAAGTGTCCACAATCAGTGATGGTTTGAGGAGCCAAGTCAGTGCTGCCGTCTACCAGGAAAGTTTAGAGCACTTCATACTTCCCTCTGCCTACAAGCTTGGAGATGGAGATTTCATTTTCCAGCAGAACTTGGCACCTGTCCACACTGCCAAAAGTACCAATACCTGGTTTACTAACCACAGTGTTACTGTGCTTGATTGGTAGCAAACTCCCCTAACCTAAACTCCATAGAGAATCTATGAGAGACACCAGACCCAACAATGCAGATGAGATGAAGGCTGCTATCAAACCAACCTGGTCTTCCATAATACCTCAGCAGCCACAGGCTGATTGCCTCCATGCCACGCTGCATTGATGCCACAGGTTGACCACCTCCATGCCACACCGCATTGATGCCACAGGCTGACTGCTTCCATGCCATGCCACGTTGATGCCACAGGCTGATTGCCTCCATGCCATGCCGCATTGATGCCACAGGCTGATTGACTCCATGCCATCCTGCATTGATGCCACAGGCTGATTGCCTCCATGCCACGCCGCAGTAATTCATGTAAAAGGACCCACTCAAGAATTGAGGGCATTTACTGTACACACTTTTTATTAGGCCAATATTTATGAGTTACAAATCATTTTAGTTGGTCTTATATAATATTCTAATTTTAAGAGATACCCTTTAACGTTTGGGTTTTCATTGGCTGTAAGCCATAATTATCAACATTAACAGAAATAAACATATGAAATAGATCCCTCTGTGTAATGACTCTATACAGTGCCTTGTGAAAGTATTTGTCCCCCTATATACAGTGCCTTGTGAAAGTATTCAGCCCCCTATATACAGTGCCTTGTGAAAGTATTTGGCCCCCTATATACAGTGCCTTGTGAAAGTATTCAGCCCCCTATATACAGTGCCTTGTGAAAGTATTCGGCCCCCTATATACAGTGCCTTGTGAAAGTATTCAGCCCCCTATATACAGTGCCTTGTGAAAGTATTCAGCCCCCTATATACAGTGCCTTGTGAAAGTATTCAGCCCCCTATATACAGTGCCTTGTGAAAGTATTCAGCCCCCTATATACAGTGCCTTGTGAAAGTATTCAGCCCCCTATATACAGTGCCTTGTGAAAGTATTCGGCCCCTATATACAGTGCCTTGTGAAAGTATTTGTCCCCCTTGAACTTTTCAACCTTTTGCCACATTTCAGGCTTCAAACATAAAGATATAAATTCTTTTTTTTTTGTGAGAAATCAACAACAAGTGGGACACAATCGTGAGGGGGAACCAAATTTATTGGAGATTTTAAACTTTTTTAACAAATAAAAAACAGAAACAGGCACTAATTTAGGCTGAGGGTCGAGGCCTCTCTCCAGTGTTGGAGAGAAACGTTGACAGAGACACAACAGGGCCTCATTTATCAAAAGTGTCAAACAAAGAAACTAGCTTTGTTGCCCCTATTAACCAATCACAGCGCAGCTTTCATTTTATAAACTGCTCTGGTAAAATGAAAGCTGAGCTGTGATTGGTTGCTATGGGTAACAAAGACAGGTTTCCTGTTAGACACCTTTGATAACTCTGCTGCAGGTCTGAGTAGGCCGCAACTCTTTATTTATATATGAGGGTTATAGCATATCAAATGGGGGCAGCACAAAGCTTTGCTGGACCTCTGACCCATTATCTATAAGGTTGGTTATGATGCATGAAGGTGGTAATTACACAAACTGTAGACAATAATATCTGTATTGTGTAGAAGCGTTCTTTACCCCCCTCCTTCCTTTTAGTCAGGGGATTTCCAAAAACACAAAAGCATCCGTTGTTCTCAGCTTCGTTATAGCAGTAATTATTGCTGACTTTCTGTTTTGAACCAGTTATTGTCCTCACAGCGTTCAGTACAGTTATTGCTCCACAACACATTTTGCAATTAGTTGAGTGAATATTGCGGTCCAAAAAAAATGAAGACACGTCCTGCAAAAACAGCAGAAGTCGAGCTCGTTTGTCTACTCCTTTCCCTTGGTCTCGGGCTCAGATATCAACTAGAGATGAAGAAACAGGAGAAAAAGAAGCAACAAGAAGCGGGAAGATCACACAATACAAAGAAGAAGAAGAACAAGACAGTAGACACATATGGATTAAAATCAATTAAAAATGACAGTAGGCAGTCAACAATCAAAGCGCCCCTAGATACAATAGCATTAAAGTAATAGGTACAGCTGCATCTCAATAATTTAAAATATCATCAATAAGTTAATTTATTTCAGTAATTCAATACATAAAGTGAGACACATACAGTGCCTTGTGAAAGTATTCGGCCCCCTATGTATATACAGTGCCTTGTGAAAGTATTCGTCCCCCTATATACAGTGCCTTGTGACAGTATTCGGCCCCTATATACAGTGACTTGTGAAAGTATTCAGCCCCTTATATACAGTGCCTTGTGAAAGTATTCGGCCCCCTATATACAGTGCCTTGTGACAGTATTCGGCCCCCATATACAGTGCCTTGTGAAAGTATTCGGCCCCTATATACAGTGCCTTGTGACAGTATTCAGCCCCCTATATACAGTGCCTTGTGAAAGTATTCGGCCCCCTATATACAGTGCCTTGTGAAAGTATTCGGCCCCTATATACAGTGCCTTGTGAAAGTATTCGGCCCCCTATATACAGTACCTTGTGACAGTATTCGGCCCCTATATACAGTGCCTTGTGACAGTATTCGGCCCCTATATACAGTACCTTGTGACAGTATTCGGCCCCTATGTACAGTGCCTTGTGACAGTATTCGGCCCCTATATACAGTGCCTTGTGACAGTATTCAGCCCCTATATACAGTACCTTGTGACAGTATTCGGCCCCTATATACAGTGCCTTGTGACAGTATTCGGCCCCTATATACAGTGACTTGTGAAAGTATTCAGCCCCTTATATACAGTGCCTTGTGAAAGTATTCGGCCCCCTATATACAGTGCCTTGTGACAGTATTCGGCCCCCATATACAGTGCCTTGTGAAAGTATTCGGCCCCTATATACAGTGCCTTGTGACAGTATTCAGCCCCCTATATACAGTGCCTTGTGAAAGTATTCGGCCCCCTATATACAGTGCCTTGTGAAAGTATTCGGCCCCTATATACAGTGCCTTGTGAAAGTATTCGGCCCCCTATATACAGTACCTTGTGACAGTATTCGGCCCCTATATACAGTGCCTTGTGACAGTATTCGGCCCCTATATACAGTACCTTGTGACAGTATTCGGCCCCTATGTACAGTGCCTTGTGAAAGTATTTGTCCCCCTTGAACTTTTCAACCTTTTGCCACATTTCAGGCTTCAAACATGAAGATATAAATTCTAATTTATTTGTGGAGAATCAACAACAAGTGGGACACAATCGTGAGAGGGAACCAAATTTATTGGATATTTTAAACTTTTTTAACAAATAAAAATCTGAATAGTGGGGCACGCTGTGAGGACAATGATTGGTTTAAAACAGAAAGTCAGCAATAATTACTGCTATAACGAAGCTGAGAACAACAGACGCTTTTGTTTTTTTGGAAATCCCCTGACTAAAAGGAAGGAGGGGGGTAAAGAACGCTTCTACACAATACAGATATTATTGTCTACGGTTTGTGTAATTACCACCTTCATGCATCATAACCAACCTTATACATAACTAGCTGTGAGCCCGATGCGATTGCATCGGGATTCTAGAATCGGTGTGTAGTTTATTAAATTAGAGTTTGAACTAATAATCCAATTATTCCATGATAGATGGTGGCCCAATGTTAAAGAATCGGGAGTGTAGCATGCATATATACATTATTCATTCAAATTTGACAATAATGCACATAAGACATGATATCTATCTATCAACTACCAATGTTTGTATGGTATATGTCAGTGTAGTACATGTCATGATTCTAAGGCAAGGCTTTTCGTACAGATACTGGCACCGATGTTTTGTACAGATTATGTTTATTCAATTTATAAATGAATATTAATAATCTATGATTGAGCCAGTACATGTTTCCCCACCAACCACGGGAAGGTAGCCTTACAGCTGGTGGGACCTACTCTACTCTATCCCTAATAATTAATAGTTAGACTCCTTTTAAAGCAGATATTTTTTGGCTATTTGCAGAAGGTATGGAATAACCAAATACAATTTCTGAACTTGGCACCAAAGGACCTACCTACAGCTCACTTTCAGCAAGTAACATGTAATAAATATGGAACTTGCAGTTAGCTTGCAGTAAATACGGCAAGCAGAGCTTTAACAGCTTGACTAAATGCAACCACTAAAAATGAGAGGTAACTGTGATTTTGGTGGTTGAAACTGTCGAAAACACATGTGCCGCAACTACCGCAAGTAAACCACAAATTCCATAAACATTTCATGCAACTTACAGTAAGAGTACTGTAGGTCACCATTAGGCAGCAAGTGGCAAAATTGATTTTTTTCCCACTATAAATTCCACAAATAGCAGAATAATTCAGATTTAAAATCAAAATGTCTATTCTTTCCCTATGTGTCTAAATATGTACCTATGTGTATGTATGTATTTATATGTACAGAACACACGTCAAGATAGAGATGTGTGTGAACAGCCGTCCCACCCGTCTCTTATGCTGCCTTCAGACTTGCAGATGCATCTGCAGCGTTTTGCAGATGCATCTGCAAGCATCTGCATGCAGACGGCAGCCCCTATCTTTATAATGGGACACACAGTGTCTGCAGATGCTTGCAGACAGCCATGCACACCCATTCACTCCTATATGTGATCTGTGCGCTGGCGGATGCCTGCGTACAGATAACAGACTCTCCTCCGCACCAGGAACACGACATGTTGCATCCCTGGTGCGGGTGGGAGTGTGTGATTTGTATGCAGGCATCCGCCTGCACACAGATCACATATAGGAGTAAATGGGTGCGCACAGCTGTCTGCAAGCATCTGCAGACACCGTGCATCCCATTATAAAGATAGGGGCTGCCGTCTGCATGCAAATGCTTGCAGATGCATCTTCAAAACGCTGCAGATGCATCTGCAAGTCTGAAGGTAGCCTTAGCTGTTCACAAAAACCTCACCCTGTGTAAAAAGAAAAAGAAATCTCGCAGCAGCTATACTGCTGGAGCTTCAGGTTCTTATCACTAAATGCAAGCATTTAGATGATACACATCTACAATCTACAAAAAATGTGTGTTTACATACATATACAATGAAATGTAAAAAGAAAGTTTCTAAGCTAAAAAAGTAAGTACTATATATTTTAAATAACTATTTTATATCAAAAAACTAATTATAGTATTTTTATCTATAACTAAACTAATATTTTTGGTATTTTTGTATATTTCTATTCTTATACATCTATAGCTAAATTATTTTATAGTAATATTTGTGTTTAATTAGAAAGTAACTATGTATCTAAATGTAATATGTATGTAAAGAATTGAAAGTAAAATATTTTTATACACTATATTTTTAGTGAAAAGTGAAACTAGCAACTATATATCTTAAATGACTAATATCTAATACCGTATATACTCGTGTATAAGCCGAGTTTTTCAGCCCACAAATTGGGCTGAAAAGTCTCCCCCTCGGCTTATACACGGGTCAATACGGTACATGGTGTGGTGGCTGTGGTGGGGGCTGTGTCCGAGGCTGGAGGAGGCGGGGGGAGGCTGCTGTATGAGCGGCCCCGTCACGTGGGGCCGCTCATTATATATGCACTGCTTCCCCCTGTCAATCAGCGGCAGGGGGAAGCAGTGCATATGCCCCCAAAATGCTGCACTCACCCCCCTGTTTAAGGGCCCCCCTCCCCGCTCCGGCCGTCGCAGGCATATGACGTCATCGTGCGACGGCCGGGGATCCCGGATGCAGCGAGGACGGAGCACAGAAGACCGGTGCTGATCAGAAGACCGGATGGTAAGATAAGCAGCAGGGGGGGCTAATGCCAGCATTTGGGGGCTGCTGTTTACCCCTGGGGGCTGCTGTTTACCCCTGGGGGCTGCTGTTTACCCCTGGGGGCAGCTGATACCCCTGGGGGCCCTGCTGATACCCCTGGGGGCTGCTGATACCCTGGGGGCCCTGCTGTTTACCCCTGGGGGCCCTGATGATACCCCTGGGGGCTGCTGATACCCCTGGGGGCTGCTGATACCCCTGGGGGCCTGCTGTATACCCCTGGGGGCCCTGCTGATACCCCTGGGGGATGCTGTGTACCCCTGGGGGCTGCTGTGTACCCCTGGGGGCTGCTGATACCCCTGGGGGCCTGCTGATACCCCTGGGGGCCTGCTGATACCTTTGGGGCCTGCTGATACCCCTGGGGGCCTGCTGATACCCCCGGGGCTGCTGTTTACCCCTGGGGGCTGCTGTGTACCCCTGGGGGCTGCTGTTTACCCCTGGGGGCTGCTGTGTACCCCTGGGGCCTGCTGTATACCCCTGGGGGCCTGCTGTATACCCCTGGGGGCCCTGATGATACCCCTGGGGGCTGCTGATACCCCTGGGGGCCCTGCTGAATACCCCTGGGGGCCCTGCTGATACCGCTAAGGGCTGCTGATACCCCTGGGGGCTGCTGTGTACCCCTGGGGGCTGCTGTGTACCCCTGGGGGCTGCTGTTTACCCCTGGGGGCCTGCTGATACCCCTGGGGGCCTGCTGATACCCCTGGGGGCCTGCTGATACCTTTGGGGCCTGCTGATACCCCTGGGGGCCTGCTGATACCCCTGGGGGCTGCTGTGTACCCCTGGGGGCTGCTGTTTACCCCTGGGGGCTGCTGTTTACCCCTGGGGGCTGCTGTGTACCCCTGGGGCCTGCTGTATACCCCTGGGGGCCTGCTGTATACCCCTGGGGGCCTGCTGATACCCCTGGGGCCTGCTGAATACCCCTGGGGGCCTGCTGTATACCATACTGCTGGGGCCTGTATTCCACTGGGGGGCCTGTATACCTCACTGCTGGGGGCTGTATACCTGTCCTGGTGGCTGTATACCATACTACTGGGGCCTGTATACCACACTGCTGGGGGCTGTATACCTGTGCTGGAGTCCACCCTCGGCTTATACGCAAGTCAATAAGTTTTCCCAGTTTTTGGGGGCAAAAGTAGGGGGGTCGGCTTATACGCGGGTCGGCTTATACACGAGTATATACGGTAACTAATTATAATGTATTTATCTATAAGTAAACTAATTATTTTGGTATTTTGGGTTATTTCTATTGCTATACATCTATTGCTAAACTAATTTTTTTGGTATGTTTTTTTTTCAATTCCTATACATCTATGGCTAAAGTAATTTTTTTTTTTTTTTTTTTAGTACTATACATCTATGGCTAAACTAATTTATTTGAATATTTGTGTTTAATTATAAAGTAACTATGTATCTAAATCTAATATGCATATAAAGAATTTAAACTAAAATATTTTTATATACTATATTTTTAGTGAAAATGAAGACTAACGACTATATTTCTTAAATGACTATTTTATATCTAATAACTAATTATAATATCTTTTTCTATAACTACAATCATTTTTTTGGTATTTTTTTTTTTCTATTGGTATACATGTATGGCTAAACTAATTTATTGTAATATTTGTGTTTAATTAGAAAGTAACTATGTATCTAAATCTAATATGTATCTAAAGAATTTAAAATAAAATATTATTAGAGAGAATATTTTGAGTAAAGAGTATTTCACTATTGGGCAGCAATTTGTCTTGAATGGGTGTATCCAGCACTTTCACCTTAACATTGCATCGTCTTTTCACTCGTGAAAAAGCCACATATAACTGTCCATGTCCAAAAACGGGTTCTGGCAAAAAAATCCCTACTTTCTCCAGTGTTTGGCCTTGGGCTTTGTTGATGGTCATGGCAAAAGCAGGCTTGACGGGAAATTGTCGACGTCTTAACTTGAAAGGTAAGCCAGTCTCTGATGGAGATAAATCAATCCTTGGAATAAACACCACATTTCCTTCGGCAGACCCAGTAATGACTTTTGCTTGAATCAGATTGTCAAACAAAGCGATGACAATCAAGCGAGTCCCATTGCAAAGACCTTTTCTGCTGTTAAAGTTGCGCAAAAGCATGACAATGGTACCGATTTTTAATTTGAGGCGATGAGAAGGCATTCCCGTTGGTGTGAGTGAATTTAAAAATTCCACTGGATATTGATCTGGATCTTCAGTCTCATCAGGATCAATGGAATCATCACTAATGTATTCAGTGTATTCACCAGCAATGCAATCCATGACCTTAGAGTTCACCATATCCACATGGTCATTTTTAGGGCAAAGAGTGGCATGTGATGCAGCAATCTGAATGCTTTCATTGTTATGTACATCAATGAGAATGTTTTCACCAAATATAGCAAGTATGAGTGAGCCAGTGCAGATCATGTCTTGTGGGATTTCAATGATATCATCTCCAAGGTTGAAATCATTGGACAATTCACCATTTCCCAGTTGAAGTAACCAACTGCTATAATCAGGATCAATGGAGCGCATGTTGTTGAAGAGTGGCAATTGAGTGAAAAGCTGCCATTGTCGTGAGTATTTAATACAACTCTCTATAATGTCAGTTCTTGTACCATGAGGGATGATAGGCAGACACTGTCGAAAGTCTCCTCCCAGAACAATGACTTTCCCTCCAAAAGGTGTTGTATTTTTATTGGAGATATCTGTTGTCATGACATCCCGTAAAAGTTGATCTATGACATGTAATGCATATTTAGATAACAGAGTGGACTCGTCAATAATGAAAAGTTTGGTACTTTTCAAATGTTGTGCAGCATCTGTATCATTTTTAATTCTTGAAACGGATGTTTCATTTATTGGAATTGGTATGCCATAAAGCGAATGGATGGTTCTTCCTCCTTGCAGTAAGTTAGCTGCAATCCCTGTACTGGCTGCAGGTGATACAATTTCGCCTTCTCCTCTTAGTTCATGAATTAATAAATCATACAGATATGTTTTCCCACTGCCACCTGGACCGTCAATGAAAAAGCACTTAGATTGTACACTTCTATCGTGTAAAGCTTGATTGATCGCATCATAGGCCAAAAGTTGTTGGTCATTTAAAGTAGCTTTCATTTGCTGAGCTCTTCTTAACTCATCATCCTTGTTGTATTGTGGAGCGATGTGTGGCTTTCTTTTTGGTCGTGGTAGATAAAAATCAGTAAAAGTTTTGCCATGAAATTTTAGAACATTTTGGACATCTGTCATTGCATATCCTTCACAATTCTCACACTCCTCAGTGTTGGAGTGATATGCATGGCAGTAGTCTTGGATAAAGTCTTGTTTAAATTCTTGCCACAACTCCAATGGATGAGCTGGAGGACCAAAAATACATATATATGCAAACATATCACGAAGCTGTGCAGGCATGTTGAGAACACAGGCATCCAATAAAGTATTTCTCCAAACAGTGTCATCGAAGAGCAATCCAAGGGCTAATGCTGCCTCTTTAAAAGTTGGGTATGTGACTTCATTAACAGTCTTAATGTTGTCAAAACTTGTTGCTCCTTTGACATGCAGTAACAACAACCGTAAATAGTACCGTTCTTGATCTTTCATACTGACAGTATACATTCTTCCAATCACTGAAGAACCTCCTCGCTTTCTAACTTCCCATGCACCTTCTTTCCAAACATAGTGCTCTGGAATTTGGCAGTATAAGTAATCATGAGCATGTGGGTCATTCTCATTCAGCTCAAAGTAGGCCATAAGAGTAGATTTTCTGTGCATTGTGTAACTGATGTTGTCAACAGAGTCATCCTCATGAAAATAAAGTGGTTGAGAATGTGGGAGATGTACGGCAAGGCGAATAATGGAGTGCGATTGTCTATGCATCGGGTAAGCAAATATTCGCCAAGCTGCCTCCGGTGCACTCACGTATCTTGAATCCATGAATTGATGTGTTTCATCATGGTGGATATTGGGTATGCATCCTTAGCTAAGACTGTTCTTGTTTGGAAATCTTTAGGAAAACCTTTCTTACACTTGCCAAGATCCATACATGGAGAATTGGGGTTGTGTTGTCCACAGGGTCCATGAATCATGTGTTGCATCACAATTTGATGGAGCACAGGGTAATCTTCTGGATCAGGGATTTCAGCCCAAACTATATTATCCACTTCAACCTCAGTTCTTAGTTTGGATTTGCTATCAAGAATGATCAAAATGTGAGCGTGTGGTAGGCCCCGCTTTTGGAATTCAATAACATGAACCATTGCACAAACTTTGCCAAATAATCCACTGTTAATGTCTTTTAATAGGGCTTCCAGTTTAATTCTGAAGACACGGGCGACTAAATCAGGTCTATGTTCCACACGCTGCCATGGCTCTAAATTGTTTGTAATCTCCCTCCATTTAGGATTACAGGTCATGGTTACAAAAAGATCCGGTCGTCCAAATTTAGTCACAATAGCCATGGCATCCTGATAGCGTTGCTGCATGTTTCTGGGACTGCCCTCAAAGGAAGAAGGTAAAATGACCGTCTTGCCAATGGGAATACCTTTCTCAACAGATTTTTTCTGGAGATGTTCCTGGAGTACGCAATAATCCTCTACTTTTAAATCCTTTTGGTGTTGACGGATAAAATTTAAGCGATTAGCCTCGATTTTCACATACGCATCCACTAAGTACTGCTGCGTTAGTTTGCCACCATTCAAGACAGGATTGAACCGATTCCGTACAGACAACAAATAGCAGTAATACTGGAGCTGTGTAACCCTGCGTTGACTTTCGCCGTGATGCTTGAGTCCCTCATGCCAGCCTTGTTCTCCATGAGGGAAAAATAAGGGATACAGTAATGCATCTAAATTGCTGTGTAGAATACTGACTTGCTGTGTTTTTGGGGCCAAGGGGTTATTTGGATCAGGTTTCAAATGAATTAAAATGTCTCTATTGAACGGTGGTTCTCCATCAGCATTTTCAAAGACCACAGCAACTTCATTGACAGTAGGATTGTTATAGCGTCTAGGGTCTTGGTCTCTGTCTTGTTTAATGGCCATGATAATATTTGGCATGACGGTGCCATGTTCTACTGCCTTCTGTTGTTCTTCTAATTCAACGTCACGTAGCATTTTGTAGGCCGAAACAAAGGGATTGATATTATCCAATTGAAGAGCAATGATACTCATTAAAGTTGGATGACATTTCACATTTTCTGGAGACTGTAGCCGTTGTTCTACAGCGCTTGCAGTATCTAAAATGTACAATTGTGCATATGCTGGAGGTTGATCTTGAGTAGGATGGAGTGTTCCAGTGCGATGATAAATTTGCCCATGAATACGGAAACAGTAAGGGCCGTGTCCAGGTGGTGGAGAAACATGGGCACCCATGGAGGCAAAAGCAAAAGAACTATTAATGCTCCTGATATTCTCCATCAAATTTCGACTGTACTCACTCTCTCCTTTCAGCAGTCGTTGGAAGACCTCCGGGTATTGAGGTAATGGTACCTTTACTTTTCCCTTGTGGCAACAAAGACTAAACTGTTGATCTAATGGGCGTTCAGCAGTAAAATGGCGAGCCTCACAATGTTCACATATTACATTCATGGGACCACAGGTATGTTCTCCAATAGCATGATCCTGATCAATAAATCCCATTGGATGAGGGAAAGGTGAAGATAAGAAACGTAGAAGTTTATTGTGTAATCCTACATAGATGAGACGTGGAAGGGACGTAGATTCAAAACTTTCCATAAATGAAGAAGTTGAATATAAATTCCGTTCTGCCTCTTGCAATGTTGAACTGGAAGAAGAACTTTGGCGTTGGTCACGACGTAATGTAGCCAAATGGGTCAAGCGGCCTTGTCTAGACGTAGGAGACTCTGTATCTTGACGCATCTGTCTTTTCCTTTTAAGCCTCAAAATGTTACACTGTTTGCTGTATGGCGTCTCCTCAGCAGAGTGTTTTCGTTTAGATGTGGCCTTGCGATGTGGTAAAGGTTGTTCAGTTGTAGTTAACATAGTAGAAGAAGAGGTGGCAGCAGTATGAGGATCAGACAAAGAGGTGGCAGCAGTATGAGGATCAGACGAAGAAGTGTCAGCAGTATGAGGATCAGACGAAAAGGTGGCAACAGTATTATTATTATTATTATTATTATTATTTATTTATATAGCGCCATTGGTTCCATGGCGCTTTACATAAGGAGTGGGGGTAACAAGGACAGGTACAGTACATATGAGCAGTCAATGCTTGCTGATACACGACGGGACAGGATCCTGTCCACGAGGGCTCACAGTCTACAGGGGGGGCGGAGGAAACGATAGGGGTGGGTGAAGCGCCAAGCGGTTGGTGGAGCGGCGCTGGGTCTCATCATGGGTTGTAGGCTTGTTGGAATAGATGAGTTTTCAGGTTCTTTTGAAGCTCTTGAGGGTAGGCGAGTGTCTGACGTGCCGGGGGAGGGAGTTCCAGAGTCTAGGGGAGGCGCGGGAGAAGTCTTGTATGCGGTTGTGGGAGGATGAGATGAGGGGGGAGGAGAGGAGGAGTTCTTGTGAGGAGCGTAGGTTGCGTGCAGGTTGGTATTGGGAGACCATGTCGGAGATGTAAGGGGGGGACAGGTTGTGGATGGCTTTGTAGGTCAGGGTTAGGATTTTAAATTTAGATCTTTGGGGGGTGGGGAGCCAGTGAAGTGCCATGCGGAGAGGGGAGCTAGGGGAGTAGCGAGGAGACAGGTGGATTAGATGGGCAGCTGAGTTCAGGATAGAGTGGAGAGGTGCAAGGGAGGAGGCAGGGAGACCGGTGAGCAGTAGGTTGCAGTAGTCAAGGCGGGAGATGATGAGGGCGTGGACAAGAGTTTTGGCGGTGTCATGGTTGAGAAACGGGCGGATGCGTGAGATGTTCTTGAGTTGGAGTCGGCAGGAGGTGGCAAGGGCTTGGATGTGGGGCCTGAAGGAGAGGGAGGAGTCGAGGGTGACCCCGAGGCACTTTGCGTGGGGGACTGGGGAGAGAGAGCAGTCGTTGACTCGGATTGACAGGTCTGGCAGAGGGGGAGGGCGGCTGGGGGGGAAGACGATGAACTCTGTTTTGTCCATGTTCAACTTGAGGAAGCGAGCAGAAAAGAAGGATGAGATGGCGGACAGGCATTGGGGGATTTTAGACAGAAGGGAGGTGATGTCGGGCCCAGAGAGGTAGATCTGGGTGTCGTCGGCGTAGAGATGGTACTGGAGGCCATGGGACTCAATGAGTTGACCTAGGCCGAGGGTGTAGATGGAGAAAAGTAGCGGTCCAAGTACCGATCCCTGGGGGACGCCGACAGTAAGGGGGTAGGACAAGGTAGAGGTGTCGGCGTGGGTGACGCTGAAAGTGCGGTCTGTAAGGTATGAGGAGATCCAGGAGAGGGCGAGGTCAGAGATGCCAAGGGATTCTAGGATTTGGAGTAGGAGGGAGCGGTCGACTGTGTCAAAGGCGGCGGATAGGTCGAGGAGGAGGAGGACGGAGTAGTGTTTTTTCCTCTTTGCGGTCAGGAGGTCATTGGTGACTTTAGTGAGGGCAGTTTCGGTGGAGTGATGAGGTCGGAAACCAGACTGCAAAGAGGGAGCGGGAGGATAGGTAGGACGACAGTTCAGAGTGGACGTGTTGTTCGAGTAGTTTGGAAGCGAAAGGGAGAAGGGATATTGGGCGGTAGTTGGCGACGGATGATGGGTCGAGGGAGGGTTTTTTGAGGATGGGTGAGATCAAGGCGTGTTTGAAGGAAGAGGGAAAGACGCCAGTAGTGAGTGACAGGTTGAAGAGTTGGGTTAGGGCAGGGATGATGGCGGTGGTGAGGTTTGGGATGAGATGGGTAGGGAGAGGGTCGAGGGCGCAGGTGGTGAGGTGAGATCGTGACAGGAGGGTGGAGAGCTGGGCTTCAGTCACGTTGGAGAAGCTTCCTTTGGTCGAGGAGGGTTGGGCGGTAATGGTGGTGGGTTGGGGGGACGTTGGGCCAAAGCTTTCTCTAATTTTGTCGATCTTGTGTTTGAAGAAGGTGGCGAAGTCGTCAGCGGAGATGAGGGGGGAAGGAGGAGGTGCTGGGGGACGGAGAAGGGAGTTGAAGGTTCTGAATAGTTGTTTGGGGTTTCGGGACAGTGTGTTGATTAAAGAAGAGAAGTAGGTTTGTTTTGCGGCAGTGAGTGCGTCCTTGAAGTTGGAGAGGGATTGCTTGTAGATTGTGAGGTGGGCCGTGGAGTGGGATTTCTTCCATTTCCGTTCAGCGACCCTGGACGTTCGGCGAAGCTCTTTTGTGAGAGGGGTGAGCCAGGGTTGTCTGTTTGTGCGGGTTTTGGTGTGTGTGAGGGGGGCAGCCTGGTCGAGAGCCGCAGTTAGTGTGGAGTTGTAGAGGGTGGCGGCAATGTTAACGTCGGGTGAGGAGGCAAGGTCCGTGAGAGGGAGGAAGGAGTGGGAGAGTGAGTTGAAATCAATGGCTTTTAGGTCTCTGCGTGGGTGACTGAGTTTTCGAAGAGAGGGGTGAGGTGGGGGGAAAGAGGGAGGAGAAGGTCAACAGGTTGTGGTCGGATTGGAAGAGGGGTGAATTTGAGAGGTCGGTGAGGGAACAGAGGCGGGAGAAGATGAGGTCAAGCGTGTGGCCGTCTTTGTGAGTGGCTGAGGAGGACCATTGGGAGAGGCCGAAAGAGGTGGTCAAGGATAGGAGTCGGGAGGTAGGCGGGTCGGGGGTGTCGATGGGGATGTTGAAGTCGCCCATGATGATGGTGGGGATGTCAGAGGAGAGGAAGTGGAGAAGCCAAGTGTTGAAGTCGTCAAGGAAGGAGGTGGTGGATCCCGGGGGTCGGTAGATGACTGCGAGTTGGAGGTTGCAGGGGGAGAAAATGCGAATAGAGTGCAGTTCGAAGGAGGGAAAGGAGGCGGAGGGAGGTGGTGTAGTAGGGATGAAGGAGCAGCTGTCGGACAAGAGTATACCCACACCACCCCCACGGGTGCTATTTGGGCGTGGTGTGTGGGAAAGCGTGAGTCCGCCGTAGGAGAGGGCGGCAGGGGAGGCTGTGTCGGCGGGGGTGAGCCAAGTTTCGGTGATGCCGAGGAATTTGAATTTATTGGTGATGAAGAGGTCATGGATGTAGGAGAGTTTGTTGCACACTGAGCGGGCATTCCAGAGTGCTCCGGACAGGGAGACTGGGGTTGGGTGAATGGGTATGAGGTTGCGGGGGTTGCGAGAGTTTGTGATGGGGGTGGGCGAAAATTGGAGGTGAGTGGAGGGATGTGGTGGGGGGGTCCAGGGTTGGGGGATATGTCACCTGCAAGTAGGAGAAGTAACGAGAGGGTTAGGAGGTGGGAGCAGGAGAGTTT
The DNA here is from genome assembly GCA_033576535.1 of Allobates femoralis. Taxonomy (NCBI): domain Eukaryota; kingdom Metazoa; phylum Chordata; class Amphibia; order Anura; family Aromobatidae; genus Allobates; species Allobates femoralis. The sequence continues at coordinate 4,671,458 of JARQOC010000006.1, read as the reverse complement.
GCGTGGGGCCGTGCGTGTGTGGAGAAGAGTGATTGGGTGTGGAGGAACAGTTCAGAGGAGGGGGTGAGATGGGTGGGTAGAAAGGATGGAGAGATCGCTATGGCCTTGGTGGGTGGAGGGATGTTCGGGGTTAGGAGGAAGTGGAGTAGGATGGGGGTGAGGGTGAAGAGGAGGGGAAACATTGTGGGCAGCTGGTTTTGGCAGTGAGAAGTGACAGGGGTGGGATGTGGCAGGTGAGGTGCGTGGATGGAGAAGGGGTGTGGGTAGAGCTAGGGGGTGGCGGAGGACGGGGTGGAGTCGGGGGTGGCGCGCGGTGTGGTGTGGCCAGGGGTAGGGTGCGGTCAGGTGGTGGGGTGCAGCCTGGGGTGGGGTGGAGTCAGGGATTTTAATAGGAGGGGTGGGGTGTAGCTGGGGTGGAAGACAGCTAGGGAAGTGGTACAGCCGGGGACGCAGGAATAGCCCAGGATGCGTAAAAGCCAGGGATGGGGTACAGCGAGGGGGTGCGGTCGTGGTCACAAGTGGGGTGCAGTCCGTGGATGGAGTGGTGCAGCTGGAGACGGGGTGATGGAGCCGGAGACGAGATGATGGAGCCGGAGACGAGGTGGTGCTGTTGGATGATGAGATGGTGCCGTCGGATGATGGAATGGTGCAGGCGGGGATCGGATGGTGCAGCCGGAGACGAGATGGTGGAGTAGGAGACGAGATGGTGGAGCCGGAGACAAGATGGTGGAGCCGGAGACGAGGTGGCGCAGCGGGTGGTGCTGTCGGATGATGGGATGGAGCCGTCGGATGATGCAGCCGGAGACGAGATGATGGAGCCGGAGACGAGATGATGGAGACGAGATGATGGAGCCGGAGACGAGATGATGGAGCCGGACACGAGGTGGCGCAGCCGGGTGGTGCTGTCAGATGATGGGATGGTGCAGCCGGGGATCGGATGGTGCAGCCGTGGACGGGGTGGTGGAGCCAGGGGGTCCAGGGTAGCAGGAGAGATTGACAGCAGGCAGGTGGTCGATGGTAGCCAGGAGCCAGGCGTAGCCAGGGGGGTCAAGCGTAGCCAGGAGGGTCAAGTGTAACCAGGAGGGTCAAGCACAGCCAGCAGGGTCAAGCGCAGCCAGGGGGGTCAGGCGCAGCCAGGAGGGTCAAGCGCAGCCAGGAGGGTCAAGCGCAGCCAGGAGGGTCAAGCGCAGCCAGGGGGTCAAGCGCAGCCAGGAGGGTCAAGCGCAGCCAGGAGGGGGAAGGGGTCAGACACGGCCAGGAGGGTATGTTGAAGCCGCAAGGCTGGGTGCGGGCTGGAGCCAGATGGAGTCGGGGCCCAGATGGAGACAGGCTAAAAGCGGCAGGGGCCCAGGTGCAGTGGACAGGGGCCAGGAGCGGGGGCCAGGGGTAGGCTGGGGTCCGGGTTGTGTCTGGGGGCTGGTGCAGCCGGTGGATGGGGGCCCCTCTGTTTCCTCACCTGTCTGGCTGTGGTGACATGGGAGCGCTGGTGCTCCTGTCCTGACTGTGGCTGGTCGGTGCTGGCAGGGCGGGCGGTCGCTCAGGGCGTCGGGCGCGGTGCTGCTGCTGCGGGCCGGGGATCCGGCCGGGAGTGTGGGCCCCGCCGGCGGGGTGTACAGTCACGCTGCACACGTGCGAGATCCCGGAGCGGTGCGGGTGTCTCGCCGCTGTGGAGGGCAGGGGGGACGAGCCGCCTGCTAGGTGGCCACGGGGCCTACAGTTCAGAGTGGCGCCGGGCGCCGCTGGAGGAGGCCAGCACCCACAGTGATGGTGCCGGGGTGTACAATGGAGCGGGACCCGCCGGGCAAGGAGAGCGAGGACTCCGGGGAGGGAGCGGTGCCAGTGTAAGCACCTAGGTGCCGGTGCAGCTGGGGCCGCAGGCCAGAGTGCGGGGTCGCGGCCTGAGTGAGGTCCGCAGGCCTTGTGAGAGGTCGCAGGCCTGAGTGGGGGCCGCAGGGCACGGCCGGCCACAGGATGGGGTGCGTGGCCCAGATGGTCGGTGGGGTGCACGGGGGTGACGGCAGTGGAGCTGGTAGGGTGTAGGGAGGACAGGCGAGCTTGGATGCGGTGGATGGTGTCCAAGTGCCTGGAGCCTCCTTACATGCGTCCATCACCCCCGGCGGCCATCTTCTAGAACAAGAGACGAAGAAGTGGCAGCAGTCTGAGGATCAGACGAAGAGGTGGCAGCAGAATGACGGTCAGACGAAGAGGTGGCAGCAGTATGAGGGTCAGACGGATCTCCTGTAGGCATTAACTCTTGGTGTTTGCGTATTTGAGGCGCAGCCATTTTTTTTTGCCAAATCGTTCCGTCCTTCCTTCCAAAGACTCTATTGAAACCCGTGTTTTCAAAGCAGCCTTTTCCTTGTCCAAGGGAAGTCGTCTTTCTTCTGAACTCTCCTCCACACCCTTCTTGCGCATACGCACAGACTCCTTGCGAACCTTTGCTTTTTTCTTTTCCATGGAGGTCATGGGAGGTGTTAAAGGCTGTTCACTTGGTAGAATGTCAGTACACGAAGAGGCAGGAGTAGTATCTTTGTCAGACGGTTCTTCAGTGACTCTAAGTTTTTGTTGTTTGCGTCTGCAACGCGCATCCATGGCTCTTTGTTCCATTCGTTGACTTCTTTCTTCCGAAGACAGTTCAGAAAGACGTTTCTTTGAAGCAGCCTTCGCAGCATCCAACCGAAAAGGTCTCAGTGGAGAAGAGAGTTTGGCAATGCGTTTCAGTTTAGCAGCCTTAGCCCGATCTAACCGAAGACGTCTCTCTTCCGAAGTCTCCTCTGCAATGCGTTTGGCGTGAGCAGCCTTAACACGATCTAAGCGAAAGACGTCTCTTTTCAGAAGTCTCCTCAGAAGTGCTGTTTCGCCTTAGCAGCCTTATCACTATCTAAACGAAGACGCCTCTCTTCTGAAGTCTCCTCTGCAGTACGTTTCGCCTTAGCAGCGTTACGAAGATCTAACTGAAGACGTCTCTCTTCCGAAGTCTCCTCTGCAATGCGTTTTGCTTTAGCAGCCTTATCATGATCTAATCGAAGACGTCTCTGTTCTGAAGTTCTCTGCACGCTTCTTCTTAGGTGTAGATGGAGCCTCCTTGGCAAGAGCAATATTTAGTGTTGGAGAGCTCATCTTAGGCTGGCTTCAGACTGCGTGTCTGATCCGATCCGTAGCTGTCCGCTTGAGGCAGACAGCCGCGGACCGGATCAGCACACAGGACGGGGGGCTATTATGCCCTCCGATCCTGTGTGCAGCCGCACGCAGCTGAACCAGCTGACAGGTCAGGACCACGGCGCCCGCGGTCCTCACCTATTAGCAGCAGGAACTGCGTGCGGCTGCACACAGGATCGGAGGGCATAATAGCCCCCCGTCCTGTGTGCTGATCCGGTCCGCGGCTGTCTGCCTCAAGCGGACAGCTACGGATCGGATCAGACACGCAGTCTGAAGCCAGCCTAAGTAAGAATAGGCAGTGAATCAAATCCAAAATGAGCTAGAGTGTGTTAGTTAAGGAAACAATCAAGAATAACTATGTCTAAATAGGCAAAAACAATAAAAGGAAAGTGTGTATTTCAATAACCTGTGAAAATGAAATGATGGACTTGTTTAAAGTACGAAACAAATATGTAATGATGTTTACTGTATGGAGTAGTGAATGGAAATGAGTGTGTCTAAAGTCCTTAAAAAGAGACTTGAAGGCAAGACAAATGGATGTAAGGGCCCTTTCAGATGCGCGTTTTAAAAGCAGATTTCCATCATTGTAAGAAAAGGGTTTAAAGGACCGATATGACGGCAATTTCTGCATAACCGCCAGCAGGGTTGTAGTTGCAGAAGGTGGTGAAAAATGTCAGAGGTAGCGTTAATTTTTACCTTGAACTTAGGGTTTTGGGATTATAGCAGAAGTAGTGGTTTTTATTTTTCTTGCTGGAGTTGGGGAAACAGCAGCATTAACGTCGAGCGTGAAATGGCACAATGTGAGCAAGCAGGGTGAAAACAGAAATAAGGCAACTTCTGCAGTAGATGGTGAAAGAGGCAGGTCAATGTAAAAATGAACGTTAATCCGGGAAAGTAGTGTGACCTTACGCAACTGCACCCCTGGTGACGGGTATGGGGAAGTTGCGTTAATAATGGAAATATTACCAGATGTTATGAAATAATGTAAATCTGCATATACAACGCACATGTGAAAGGGGCCCCAGTCGGTAATAGAGTGTAAAATGCCATGCAACCAATATATTTGGTATGTAAAAGTAGTTAATGTCCTACTGGGACGACAGGCCCTTTCACATGAGCGGTAATTTGAAATAGCATCAGAAGCGGTGAAAAAACTGCATCTGCCGCGTTTGGCACATAACCGCAGCAGAACCGCAGCACTTGCGGGCGGTTGCGTTAATCGCCATAGTCAGTATATAGGGACTTGCGGTCGGTGCGGCAATTGCGGTTTTGCACTTGCGGCAGGTGCTGGTCAGAAAAAAAACTGTGGCTGACCGCGCTTTTTTTCGTGGCGGCACCTGCCGCAAGAGCAAAAGCGCAGTTGGCGCACCTGCCGCAAGTCCCCCTATACTTACAATGGTGATTAGCGGAACCGCACTGCAAGTGCAGCAGTTATGCGGTGGCTATGCAGCAAACAGAGCAGATGCGATTTTTTCACCACATCTGGCACGATTTCAAATAACCGCAGATGTGAAAGGGCCAGGTAGCATTACATCCAAAGTGTTAAATATAAGACAGGTCATAGTGCTACAGAGTCATTAATATGAAATAAAAAAAAAAAAATTGGCATATAATGGGTTAATGTACTCCTCACAGTGTGATGACACACTCCTAAGGAGAAATAAAATATAGAACAGTCTGTAAGGGGTTAAAATAGCACTGGCACGCATACAAAATACTACATGATGAATAAAAATAAAAATAGTATTAAAGAAGTTAGTATTCAAATGCCAGTAGTAGACCACATAGTGACATAGGCAGTGAATAGGCAAGACAATAGAAGGGGTTAATATAAGCATAGGCATTAGGAACATATACTCTGATGTGAGATTGTACTGTGAAAACAGCTTTGTAACTTTTACATAGTTCACAAATTTAAATTTCGCGCTCTAAGATGGGGTACACGAAATGTTCATTCATAAAAAGCCGGCAGACGCCAGCCGCTGTGTGATTGGGCAGCGGAAACTTCATAAACATGGCGCCCTGAATCCGATTGGTCGGCGCTACTGTGTGAAGATGCCGCTGTCCAATCAGAACACAGGGGGGCGGAGCTACAGACTTCCACCCTCCCGAACGGCGTGTCCAAAAATCGAAACAGGCGCTCGGCAAGGAAAGTTCCGCTTTTGCCGCTGAGCGCCGACCAATCGGAATCAAACCGCCATGTACAACAACCAATCACAATCGCGCCTCATTTCTCCATGTATCTCTATGGGAAGTCGCCCTCCAATCACAATCGCGGCGCGATTTTTTAAAATCCACAGCGGCCAATCACAATCGCGCCTCATTTCTCAATGCATCTCTATGAGAATGCGACCTCCAATCACAATCGCAGCGCCATTTTTAAAAATACACAGCGGCCAATCACAATCGCGCCTCATTTCTCAATGCATCTTTATGGGAATGCGCCCTCCAATCACAATCGCGGCGCCATTTTTTAAAATCCACAGCGGCCAATCACAATCGCGCCTCATTTCTCAATGCATCTCTATGAGAATGCGACCTCCAATCACAATCGCAGCGCCATTTTTAAAAATACACAGCGGCCAATCACAATCGCGCCTCATTTCTCAATGCATCTTTATGGGAATGCCCCTCCAATCACAATCGCGGCGCCATTTTTTAAAATCCACAGCGGCCAATCACAATCGCGCCTCATTTCTCAATGCATCTCTATGAGAATGCGACCTCCAATCACAATCGCAGCGCCATTTTTAAAAATACACAGCGGCCAATCACAATCGCGCCTCATTTCTCAATGCATCTTTATGGGAATGCGCCCTCCAATCACAATCGCGGCGCCATTTTTGAAAATCCACAGCGGCCAATCACAATTGCGCCTCATTTCTCAATGCATCTCTATGGGAATGCGCCCTCCAATCAGAATCGCTGCGGCATTTTTGAAAATACACAGCGGCCAATCACAATCGCGCCTCAATTCTCAATGCATCTCTATGAGAAGAGGCGCTGAGAATGCGATTGGTCGGCGGTCACCGGAAAGAGCGGCAAGTGGTATGGGCGGCGCCTGAATGAGTGTTCGGGCACAGCGGTCTCATAGACCGCGGAGGCTGCTAGAAGCGCCGAAGTTTGCACTTGTAGCGCAGAAGTCGGCGCTTGCAGGGGCGAAGTGTCCGAACTGTGGCGCAGGCTCCATGCAGCGCCGATTGGCGCTGCATGGCGCAAGATAGTAAAAGTGGTGAAAAGAAAAGATAGCAAAAGAGGTGAAAATAAAACGTAGCATCAGGAATATAGACTCTGATGTGAAAAGGTAGATTTCAAAAAGGATATCTTAGCTGATCAATCGCAGAACCCGATCCGGCGGTTGCTTCCCGACGTCCCTCACGAAGGATGGATATCTTGGCTGAAAAGCAGTCCAACAGATGGTCCAGCGGTAGCTTCTCGTTCTCCCTGAAAGACCGTCACGAAGGATGGATTTCTTGGCAGAAATATAATCCAACAGATGGTCCAGCGGTAGTTTCTCGTCGTCCCTCAAACAGGATTCAAAGAGGTAGAAGATTCAAATTTCCCGCTATAAATAGCGGCCTTATCTCATTGGTGGGCGGCAACCTCAGAAAGATGTCGCCATGAATGTGATTGGTCGCTGTATATTTTCAAAAATGGCGGCTTGATTGTGATTGGAGGGCGCCTTCCCATAGGGATACATAGAGAAATGAGGCGCGATTCTGATTGGTCGCTGTGTGCTGACGCCGACCAATCAGAAGGCCGCATCACTTCCCATAGACATAGAATGGGCGATTTTTGACTTTCAAATTTTCCGCTAAAAGTGAGGCGCTATTCTGATTGGTCGGCGCCAGCACACAGCGACCAATCAGAATCGCGCCTCACTTCCCATAGACATACATAGCGGTGTGTCGGCGATTTTATGGCCGGGCCCCTGGTTCTATTTTCGGCCACGGGGCTCGGCTCTGATCGGTCGTTCCACGGGCCCGAACACTCGCTTGGCGGCTATTGCTCGCGCCTTAGCAGGGGCTCGCAATCATTGCGAGTCGTTGCTGATGCGCCAGCTATCGCCGCGAAGCGCTCAGTGCGAGTCTCCGGCCCCATCGAACGACCGATCAGAGCCGAGCCCCGTGGCCGAAAATAGAACCAGGGGCCCGGCCATAAAATCGCCGACACACCGCTAATGTATCTCTATGGGAAGTGAGGCGCTATTCTGATTGGTCGCTGTGTGCTGACGCCGACCAATCAGAATAGCGCCTCAGTTCCCATAGACATACATTAGCGGTGTCTCGCGAAATATATGGCCGGCCTTCTGGTTCTATTTTCGGCCACGGGGTTCGGCAATTGCCGGTAAAAAAAATATGTTCTCTATTTATTTCTCTTTATTTCTATCTATTTTTCTATCTATATTCTTATCTATCTATCTATCTATGTATCTAAGAATATAGATAGAAAAATAGATGCAAAGAAAGATACATAAAGATACAAAATATTTTTTTCGACCGGCAATAGCCGACCCCCGTGGCCGAAAATCGAACCAGAAGGCCGGGCATATATTTCGCGAGACCCCGCTAATGTATGTCTATGGGAAGTGAGGCGCTATTCTGATTGGTCGCTGTGTGCTGATGCCGACTAATCAGAATAGCGCCTCAGTTCCCATAGACATACATTAGCGGTGTCTCGCGAAATATATGGCCGGCCTTCTGGTTCTATTTTCGGCCACGGAGCTCGGCTCTGATCGGTCGTTCGACGGGGCCGGAGACTCGCAATGAGCGCTTCGCGGCGATAGCTGGCGCATCAGCAACGACTCGCAATGATTGCGAGCCCCTGCTAAGGCGCGAGCAATGGCCGCCAAGCGAGTCTCCGGGCCCGTGGAACGACCGATCATAGCCGACCCCGTGGCCGAAAATAGAACCAGGGGCCCGGCCATAAAATCGCCGACACACCGCTATGTATGTGTATGAGAAGTGAGGCGCGATTCTGATTGGTCGCTGTGTGCTGACGGCGACCAATCAGAATAGCGCCTCAGTTCCCATAGACATAGAATGGAAGAATTTTCGTCCATTCTATGTCTATGGGAAGTGAGGCGCTATTCTGATTGGCTGCCGCCAGTAGACAGCGACCGATCAGAATAGCGCCTCACTTCTCATACAGATAGAATGGAGGATTTTTCGTCCATTCTATCGCAATGAGAAGTGAAGAGGACGTCGGAGCCGGAGATGGCGGAAAGAAGAGAGAAGACCCCCGGGGCCGGACGAAGAGGACGCCTGGCCGGACGGAGGAGTTGTATATCGGACGGATGATGAGATGAAGAAGAAGACATGTAAGTGATCGACGGCGGCGTTGGCTTAGGAGACGACGGGGGCTTAGGGTGTAGCGGCTTAGGGGGTAGCGACAGCAGCGGGGGATAGCGGTGGGGCTTAGGAGGTGGCGGGGCTTAGGGGGTAGAGGCTTAGGATGCGGCGGGGCTTAGGGGGTAGCGGCGGGGGCTTAGGAGGCGGCGGGGCTTAGGGGGTAGCGGCTTAGGGGGTAGCGACAACGGCGGGGGACAGCGGGTACTTAGGGGGTAGAGGCTTAGGATGCGGCGGGGCTTAGGGGGTAGCGGCGGCGGCTTAGGAGGCGGCGGGGCTTAGGGGGTAGCGGCTTAGGGGGTAGCGACAGCAGCGGGGGACAGCGGCGGGGGCTTAGAGGGTAGCGACAGCGGCAGGGAACAGCGGCGGGGCTTAGGGGGGCTTAGATGCCGGCGGCGATGCAGGGTAGCGAGCGGGCGACAGCGGGGGGGCTTAGGGGGTAGCGGCGGGGGCTTAGGAGGCGGCGGGGCTTAGGGGTAGCGAGCGGGCGACAGCGGGGGGCTTAGGGGGTAGCGGCGGGGGCTTAGGAGGCGGCGGGGCTTAGGGGGCTTAGGGGGTAGCGGCCTGGGGCTTAGGAGGCGGCGGGGCTTAGGGGATAGCGGCTTAGGGGGTAGCGACAGCAGCGGCGGGGGCTTAGAGCGACAGCGGCGTGCGAGCTTAGGGGGTAGCGGACAGGCGGATGGGCATGGGGCTGTAGTTTACCATGGTGTAGACTACAGCCCCATGCCGGCAGCGAGGGGAGCGGGGTAGACAGGCGGCTGGGCATGGGGCTGTAGTATACCATAGCGGTGTACACTACAGCCCCATGCTCAGGGGGCATGTTGATGGCTTTGTTCGCGGGGCAACGACTTCGCGAGGCGACGATTCGCAATGCCCGCTTTGCGGGCATTGCTTCGCGAGTCGCGTGGCCGCTACGCGGCCACGGACAGAGTCCTGGAGAAAGTGCCGAGCTACGCGAACAAAGCCACAGGAAGTAGCGCCGGTCCGACGGAAGTCGCTACGGCAATTATCTAATAGATGGGTCAGAGGTCCAGCAAAGCTTTGTGCTGCATCCTTTTCATTTGCTGTAATCCTCATATATAAATAAAGAGTTGCGGCCTACTCAGACCTGCAACAGAGTTATCAAAGGTATTTAACAGGAAACCTGTAGGTGATCTAGGGTCAAGATGGTGTCCACCCACGTAGTAGTGGGGTAGGGAGGGCAGGGATGTCAGCGGTAGGACTCATCAGACCTGAAGTCACTTTGTCGCAGTTGATGAGCAAACAGACATTGGCCAATGTGTGTACCAAGAACTTCAGAAATAAAAAGATAAGAATTTTGAGTTTTTTGAAAAAAACATTTTTAAACTTTTTTCTCATATACATACAGCTTGTTAGCATTTATACATCATGGTACCTTTACACGCCGCTACAGAAGGTTGGAAACAACTGGGTCTCGGAGACAAATGTATCTTGCACCGTCAAAACAACCCGAGGTAGCGCCGTGTAAATCAGGTTGCTGCCACCCGTCACTGTCGACACCTGTTTCAGAGCAGTGCTCAAAAACAGGTTGGTTTCAACCCGATGGTAGCGGCGTCTAAATGAGGTACAGGAAGTTTTTTTCGACACCTAGTGAACTCCCTGGGGCGTGACACTGCCTCCGGGATACCGCCCCCCTTCAGCGATCATTGGAGGAAGCTCCTGCGTTACGATTGGTTGTCGCTGCATAGGGCGGCATATTTAAGGAGCTGAGCAGTCACACTACACAATTGCAATAGCGTGATGTATTAGCCAACCTTCCTGAGCTGCCTGGCCAATCATGATGTTATTGCATTGTCCAATCATCGTACGAGCGTTTCGTAATCCACAATTGTGGCACGCCTATGTGTTGTCCCTGCTTCCCCAGGTCCTCCCATATTACCTTCTGTAGCGGCGTGTAAATGAGGGAAGGTGCTCTACAGAAGGTAACTTGTGGCACCCGGCGGTGCCACCAGAGATAGATTAAACCTTCTGTAGAGCACCTTGTAGCGGTGTGTAAAGGCGGTATCGGGTACCGTTTGCAACCGTTGGAATGTGCTCGTACACGTGAGACACCTGGTTGTTTCCAACCTTCTGTAGCGGCGTGTAAAGGTACCATCATGGGTAGTAGCTGAGTGCTGCAGAGAATTTTTTATTTTTTTTTTTCTAGTTGTTTGAACCAACATCCCTGCTGGCACCAGTTCACATTGTCTGTGAGTGCTGTGCAGTTTTTTTCTCTAATATATATATATATATATATATATATATATATATATATATATATATACTAGATGGCAGCCCGATTCTAAAGAATCGGGTAGTCTAGAATCCATGTATAGTTTATTTACTAATAGTTAGGGTAGTGCGGTGAAATTAATTGTGTGTATACAGGTGGCTCTCTGGGTAGCAGAGTATATGGTGGCTCACTAGCTAGCACTGCGCGCGCTGAGATTAGTCAGCGCAGCGGCGTGGGCAGAGTGGTCAGCGCAGCGGCGTGGGCAGAGTGGTCAGCGCAGCGGCGTGGGCAGAGTGGTCAGCGCAGCGGCGTGGGCAGAGTGGTCAGCGCAGCAGCGTGGGCAGAGTGGTCAGCGCAGCGGCGTGGGCAGAGTGGTCAGCGCAGCGGCGTGGGCAGAGTGGTCAGCGCATAAACACACATACACACACACACTCCGCTATACTTACCATCGACCCTGCGTCTTCTCCGGCGCCTGGATCCTGAGTCAACATGTGGCCACCCCCGGACGACTGGAGGGGGCAGGGGACGGCTGGAGGGGGCAGGGGACGGCTGGAGGGGGCAGGGGACGGCTGGAGGCGGCAGAAGACGGCTGGAGGCGGCAGAGGACGGCTGGAGGCAGCAGAGGACGGCTGGAGGCTGGAGAGGGCAGAGGACGGCTGGAGGCTGGAGAGGGCAGAGGACGGCTGGAGGCTGGAGAGGGCAGAGGACGGCTGGAGGCTGGAGAGGGCAGAGGACGGCTGGAGGCTGGAGAGGGCAGAGGACGGCTGGAGGCTGGAGAGGGCAGAGGACGGCTGGAGGCTGGAGAGGGCAGAGGACGGCTGGAGAGGGCAAGGACGGCTGGAGAGGGCAGAGGACGGCTGGAGGCTGGAGAGGGCAGAGGACGGCTGGAGGCTGGAGAGGGCAGAGGACGGCTGGAGGCTGGAGAGGGCAGAGGACGGCTGGAGGCTGGAGAGGGCAGAGGACGGCTGGAGGCGGCAGAGGACGGCTGGAGGCGGCAGAGGACGGCTGGAGGCTGGAGGCGGCAGAGGACGGCTAGAGGGGGCAGAGGACGGCTGGAGGGGGCAGAGGACGGCTGGAGGGGGCAGAGGACGGCTGGAGGGGGCAGAGGACGGCTGGAGGGGTCAGAGGATGGCTGGAGGGGGCAGAGGAGGGCTGGAGGGGGCAGAGGAGGGCTGTAGGCTGGAGGGGGCAGAGGAGGGCTGTAGGCTGGAGGCGGCAGAGGACGGCTGGAGGCTGGAGAGGGCAGAGGACGGCTGGAGGCTGGAGAGGGCAGAGGACGGCTGGAGGCTGGAGAGGGCAGAGGATGGCTGGTGAGGGCAGAGGACGGCTGGAGGGGGCAGAGGACGGCTGGAGGGGGCAGAGGACGGCTGGAGAGGGCAGAGGACGGCTGGAGAGGGCAGAGGACGGCTGGAGGCTGGAGAGGGCAGAGGACGGCTGGAGGCTGGAGAGGGCAGAGGACGGCTGGAGGCTGGAGAGGGCAGAGGACGGCTGGAGGCTGGAGAGGGCAGAGGACGGCTGGAGAGGGCAGAGGACGGCTGGAGAGGGCAGAGGACGGCTGGAGAGGGCAGAGGACGGCTGGAGGCGGCAGAGGACGGCTGGAGGCGGCAGAGGACGGCTGGAGGCGGCAGAGGACGGCTGGTGGCGGCAGAGGACGGCTGGAGGGGGCAGAGGACGGCTGGAGGGGGCAGAGGACGGCTGGAGGGGTCAGAGGACGGCTGGAGGGGTCAGAGGAGGGCTGGAGGGGTCAGAGGAGGGCTGGAGGGGTCAGAGGACGGCTGGAGGGGGCAGAGGAGGGCTGTAGGCTGGAGGGGGCAGAGGAGGGCTGTAGGCTGGAGGCGGCAGAGGACGGCTGGAGGCTGGAGAGGGCAGAGGACGGCTGGAGGCTGGAGAGGGCAGAGGACGGCTGGAGGCTGGAGAGGGCAGAGGACGGCTGGTGAGGGCAGAGGACGGCTGGAGGGGGCAGAGGATGGCTGGAGGGGGCAGAGGACGGCTGGAGGGGCCAGAGGACGGCTGGAGGGGGCAGAGGACGGCTGGAGGGGTCAGAGGACGGCTGGAGGGGTCAGAGGAGGGCTGGAGGGGGCAGAGGACGGCTGGAGGGGGCAGAGGACGGCCGGAGGGGGCAGAGGACGGCCGGAGGGGGCAGAGGACGGCTGGAGGGGTCAGAGGGAGGCACACAGGCTGGAGGGGTCAGAGGGAGGCACACAGGCTGGAGGGTCAGAGGGAGGCACACAGGCTGGAGGGGTCAGAGGGAGGCACACAGGCTGGAGGGGTCAGAGGGAGGCACAGAGGCTGGAGGGGTCAGAGAGAGGCACACAGGCTGGAGGGGTCAGAGGGAGGCACACAGGCTGGAGGGGTCAGAGGGAGGCACACAGGCTGGAGGGGTCAGAGGGAGGCACACAGGCTGGAGGGGTCAGAGGGAGGCACACAGGCTGGAGGGGTCAGAGGGAGGCACACAGGCTGGAGGGGTCAGAGGGAGGCACACAGGCTGGAGGACAGAGCAGCGTGTGGGGCTGCAGACTCACCGCGGGCCGGGAATCAGGTGTACTCTAGGAGGAGAGGAGGGGCGGGCAGAGCTGCAGGAGAGGAAGTCCCACCCTCCCTCCTCTCTAGGCGCGCGGCATGTCTGGAGGGCAGAGGGTGGAGGGGAGTGGCTGGAGGGCACACGGAACTTCCGAGATCGGAATGTTCCTGTGCCGCTGCCTGTAGCCGGGCTGCGCGCAGCTACAGTGCACTGGATGACGTCACCAGCTCTGGGCGAAGACCATCACGGAAGTAGGCGTCGCCTTTTCCGGATGTGGCCTTCGGGTTTTATATATAAGATAGCAGCACTATGGTATATGGCGGTACATTACAGTACATGTATAGCAGCGCTATGGTATATGGCGGTACATTACAGTACATGAATAGCAGCACTATGGTATATGGCGGTACATTACATTACATGTATAGCAGCGCTATGGTATATGGTGGTACATTACAGCACGTGTATAGCAACTCTATAGTATATGGCAGTACATTACAGTACATGTAAAATAACACTATAGTATATGGCGGTACAGTATAGCACATGTATAGCAGCACTATAGTATATGGCAGTATATTACAGTATATGGACAGGTGCACTATAGTATATGTAGGTACATTATAGTACATGTATAGCAGCGCTATAGTATATGGCGGTACATTACAGCACATGTATAGCAGCGCTATGGTATATGACAGTACATTACATTACATGTATAGCAGCGCTATAGTATATGGCGGTACATTACAGCACATGTATAGCAGCACTATGGTATATGACCGTACATTACATTACATGCAGTGGCGTAGCTGGCCAGCTTCGGGCCCCGGGGCGAGATCCCCACCCGGGCCCCCCATGTGAGGGCGAGGGGGGGGGTGCTGGTGGAGAGATTTGGGGACCGGGGTGGGGGGTGGAGGTGTGAGGAGGACCAGACCGGGGGGGGGAGAAGGGTGCTGATACTCACCGCGGCCGGCCGCCTGCGTGCGTCTGCTGTAGGAGGGGGAGGAGGGGTGTGCAGATCTGCACAGCAGGAAGTCCCGTCCTCCCTCCTCTCCGGTCGCGCGGCTGCCGGCTGCCAGCACGGGGCCCCCCCAGGGAGTGCGGGGCCCCCCTAGTGCGGCCAATGGGCCCCTCAAGCCGGGGGTGGGCCCGGGGCGATCGCCCCCCCTGCCCCCCCGCTAGCTACGCTACTGATTACATGTATAGCAGCGCTATAGTATATGGCGGTACATTACAGCACATGTATAGCAGCACTATGGTATATGGCGGTATATTACAGTACATGTATAGCAGCACTATAGTATATGGTGGTATTTTATAGCACATGTATAGCAGCACTATAGTATCCTGAGGTTGCCATGGCAACATCTGGTAACCTTAGGTTGCCATGGCGACATCTGCCATGACAACCTCAGGTTATCTGATGTTGCAATGACAACCTCAGGTTACCAGACATCGCCATGGCAACCTCAGGATACCAGAGGTCGCCATGGCAACCTCAGGTTACCAGATATCACCATGGTAAACTTAGGTTGCCATGGCGACATCTGGTAAGCTGAGGTTGTCATGGCAACATCAGATAACCTGAGGTTGCCATGGCAGATGTCACTATGGCAACCTCCGGTTACCCCAGGTGCTTCATAAATTGATCCGTAAAAATGAAAAAGTAATTTTTTTCACACAAATTTTCTTTTGGCCTCAATTTTTTCACTTTCACATGGGCAACAGGATAAAATGGATCCTAAAATTTGTTGGGCAATATCTCCTGAGAACACCGATACCTCATAGGTGGTCATAAACCACTGTTTGGGCGCACGGCAGGGCCCGAAAGGGAAGGAGCGCAATTTGACTTTTTGAATGTAAAATTAGCTCCAAAAGTGAAATGGCGCTCCTTCCCTTCTGAGCCCTGCCGTGTGCCCAAACAGTGGTTTATCACCACATATGAGGTATCGGTGTACTCAGGAGAAATTGCCCAATACATTTTAGGATGCATTTTATCCTGTTGCCCATGAGCAAATGAAAAAATTGAGCCTAAAAGAACATTTTTGTTGGAAAAATTAAAATGTCCATTTTTTCCTTCCAAGTTGCTTTAGTACGTGTGAAGCACCTGAAGGGTTAATGATCTTCTTGAATGTACTTTTGAGTAGCTTGAGGGGTGCAGTTTTTGGAATGGTGTCACTTTTGGGTGTTTTCTGTCATATACGTCCCTCAAAGGGACTTCAAATGCGATGTGGTCACTAAAAAAAATTTTTTTTTAATTTTGCTGTAAAAATGAGAAATTGTTGATGAACTTTGAACCCTTATAATGTCCTACCCCCAAAAATTTTTTTTTCCAAAATTGTGCTAATGTAAAGTAGACATGTGGGAAATGTTATTTATGAACTATTTTGTGTCACATAACTCTCTGGTTTAACAGAACAAAAATTAAAAATTTGAAAACTGCAAAATTTGCTAAATTTTGACCAAATTTTTGATTTTTTCACAAATAGAACGCAAAAATTATCGACCTAAATTTACTACCAACATGAAGCCCAATAAGTCATGAAAAAATAATCTCAGAATCGCTAGGATCCATTGAAGCGTTCCAGAGATATTACCTCATAAAGGGACACTGGTCAGAATTACAAAAAACGGTCTGGTCATTAAGCTGGAAAGTCACTCGGTCCTTAAGGGGTTAATAGACAATTGATACCACGGACAATGAGCTGGTATGAACTCTATTGTAAATAGTTGAGCACCTTGTGTGCTCCCCCTTGGTTTTAAGACCAGTTTAGCACTTGAAAGACTGTGCATTGAACTTTTGAGAGTTCTTGAACTTTGAGCTGGACTGCAGAGTGCTTCTGCGCAGAATTGAAGCACTTGTGCCTTGTGAACTGTTTGAACTCCTCTTGAAACTTTTTGCACTTTTCGAATTTTTTTTTTGAGAAGAAAAGAACTTTTATACTTTTGCTACAAATTATTGTTATTTATGTGTCTTAAAATGTTTTATAGCAGTAGACCCGGTAAAAGGTCGAGAAGGGTGATGAAGCTAATACACCCGTGCCCTTATGTGAATAGTTAAATTATGCAACATTTAAAGACTTGTGCCTCCTTTAACTGGAAGATCAAAGTATACTTAATGTTTAATGTTGAATAAAATAAAATGTTTTCAGGGGGATCCATGCCGGACAGCGTGGGGACACGCTGGTTTTACTCCGGGGGAATGTGGTGCCCCTGCGACCAGGAGGCCACATAGGGAACTGCAGCCAGGTAAGATGGGAAGACAGTTGCACCACAACACCCTCACAGACATCCCACACACCACTAGAGGGCAGCACCCAACCCAGAGCCCGGGACTCTAGGCAGGCAAGGGGTGGTGGGTTTAGAGAACAGTAGGTGGGACAGCAAGCAGGTCAGGTGATAGATGGTAGAAATAGAGAAGGGGAGGAGGAAGGAGTCAGTAGGCCCAGGGTGCCGAGCAGCCAATACACAGACCAGCAGCAGGCTGAGAAGCACAGGCTGAAAGACAGCAGTAGGCCGAGGTAGGCTGAGCAGTAAAGACAAGAAGCACACATCCTGGAGGAGTGGGGTGTAAGGAGCGCAGAATCTGGAGAGCCAGTGCGAGCCACAGAGAGAAAGCCTATCTGGAGCCAGCACTCCAGGAGTGTGAGGGAAGAGAGGACCAGTGATACTGGATCCTAGTAACACAGCCGAGATGACCGATTGCAGGCGGTGTAGCCTTTTTATGGAACCAGAGTCACACGGTTAGAAGGAGCCTGATAGCGCCTAGCACAGCAGGACTATTGGAGGCTAGGCTAACAGCAGAGTGTCGGCTCTGAAGGGGACCGAAGATCTACCCGGTTTCCTCAGATTAACAGACGGGGGGCTCTAGCTCCAAGTTAGAGTTCCTACCCCAAAGGACAGACAGCTCAGTTGCAACCAGGAGGGCCCACAGGGGTCCGAGCCACCGCCATACTGTCTGGAGACGCACACCAAGTAAGAGAGAGAGTAAAAGCCTTGAAAGGACAGAGAAAGAGTGAGGGGTCACAGAGAGGAACAACCTGGCTGCAGGGAGTAAAGGAACCCGGAGGGGAAAGGTGTAACCCGTGTAAAGACTTGTACTGTGAACTGTGACTGAGCTGTTATGCTGAACAAACTGCTAAGTAAACACGGTGAACCCTGCCTCTGACTCCCTTGCATGATTCTCCACTGCCTGTACATGATTCCCTCTAACAGGATTGCAGAGAAATCCAGCCTGGAGAGCCACAGCCTGTCAGCTCTGGACGCTGGAGAAAGGAAGCTGCAGCAGCAGGACAGTAAGTGTATTGCATCCACTACCAGCTTACACTACACCATATCTTCTCTGCCCTGGGGAACCCAGTTCTACCCGCGGAGAACTATTAAATCAATAGCTGCTATAACATCATACCCGGAGGTTCTGCAGCATCGGTGGTCCCACTATTGACCACAAGCTGTGGGTGGCGTCACGACTGACATTTATCCACTGTAAATATCCCCCTTTTACCTGCCGGGGCCCGGGTCACAGTCCGGACCAAGACCTCCGTGACATTCCCCAGTAGCAACCCGGTCCGTTACCAAGTACCCCCATCCCAGTGGGCTCGACATATACCCAGGACATGGGATCACGCGTGGCCACCACTCCCCGTGACACAGGAGCCTGATACCCGAGTACCCCAAAGCCTGGGCTCAACACTGAGTATTTGGTATAGTTTTTAACGCAGCATCTGGAAGGCCTTGTGCAGGCGATGAGTATTTGATGTGGTTTTTAACGCAGCATCTGGAAGTCCTCGCGCTGAGCATTGTGTAACATTTAGGGGAATACAACAAGAGTCTCCATTTTTTAAAAAAAATTTGGGCCCAGACACCACTTCAGTGGCATCAATTGTCCCACAGTTGCAAGCTGAAAATGGTTGGTGAGGTGACTTTCATGCAGCACATTCCAAAATCCACAAGCCTTTAGTCTCCCAAAATGTAAGTAGCAGCCAAAAAATCTGGGTAACTTTGAAGACAGCAGGAGAAGGGGCTGCTGCCCAAGTCTTGCCATCCCTACGAGTTGTGCGTCAATCCTCTGTACAAGTTCCTCCACTGCTTCTGCCTCCTCAACCTCATCTCGTTCCTCCACCTGCACCCAAAGCCTGTCTGGTAATGTGACTCGCGTTGTAATGGTACCTTTACACGCCGCTACTGGCGGGTGGCTACAACCAGCTACTTCACGTGCACGAGCATGCACAAACGGTTGCAAACGGTAATCGCCCCACCTTTACACGCCGCAACAAGGTGCGCTACAGTAGGTTACATCCATCTCTGGATACACCGCCGGGTGCCACAAGTTACCTTCTGTAGCTCACCTTACCTCATTTACACGCCGCTATAACAAGCTAATATGGGCGGACCTGGTGCAGCAGGGACAACACATAGGCGTGCCACAGTTGTGGATTACGAGACGTCCATACGCTGATAGGACAAAGCAATAACATCATGATTGGGCAGGCAGCGCAGGAGGCTGTTTAATACATGACACTATAGCAATTATGTAGTGTGAGTGGTCAGCCTCTTAAATATGCCGCCCTATGCAGGGACAACCAATCGTAACGCAGGAGCTTCCTCCAATGATCGCTGATGGGGCGCGGTATCCCGGAGCCTGTGTCACGCCCCAACTACACACCAGGTACATAGCCTGGTGTATAGACATCCCTTCTGTTGCTTCTTTACACTCCAATACAGGTCGCTACAATCGCCTGGTTAGCCACCTGTTTCAGGGCAGTGCTCTGAAACAGGTGCCGCCACTGACGGGTGGCTACAACCGTCTTCACACGCCGCTACCACGGGGTGAATTGCCTGTGCAAGATACATTTCTCGCATGTATCCGGTTGTAGCCACCCGCCAGTAGCGGTGTGTAAAGGGACCCTCACTGTGCAGAAGGAATCCTGCACACCTCCTTACTATGATGGCAGCAGGGCTCAACGGCATCAGGCGGTCTTTACCTTGAAATGTCTGGGAAATGTGAGTCACACAGCTGAGGAGTTGTGGTCAGCTCTGGAGACCGAGTTTCATCAATGCTTGTCTCCACTGAACCTGCAGCCAGGGAAGACCGTGTGCGACAATGCTGCAATGCTGTATGCCGCCCTCCGCCGGGGCAGTGTGACACACGTGCCTTGCATGGCTCACGTCTTAAACCTGGTTGTCCAGCAAATTTGTGCACACTATCCGTCCCAAGATGGTCTTCAGCAGAGGGCACAGTTGCTGTGTGCTCACTTCCGCTGTTCATATCCTGTTGCTCAACGCCTTGCATCTCTCCAGAAGTCGTTCGGTCTGCTAGTTCACCGGCTGAAATGTGATGTGCCGCGATGATGGAATTCAACTCTGCACATGTTGCAGCAACTGTGGCAGCACCGACGAGCCCTGGTGTAATAAGTCATGACGTATAACCTGGGCCTACAAGATCCAGAGGTGGGGCAGATCACACTGCTGGAGTGGTCTCAGATCACGGACCTATGCACCATTCTGCACAGTTTTGAAATGGCGACGAAGATGTTTAGTGCTGACGATGCCATTATCAGCATGACTTTGTTGTATTACACGTGGCCTACAGTGAAGGTTTAGTGAACACTGCTTTTAAGCAAAAAATCTGAGGTTTGCTTGTTGCAGGAAAAATTTAGTAGAATGAAGTACACTGAAGGTGTAGATTCTCTCACAAGTGGCTACACCACTGTGGGCCACTGCTAGTCTGCTAGTAGCCCGAACAAAGTGCCTGGACTAGCTGCAGCAAAAAAAAAAGGCTGTGTTCACACGCTGCGTATTTGGCGCGTTTCTTTACGCGCGTATTTGCTCCAAAAATGCATGTGCGTCTGCATTTCCCTGCAAAGTGAATGGACATTCACTTTGTGCCATTCAGACGTCGCGTAATTTTACGCAGCGTTTTTGGAGCAAAAAAACGCGTGCGTAAAAAGAATGAACATGTCAATTCTTTCCAGTTTTTTACGCACGTTTCTTCCATAGGCCCCATTAAAGCACTGGAAGAAATGCGAGTAAAAAAGCGCAATTGAAGTTGTTCTGTCGCGGGTTTTTTTTATGCACGTTTTTCCCCTTAAAAAAACGCACGTAAAAAAACGCGACAAATACACAGCGTGTGAACGCAGCCTAAGACAGATGGTGTAGCTTTCTTCACAGGAGTGCTACACTACCTGCCCTAATGGATTCAAAGAGCTATATTACTGTGGCCAGATGCTGAGAAAGACTTGCACAGCACTAGCACACACTTGACACACACCTGCCTGGCAAAAACTAAAAGAGACTGCTCTGACCTAGCCCTGATAAAGGCGCTTTACATGTCACAATATCGCAACGCAACTAGATAAAAAGTAAAGTGGTAGGGGCGTTGCACTTGTTTCGTTGGTGAGTTGCATCGTGTAAATGAGCAATACAACTCAAAAACGATGCAACTTCAATATCGTTTTTGGATTGTGCAGGCTCTTCAACTGGCAATATTGGCTTGACGATCTGGCAGATCGTGCTGTGTGACAGCGCAACACGATGTGGAGCGCAACTTCCCCTATTCACTCCAATATTAATTGGTCGTTCCCTGAGTTGCTCAGACACAGTGTGAAAAAGGGAAGTACGACACAGGGCCAGAGGACAGGGGGACACAGGGCCAGAGGACATGGGACACAGGGCAGAGGACAGGGGACACAGGCCAGAGGACAGGGGGACACAGGGCCAGAGGACAGGGGGACAAGGGCCAGAGGACATGGGGACACAGGGCCAGGGAACAGGGGGACACAGGGCCAGAGGACAGGGGGCACACAGGGCCAGAGGACAGGGGGACACGGGCCAGAGGACAGGGACACAGGCCAGAGGACAGGGGGACACAGGGCCAGAGGACAGGGGGAGACAGCTAACCACTCAGCCACTATACTGTGTAACCACTGACCACAATACAGTGTAACCACTGAGTCACCCATATACAGTGTAACACTGAGCCACGATACAGGCTAACCATGAGCCACCAATACAGTGCTAACACTGAGCACTATACAGTGCTAACCACTGAGCCACCAATACATGTAACATGGCCACCATACAGTGCAACACATGAGCCACCATATTACAGTGCTAACCACTGAGTCCACCATATACAGTGCTAACCACTGAGCCACCATATCAGTGCTAACCACTGAGCCACTAATACAGTGCTAACCACGAGCCACATACAGTGCTAACACTGAGCCACCATATACAGTGTACCACTGACCATATATACAGTGCTAACCACTGAGCCACCTATACAGTGTAACATGAGCACATACAGTGCTAACCACTGAGCCACCATATACAGTGCTAACCACTGAGTCACCATATACAGTGCTAACCACTGAGCCACCAATACAGTGCTAACCACTGAGCCACCATATACTGTGCTAACCACTCAGCCACCATACAGTGCTAACCACTGAGCCACATATACTGTGCTAACCACTGACCCACCATATACAGTGCTAACCACTGAGCCACCATATACAGTGCTAACCACTGAGCCACCGTATACAAGGCTAACCACTGAGCCACCGTATACAGGCTAACCACTGAGCCACCGTGTACAGTGCTAACCACTGAGCCACCATTACAGTGCTAACCACTGACCACCATGTACAGTGCTAACCACTGAGCACATATACAGTGCTAACCACTGAGCCACCATATACAGTGCTAACCACTGAGCCACCATATACAGTGCTAACCACTGAGCCACCGTATACAGTGCTAACCACTGAGCCACCGTATACAGTGCTAACCACTGAGCGACCATAACAGTGTAACCACTGAGCCACCATGTACAGTGCTAACCACTGACCCACCATGTACAGTGCTAACCACTGAGCCACCGTATACAGTGCTAACCACTGAGCCACCATATACAGTGCTAACCACTGAGCCACCATATACAGTGCTAACCACTGAGCCACCATATACAGTGCTAACCACTGAGCCACCATATACAGTGCTAACCACTGAGCCACCGTATACAGTGCTAACCACTGAGCGACCATATACAGTACTAACCACTGAGCCACATATACGTGCTAACCACTGAGCACGAATACAGTGCTAACCACTGAGCCACCGTATACAGTGCTAACCACTGAGCAACCATTACAGTGCTAACCACTGAGCCCATATACAGTGCTAACCACTGAGCCACCGATACAGTGCTAACCACTGAGTCACATATACAGTGCTAACCACTGAGCCACCGTATACAGTGCTAACCACTGAGCCACCATATACAGTGCTAACCACAGTGCAACCACTGACCACCATACAGTGCTAACCACTGAGCCACCATATACAGTGCTAACCACTGAGCCACCATATACAGTGCTAACCACTGAGCCACCATATACAGTGCTAACCACTGAGCCACCATATACGTGCTAACCACTAGCCACCATACAGTGCTAACCACTGAGCCACCATATACAGTGCTAACCACTGAGCCACCATATACAGTGCTAACCACTGAGCCACCATATACAGTGCTAACCACTGAGCCACCTATACAGTGCTAACCACTGAGCCACCGTATACAGGCTAACCACTGAGCCACCATATACAGTGCTAACCACTGAGCCACCATATACAGTGCTAACCACTGAGCCACCATATACAGTGCTAACCACTGAGCCACCATATACAGTGCTAACCACTGAGCCACCATATACAGTGCTAACCACTGAGCCACCATATACAGTGCTAACCACTGAGCCACCATATACAGTGCTAACCACTGAGCCACCGTATACAGTGCTAACCACTGAGCACCATATACAGTGCTAACCACTGAGCCACCATTACAGTGTAACATGACCACATTACAGTGCTAACCACTGAGCCACCATATACAGTGCTAACCACTGAGCCACATATACAGTGCTAACCACTGAGCCACCATTACAGTGCTAACCACTGAGCCACCATATACAGTGCTAACCACTGAGCCACCATTACAGTGCTAACCACTGAGCCACCATATACAGTGCTAACCACTGAGCCACCATATACAGTGCTAACCACTGAGCCACCATATACAGTGCTAACACTGAGCCACCAATACAGTGCTAACCACTGAGCCACCGTATACAGTGCTAACCACTGAGCCACCATATACAGTGCTAACCACTGAGCCACCATACAGTGCTAACCACTGAGCCACCGTATACAGTGCTAACCACTGAGCCACCATATACAGTGCTAACCACTCAGCCACATATACAGTGCTAACCACTGAGCCACCATATACAGTGCTAACCACTGAGCCACTAATACTACCTGCACTAACTCACACTGAGCACCATATACAGTGCTAACCACTGAGCCACCTATACAGTGCTAACCACTGAGCCACCGTATACAGTGCTAACCACTGAGCCACCATATACAGTGCTAACCACTGAGCCACCATATACAGTGCTAACCACTGAGCCACCATATACAGTGCTAACCACTGAGCCACCTACAGTGCTAACCACTGAGCCACCATACAGTGCTAACCACTGAGCCACCATATACAGTGCTAACCACTGAGCCACCATATACAGTGCTAAACCACTGAGCCACATATATACAGCGCTAACCACTGAGCCACCGTATACAGTGCTAACCACTGAGCCACCATACAGTGCTAGCCACTGAGCCACCATTCAGTACTAACCACTGAGCCACCATATACAGTGCTAACCACTGAGCCACCATACAGTGCTAACCACTGAGCCACCATATACAGTGCTAACCACTGAGCCACCATAAGTTATATCAGTGCTAACCACTGAGCCACCATATACAGTGCTAACCACTGAGCCACCATATACAGTGCTAACCACTGAGCCACCATATAAGTGCTAACATGAGCACCTTACATGCTAACCACTGAGCCACCATATACAGTGCTAACCACTGAGCACCATATACAGTGCTAACCACTGAGCCACTATACAGTGCTAACCACTGAGCCACCATATACAGTGCTAACCACTGAGCCACCATATACAGTGCTAACCACTGAGCCACCGTATACAGTGCTAACCACTGAGCCACCATATACAGTGCTAACCTAACTGAGCCACCATATACAGTGCTAACCACTGAGCCACCATATCAGTGCTAACCACTGAGCCACCATATACAGTGCTAACCACTGAGCCACTATACAGTGCTAACCACTGAGCCACCTATACAGTGCTAACCACTGAGCCACCATACAGTGCTAACCACTGAGCCACCGTATACAGTGCTAACCACTGAGCCACCATTACAGTGCTAACCACTGAGCCACCTATTACAGTGCTAACCCACTGAGCCACCGTATACAGTGCTAACCACTGAGCCACATATCAGTGCTAACCACTGAGCCACCATATACAGTGCTAACCACTGAGCCACTAATTATACCAGTGGCTAACCACTGAGCCACAGTATCAGTGCTAACCACTGAGCCACTATACAGTGCTAACCACTGAGCCACTATACAGTGCTAACCACTGAGCCCCATATCAGTGCTAACCACTGAGCCACCATATACAGTGCTAACCACTGAGCCACCATATACAGTGCTAACCACTGAGCCCCATATACAGTGCTAACCACTGAGCCACCATATCAGTGCTAACCACTGAGCCACCTATACAGTGTAACACTAGCACCAGATACAGTGCTAACCACTGAGCCACCATATACAGTGCTAACCACTGAGCCACCATATACAGTGCTAACCACTGAGCCACATTACAGTGCTAACCACTGAGCCACTATACAGTGCTAACCACTGAGCACTATACAGTGCTAACCACTGAGCCACCTATACAGTGCTAACCACTGAGCCCCATATACAGTGCTAACCACTGAGCCACCATATACAGTGCTAACACTGAGCCACGTATACAGTGCTAACCACTGAGCCACCATACAGTGCTAACATGAGCCACCATTCAGTGCTAACCACTGAGCCACCATATACAGTGCTAACCACTGAGCCACCTATACAGTGCTAACCACTGAGCCACTATATACAGTGCTAACCACTGAGCCACCGTATACTCCATATAAATCCTGCAACAACAGCGCACTTTCCGGAGAGAAGACTGTACTATTCAGCGGCTATTTTTAGGGCACCTGTTCATTACACGGCACAGGGGGGTGTACGGTGTGAACCCCAGAGATCCTATTCCGGCCGCATAGTAACCCTATGGGGCCGGAATACGCCGGATGGCAGCTTTCTGCCATCCGGTTTTTGGATGTACCAGAGAATCAGAGTTTTCTCCCGGACACAAAACCAGAGCATGCTCCGATTTCGTGTTTGGGGAGAAAAATCTCCCCAAATCAGTACCTCCCGGATCTGTGGCAATCCGGCACTCCCTAACATGGGGGTCTATGGGGCCGGATTGCCCCGGATCCGGGAACCAGACATCAGCAGCTGCATCCTGCTGTAATTTCAGGACCGCGGCTCGCTTCACGCGAGCCGCAGTCCTGAATTATCAGCGGCGGCAGCTGCAATTACGGTAGAAGGAACCGGCTGCACACTGGACCGGAGGGTTGTGTGCTTATCCAGTCCGGGGCTGTCAGGTTCACCCCTGACAGCCCCGGATTGGATCTCGCCGTGGTGTGAAGCCAGCCAAAGAGAAGATGCCTTCTGCACAACGTCAAGGAGATGGGAAAATAATGGCAAAGAAACAGATTATTTAGCAAATGAAATACAGCAATGCAGACAAATAGGGAATCAATACAATGCTTTACACACTATGGTTCTATGTTAATCAAAAAGCCACGGTTTCCATCGCTAATATTTTAGTCTTAACACCCCAATCCAGAAAACCCAGTGTCGCTTCTGTGCCTATCACCAATTGTCACTTTTTAGGCTCCACAAAATTTATCACAGGCCACAACAGGGTTAACAATACTATCCACTAGGCTGCAAGTCCCAATTGGTGAGTTACTCCGCAGCCTTGGCACGCTGACCGCCTTTGTTCTCTAAAGCATGGCCTCAGTCCGCAGTTCGTACCGTATGTTCACCCAGGAAGCAACAACTCACACAGACGGTCCTCTGTCACAGGGGCGCCACAGGTCTTTTCTGGGATCTGGTTGGGTTCTCGTGTCTTCTTTCAAAACTTACCTCAGATCTCCTCTGGGATTTGGTCTTGGATCTTCTCTGGGATTTGGTCTTGGTCTTGGATCTTCTCTGGATCTCCTGTCAGATCTTCTCTGGGGTCTGGTTGTGGTCTTCTCTAAGAACTGGTCTCAGATTTTTCTGGAATCTGGTCTCAGATCTTTTCTTAGATCTGGTCTTAGGCGGCCGTCACACGCATAGATATCTTGCCCGATATCGTTTAAGCGATCTCCTTTTTGATCGCTTAAGCGATATCGGGCTTAAAATCGATGCATGTAATCAAGCGATTTACGATGTTAAATCGCTTGATCATGACATCGCTGATCTGAGGTCCGGTTCTTAGATCTAGCGATGATCGATTTCACGATCTCCTTCATCGTGGTGTATAACACCACGATGAGCGATCTCCCAGCGGCAGAGCCTATGCTGGGAGATGGTAACTATGGTACACGTCGGGTAACTAAGCGACGCGCGGCGCCTAGTTACCCGATGTGTACCATAGTAACGAGCGAGATCGCGGCTCCGCATCGCTGGTGAGTCTGTCTGTGTGACATCTCACCAGCGATGTGAACGATATTGTAAGCGATTGCGCGTGCACGTGATCGCTTACAATATCGCTATAGATATCTGTGCGTGTGACGGCCGCCTTAGATCTTCCCTGGGATCTGGGGCTGCAAGCCCACTCCATTGCTCACATGACTGCTCTGCTACAGGGTCAGGTGCCAACCCTGCATGTCTTCCAATCTTTTCAGTGAGGAGACATGCACTTCACTCTTATGTTCCTGCTTGTCGTCTCTCTATAAGGCCATGTCCACACACCTCCGCTGTAAGTATTTAGAGGTTCTCCGCTAAATACTTAGGTTTTTTCAGAGAAGCGGAGGTGCGTGTGCGCCGCCGCTTTCTGCGGACGCAGTCCATGGTTACCCGATGTGTATCGTGGTAACCATTTCACACAGCAGGCTGCCTAGCGTCCGCTTAAGCCGAGCGCACAGGGAAACAAACGCTGCTAGCAGAAAGCAGCGGAGGTCTAGTTGGCAATGGAAGGGCCTGTGAAGACTGAAGATCCGGAGGAGGATGTCTATCCCAACACCTGAACAAAAATAGACATCGCAGAGAAATCGTATAACTGGAGCAGGAGCTTCGACAAGGGTACGAGTGAGTGGCCACATGGGTATACTTTTCAGAACAATTCATTTATTGTTTTGTGGGATCTGGAGCAAGAAAGACAAGCAGCAAAGTGAGGATAATTTTTTTGTAAACCCTTTTCCAACCCATCAGTTTTCAGCCCATAGAGAATTGTGTGGCGCCAATGTGGACTGATCACCACAGAGATGCTGCACCTACTCCACAGGTGAGGTGTCACTGTTCCCAGGGTAGAAGGGGTCACAAACCCAAGACACAGAATTGCACACAACACCATCCTGAATCCAGGCTGGGGGGTTTGTGCAGACCCTTTTTAGGGAGGGCCCCATCTCCTGGCTGGAGTTGGGGTTAGCAGTAGATCGGAAAAGGAGTCAGAGTAGGAAGGGAGGAGAGACTCAAAAAGTGAGGAAGAACATAGAGGAGGGTGTCCGGAGCAGACGCAGGACTGAGAGTGTCTTGGGACACGGGAGTGGGAGATCCAGCACCCGTGTGCCTCGAATCTGGCCCAACCCGAGTTGAGCAGAGAGACAGGTTGCCATAGGGGACCGGCCCCGACCGGGCGGGATTTCTGCACGTCTAAGCCAGTAAAACCAGAGTGTCTGCAAGAGCGGTGGCTGCCTACCGTGGATAATTGCTGGGACGGTGGCGAGAATAGGGTCAGGGGATGTGCCGACACAGTCGTCCGACAAGGCCCACAGCCATCGGCCTGGAACCCTGTCCACAAAGGTGCTGGGAAGGTGGGAGTGTGTACAGCACAGGAGAAGAGCAACCAGGAAAGGCTATGAAGGGTGTCTTGGCAGAGTGACCCTGATCATCTGGGAACTAAGCTGGCTGTGCTTTTGAGGAGCACAGCACCCGGCTGGGTGAACTTGACTGATCATCAAGTAAAGGTAACGATTTGCACGAACTGTGTTTGCCTCCTTCTTCCTCACCCTGCGGCCTCCCTCACCATCAGCACCCCAATAAACTGTTCACACCATATCTAGGGCCCAGCCCCACCTGTGGGGAGCTTTACCATCCCGGCTGCACTACCATCTGCCCCAGCAGTCATATCCTGCAGTTTCAGCCACCCCTGGTGACGTCACAAACTATCCCCTGTAAATAATCCCCTTGTACTGCACGCTCAGGGCCACGGAGCTGGGTCACAGCCACTGTGACCTCCCACCGAACCGGCCGGCCCGGTTACTGAGTACCCCCAGGCTCTAGCAGGCGTCATAATTGCCTCAAAACTTGGATAAATCTGAATTTTTTTTGCAAAATTCGAGCTGAATGTGATTCACCTACAAGTTATTTGCTCTTCTCTTGTCATCGTCCTTCAAAGCAGAAATCAAAAACAGTCACCGAAGTATCAGTAATATCAAATATGGCCAATCCCTTATTGCTAGAAAAGCCCCTCCACACCGTGAATGATAAACTGACCCCACTAACGTGCCACTTCTACTGCCCTTTGGGTAGCAATTGACTGTATTGTTCACCTTGGCCTTCCATCAGTGGACTGTGTATAACCCACCTCACGTTCTCACAGAGTCATTTCTAAGAAGCAGAACTTATTTTAGTTCATAATTCTGAGAAATGTTAGTGCATTCTTCAATTCTCGACTCTACGAGGGGTAACAAAGAGCGTCTTACATTCCGGAGAACTGCACATTTCAATACTTTGCACTTTGATTTCAATGGAATATGTGCAATGCTTCCTATCCCCTGTGGTAGCGCTGTAGTAGAATTTACCACTTTTTCACAACAGATTGAGGGTCGAAGCAGTGGGTTATCCTTTCACCATCTACCATCAGAAAATCCTTCCAACCAAAATGGACAACGCTTTGAGGATTATGAGGCTCTTTGAGTTAATGGTGTCCAACTTTTTGACCGACTCCACGACGGCTTCTGTAAATATCTGTATCACTCTTAATACAATTTAGAAATATATTGATCTGTAAATATAATTTTTGCTTTGTTATACTGATGTATTTTCTTATGAAGCAGATAAGATGGGAACTTGGAGCTGCTCCTCATACTTAATGTCATCGTCCCCACAGGAGAGCGCCGCGGCAGGGGGTCCCATAACGTCTGACAGTTTAGAAGACAGAAAGAGACAATGAAGACGAGAGCGATAAAGAAAGTGCTGGCGGGAGCACGGAGAGGGCCCATAAGAGAGGATCTTGTCTGTCTCTGGCCGGGGGGCCCTGAACACTCAATGGGGCACATTGACTGATTGTCTCGTTGACATTTTCCTCTTCTTTCAAGTGCTGACTTTGACATTCATTAGACAGGCTGAGTGTTTGGGAGTCAGTACCAGGCAGGTGATCTCTCTTTGACTCCAGCAGTCTCTTCTTCAGCTCCTGGACGAGCAGGATCTCTTAATAGCCTACAAGAAGACGGCTACGAGATAGAGAGTTTCGGATGTTCTCTCGCAAAAAGAGCTTCACATTCGGTGCTAATGTAGGGTGAGTGGTTACCGGCTGTCTCTTGGGTCAAGGGTATCGTGTGTCTCATTCTCTTTGTTACAGTTAGTCATGGTCATGTTTATGGTTTCTTCTCCGTTGTATCTCCATGCCATCACCTTCGTTTCATTCCAGTTGTCTTTTGACCTTTCTCTGTTTTGGTTTTTTTTGCTTGTCTCCATAGTGGGATGAAATGTCTCATTTTGTACAATCGATCGGTCTGTAATCCATAATATTGTTTTTGGAATTTTCAATTTTTATTTTTTTTCTTGTGTACTGTTTGTATTTTTTTGTATTTCAGTTATGACTTCTTGTGTTTTACGTTTTGGTTTAGGGTGAAGCCTCTTAATGTTTTTCAGAAAGACCGAAGAGCCTGACGTGTGCATTCCAGAGATATCCAACAGGCAACTAGAAGAGATGTCTCATCCCCCCGCCTCACGAAACAAGGTCTGGAGGCCTCTTGTAACTTCTTGTACAAAATTCATTGACTGTATTGATTGTGTAGATCAGGGGTCCTCAACCTATAGCTCGGGAGCCACTTGTGGCTCGCTGGAACATTGTGTGGCTAGTGGCCCTGTCTCAGAGGTAGACATGGCTAGCGACACTCTTGCAGAGCTGGATGTAGCTTGTGACCCTCTCTCAGAGCTGGATGTAGCTCGTGACCCGGTCTCAGAGTTGGAAGTGGCTATCATCCTACCTCAGAGCGGGATGTGGCTCGTGACTCTCTCTCTCTGAGCAGGATGTGGCTCGCGACCCTCTCTCAGAACTGGATGTGGCTCACGACCCTCTCCCAGAGCTAAATGTGGCTTATGACCTTCTCTCAGAGCATGATGTGGCTTGCGACTTTCTGTCAGAACTGGATGTGGCTCGCGACTTTCTGTCAGACGTGGATGTGATTCAGGACCTTCTCATAGAGCTGGATGTGGCTTGTGACCCTCTCTCAGAGCTGGATGTGGTTCACAACCCTCTCTCTGAGTTGAATGTGGTTCACAACCCTGTCTCAGAGCTAAATATGGCTCGTGGTCCTGTCTTAGAGCTGGATGTGACTTGTGACCCTCTCTCAGGACTGGATGTGACTCGTGACCCTCTCTCAGTGATGAATGTATCTATCAGAAAGGTTGGGGACTTCCGGAGTAGATGGATGTGCTCATTATATTGGGTGGTGGAGTACCATGGGCTACTCCTCCAGCAAAGCATAATATCAGGGTCAAAAATTGGATAGTACCATGTTAGTCCCAAATATAATAATAGTGCCAATTGCCATATTAAGACCGAAGCTAGTCGTTATATAATAATTAGCGCCATGTCGCTAGGGGTTCTGTTGTAAATCATCCTAATATTTGTTGTGAGTGCATCTTATACCTGTCGGTGCGTATTGCAAAATTATCTAAATATAAAACAAATTAAGAATTAAGTATCTTTGCAATTTCTGTTATTTTTTGTATACAGCTCCTATACACAAATGATGGGTCTCCATGGCTACAGACTACAAATCTATGTGTAGTCTGATCCTGCAGCCAAACTCCATTATGTCCCAAAAGCTGCATAATTATAGAAAACTACACCAAGTTTTTAATTAGCCTTTAACTCTGGAGACTCATTAGCAGTGGCATAACTAGAGGTTGAAGGGCCCTGGTGCGGAATTTGAACCTATGCCCCCCCCCCCAGGCACCCACATTGGTCAGATGTATGGGCCTCATGTAACATTCTAAATCCTATAAAGATTGACGAATTGACCTCTCTTCCCTTCATTATGTATTAATGTCCCTCATCCTGCTATAAATGGTCCTCCTACTGGAATATGCCCTTATCCTGGTATATATGGTCTTGCATTATAGTATAACACACTCTCATAGCCCTCCATATAGTATAATACAGCCTCATATCCTTCCACATAGAATGATGCAGCCTTATTGCCCTCCATATAGTATAATGCAGCCTCACAGCCATCCATATAGTATAATGCAGCCTCACAGCCCTCCATATAGTATAATGCAGCCTCACAGCCCTCCATATAGTATAATGCAGCCTCACAACCCTCCATATAGTATAATGCAGCATCATAGCCCTCCAGATAATACAATGCAGCGTCACAACACTTCATATAATATAATGCAGCATCACAGTCCTTGATATAATATAATGCAGCATCTTAGCCCTTCATATAATATAATGCAGCCTCACAGCCCTCCATATAGTATAATGCAGCCTCACAGCCCTCCATATAGTATAATGCAGCCTCACAACCCTCCATATAGTATAATGCAGCGTCATTGCCTTCCAGATAATACAATGCAGCGTCACAGCACTTCATATAATATAATGCAGCATCACAGTCCTTGATATAATATAATGCAGCATCACAGTCCTTGATATAATATAATGCAGCATCTTAACCCTTCATATAATATAATGCAGTGTCATAGCCCTCCATATAGTATAAAGCAGCCTCACAACCCTTCATATAATATAATGCAGCGTCATAGCCCTCCAGATAATATAATGCAGCATTTCAGCCCTCCATGTGATGTAAAACATTCTCATAGCTCCCCATATAATATAATGCAGCATCACAGTCCTTCATATAATATAATGCAGCATCATAGCCCTTCATATAATATAATGCAGTGTCATAGCCCTCCATATAGTATAAAGCAGCGTCACAGCCCTCCATATAGTATAATGCACCATCACAGCCCTCCAGATAATGTAATGCTGGGTCACAGCCCTTTATATAATATAATGCAGCCCTCCATATAGTATAATACAGCATCACAGCCTCTATATATCATAATACATCCTCATAGCCAGTCATATAGCATAATTCAGCCTCCCAGCGCTCCATATAGTATAACTCAGCCTCACAGCCCTCCATATAGAATAATGCAGCCTTATTGCCCTCCATTAAGTATAATGCAGCATCATAGTCCTCCAGATAATATAATGCAGTGTCACAGCCCTCCAGATAATATAATGCAGCCTCACAGCCCTTCATATAATTTATGCAGCATCATAGTCCTACATGTAGTATAATGCAGAGTCATAGCCCTCCAGATAATATAATGCAGTGTCATAGCCCTCCAGATAATATAATGCAGCCTCACAGCCCTTCATATAATTTATGCAGCATCATAGTCCTACATATAGTATAATGCAGAGTCATAGCCCTCCAGATAATACAATGCAGCGTCACAGTCCTTCATATAATATAATGCAGCGTCATAGCCCTTCATATAATATAATGCAGCGTCACAGTCCTTCATATAATATAATGCAGCATCATAGCCCTTCATATAATATAATGCAGTGTCATAGCTCACCATATAGTATAATGCAGAGTCATAGCCCTCCAGATAATACAATGCAGCGTCACTGCCTTTCATATAATATAATGCAGGATAATAGCCCTCCAGATAATATAATGCAGTGTCACAGCCCTCCAGATAATATAATGCAGCGTTACAGCCCTCCATATGATGTAATACATTCCCATAGCTCTCCATATCATATAATGTAGCATCACAGCCCTCCATATAGTATAATGCAGCATCACAGCCCTCCAGATAAAATAATGCAGCGTCACAGCCCTTCATATAATATAATGCAGCGTCAAAGCCCTCCATATAGTATAATGCAATAATGCAGCCTCATAGCCCTCCAGATAGCATATATCCTCTAAACACAGACACACTACCCCCTGTACAACTTGCCCAATTTACACAGACACACTGGCCCCTGTACAACCTGCCCCACTCACACAAACACACTGCCCCCTATATAAACACACACACACACACTGCCCACTGTACAGCCTCCCACACACCCAATCACACTGCCACTGTACGTCCCCCCAGTCACACTGCCCCTGTACAGCCCTCCCAGTCACACTGCCCCTTTACAGCCGCCGCAGACACACTGCCCCTGTATAGCCCCCTCAGACAGACTGCCCCCTATATAAACAAACACACTCACTCTGCCCTTCTTCTCTCCCTCTCCAGAAGCTGTGGAGGCTCTTCAGCTCCTGAATGGAACTCTCGCTCACCTCTCTCGCCGGCAGCTCCGTCTTGACTGTGATGAGGTTACATGACCTCATCACAGTGCTGCACACAGCGGCCACAGGAGTTTTAAAGTTGCAGTGTCTGCCTGTCCTCCAGCGGCCTTGATCAGCCGCCTGGGGATTGGCCGGGCAGACTGCCTCGCAAGTGACATGGATGTGCGTCCTCAGGGGCGCACATCCATGTAAAGCAGGCGTAGGGGTCACACAGGTCGATGGGCGCTGGCCCCTTGCACCTCCAGGCCCGGTTGTACTTGTGACCCTTGCGACCCCGGTTGTTATGCCCTGCTCATTAGTCTGGATACGAGCTGTATACATAATACAGTTGCCAAATATTTCATTTTAGATGCAAAAAATATTGCTATACTATTGCAAACAATTAATTTTTTACTCTTTCTAACTTTTTTGCAGTCCTCCGACTTGTTTGAAATGATTGAGAAAATGCAGGTAAGGACGTATACAGCGATGAGGATGATAAAATAGCTGTTTGTGTAACTTTTTTGTATACAACCGATCATAAAAAGCAGTCAACCATTATTCAGTACAGCAACCTATTTCTTCCCATTTTTGGTGATTTTTCGCAATGGGGTCAATTCCTTAGAAGAATAATCAATGGGGTAGGTTAGAACATACCCTTATAAACATATTGTGCAAATCTCCAAATTTAACCCCATGTGAAAAGTATTGAATGTAAACAATAGAACAGGATCAATCAACAACAGCTGATGGTCTCCATGTGTATTTGGTTTCCATGTACTGTAAATATGCTTTATCTTTGACTATAAGGCTGTTGTTAGTTAGGGCAGCACTCCAGCTTTATTTCCCCACTGGAGTGCTGCTTTATATCTAATACACTGCCCCCTGTCTTATACTCACCTCTATCCCTGCCGCTCCAGGTGGTCTCTTGTGACTTATGACCTGCCGGCAGCTCTAGTGCTTCATGGAGGTGCCACAAGTCACAACGTAATACAAATCTATTCTGGCCTCGTTCTGGCCTCATTCTGGCCTCGTTCTGGCCTCATTCTGGCCTCGTTCTGGCCTCATTCTGGCCTCGTTATGGCCTCATTCTGGCCTTGTTCTGGTCTCGTTCTGACCTCGCTCTGGCCTTCTTCTGGCCTCATTCTGGTCTCGTTCTGACCTCGCTCTGGCCTTCTTCTGGCCTCATTCTGGTCTCGTTCTGACCACGCTCTGGCCTTCTTCTGGCCTCATTCTGGCCTCGTTATGGCCTCATTCTGGCCTTGTTCTGGTCTCGTTCTGACCTCGCTCTGGCCTTCTTCTGGCCTCATTCTGGTATCGTTCTGACCTCGCTCTGGCCTTCTTCTGGCCTCATTCTGGTCTCATTCTGGTCTCATTCTGGCCTCGTTCTGGTCTCGTTTTGGTCTCGTTCTGACCTCGCTCTGGTCTTCTTCTGGCCTCATTCTGGTCTCATTCTGGTCTCATTCTGGCCTCGTTCTGGTCTCGTTTTGGTCTCGTTCTGACCTCGCTCTGGCCTTCTTCTGGCCTCATTCTGGTCTCATTCTGGTCTCATTCTGGCCTCGTTCTGGTCTCGTTTTGGTCTCGTTCTGACCTCGCTCTGGCCTTCTTCTGGCCTCATTCTGGTCTCGTTCTGACCACGCTCTGGCCTTCTTCTGGCCTCATTCTGGCCTCGTTATGGCCTCATTCTGGCCTTGTTCTGGTCTCGTTCTGACCTCGCTCTGGCCTTCTTCTGGCCTCATTCTGGTATCGTTCTGACCTCGCTCTGGCCTTCTTCTGGCCTCATTCTGGTCTCATTCTGGTCTCATTCTGGCCTCGTTCTGGTCTCGTTTTGGTCTCGTTCTGACCTCGCTCTGGTCTTCTTCTGGCCTCATTCTGGTCTCATTCTGGTCTCATTCTGGCCTCGTTCTGGTCTCGTTTTGGTCTCGTTCTGACCTCGCTCTGGCCTTCTTCTGGCCTCATTCTGGTCTCGTTCTGACCTCGCTCTGGCCTTCTTCTGGCCTCATTCTGGTATCGTTCTGACCTCGCTCTGGCCTTCTTCTGGCCTCATTCTGGTCTCGTTCTGGTCTCATTCTGGCCTCGTTCTGGTCTCGTTTTGGTCTCGTTCTGACCTCGCTCTGGCCTTCTTCTGGCCTCATTCTGGTATCGTTCTGACCTCGCTCTGGCCTTCTTCTGGCCTCATTCTGGTCTCGTTCTGGTCTCATTCTGGCCTCGTTCTGGTCTCGTTTTGGTCTCGTTCTGACCTCGCTCTGGCCTTCTTCTGGCCTCATTCTGGTCTCGTTCTGACCACGCTCTGGCCTTCTTCTGGCCTCATTCTGGCCTCGTTATGGCCTCATTCTGGCCTTGTTCTGGTCTCGTTCTGACCTCGCTCTGGCCTTCTTCTGGCCTCATTCTGGTATCGTTCTGACCTCGCTCTGGCCTTCTTCTGGCCTCATTCTGGTCTCATTCTGGTCTCATTCTGGCCTCGTTCTGGTCTCGTTTTGGTCTCGTTCTGACCTCGCTCTGGTCTTCTTCTGGCCTCATTCTGGTCTCATTCTGGTCTCATTCTGGCCTCGTTCTGGTCTCGTTTTGGTCTCGTTCTGACCTCGCTCTGGCCTTCTTCTGGCCTCATTCTGGTCTCGTTCTGACCTCGCTCTGGCCTTCTTCTGGCCTCATTCTGGTATCGTTCTGACCTCGCTCTGGCCTTCTTCTGGCCTCATTCTGGTCTCGTTCTGGTCTCATTCTGGCCTCGTTCTGGTCTCGTTTTGGTCTCGTTCTGACCTCGCTCTGGCCTTCTTCTGGCCTCATTCTGGTATCGTTCTGACCTCGCTCTGGCCTTCTTCTGGCCTCATTCTGGTCTCATTCTGGTCTCATTCTGGCCTCGTTCTGGTCTCGTTTTGGTCTCGTTCTGACCTCGCTCTGGTCTTCTTCTGGCCTCATTCTGGTCTCATTCTGGTCTCATTCTGGCCTCGTTCTGGTCTCGTTTTGGTCTCGTTCTGACCTCGCTCTGGCCTTCTTCTGGCCTCATTCTGGTCTCGTTCTGACCTCGCTCTGGCCTTCTTCTGGCCTCATTCTGGTATCGTTCTGACCTCGCTCTGGCCTTCTTCTGGCCTCATTCTGGTCTCGTTCTGGTCTCATTCTGGCCTCGTTCTGGTCTCGTTTTGGTCTCGTTCTGACCTCGCTCTGGCCTTCTTCTGGCCTCATTCTGGTCTCATTCTGGCCTCATTCTGGCCTCGTTCTGGTCTCGTTTTGGTCTCGTTCTGACCTCGCTCTGGCCTTCTTCTGGCCTCATTCTGGTCTCGTTCTGACCTTGCTTTGGCCTTCTTCTGGCCTCATTCTGGTCTCGTTCTGACCTCGCTCTGGCCTTCTTCTGGCCTCATTCTGGTCTCGTTCTGACCTCGCTCTGGCCTTCTTCTGGCCTCATTCTGGTATCGTTCTGCACTCGCTCTGGCCTTCTTCTGGCCTCATTCTGGTCTCGTTCTGGTCTCATTCTGGCCTCGTTCTGGTCTCGTTTTGGTCTCGTTCTGACCTCGCTCTGGCCTTCTTCTGGCCTCATTCTGGTCTCATTCTGGTCTCATTCTGGCCTCGTTCTGGTCTCGTTTTGGTCTCGTTCTGACCTCGCTCTGGCCTTCTTCTGGCGTCATTCTGGTCTCATTCTGGTCTCATTCTGGCCTCGTTCTGGTCTCGTTTTGGTCTCGTCCTGACCTCGCTCTGGCCTTCTTCTGGCCTCATTCTGGTCTCGTTCTGACCTTGCTTTGGCCTTCTTCTGGCCTCATTCTGGTCTCGTTCTGACCTCGCTCTGGCCTTCTTCTGGCCTCATTCTGGTATCGTTCTGACCTCGCTCTGGCCTTCTTCTGGCCTCATTCTGGTCTCGTTCTGACCTTGCTCTGGCCTTCTTCTGGCCTCATTCTGGTCTCATTCTGGTCTCATTCTGGCCTCGTTCTGGTCTCGTTTTGGTCTCGTTCTGACCTCGCTCTGGCCTTCTTCTGGCCTCATTCTGGTCTCATTCTGGTCTCATTCTGGCCTCGTTCTGGTCTCGTTTTGGTCTCGTTCTGGCCTCGTTCTGGTCTCGTTTTGGTCTCGTTCTGACCTCGCTCTGGCCTTCTTCTGGCCTCATTCTGGTCTCGTTCTGACCTTGCTTTGGCCTTCTTCTGGCCTCATTCTGGTCTCGTTCTGACCTCGCTCTGGCCTTCTTCTGGCCTCATTCTGGTCTCGTTCTGATTTCGCTCTGGCCTCGTTCTGGTCTCGTTTTGGTCTCGTTCTGCACTCGTTCTGGTCTCATTCTAGACTTGTTCTGGTCTTGTTCTGTATTATACTCTTATTC
Source organism: Allobates femoralis (assembly GCA_033576535.1). Lineage (NCBI taxonomy): Eukaryota > Metazoa > Chordata > Amphibia > Anura > Aromobatidae > Allobates > Allobates femoralis. The sequence goes on along the minus strand of JARQOC010000006.1, from coordinate 4,633,125 downwards.
TCACCTTCTATCTCTGCCACATTGGTCGCTCCCTTGTGATTTATGACCTTCCTGCAGCTCCAGTGTTTCAACTTAATACAAGTCTAGGAGGGCCTCAATCTGGTCTCATTCTGTCCTCGTCCTGGCCTCATTCTATCCTATTCCTGACTTTGTTCTGGTCTCGTTCTGACCTTGTTCTATCGTTATCCTGGCCTCATTCTTGCCTTGTTCTGACCTCATTCTGCCCTTGTGCTGGCCTCATTCTGGCCTCATTCTGGCCTCATTCTGGCCTCCTTCTGACCTCAGATTGGTCTTGTTCTGGCTCTCACAGATGCATTGAGCACTTGTGACATACAGTTGTGCTCAAATGTTTACACACCCTGTCAGATGTTTTGCTTTCTCGGCCTTTTTTCAGAGAATATGAATGATAACACAACGTTTTTTCCCCTCATGGTTAGTGGTTGGGTGAAGACATTTATTGTCATCTACTGTGTTTTCTCTTTATAAATCATAATGACGACCAAAAACATCCAATGCCCCTGATCACAAGTTCACACACACCCCCGTTCTTAATCCATGTGTTGTCCCCTCTAACATCAGTGACATCTTGAAGTGTTTTGTGGTAGTTGTGGATGAGGCTCTTTATTCCCTCAGATGGTAAAGCCGCCCATTCTTCTTGGTAAAAAGCCTCCAGTTCCTGTAAATTCCTGGGCTTTCCTGCATGATCTGCGCTTTGCTTGAGTTCTCCCACGAGCGGCTCAATGATATTGAGGTCAGGAGACTGAGAGGCCACTCCAGAACCTTCACTTTGTTCTGCTGTAGACAATGACAGGGTGACTTGGCCTTGTGTTTTGGATCGTTGTCATGTTGGAACGTCCAAGTACGTCCCATGTGCAGCTTCCGGGCTGATGATTGTGAATTTACCTCCGGTATTTGCTGCATTCATCTTTCCTTCAACCTTGACCAAGTTTCCTGTGCCAACCACAAAGCAGGAGTGGAAAAAATAGAATGTGTTATCATTTATATTCTCTGAAAAAAGGCCAAGAAAGCAAAAAAATCTGCCGGGGTGTGTAAACTTTTGATCACAACTGTAACTTCTGACTCCAGGCAGAAGTTAAAGGCACAAGATGGCGCCACTGGATCGGAGTGGCGTCGGTAAATGTTCAAACCACTAGAAGGCGAGGACTGTATATGACCGGGGGCTTAGATTGAAAACACCCCTCCAGCTCTGAATAACGCCCTACTTGAGTAACAATGCACTAAAAAAACATTTTTTTTCCACTATGAAAAGCTGTTATGTGACCGTCTTTAATTGCCTCCAGCTCGGTGTGACACCAATGTTCTCCCCACAGGAAATTCAGTGAAATGTCATTAACTAATTCAAGAAAATAAACACAATTATTGAGCGTATAGGCAATCTATAGGCGACATTAATTATGAATGTGATGAGAGATAGCGCTCGGTCCGGGAGAATGTGACCTAGTTCAGAAGGATGAAGCCATATTCTCCATGTGATATTATTACAACCGTCCATTTCTCAGTGATTGGGGGTTGACGAAGATTCAGGTGACATTATTTTTTTGTATCCATTTCTAGGGTTGAGCGAGTATTGAAATATTCAGACTCGCTATACTGGTTAACGAGAGGTTGTAATACTCAGGCATTCGTTACCGCTCCCCACTGCCGATGCTTTGCTCCCCACCGCCCGGGTTCTTTGATCTCTAGTGCTGCACTCACCGCCCAGTCCTAACTTAGGATCGGGTGGGCGAGGAGGCAGGGGAGAAAAGCACGGGCAGTGTGGAGGGAAGCACCGGTCGGGGGTCGGGGGAGCAAAGCAGCGGGGAGGGAAGCACCGAGCGGGAAAGTGTTTTCATCGCCAGCTTTCCCGCCGGCTATTTGAAATGAACAGCTGTTACTTTGAAATAGCCGGCGGTGCCGTTGCAGGGTTCATCGGAGTTCATGGTTGGCAGCATGAACTCAGATGAACTTTCCCACGGCCGGGTGTTCAGCTACATCTCTACCAGAGATGTAGGTGAGCTAAAGTAACATTGAGATTGTTACCCTGTGGTTTTTGTATATAATGAGCGCTACACTAATAATTTGATGTCCCTCTGTTATAAAATGACCACAATATATGTGACCTTGTAAAAAGCTTTGAAGCTGCTGCTGTTATCCCTGTAGGGTTGGTTGGCGCCTGCACTTCCTTCCTGAGCCATCTTATCTTGGTGTATCTTAATAAAGACACCAGAAGTTGCACTAATGTGAAGCCTGCGCTCGTTTTATAGCTGGGAGTATTGTATCATTGGACATTCCAACAGTTTTATTGAAAATCCCTAGGGGTAGGACGGAGTGGATCCAAAAGACTGTTTCATGCTGACGGGGAGTATGAGAGGCTTGAGTGTCTTTTCAGATGCCCAAGTGCCAGGGAAGCCATTAAATTAACTGTGACTGTTGCTAATAAAACCCCATTCATGGAAATAGCATGTGCCGGCAATATCCGTGTGAATTTTTGGTTAACTAAGACTCAAAGTAAAGTTCCAATGCCAAGAAATCCTGAGGTGTCTATGTACTCGCACAAGAAAGAGAACTGTGTCCTGGTTCCTGGTTGCATTAGGGAGGCGGCTGGGTTGCGGGCTGTCATGCGGCCCCTCACCCTCGACTACAAGAGTTACGCACCTGCCCCAACAGGGCCAACGTCAACACTCAAGATCTCCCAATGACCAACTTGTGCCAAAATGTCCTAGGTGTTTCATGTTTACCAACATTATTAAGGCCCACCCAGAGGCGCAACTTGACGCTCATGGGCCCAGATGCGGAAGCTCCAATGGGTCCCCCAATTATTGCATATCTCTAATAGCATTAGTCTTTTACTACAGGCCAAAGGAACTTTTGGGGCCTCCTAGGCTCCAGGGTCTGGTGCGGTAGCATCCTCTGTTGTAGTTACGCCCCTTGACCCACCTCAGTCTTGGACAACCCGAATGCCATCGTTGAGTCCAAAATATAGGGATGGTTCACCCAAATTTGGGATATAATATTTAGATGATAAAAATCAATATATTCCACAAAGGTTCATAAAGGCACGTTTCTGCTAACCTTGTCCCGGACTGGTGGTTATTGTTGACTATCCCTAGGTGTAGTAAAGGCTCTTTCTCGATTTTTGTAATTTTTTTCTTTTTATGTGTTATTTCTCTTTCTGTACATTTTATATGTATTCTCTTTGATTATCTCAGTGCAGCCGCCTGGAGGATCAGCGCTGCGTCCTTCCCTCCCCTCTAAAGGTCAGTCCTCCAGCCGCGAGTCCATGGTAGAACCTTAGACGACATTTACATCTTGTCTTACCATGTATATTTCTTTCTGATAAAAAAAAATGCTCTTAATGGGTCAGTACGTGTGTTCTCTGTGTTCAGACTCCATACGGGGAGGGTGGAGAGTAAGAAAAAGATGGACCTTATTGACCTCATTAGCAGGTCTAGATTATATTTTGATCTACTGTTTTCTATTATTTTTGTCTATTTTTCATTAAAAAAAAACAACTCAAAATTGATCAATCTTCCAAAGCAATTAGTAATCCAATTATCCAATTATCCATTCCGTAATCCAATTAATTAAGTAATCCAATTCCTCATTAGGAAAGAAAAAGTGACCAATAAGAACATGATCCAAATATGTATTATTATTAAATGTACAAGACTAACAACATAATTAGTGTCCATTGCTGACTGTATGACCCAGCGCCACTGAATGTAACCCATAGTGGTTCTTATACTGAATGTCGCGGTCCACCAGCTTCACACTCTATCTATCTCTCCCCATCCCTTGGCCGAGGTCACTCGTCTCAAAGCTAAGTTTGTTGACCTTCCAGTGTTACCATTTTGCGTTGAGAGGTTCCCAAAGAGAACGACCGTCGTGGAGCCTCAATAGACTGCGAGATGGCGTACGGCTGGGGAAAGCCACTTCCGGGCCTTCAAAATCTTCGTCCTAGCGATCAACCATCTAGGCCAACACTAACTGTCCCTTTGGGGTTTGTTCGCTGTTGAAGTCTTGTCTCGTCCCGTTCCCTTTGTAAACTCACAAACTCCTCTCGGATCTCAGCTGCCATCCTCTTCCTCTCCACCACCTCCACGCCCTTCGCTCTTGACTGAGGATCACTAAGCACTTCATAGGCATGGTGGACAAGGTTAAAGAGTTGCCCGGTTTGCGTTTTCTGATCATGGTCCCTGTTCTTGTCAGGGTGGTATAACATGCACAGGTCTGCGATATGATTCCTTTTGATCTCTGGTAGCCTTCCCTGTGGACGTTTAATAGCGAGTAATAGTCACCATTGTCTACTTCTTCCTCCATAAGACGAGAGGCGGCTTCAACAGCGAACAAAACCTAAATAATTATAACAAGAAAAAATCTGAAAAAATCCCCCCAAGGAGGAAAAACTGGGAGAAAGAGCGCGGATGTGATCGGAGTGTAGTAGACTCAGCTCGGTCGAGACATATGAGCCTGGAGTATGAAGCCATCGGTCTTTACAGATTATAGATCACTTTAAAAGTGGAAAAAAAGTTTCTTCTTGGTAGGATTTTTCTATTTTTACTTGACAAAAACTAAGCTTTTTAATAGTGGTGTGTACCTTTATATACGCTGCATCTTTGAATGGCGCTTCCAGAACCTGAATCCACTGAGAAAGTTGGCCAACGGTCCAAGAATGACGACTGCAATAGGTGAAGGTTTGGGATTGGGGCACAATAGCCCTTACTGTATATGTTGGGTCCAGGGTCATTACTTCTCAATGGTTACACCATTTACTGAAAACAAGGGGTTCAAATAATTTTTACAATGAACTGGATGTTAGGGTCATTTAGAAAATATTATTCATCTACTTATATAATTGCCTTATGGAGATGACTCCTTTTCTTCGCTATCTGATTGGTCTACATGACCGACCGGTGCAACAGAGAAAAAAAAAACCCTGTGATATGCCAGTATGCAGGCCGCATACAGATACTCACTCCTGGGACCGGGTCCTCCACCGCCGACGCCACGTCCTCTGTCACCCCCACCGTTGTGCGCTTCACCGCTCGCCACATCCAGCCGCCGTTGTGTGCGTGGGGAGCCACAGCGTCACGTGAACGTAGGTCACATGAGCCAGCGCATCCTCACAGGTCCTATTAGTACAAGGACATAAATCCTTGCACTGATAGAAATAGGACGTGAGCCACGGGTCCCCACACACGGCAGCGGCGGAAGCGGGCACAGTAGTGGAGGCGATGGAGGAGGACAGGGTTGAGTATCTGCATATAAACACAATACATACATGTATGTCTTGTGTGTATGTTATATATGTATATATGTTACATATACACACATACATACACACACATAGAAATACATGTACACATATACATACACACATTCATGTACATATACACCCAGACATACACACATATACATACACACACTTTAATGTATATATACACACACAGACATACACATATACACATACATACATACACACAGATAGTAATACATTCATATACACACATACAAATATGCATACACACACCTACATGTACATATGCACATGTATATACATACACATATATATATACATACATGTACACACACATGTAGACCTACATTCATGTACACACATACACATGCATACACACACATATACACACACGCATGCATTCACATACACTCAAGCACGCACATACACATATGCACACACAAACAGTTTAATGTCACCACAGTTACAATATAACAACCCCACACACATACACACGCACATGCACACATACATGCATGCAAGCAAGCACGTATACACATGCAGGTACACACAAACACACACATACACAAACATGCATACACAACACGCATACACACATGCAGATAGACACTACACATATGCACATGCAATACATACACACACAAACATACACACACGCACATGCACACAAACATACACATATGCTTACTTACATACACACATGAACACACAAACATCATACACACTCATGCATACACACACATGTGTATATACACACATGTACACTCACTTGCACATTCACATACACCCACACATCACTGACCTGGTGTATATACTAGTAGCCTTTGAGTGATGTTATTTTTTATTTCTAGAGGAGAAATGAGAAAACCCATCCTGGAATTCAAGCAGTGAGTCCTCCAAGAATATCCGACATCTCTGATTGTCCGGATTATTTTCATTACTGAACCTTGCATGATTTCCTCATAGGTATTGAGAAGAGGCCACCCGTTGCCCCTCTTAGTTGTGCCCCCACAAGGTGGGTACTGGATAGAGGGCACTGTCCACTCTCTGCCCTCGCCTGAGTCCGATCCTCCAGCTCCGTATGACAGATTACGCATCCTTCAATCTGACCCTACAGCGCGTTTCTACAGGAAACATTTCCTCGGAAAGGTAAGATAACCTTAATAATGCGGGAGAGGTGGGAAGAGGCTATGATTTATCATGGGTAAATGCAGTGCGTAACTAGAGCCCAATGGGCCCGGTGTAAGATTTGGATCTGGGTCCCACCAATTCCCACCCACCATGCATGTTCGTCAAATGTATGGAACCCTGGAACCTTCTAAATCCTATAACTTTATGTCCATCATCTTGGTATATATGCCCTCTATCCTAATGTATCTGTCCCCCATCCTGGTATATATACACCCCATCTTGGTTATATATCCCCATCCTGATATATATATCCCCATCCTGGTATATATGTCCCCCATCCTGGTGTATATGTCCCCCATCCTGGTGTATATGTCCCCCATCCTGGTATACATGTCCCCCATCCTGGTATACATGTCCCTCATCCTGGTATACATGTCCCCCATCCTGGTATACATGTCCCTCATCCTGGTATATATGTCCCCCATCCTGGTATATATGTCCCCAATCCTGGTATACATGTCCCCCATCCTGGTATACATGTCCCCCATCCTGGTATATATATCCCCCATCCTGGTATACATGTCCCCCATCCTGGTATACATGTCCCTCATTCTGGTATATATGTCCCTCATCCTGGTATATATGTCCCCCATCCTGGTATATATGTCCCCCATCCTGGTATATATGTCCCCCATCCTGGTATATATGTCCCCCATCCTGGTATATGTGTCCCCCATCCTGGTGTATATGTCCCCCATCCTGGTGTATATGTCCCCCATCCTGGTGTATATGTCCCCCATCCTGGTATACATGTCCCCCATCCTGGTATACATGTCCCCCATCCTGGTATACATGTCCCTCATCCTGGTATATATGTCCCCCATCCTGGTATATATGTCCCCCATCCTGGTATATATGTCCCCCATCCTGGTATACATGTCCCCAATCCTGGTATACATGTCCCCAATCCTGGTATACATGTCCCCAATCCTGGTATACATGTCCCCCATCCTGGTATATATATCCCCCATCCTGGTATATATGTCCCCAATCCTGGTATACATGTCCCCCATCCTGGTATATATATCCCCCATCCTGGTATATATGTCCCCCATCCTGGTATACATGTCCCCCATCCTGGTATACATGTCCCCCATCCTGGTATACATGTCCCCCATCCTGGTATATATGTCCCCCATCCTGGTATACATGTCCCCCATCCTGGTATACATGTCCCTCATTCTGGTATATATGTCCCTCATCCTGGTATATATGTCCCCCATCCTGGTATATATGTCCCCCATCCTGGTATATGTGTCCCCCATCCTGGTATATGTGTCCCCCATCCTGGTATATATGTCCCCCATCCTGGTATATGTGTCCCCCATCCTGGTATATATGTCCCCCATCCTGGTATATGTGTCCCCCATCCTGGTGTATATGTCCCTCATTCTGGTATCTACAGCTGCATCTCAATGAATTAGAAGATCATCAAAAAGTGACTTTATTTCAGTAATTCAATACATAAAGTGACCACATCTATTATATAGAGTCATTACACACAGAGGGATCTATTTCATGTGTTTATTTCTGTTAATGTTGATGATGAATGAAAACCCAAAGGTCATAATCTCAGAAGATTAAAGTAGAGAGGATGAAGGGTCTGAGAGATAAAATATGACCTGAATAGGTATCAGAGGCTTCACCTTGTGTGGTTGTGAGAGTCACAACCACTATAAAAGCAGATCACGGCTGCTGCTGTCCCCAGCGTGGTGCATATAGAGTAGGGAGGATGAAGGGTTAAACACCGCGCTGCCGTATTCCACCAGACATCAAAGTGGGAATATTATATTGATTTATTAGTCAACGCGTTTCAGGGCTGAAAAGTGCCTGAAGAGTGGCCTCACCCATAGACAGCAATAGAGCAGCATCTACCCATTAACTCTGAATGTGCCAAAGGAAATAAGTTTCCATTAAAACTACAGAGAGCAGCACATCGACTGCAGCAGACAACACGTGACACTGCTCTAAGCCTAGCACTGAACACAGAGGGTTTGGCTTTTTCTTGCTCTTTATAAAATGTAAAACAAACGTTAAGTTAAAAACTAAAAATGAATATATTTTCCTTTGACCCCGTTACCAGGAGCACTACAACTTCTGTGCCCAGGACCCTCGTCTCGGAGCCGTCATCCTGTCTGCAAAACTGGAGCAGAAAACCGAGAGACTACGACTAATATTGAGGTGAGTCCCGGAGCCTGGGCTCTGATCACACTGTGCTAACTAGTGACGGAATCTAAGCCGGCCCCCGATTTATAAGTCAGGATTTGATTGGCTGAGCGGGCTGGAAGGTACCGCCCCCGCTGTACTGCAGCGCGGGCTGGAAGGTACCGCCCCCGCTGTACTGCAGCGCTTCTGCTTTTCACATCAGACCACAGTTTAGCGTTCCTCCTGTCATTGACTTCCCTAACCCTAAGGAACATTTTGAAAAACAATAGTACAGAAGTTGGACAAAATGTAAAGTCGAAATATTGTATTTGCAAATTTTTCAAAAATGTGGAGAACTATTTTGTCCCTTTGCAGGCTTCATAGTTACATCACTTTCCTCATGTGGTGTGCGGCAGGGGTTGTGCTCCTATAACCACACAATGGGAAGACTTTATTTAGTCAAAGGTAAATAACACAAACCCAACAAAACACAGAATATAACAGGCAACAGAGTCTCACCCTCCGCGGGCTCACCAGGAAATTACAAGCTTCTGCTGTGGCCAGGTGACCGGATTGTCCCAACCTGGGTTTCTTCCTTATGTAGTATTTGATATCCCAGCCGAATCCTAGCATTCGATGCTGAAGTTCATGTAGTAATATATTCCAGGTTCTGATCCCCTTGGTCGGCACTGAAGTGCCTAGGCCTCGGGTTGTGGCCTGCCAATCGGATCCTGAGATCCTAGATTGACATCATGTAGCATTTCAACCCCTGGTCAAAGAACAGTCCTCCTTATATACCCCTGAGCACTCACTTCAGAACATTGGGGACTTCACGACTGGTTTACTAAGACTGTGCTCCCATTGGCTAGATTTCAAGCAGCATGCATAATATCCCTAGTAGTAATGTATCTCTGGCAAAGGGGATGAAGAGACAGGTGGTTTACATACAATCAGCAATACACATCTTTAGACAAGATAAGGCTTGTATCCTTAATTATCATTAAGTCTCTGGCCTTCTGTGACAAAGGGGTGAGATAATTAGATTAGTAAACATAACCTTTGGACAATAGAAGGACTCCAGAGAGTCTGGCAGAATCAATGTTCCAGCAAACATGAGATAACGGCAAATGTTTCTGTAGTCTGGCTACTATTAAGAAACTTATCCCATGCTATACATTAAAAGAGTCCATATTGTCACTATATGTTCCTAATCAAATCTGTTTACTGGTTTCAAGACGTTTCGTCTTACCAAGAACAAAAGCAATTTTTACACGGCAGCTATCAGCTTTTTCTCCATTCCTGTCCTCCCCCGGCTCTCTATATTCCACACTGTAGCTGGAGTTTGTCCCTCCCCCCTGCACATGACTCTTACAGCTGACTGCCAATAGACTTTTCTGAAAAGGGAGGGGACGTTTAACCCTTTCAGTGCTGCCTGTCAGCAGGTCTCAAAATATCCAATATACACAGAAATCAAAGTGATTGTATGAAACACACTCTTATTGTTTCCCATGGGGATGGGCATTTTGTGGAACATCACACATTTACAGCTGGGGATCCCGGGCATCTCACAGTCACGGACTGTAGTGCAAAAATGTGAAAACACAATTGTTAAAGTTCTGTAATGGTTTTACTGTGATTTCCATATGCATCGGTGACCATAACGTGGACATAGCTTAAAAAAACAGTATTTTACCATTTGCCGACCATCAGCCCTCAGAGAGCGTGCGGGGTGACCTATATATATTTGACTACAGTACGGTGGAATTTATTTAGAATTTCTCTTGATTTTTTCTTAAGAACGAAATCTGGCACCAAACATCATGTGATGAACGACTCCAGCTCCAGCCCATTCCCCACCGCGGCACAGATGGCGCAGGTACGGGGGACACCGTGTCCAATAGAATTATTAGTGTACATATTCATCAAATTCATACAGATATAATAAATAACACCACCTGCGATTCCCCAGGATGTGCATAACGGTCAGGGGTGAAACATAATGTACGGTACATTCTACATACAGTTCAGGAGCATCGAGCCTATGGAGCCAACAGGAGCAGTGACCGCCTGTATGTGCACCACCCCCGCACTATATGGCACCTACACAGTTTATCTGGGACATGTTACCTTTTTTGGCAGTGGCTATTGAAAGGTTGCACTTCTTATTTAGATAATGTATAACAATGGATAGTGGCATAGTGTGTCTGGACACTGTATGGGATTACACATTTGAGCACTATATGGAATTATACATGTGGACACTATATGGCTTAATGCATCTGGATACTGTATGGTCAGTATATGGCATTATACGTCTGAGCACTGTAAGGCATAGTGTGTATGGACACTATATGGCATTATATGTCGAGCACTTAAGTCCTTTAAGGCATAGTGTGTTGGACACTGTATGGATTACACAGTTTGAGCACTATAAGAGCATACTGTGGACACTATATGGCTTTAACTGCACTTGGCATACTGTTATGGTCAGCATATGGCATTATACGTCTGAGCACTGTAAGGCATAGTGTGTAAAGGACACTATATGGCATTATATGTCCGAGCACTTTAAAGGTACCTTTCACCGCCGCTACAGAAAGGGTAGAAACAACGGGTACGAGATACAAATGTATTTGCACCGTCAAAACAACCCTCGTAGCGGCGTGTAAACTAGTTGTTGCCAGCCGTCACTTGCGGCACCTGTTATTCAGCGTGCTCTAAAACAGGTTGATTTCAACCCGATGGTAGCGGCGTTAAATGATGTACGGTAAGGTTTTTCGTCACCTAGATAACTCCCTGGGCGTGACACAGCCTCCGGGATACCGCGCCCCATCAGCGATCATTGGATGGAAGCTCCTGTGTTAGCGATTGGTTGTCGCTGCATAGGGCGGCATATTTAAGGAGCTGACCAGTCACACTACACATTTCTATAGGTCAATGTATTAATCAGCCTCCTGCGCTGCCTGGCCAATCATGATGTTATTGCTTTGTCCTATCAGCGTACGACGTCTCGTAATGCACAACTTGTGGCACGCCTATGTGTTGTCCCTGCTGCCCCAGGTCCTCCCATATTACCTTCTGTAGCTGGCGTGTAAATGAGGACGGTGCTCTACAGAAGGTAACCTGGGCACCCGTCGGTGCCTCCAGAGGTAGATTAACCTTCTGTAGTGCACCTTGTAGCGGCGTGTAAAGGCGTATCGGTGCCGTTGTCAACCGTTGGAAGTGCTCGTGAGACACCCGGTTTTTTCTACCCTTCTGTAGCGGCGTGTAAAGGTACCATAAGGCATAGTGTGTATGGACACTATATGGCATTATACGTCTGGTCAGTATATGCATAGTGTGTATGGACACTATATGCATTATACGTCTGATCAGTATATGGCATTGTGTGTATGGACACTATATGGCATTATACAGTCTGGTCAGTATATGGCATTGTGTGTATGGACACTATATGGCATTATACGACTGGTCAGTATATGGCATGTGTGTATGACACTATATGGCATTATACGTCTGGTCAGTATATGGCATTGTGTATGGACACTATATGGCATTATACGTCTGTCAGTATATGGCATTGTGTGTATGGACACTATATGCATTATACGTCTGGTCAGTATATGGCATTGTGTGTATGGACACTATATGGCATTATACGATCTGGTCAGTATATGGCATGTGTGTATATGGACACTATATGGCATTATACGACTGGTCAGTATATGGCATTGTGTATGGACACTAATGGCATTATACGACTGGTCAGTATATGGCATTGTGTGTATGGACACTATATGGCATTACATGTCTGGTCCCGTATATGGCATTTGTGTATGGACACTATATGGCATTATACGCTGGTCAGTATATGGCATTGTGTGTATGGACAGTATATAACATATGGCATTATACGTCTGGTCAGTATATGGCATTGTGTGTATGGACACTATATGGCATTATACGTCTGGTCAGTATATGGCATTGTGTATGGACACTATATGGCATTATACGACTGGTCAGTATATGGCATTGTGTGTATGGACACTATATGGCATTACACGTCTGGTCAGTATATGGCATTGTGTGTATGGACACTATATGGCATTATACGTCTGGTCAGTATATGGCATAGTGTGTATGGACACTATCTGGTCACTATATGGCATTGTGTATATGGGCACTATATGGCATTATACGTCTGAGCACTGTAATGCATAGTTTGTATGGACACTATATGGCATTTATGTCTGGTCAGTATATGGCATTGTGTGTATGGACACTACATGGCATTATACGTCTGGTCAGTATATGGCATAGTGTTTGGACGGTATATGGCATTATACGTCTGGTCAGTATATGGCATTGTGTGTATGGACACTATATGGCATTATACGTCTGGTCAGTATATGGCATTGTGTGTATGGACACTATATGGCATTACACATCTGGTCAGTATATGGCATTGTGTGTATGGACACTATATGGCATTATACGTCTGGTCAGTATATGGCATTATGTGTATGGACACTATATGGCATTACACGTCTGGTCAGTATATGGCATTGTGTGTATGGACACTATATGGCATTATACGACTGGTCAGTATATGGCATTGTGTGTATGGACACTATATGGCATTACACGTCTGGTCAGTATATGGCATTATGTGTATGGACACTATATGGCATTACACGTCTGGTCAGTATATGGCATTGTGTGTATGGACACTATATGGCATTATACGACTGGTCAGTATATGGTATTGTGTGTATGGACACTATATGGCATTACACGTCTGGTCAGTATATGGCATTGTGTGTATGGACACTATATGGCATTACACGTCTGGTCAGTATATGGCATAGTGTGTATGGACACTATATGGCATTATACATCTGGTCACTATATGGCATTGTGTATATGGGCACTATATGGCATTATACGACTGAGCACTGTAAGGCATAGTTTGTATGGACACTATATGGCATTATATGTCTGAGCACTGTATGACATTATATGTCTGAGCACTGTATGACATTCTTATGGACACTATATGGCATTATACGTCTGGTCAGTATATGACATAGTGTGTATGGACACTATATAGCATTATATGTCTGGTCAGTATATGGCATTGTGTGTATGGACACTACATGGCATTATACGTCTGGTCAGTATATGGCATAGTGTTTGGACGGTATATGGCATTATACGTCTGGTCAGTATATGGCATTGTGTGTATGGACACTATATGGCATTATACGTCTGGTCAGTATATGGCATTGTGTGTATGGACACTATATGGCATTACACATCTGGTCAGTATATGGCATTGTGTGTATGGACACTATATGGCATTATACGTCTGGTCAGTATATGGCATTATGTGTATGGACACTATATGGCATTACACGTCTGGTCAGTATATGGCATTGTGTGTATGGACACTATATGGCATTATACGACTGGTCAGTATATGGCATTGTGTGTATGGACACTATATGGCATTACACGTCTGGTCAGTATATGGCATTATGTGTATGGACACTATATGGCATTACACGTCTGGTCAGTATATGGCATTGTGTGTATGGACACTATATGGCATTATACGACTGGTCAGTATATGGTATTGTGTGTATGGACACTATATGGCATTACACGTCTGGTCAGTATATGGCATTGTGTGTATGGACACTATATGGCATTACACGTCTGGTCAGTATATGGCATAGTGTGTATGGACACTATATGGCATTATACATCTGGTCACTATATGGCATTGTGTATATGGGCACTATATGGCATTATACGACTGAGCACTGTAAGGCATAGTTTGTATGGACACTATATGGCATTATATGTCTGAGCACTGTATGACATTATATGTCTGAGCACTGTATGACATTCTTATGGACACTATATGGCATTATACGTCTGGTCAGTATATGACATAGTGTGTATGGACACTATATAGCATTATACGTCTGGTCAGTATATGGCATTGTGTGTATGGACACTATATGGCATTATACGTCTGGTCAGTATATGACATAGTGTGTATGGACACTATATGGCATTATACGTCTAGTCAGTATATGGCATTGTGTGTATGGACACTATATAGCATTATATGTCTGGTCAGTATATGACATAGTGTGTATGGACACTATATGGCATTATACGTCTGAGCACTGTAAGGCATAGTTTGTATGGACACTATATGGCATTACATGTCTGGTCAGTATATGGCATTGTGTGTATGGACACTATATGGCATTACACGTCTGGTCAGTATATGGCATTGTGTGTATGGACACTATATGGCATTATACGACTGGTCAGTATATGGTATTGTGTGTATGGACACTATATGGCATTACACGTCTGGTCAGTATATGGCATTGTGTGTATGGACACTATATGGCATTACACGTCTGGTCAGTATATGGCATAGTGTGTATGGACACTATATGGCATTATACATCTGGTCACTATATGGCATTGTGTATATGGGCACTATATGGCATTATACGACTGAGCACTGTAAGGCATAGTTTGTATGGACACTATATGGCATTATATGTCTGAGCACTGTATGACATTATATGTCTGAGCACTGTATGACATTCTTATGGACACTATATGGCATTATACGTCTGGTCAGTATATGACATAGTGTGTATGGACACTATATAGCATTATACGTCTGGTCAGTATATGGCATTGTGTGTATGGACACTATATGGCATTATACGTCTGGTCAGTATATGACATAGTGTGTATGGACACTATATGGCATTATACATCTGTTCACTATATGGCATTGTGTGTATGGACACTATATGGCATTACACGTCTGAGCACTGTATGACATTATATGTCTGAGCACTGTATGACATTATATGTCTGAGCACTGTATGACATTCTTATGGACACTATATGGCATTATACGTCTGGTCAGTATATGACATAGTGTGTATGGACACTATATAGCATTATACGTCTGGTCAGTATATGGCATTGTGTGTATGGACACTATATGGCATTATACGTCTGGTCAGTATATGGCATTGTGTGTATGGACACTATATAGCATTACATGTCTGGTCAGTATATGGCATTGTGTGTATGGACACTATATAGCATTACATGTCTGGTCAGTATATGGCATTGTGTGTATGGACACTATATGGCATTATACGACTGGTCAGTATATGGCATTGTGTGTATGGACACTATATGGCATTACACGTCTGGTCAGTATATGACATAGTGTGTATGGACACTATATAGCATTATACGTCTGGTCAGTATATGGCATTGTGTGTATGGACACTATATGGCATTATACATCTGTTCACTATATGGCATTGTGTGTATGGACACTATATGGCATTACACGTCTGGTCAGTATATGGCATTGTGTGTATGGACACTATATGGCATTATACATCTGGTCACTATATGGCATTGTGTATGGACACTATATGGCATTACACGTCTGGTCAGTATATGGCATTGTGTGTATGGACACTATATGGCATTATACATCTGGTCACTATATGGCATTGTGCATATGGGCACTATATGGCATTATACGTCTGAGCACTGTAATGCATAGTTTGTATGGACACTATATGGCATTATACATCAGGGCACTGTAGGTCATTGTGTATATAAACACTATTTGGCATTATAGTGGGGTCACTGGAGCTTGCATTCACATAAGCAGGGCTTAATTAGGCAGCAGCTGAAAAGTCTCTGCGATTGCTGTGCTTCCAATCTCTATGGTACAGGGTAACTAGCTGAATATGGTTACAGACCTGGCGCTTGAGTTGCCTTCACACTTATTTAAGGTAGGGAAGACTCTAAACTAAATGTATCATTTCTTAAAACTATTTATTACAAATATCAAAAACATGATTTAAAAATGAGAACATAAAAATATATTAGATTCCACCTCACTAAAACTAGCACTAATTGCAGTATTGCTCTCTATTATATGAGGACTTTATATTGGCACTATGCTGGCACTGTATGGCATTACTTGGTTACTATACGCAGCCTTTATTTATAGCAATTACCTGGCGGTATACGGCCCTGTCTGGGCGCTTGATGACAATATCTATGTCTGTACAGTATATTCTACTTGCATAGTACTTGTCACCTTCTGTGCAATGCATTATTAATCTGAGCACCGCATACAATATTTATTAGCACCGCATGGCGGTATGATTCTGTAACTTTATGTGCTATATTGGATTGTTTATGGCCTTTACCAACATACTATGTAAACACTCTATGGCAGTATTATTTGAGCTTTATATGACTTTGGAGCTTTCTTTAAGCCATGGCGGTATTATTCCATCATTATTACCTCTACACCCAATGGAGACATTATTTAGATGGGGATTGGATGTGATGATTTCCCATATGGCGGCATTATTTATTCAGTATGTACAGTATGTGGGTATTATTTGTGGTGTATATGATATTATTACCTGAGCTCTGTATAAAGGCGATAGTCTCCTGATGGAGGTATGATCCAGAAAGGGAGTATGGTGGTATATATGTGATCACTTCTTTATATGGCAATATTATTGGGCCAATGTATATTGGTAATTTTTGAGCAATTTGTGGCATTTGAGCAGATAATTCTTCCAAAAATAGCAAATGGATTTAACCTATATCCTATTAATGAAATGGTATAAGACCATTTATAAGACCCCGCGCAGCACCGTCAGCAAAAATAAGAAAAGGCTATGACGACAATGGAAAAATGTCTGAAAGGGGTTACATTTTGCAAAAATAAGTCAAATTTTAGCTGATAAATTTCTTAGACTTGAGAACTTGGCCAAAGAAAGTTATTGATAAAGGCCAGGGGTAAAGGGGAAAACTTCCTAAAGTCTAGGAAAAAGTATTAATACTTCACATATTGTGTTAATACAGCGCCATCTGGTGGCTGAATTATGCAATACACATTGAATGATAAAACTTAATACTGCGCCATCTGGTGGCTAAACTATGCAATACGTATTGAATAATGAAATTGTGTTAATACTGCGCCATCTAGTGGCTGAACTATGCAATTGAACAATAAGAAAACTAGATAAAGTCCATGTTTTGTTCAGTGAAATGAAAATTATCTAATACTGTTTCTGCTACAAGTATTTTAAGTAGTTTCACCAATGTAACATTTAATTATTAATTATTGATCATCTTTATTAGCAAATAACAGCCATGTAATTAATAAATAACACAAAAAATCTGCATATTCATATTCTCCACAATATAATAATATTAATAATATTAATTAATTTAATATGAAAATTAATACAATCTAATAATATACTATAATAATGATGTAATATATTATTGATGTTAATAATAATAAATACATTAATAATATATTTGATTATTATACTATATGAATTATATTGTATAACAATAATATTATTATTATTATTATTATTAATAATAATAACAATAAATATTTATATTATATTATTTTATTATTATAGTATTTTAGTTATTATATTGTATAATAATATTATTATACAATATGAATAATATACTATAATAAAAATAATATATTATTAATGTTTTTATTATTATTATTATTATTATGATTATGATTATTTATTATTATTATTATTATTATTATTCCCCACAATAAATATGTATAGGATTCCTCTAAATAATATCCCAAACCACTAAATATGTAATAAATCATTCTTAAAAGTTTGTCCAATTTGGAAACATATTATTTAATTTTAAAATCCAAAATGGCTCCACCAATAGGGAGGCTCACCGAAACGCGCATTGGGGGAGGACGGTACATACAGGAGCATCTCCATGAATTAGAAGATCATCAAAAAGTGAATTTATTTCAGTTATTCAATCCATAAAGTGACCACATCTATTATATAGAGTCATTACACACAGAGGGATCTAGATCATGTGTTTATTTCTGTTAATGTTGATGATTAATGATAACCCAAAGGTCATGAAGGGTAAAAACACCACGCTGCCGTATTCCACCAGACATCAAAGGGTGAATATAATATTGATTTATCAGTCAACGCGTTTCAACGTGTTGAAACATGGCAATATGATATTGATTTGTCCTGAGGAAGAGGCCAAGGAGCCCTGAAACACAATGACTGATAAATCAATATTATATTTCCCCTTTGATGTCTGGTGGAATACGGCAGCACGGTGTTTAACCCTTCATCCTCCCTACTTTAATTTTCTGAGATAATGACCTTTGGATTTTCATTAATCATCAACATTAACAGAAATAAACACTGAGGAGCCGGAGTGGAACACAAATGGAATGAAGTGCAGCAGAAGGATGGTTCTGCCCCTTGGGTATGATGCAGCCGACCCAGGCGATAATGAATGCCTGCGCTGTGGCCAGTGTCCTGGACGGTGTGTCGGCCCCCCATCACAGATGTCCTATAGATGGCGTTATGGGCTTCTTCACACTCCAGTGTAATTGTAATTTACACGATGTCTTATAGGTGTTTTGGGACGAACTTGCAGACACACAAACAGAGACTGGATAGGGCTTTTATATAGTAGATTCCCTCATATGTCTCTAGTATTTAAATTTAAAATTTAAAATTACTCCCTCTATAGAAGTGGTAACTGGAGAAAAAAATGTTTATGGATGATCGATTTTAAACACAGGAAAAACTACTCATACAGGAAGAAATCTGCTGGCAAATACCTCAGCAGCACTTCCATCATACAGTCTCTTTGATAATACTCGTCTTCAGTGTTGCCCACTGACCCTATGTATGGTCAGTTCTGGCACTACCCTGATGGTAGAGTGGTCTATGTCAGTGATCTCCAACCAGTCGCTCTCAGCTACTGAATAACTACAACTCTCAGCATGAAAACTACAATCATTTTTTGTTATCTCCCCACAGGTCTTATGTGAAGAATTGACTGCAGACAAGTTCTTTCCTGTCCTGCACATGAAGGTGACGACATAATTTCTAGGTTTTTCTCCTAAGCCTTATAATTCTTGTCCATAGGAGCAGTATTATAGTAGTTATATTCCTGCATGTAGGGGCAGTATTATAGTAGTTATATTCTTGTACATAGGAGCAGTATTATAGTAGTTATATTCCTGCATGTAGGGCAGTATTATAGTAGTTATATTCTTGTATATAGGGGCAGTATTATAGTAGTTATACTCTTGTACATAGGAGCAGTATTATAGTAGTTATATTCCTGCATGTAGGGGCAGTATTATAGTAGTTATATTCTTGTATATAGGAGCAGTATTATAGTAGTTATATTCTTGTATATAGGAGCAGTATTATAGTAGTTATATTCTTGTACATAGGGGCAGTATTATAGTAGTTATATTCTTGTATATAGGGCAGTATTATAGTAGTTATATTCTTGTATATAGGAGCAGTATTATAGTAGTTATATTCTTGTATATAGGAGCAGTATTATAGTAGTTATATTCTTGTATATAGGAGCAGTATTATAGTAGTTATATTCTTGTATATAGGGCAGTATTATAGTAGTTATATTCTTGTACATAGGAGCAGTATTATAGTAGTTATACTCTTGTACATAGGAGCAGTATTATAGTAGTTATATTCCTGCATGTAGGGCAGTATTATAGTAGTTATATCTTGTACATAGGGCAGTATTATAGTAGTTATATTCTTGTATATAGGGAGCAGTATTATAGTAGTTATATTCTTGTATATAGGGGCAGTATTATAGTAGTTATATTCTTGTATATAGGGAGCAGTATTATAGTAGTTATATTCTTGTATATAGGAGCAGTATTATAGTAGTTATATTCTTGTATATAGGAGCAGTATTATAGTAGTTATATTCTTGTACATAGGAGCAGTATTATAGTTGTTATATTCTTGTATATAGGGGCAGTATTATAGTAGTTATATTCTTGTATATAGGAGCAGTATTATAGTAGTTATATTCTTGTATATAGAGGCAGTATTATAGTAGTTATATTCTTGTATATAGGAGCAGTATTATAGAAGTTATATTCTTGTATATAGGGGCAGTATTATAGTAGTTATATTCTTGTATATAGGAGCAGTATTATAGAAGTTATATTCTTGTATATAGGGCAGTATTATAGTTGTTATATTCTTGTATATAGGGGCAGTATTATAGTAGTTATATTCTTGTATATAGAGGCAGTATTATAGTAGTTATATTCTTGTATATAGGAGCAGTATTATAGAAGTTATATTCTTGTATATAGGGGCAGTATTATAGTAGTTATATTCTTGTATATAGGAGCAGTATTATAGTAGTTATATTCTTGTATATAGGAGCAGTATTATAGTAGTTATATTCTTGTATATAGAGGCAGTATTATAGTAGTTATATTCTTGTATATAGGGGCAGTATTATAGTAGATATATTCTTGTATATAGGGCAGTATTATAGTAGTTATATTCTTGTATATAGGGGCAGTATTATAGAAGTTATATTCTTGTATATATGGGCAGTATTATAGTAGTTATATTCTTGTATATAGAGGCAGTATTATAGTAGTTATATTCTTGTATATAGGAGCAGTATTATAGTAGTTATATTCTTGTATATAGGGGCAGTATTACAGTAGTTATATTCTTGTATATAGGAGCAGTATTATAGTAGTTATATTCTTGTATATAGGGGCAGTATTATAGTAGTTATTCTTGTATATAGGAGCAGTATTATAGTAGTTATATTCTTGTATATAGGAGCAGTATTATAGTAGTTATATTCTTGTATATAGGGCAGTATTATAGTAGTTATATTCTTGCATATAGGGGCAGTATTATAGTAGTTATATTCTTGCATATAGGGAGCAGTATTATAGTAGTTATATTCTTGTATATAGGGCAGTATTATAGTAGTTATATTCTTGCATATAGGGGCAGTATTATAGAGTCGCCGAGAGGAGATGGAAAAAGTCTCACACCCCTGAGCACTTTGCTCTGTTCAAGCAATCCATCACTGACTTCAAGACGGCACTCGCTACCGCCAAGCAAGTGTTCTTCTCATCCCTTATAACCTCTCTGTCCCGCAACCCCAAACAGCTCTTCAAAACTTTCAACTCCTTACTTCGCCCACCTGCTCCTCCCCCTTCTCCCCTCATCTCTGCTGAAGACTTTGCGACCTTCTTCAAGGAGAAGATCGACAAGATCAGAAGCAGCTTCGGTCCACTATCCCCACACCTCCCCTTCCCACCTACACTGCCCTCCTCCTCCATCAGCCACTTCCCCCCATAACTGAAGACCAACTCTCCTCCCTCCTGTCAAAATCACACCTCACCACCAGCGCCCACGACCCGCTCCCATCCCACCTCATTCCGAACCATAACTCCATTTTCATCCCAGCCCTCACCCACCTCTTTAACCTTTCACTTAGCACTGGTGCCTTCCCCTCAGCCTTCAAACACGCCCTAATCACGCCCATCCTAAAAAAAAACCTCACTTGACCCTACCTCTGTCTCTAACTATCGCCCCATATCTCTTCTCCCATTCGCCTCTAAGCTACTTGAACAACACGTCCACTCCGAACTGTCCTCTCACCTCTCCTCGTGCTCCCACCTCGACCGCCTACAGTCCGGCTTCCGACCCCTCCATTCCACCGAAACAGCCCTGACCAAAGTCACCAACGACCTACTGACCACCAAGAACAAACACCACTACTCCATCCTCCTCCTCCTTGACCTGTCTGCCGCCTTCGACACGGTTGACCACTCCCTTCTTCTCCGGATCCTGGAATCTCTTGGCATCACCCACCTTGCCCTCTCCTGGATCTCCTCATACCTAGCGGACCGGACCTTCAGCGTCTCCCACTCCCACACCTCCTCCTCACCCTACCCCCTTTCTGTCGGAGTCCCCCAAGGTTCGGTCCTGGGACCCCTACTTTTCTGCATTTACACTCTCGGCCTAGGGCAACTCATTGAGTCCCATGGCCTCCAGTACCACCTCTACGCCGACGACACCCAAATCTACCTGTCCGGCCCTGACATCACCTCCCTACTCTCGAAAATCCCACAATGCCTTTCCGCCATCTCATCCTTCTTCTCTGCTCGCTTCCTTAAACTCAACATGGACAAAACTGAATTCATAGTCTTCCCCCCAAGAATTTCCACCCCACCTCCTAACCTATCCATCTGCATCAATGACTGCGCCCTCTCCCCAGTCCCCCAAGCCAAGTGCCTCGGGGTAATCCTTGACTCCTTCCTATCCTTCAAACCCCACATCGAGGCCCTCACCACATCCCTCCGGCTCCAGCTCAAGAACATCTCACGGATCCGCTCCTTCCTCACCCACGACACCGCTAAAACACTCATCCATGCTCTTATCATCTCCCGCCTTGACTACTGTAACCTCCTTCTCAATGGCCTCCCGGCTAACTCCCTCACATCTCTCCAGTCTATCCTCAACTCCACTGCCCGACTCATCTATATGTCCTCCCGCTACTCCCCTGTCTCCCCCCTCTGCCAAGCCCTTCACTGGCTCCCCGCCTCCAAGAGATCCCAATTCAAAACACTAAACATGGCGTACAAAGCCATACACAACCTGGCCCCACCATACATCTCCGACCTAGTCTCCCGATACCTACCCTCACGCAACCTCCGCTCCTCCCAAGAACTCCTCCTCTGCTCCCCCCTCATCACTTCTTCGCACAACCGAGTCCAGGACTTCTCCCGGGCATCTGCCTTACTCTGGAACTCCCTGCCCGAACACGTCAGACACTCTCCTACCGTGAGAAGCTTCAAGTGTCACCTGAAGGCTCACTTGTTCCGTCAAGCCTACAACCTGCCATGAGACCCAGGAGACCGCCCCATACCTGACATTCCCCCATCCTACTGTATCCTAACCCGCCCCTCATAGACTGTGAGCCCTCGTGGACAGGGTCCCTGCCCCTCCTGTACCTGTACGTCCTGATCGCCTAGATTTAGTGTACTTGTTCTTGTCTCCCTCATCCTCATGTAAAGCGCCATGGAACCTAATGGCGCTATATAAATAAATAATAATAATAATAATAATAATAGTTATATTCTTGTATATAGGGGCAGTATTATAGTAGTTATATTCTTGTATATAGGAGCAGTATTATAGTAGTTATATTCTTGTATATAGGGGCAGTATTATAGTAGTTATATTCTTGTATATAGGAGCAGTATTATAGTAGTTATATTCTTGTATATAGGAGCAGTATTATAGTAGTTATATTCTTGTATATAGGAGCAGTATTATAGTAGTTATATTCTTGTATATAGGGGAAGTATTATAGTAGTTATATTCTTGTATATAGGGGCAGTATTATAGTAGTTATATTCTTGTATATAGGAGCAGTATTATAGTAGTTATATTCTTGTGTATAGGAGCAGTATTATAGTAGTTACATTCTTGTATATAGGGGCAGTATTATAGTAGTTATATTCTTGTATATAGGAGCAGTATTATAGTAGTTATATTCTTGTATATAGGAGCAGTATTATCGTAGTTATATTCTTGTATATGGGGGCAGTATTATAGTAGTTATATTCTTGTATATAGGAGCAGTATTATAGTAGTTATATTCTTGTATATAGGAGCAGTATTATAGTAGTTATATTCTTGTATATAGGGGCAGTATTATAGTAGTTATATTCTTGTATATAGGAGCAGTATTATAGTAGTTATATTCTTGTACATAGGGGCAGTATTATAGTAGTTATATTCTTGTACATAGGGGCAGTATTATAGTAGTTATAGTCTTGTATATAGGGGCAGTATTTTAGTAGTTATATTCTTGTATATAGGGGCAGTATTATAGTAGTTATATTCTTGTACATAGGAGCAGTATTATAGTAGTTATATTCTTGTATATAGGGGCAGTATTATAGTAGTTATATTCTTGTATATAGGGGCAGTATTATAGTAGTTATATTCTTGTATATAGGGGCAGTATTGTAGTAGCTATATTCCTGTATATAGGTGCAGTATTATAGTAGTTATATTCTTGTATATAGGAGCAGTATTATAGTAGTTATGTTCCTGTATATAGGGGCAGTATCATAGTAGTTATATTCCTGTATATAGGGGCAGTATTAAAGTAGCTATATTCCTGTATATAGGGTGTGAGACATGCCGGCGCTATAGCACGTGGCTGGCATGACTCACGTGACCGGCGGTAATGTGGGATTGCTAAACCCTGCAGCATGCACAGGGTAAGTGCAGGTTGGCTCGGTAGCAGCACACACGGGGTTAACTGCTGCTGCTGAAAGCTGAGGTTTGTGTGAAGGAGTGATTACAAAACTCACTGGATTGCACCTGTGAGGAGAGCCAGTCTTCCACAAGCCTGCAAAGGTGCAGGACCATGAGATGGGTCTGAGAGCCTGGATGAGACACTGCAGAGCCGCAGTGTGAGAGGTACTGTTTGAACCTCTCTGTGTGAGGTTGCTGGAAGCAGCGAGGAGCGGCCCCTGAAGGAAGGGGACCGGAATGCTCTTTTGGACTATTGTTTTTTTGTCTCTTCTGTTGGTGGAATAAAACCTGTGTGCAGTGACCCGTGGTGCCCGGATCCCTTGTCTTCGCCGTGCCGCCGCTACCTCACAAGGGGCAGTATTATTATAGTAGTTATATTCCTGTATATAGGGGACGTATTATAGTAGTTATGTTCTTGTATATAGGTGCAGTATTATAGTAGTTATATTCCTGTGTATAGGAGCAGTATTATAGTAGTTATGTTTCTGTATATAGGGGCAGTATCATAGTAGTTATATTCCTGTACATAGGGGCAGTATCATAGTAGTTATATTCCTGTACATAGGGGCAGTATTTTAGTAGCTATATTCCTGTATATAGGGGACGTATTATAGTAGTTATATTCCTGTATATAGGAGCAGTATTATAGTAGTTATATTCTTGTATATAGGGCAGTATTATAGTAGTTATATTCTTGTACATAGGGGCAGTATTATAGTAGTTATATTCTTGTATATAGGAGCAGTATTATAGTAGTTATATTCTTGTACATAGGAGCAGTATTATAGTAGGTATATTCTTGTACATAGGAGCAGTATTATAGTAGTTATATTCTTGTATATAGGGGCAGTATTATAGTAGTTATAGTCTTGTATATAGGAGCAGTATTATAGTAGTTATATTCTTGTATATAGGAGCAGTATTATAGTAGTTATATTCTTGTATATAGGAGCAGTATTATCTTATATATAAAACCCCAAGGCCACTTCCTGAAAAGGCGAAGGCCACTTCCGTGATGGCCTTCGCCCAGGGGCTGGTGACGTCAGCCAGTGCAGGGCCCCCCTGCTACAGGCAGCGGCACAGGAACGTTCCGATCTCGGAAGTTCCGTGTGCCCTCCAGCCACTCCCCTCCACCCTCTTCCCACCACACATACTGCGCGTCTATAGAGGAGGGAGGGTGGGACTTCCTCTCCTGCAGCTCTGCCCGCCCCTCCTCTCCTGCTACAGTACAGCTGATTCCCGGCCCGTGGTGAGTCTGCCCTGCCGGCTCCAGCAGCCTCTGCCCTACCAGCTCCAGCTGCCTCTGCCCTGGCCTCTGCCCTCCAGCCTCCTCTGCCCTGGCCTCTGCCCTCCAGCCTCCTCTGCCCTGGCCTCTGCCCTCCAGCCTCCTCTGCCCTGGCCTCTGCCCTCCAGCCTCCTCTGCTCTGGCCTCTGCCCTCCAGCCTCCTCTGCCCTAGCCTCTGCCCTCCAGCCTCCTCTGCCCTGGCCTCTGCCCTCCAGCCTCCTCTGCCCTGGCCTCTGCCCTCCAGCCTCCTCTGCCCTGGCCTCTACCCTCCAGCCTCCTCTGCCCTGCCCTCTGCCCTGGCCTCTGCCCTCCAGCCTCCTCTGCCCTGGCCTCTGCCCTTCAGCCTCCTCTGCCCTGGCCTCTGCCCTCCAGCCTCCTCTGCCCTGGCCTCTGCCCTCCAGCCTCCTCTGCCCTGGCCTCTGCCCTCCAGCCTCCTCTGCCCTGGCCTCTGCCCTCCAGCCTCCTCTGCCCAGGCCTCTGCCCTCCAGCCTCCTCTGCCCTCCAGCCTCCTCTGCCCTGGCCTCTACCCTCCAGCCTCCTCTGCCCTGCCCTCTGCCCTGGCCTCTGCCCTCCAGCCTCCTCTGCCCTGGCCTCTGCCCTTCAGCCTCCTCTGCCCTGGCCTCTGCCCTCCAGCCTCCTCTGCCCTGGCCTCTGCCCTCCAGCCTCCTCTGCCCTGGCCTCTGCCCTCCAGCCTCCTCTGCCCTGGCCTCTGCCCTCCAGCCTCCTCTGCCCAGGCCTCTGCCCCCCAGCCTCCTCTGCCCTCCAGCCTCCTCTGCCCTCCAGCCTCCTCTGCCCTGGCCTCTGCCCTCCAGCCTCCTCTGCCCTGGCATCTGCCCTCCAGCCTCTTCTGCCCTCCCCTCTGCCCTGGCCTCTGCCCTCCAGCCTCCTCTGCCCTGGCCTCTGCCCTCCAGCCTCCTCTGCCCTGGCCTCTGCCCTCCAGCCTCCTCTGCCCTGGCCTCTGCCCTCCAGCCTCCTCTCCCAGTCCTCTGCCCTGCTCTCCCAGTCCTCTGCCCTCCTGCCTCCGCTCTCCTCTCCCAGTCCTCTGCCCTCCAGCCTCCACTCGCTTCTCCCTGTCCTCTGCCCTCCAGTCTCCGCTCTACTCTCCCTGTCCTCTGCCCTCCAGCCTCCGCCCTCCTCTGCCCTCCAGCCTCCGCTCTCCTCTCCCTGTCCTCTGCCCTCCAGCCTCCACTCTCCTCTCCCTGTCCTCTGCCCTCCACCCTCCAGCCTCCGCTCTGCTCTCCCTGTCCTCTGCCCTCCAGCCTCCGCTCCCCTCTCCCTGTCCTCTGCCTTCCAGCCTTCGCTCTCCTCTCCCTGTCCTCTGCCCTCCAGCCTTCGCTCTCCTCTCCCTGTCCTCTGCCCTCCAGCCTCCGCTCTCCTCTCCCTGTCCTCTGCCCTCCAGCCTCCTCTCTCCTCTTCCTGTCCTCTGCCCTCCAGCCTCCGCTCTCCTCTCCCTGTCCTCTAGCCTCCGCTCTCCTCTCCCTGTCCTCTGCCCTCCAGCTTCCGCTCTCCTCTCCCTCTCCTCTACCCTCCACCTCCCACTCTCCTCTCCCTGTCCTCCGCCCTCCAGCCTCCACTCGCTTCTCCCTGTCCTCTGCCCTCCAGCCTCCGCTCTACTCTCCCTGTCCTCTGCCCTCCAGCCTCCGCCCTCCTCTGCCCTCCAGCCTCCGCTCTCCTCTCCCTGTCCTCTGCCCTCCAGCCTCCGCTCTCCTCACCCCTCCATATGCAATGTACAGTATGTGTGTATATGTGTGTATGTACGCACTTCCGTCACTTTGTCCACACTTCCCTCAACTTTGTACACACACTCCGCTATACTTACCACCGGCCCTGCGTCCGCTGCCTGGATCCTCAGTCGACATGTCGCTGCCCCCAAACTACTGGATCCAATATAGCGTCCAAGATGTCTCGCAAAACTACCCGGACAACATATTGGATCCAGTCGTCCGGGGGCGCCGACATGTCGACTCAGGATCCAGGCGGCGGGGAAGACGCAGGGTCGGTGGTAAGTATAGCGGAGTGTATGTGTGTGCTTACCACTCTGCCCACGGCGCTGCGCTGACCACTCTGCCCACGGCGCTGCGCTGACCACTCTGCCCACGGCGCTGCGCTGACCACTCTGCCCACGGCGCTGCGCTGACCACTCTGCCCACGGCGCTGCACTGACCACTCTGCCCACGGCGCTGCACTGACCACTCTGCCCACGGCGCTGCACTGACCACTCTGCCCACGGCGCTGCGCTGACCACTCTGCACACGGCGCTGCGCTGACCAATCTCACCGCACTCACTGCTAACCACTGAGCCACCCCACTCACTGCTAACCACTGAGCCACTGCACTCACTGCTAACCACTGAGCCACCGCACTCACTGCTAACCACTGAGCCACCGCACTCACTGCTAACCACTGAGCCACCGCACTCACTGCTAACCACTGAGCCACCGCACTCACTGCTAACCACTGAGCCACCGCACTCACTGCTAACCACTGAGCCACCGCACTCACTGCTAACCACTGAGCCACCGCACTCACTGCTAACCACTGAGCCACCGCACTCACTGCTAACCACTGAGCCACCGCACTCACTGCTAACCACTGAGCCACCGCACTCACTGCTAACCACTGCGCCACCGCACTCACTGCTAACCACTGCGCCACCGCACTCACTGCTAACCACTGCGCCACCGCACTCACTGCTAACCACTGCGCCACCGCACTCACTGCTAACCACTGAGCCACCGCACTCACTGCTAACCACTGAGCCACCGCACGCAGTACTGACCACTGAGCCACCGCGCAGTGCTAACCACTGAGCCACTGCGCAGTGCTACCCACTGAGCCACCTCGCAGTGCTAACCACTGAGCCACCTCTATAACACACAATTAATTTCACCGCACTCCCCTAACTATTACTAAATAAACTATATATGGATTCTAGACTACCCGATTCTTTAGAATCGGGCTGCCATCTAGTAGTAATTATATTTTTGTATATAGGAGCAGTATTATAGTAGTTATATTCTTGTATATAGGGGTAGTATTATAGTAGTTATATTCTTGTACATTGGGGCAGTATTATAGTAGTTATATTCTTGTATATAGGAGCAGTATTATAGTAGTTATATTCTTGTATATAGGGGCAGTATTATAGTAGTTATATTCTTGTATATAGGAGCAGTATTATAGTAGTTATATTCTAGTACATAGGAGCAATATTATAGTAATTATATTCTTGTATATAGGAGCAGTATTATAGTAGTTATATTCTTGTATATAGGAGCAGTATTATCTTATACATAAAACCCGAAGGCCACTTCCGCCCAAAATCCGCTCAACTTCCGTGATGGCCTCCGTCCTGTGTCAAACACCGGAACCGGAAGCACCAGACCCACAGAGCCCCAGCTACCGGCCTCGCACAGAGCCCCGTCTGCGCCCACCCACATCCGGCCACAGCCCTGCAGCTCACCGCCCACTCTCCATCAGGGACCGCCATGCCGCCACTGGGTCCGCACACAGCCTGGTGTGCGCCCATCAACATGAGGGAACCAGCCCGGACCGGCCCACACTCCGGTGTGCGGCCTCCGCCGGCAACGCTCCCCCGCCACCTCGGGGGGCCACACAACCTCTGGGGGTACCCGCGCGCCTGGAGAGGAGGGAGGGTGGGACTTTCTGTCCTGCAGCTCTGCCCGCCTCTCCTCTCCTCCTACACCCGACGCGCGGCGCGGTGAGTCTGCCCTCCAGCCTCAGCCTGTGCCCGCCGGCTCCGCTGCAGCCTGTGCTCCCTCCAGCCTGTGCCCCCTCCAGCCTGTGCCCCCTCCAGCCTGTGCCCCCTCCAGCCTGTGCCCCCTCCAGCCTGTGCCCCCTCCAGCCTGTGTCCTGTGCCCCCTCCAGCCTGTGCCCCCTCCAGCCTGTGCCCCTCCAGCCTGTGCCCCCTCCAGCCTGTGCCCCCTCCAGCCTGTGCCCCCTCCAGCCTGTGCCCCCTCCAGCCTGTGCCCCCTCCAGCCTGTGCCCTGTGCCCCCTCCAGCCTGTGCCCTGTGCCCCCTCCAGCCTGTGCCCTGTGCTCCCTCCAGCCTGTGCCCTGTGCCCCCTTCAGCCTGTGCCCCCTTCAGCCTGTGCCCCCTTCAGCCTGTGCCCCCTCCAGCCTGTCCTCCCTTTAGCCTCTGCCCCCTCCAGCCTCTGCCCCCTCCAGCCTGTGCCCTGTGCCCCCTCCTGCCTCTGCCCCCTCCTGCCTCTGCCCCCTCCAGCCTGTGCCCCCTCCAGCCTGTGCCCCCTCCAGCCTGTGCCCCTTCCAGCCTGTGCCCCTTCCAGCCTGTGCCCCTTCCAGCCTGTGCCCCCTCCAGCCTGTGCCCCCTCCAGCCTGTGCCCCCTCCAGCCTGTGCCCCCTCCAGCCTGTGCCCCCTCCAGCCTCTGCCCCCTCCAGCCTCCAGCTGTCCTCTGCCCCCTCCAGCCGTCCTCTGCCCCCTCCACCCTCCAGCCGTCCTCTGCCCCCTCCACCCTCCAGCCGTCCTCTGCCCCCTCCACCCTCCAGCCGTCCTCTGCCCCCTCCACCCTCCAGCCGTCCTCTGCCCCCTCCACCCTCCAGCCGTCCTCTGCCCTCTCCAGCCGTCCTCTGCCCCCTCCAGCCGTCCTCTGCCCTCTCCAGCCGTCCTCTGCCCCCTCCAGCCGTCCTCTGCCCTCTCCAGCCGTCCTCTGCCCTCTCCAGCCGTCCTCTGCCCTCTCCAGCCGTCCTCTGCCCTCTCCAGCCGTCCTCTGCCCTCTCCAGCCGTCCTCTGCCCTCTCCAGCCGTCCTCTGCCCTCTCCACCCTCCAGCCGTCCTCTCCACCCTCCAGCCGTCCTCTGCACTCTCCACCCTCCAGCCGTCCTCTGCACTCTCCACCCTCCAGCCATCCTCTGCCCCCTCCACCCTCCAGCCGTCCTCTGCCCCCTCCACCCTCCAGCCGTCCTCTGCCCCCTCCACCCTCCAGCCGTCCTCTGCCCCCTCCAGCCGTCCTCTGCCCCCTCCAGCCGTCCTCTGCCCCCTCCAGCCGTCCTCTGCCCCCTCCAGCCGTCCTCTGCCCCCTCCAGCCGTCCCGTGCCCCCTCCAGCCGTCCCGTGCCCCCTCCAGCCGTCCCGTGCCCCCTCCAGCCGTCCTCTGCCCCCTCCAGCCGTCCCCTGCCCCCTCCATCCGTCCCCTGCCCCCTCCATCCGTCCCCTGCCCCCTCCAGCCGTCCCCTGCCCTCTCCAGTCGTCCGGGGGTGGCCACATGTTGACTCAGGATCCAGGCGCCGGAGAAGACGCAGGGTCGGTGGTAAGTATAGCGGTATGTGTGTGTGTGTGTGTTGTGTGTGCGTGTCTGTGTGTTGTATGTATGTGCCACTCTGCCCACGCCGCTGCGCTGACCACACTGCCCACGCCGCTGCGCTGACCACACTGCCCACGCCGCTGCGCTGACCACTCTGCCTACGCCGCTGCGCTCACCACTCTGCCCACGCCGCTGCGCTGACCAATCTCACCGCACTCACTGCTAACCACTGAGCCACCGCACTCACTGCTAACCACTGAGCCACCGCGCACAGTGCTAGCCATTGAGCCACCACATACTCTGCTACCCACAGAGCCGCCTGTATACACACAATTAATTTCACCGCACTTCCCTAACTATTCGTAAATAAACTATATATGGATTCTAGACTACCCAATTCTTTAGAATCGGGCTGCCATCTAGTAGTAGTTATATTCTTGTATATAGGAGCAGTATTATAGTAGTTATATGCTTGTATATAGGAGCAGTATTATAGTAGTTATATTCTTGTATATAGGAGCAGTATTATAGTAGTTATATTTTTGTATATAGGAGCAGTATTATAGTAGTTATATTCTTGTACATAGGGGTAGTATTATAGTAGTTATATTCTTGTACATTGGGGCAGTATTATAGTAGTTATATTCTTGTACATTGGGGCAGTATTATAGTAGTTATATTCTTGTACATACGGACAGTATTATAGTAGTTATATTCTTGTATATAGGAGCAGTATTATAGTAGTTATATTTCTGTATATAGGGGCAGTATTATAGTAGTTATATTCCTGTATATAGGGGCATTATTATAGTAGTTATATTCCTGTATATAGAAGCAGTATTATAGTAGTTATATTCTTGTATAAAGGGGCAGTATTATAGTACTTATATTCTTGTACATAGGAGCAGTATTATAGTAGTTATATTCTTGTATATAGGGGCAGTATTATAGTAGTTATATTCTTGTATATAAGAGCAATATTATAGTAGTTATATTCTTGAATATAGGGGCAGTATTATAGTAGTTATATTCTTGTACATAGGGGCAGTATTATAGTACTTATTTTCTTGTATATAGGAACAGTATTATCTATTATATAATCACGAATGGGATTTTTGCCCCTTTTGAGACCGCACTCGCTGCGAGTCAATGTCGTCATGTGGATACGAACGAAGCATTGGCCGCGCAGCGGCCATTGCGAGCAGCTCTAAGGCGACTCGCTATGCCCGCGCAGCGGGCATGGCGAGTCGCCTTAGCAGCGCGAAGCATTGGCCGCGAAGCGGCCATTGCGAGTCACAGACTCGCTCTGCTAGAATCCCGATGCATTGTGCATCGGGCACCCATCTAGTAGTAGTTATATTCTTGTATATAGGAGCAGTATTATAGTAGTTATACTCTTGTACATAGGGGCAGTATTATAGTAGTTATATTCTTGTACATAGGGGCAGTATTATAGTAGTTTTATTCTTGTACATAGGGGCAGTATTATAGTAGTTATATTCATGTATATAGGAGCAGTATTATAGCAGTTATATTCTTGTACATAGGGGGCAGTATTATAGTAGTTATATTCTTGTATATAGGGGCAGTATTATAGTAGTTATATTCCTGTATATAGGAGCAGTATTATAGCAGTTATATTCTTGAACATAGGGGGCAGTATTATAGTAGTTATATTCTTGTATATAGGGGCAGTATTATAGTAGTTATATTCTTGTATATAAGAGCAGTATTATAGTAGTTATATTCTTGAATATAGGGGCAGTATTATAGTAGTTATATTCTTGTATATAGGGGCAGTATTATAGTAGTTATATTCTTGTATATAAGAGCAGTATTATAGTAGTTATATTCTTGTATATAGGGGCAGTATTATAGTACTTATTTTCTTGTATATAGGAGCAGTATGATAGTAGTTATATTCTTGTATATAGGAGCAGTATTATAGTAGTTATACTCTTGTACATAGGGGCAGTATTATAGTAGTTATATTCTTGTACATAGGGGCAGTATTATAGTAGTTATATTCTTGTACATAGGGGCAGTATTATAGTAGTTATATTCATGTATATAGGAGCAGTATTATAGCAGTTATATTCTTGTATATAGGGGCAGTATTATAGTAGTTATATTCTTGTTCATAGGAGCAGTATTATAGTAGTTATATTCTTGTATATAGGGGCAGTATTATAGTAGTTATATTCTTGTATATAAGAGCAGTATTATAGTAGTTATATTCTTGAATATAGGGGCAGTATTATAGT
This sequence comes from Allobates femoralis, assembly GCA_033576535.1. Taxonomy (NCBI): domain Eukaryota; kingdom Metazoa; phylum Chordata; class Amphibia; order Anura; family Aromobatidae; genus Allobates; species Allobates femoralis. The sequence continues at coordinate 4,599,442 of JARQOC010000006.1, read as the reverse complement.
AGTTATATTCTTGTATATAGGGGCAGTATTATAGTACTTATTTTCTTGTATATAGGAGCAGTATTATAGTAGTTATATTCTTGTATATAGGAGCAGTATTATAGTAGTTATACTCTTGTACATAGGAGCAGTATTATAGTAGTTATATTCTTGTACATAGGGGCAGTATTATAGTAGTTATATTCTTGTACATAGGAGCAGTATTATAGCAGTTATATTCTTGTACATAGGGGGCAGTATTATAGTAGTTATATTCTTGTATATAGGGGCAGTATTATAGTAGTTATATTCCTGTATATAGGGACAGTATTATAGTCGTTATATTCTTGTATATAGGAGCAGTAATATAGTAGTTATATTCTTGTATATAGGGGCAGTATTATAGTAGTTATATTCTTGTATATAGGGGCAGTATTATAGTAGTTATATTCTTGTACATAGGAGCAGTATTATAGTAGTTATACTAGATGGCAGCCCGATTCTAAAGAATCGGGTAGTCTAGAATCCATATATAGTTTATTTACGAATAGTTAGGGTAGTGCGGTGAAATTAATTGTGTGTATACAGGCGGCTCTGTGGGTAGCAGAGTATGTGGTGGTTCAATGGCTAGCACTGTGCGCGGTGGCTCAGTGGTTAGCAGTGAGTGCGGTGGCTCAGTGGTTAGCAGTGAGTGCGGTGAGATTGGTCAGCGCAGCGGCGTGGGCAGAGTGGTGAGCGCAGCGGCGTAGGCAGAGTGGTCAGCGCAGCGGCGTGGGCAGTGTGGTCAGTGCAGCGGCGTGGGCAGAGTGGTCAGCGCAGCGGCGTGGGCAGTGTGGTCAGTGCAGTGGCGTGGGCAGAGTGGTCAGCGCAGCGGCGTGGGCAGAGTGGTCAGCGCAGCGGCGTGGGCAGAGTGGCACATACATACAACACACAGACACGCACACACAACACACACACACACACATACCGCTATACTTACCACCGACCCTGCGTCTTCTCCGGCGCCTGGATTCTGAGTCAACATGTGGCCACCCCCGGACGACTGGAGAGGGCAGGGGACGGCTGGAGGGGGCAGGGGACGGCTGGAGGGAGGGGGCAGGGGACGGCTGGAGGGAGGGGGCAGGGGACGGCTGGAGGGGGCAGGGGACGGCTGGAGGGGGCAGGGGACGGCTGGAGGGGGCAGGGGACGGATGGAGGGGGCAGGGGACGGATGGAGGGGGCAGGGGACGGATGGAGGGGGCAGGGGACGGCTGGAGGGGGCAGGGGACGGCTGGAGGGGGCAGGGGACGGCTGGAGGGGGCACGGGACGGCTGGAGGGGGCAGAGGACGGCTGGAGGGGGCAGAGGACGGCTGGAGGGGGCAGAGGACGGCTGGAGGGTGGAGGGGGCAGAGGACGGCTGGAGGGTGGAGGGGGCAGAGGACGGCTGGAGGGTGGAGGGGGCAGAGGACGGCTGGAGGGTGGAGAGTGCAGAGGACGGCTGGAGGGTGGAGGGGGCAGAGGACGGCTGGAGGGTGGAGAGTGCAGAGGACGGCTGGAGGGTGGAGAGTGCAGAGGACGGCTGGAGGGTGGAGAGTGCAGAGGACGGCTGGAGGGTGGAGAGGACGGCTGGAGAGGGCAGAGGACGGCTGGAGAGGGCAGAGGACGGCTGGAGAGGGCAGAGGACGGCTGGAGAGGGCAGAGGACGGCTGGAGGGGGCAGAGGACGGCTGGAGGGGGCAGAGGACGGCTGGAGGGGGCAGAGGACGGCTGGAGGGGGCAGAGGACGGCTGGAGGGGGCAGAGGACGGCTGGAGGGTGGAGGGGGCAGAGGACGGCTGGAGGGTGGAGGGGGCAGAGGACGGCTGGAGGGTGGAGGGGGCAGAGGACGGCTGGAGGGTGGAGGGGGCAGAGGACGGCTGGAGGGTGGAGGGGGCAGAGGACGGCTGGAGGGTGGAGGGGGCAGAGGACGGCTGGAGGGGGCAGAGGACAGCTGGAGGCTGGAGGGGGCACAGGCTGGAGGGGGCAGAGGCTGGAGGGGGCAGAGGCTGGAGGGGGCACAGGCTGGAAGGGGCACAGGCTGGAAGGGGCACAGGCTGGAAGGGGCACAGGCTGGAGGGGGCACAGGCAGGCGGGGGCACAGGCAGGAGGGGGCACAGGCAGGAGGGGGCACAGGGCACAGGCTGGAGGGGGCAGAGGCTGGAGGGGGCAGAGGCTAAAGGGAGGACAGGCTGGAGGGGGCACAGGCTGGAGGGGGCACAGGCTGAAGGGGGCACAGGCTGAAGGGGGCACAGGCTGAAGGGGGCACAGGCTGAAGGGGGCACAGGGCACAGGCTGGAGGGAGCACAGGGCACAGGCTGGAGGGAGCACAGGGCACAGGCTGGAGGGGGCACAGGGCACAGGCTGGAGGGGGCACAGGGCACAGGCTGGAGGGGGCACAGGCTGGAGGGGCACAGGCTGGAGGGGGCACAGGCTGGAGGGGGCACAGGACACAGGCTGGAGGGGGCACAGGCTGGAGGGGGCACAGGCTGGAGGGGGCACAGGCTGGAGGGGGCACAGGCTGGAGGGAGCACAGGCTGCAGCGGAGCCGGCGGGCACAGGCTGAGGCTGGAGGGCAGACTCACCGCGCCGCGCGTCGGGTGTAGGAGGAGAGGAGGGGCGGGCAGAGCTGCAGGACAGAAAGTCCCACCCTCCCTCCTCTCCAGGCGCGCGGGTACCCCCAGAGGTTGTGTGGCCCCCCGAGGTGGCGGGGGAGCGTTGCCGGCGGAGGCCGCACACCGGAGTGTGGGCCGGTCCGGGCCGGTTCCCTCATGTTGATGGGCGCACACCAGGCTGTGTGCGGACCCAGTGGCGGCATGGCGGTCCCTGATGGAGAGTGGGCGGTGAGCTGCAGGGCTGTGGGCCGGATGTGGGTGGGCGCAGACGGGGCTCTGTGCGAGGCCGGTGGCTGGGGCTCTGTGGGTCTGGTGCTTCCGGTTCCGGTGTTTGACACAGGACGGAGGCCATCACGGAAGTTGAGCGGATTTTGGGCGGAAGTGGCCTTCGGTTTTATGAAGATCTGTATATAGGGCGTATTATACTAGTATATTCTTGTAATAGGGGCAGTATTATAATATTATTTCTTGTATATAGGGCAGTATTATAGTAGTTATTTCTTGTATATAGGGCAGTATTATAGTAGTTATATTCTTGTATATAGGAGCAGTATTATAGTAGTTATATTCTTGTATATAGGAGCAGTATTATAGTAGTTATATTCTTGTAATAGGGCAGTATTATAGTAGTTATATTCTTGTACATAGGGGCAGTATTAGAGTAGTTATATTCTTGTAATAGGGGCAGTATTATAGTAGTTATATTCTGTATATAGGGGCAGTATTATAGTCGTTATATTCTTGTATATAGGGCAGTAATATATAGTGTTATATTCTTGTATATAGGGGCAGTATTATAGTAGTTATATTCTTGTATATAGGGGCAGTATTATAGTAGTTATATTCTTGTAATAGGGCAGTATTATAGTAGTTATATTCTTGTATATAGGAGCAGTATTATAGTAGTTATATTCTTGTAATAGGGGCAGTATTATAGTAGTTATATTCTTGTACATAGGGGCAGTATTATAGTAGTTATATTCTTGTAATAGGGGCAGTATTATAGTAGTTATATTCTTGTATATAGGGGCAGTATTATAGTAGTTATATTCTTGTATATAGGGCAGTATTATAGTAGTTATATTCTTGTATATAGGAGCAGTATTATGTAGTTATATTCTTGTATCATAGGAGCAGTATTATGTAGTTATATTCTTGTACATAGGGGCAGTATTATAGTAGTTATATTCTTGTAATAGGGGCAGTATTATAGTAGTTATATTCTTGTATATAGGGGCAGTATTATAGTAGTTATATTCTTGTATATAGGGGCAGTATTATAGTAGTTATATTCTTGTATATAGGAGCAGTATTATAGTAGTTATATCTTGTACATAGGAGCAGTATTATAGTAGTTATATTCTTGTACGTGGGGCAGTATTATAGTAGTTATATTCTTGTATGTAGGGGCAGTATTATAGTAGTTATATTCTTGTACGTAGGGGCAGTATTATAGTAGTTATATTCTTGTATGTAGGGGCAGTATTATAGTAGTTATATTCTTGTATATAGGAGCAGTATTATAGTAGTTATATTCTTGTACATAGGAGCAGTATTATAGTAGTTATATTCTTGTACATAGGGGCAGTATTATAGTAGTTATATTCTTGTATATAGGGGCAGTATTATAGTAGTTATATTCTTGTATATAGGGGCAGTATTATAGTAGTTATATTCTTGTATATAGGAGCAGTATTATAGTAGTTATATTCTTGTACATAGGAGCAGTATTATAGTAGTTATATTCTTGTACATAGGGGCAGTATTATAGTAGTTATATTCTTGTATATAGGGGCAGTATTATAGTAGTTATATTCTTGTATATAGGGGCAGTATTATAGTAGTTATATTCTTGTATATAGGAGCAGTATTATAGTAGTTATATTCTTGTACATAGGAGCAGTATTATAGTAGTTATATTCTTGTATATAGGGGCAGTATTATCTTATATATAAAACCCCAAGGCCACTTCCTGAAAAGGCGAAGGCCACTTCCGTGATGGCCTTCGCCCAGGGGCTGGTGACGTCAGCCAGTGCAGGGCCCCCCTGCTACAGGCAGCGGCACAGGAACGTTCCGATCTCGGAAGTTCCGTGTGCCCTCCAGCCACTCCCCTCCACCCTCTTCCCACCACACATACTGCGCGTCTATAGAGGAGGGAGGGTGGGACTTCCTCTCCTGCAGCTCTGCCCGCCCCTCCTCTCCTGCTACAGTACAGCTGATTCCCGGCCCGTGGTGAGTCTGCCCTGCCGGCTCCAGCAGCCTCTGCCCTACCAGCTCCAGCTGCCTCTGCCCTGGCCTCTGCCCTCCAGCCTCCTCTGCCCTGGCCTCTGCCCTCCAGCCTCCTCTGCCCTGGCCTCTGCCCTCCAGCCTCCTCTGCCCTGGCCTCTGCCCTCCAGCCTCCTCTGCCCTGGCCTCTGCCCTCCAGCCTCCTCTGCCCTAGCCTCTGCCCTCCAGCCTCCTCTGCCCTGGCCTCTGCCCTCCAGCCTCCTCTGCCCTGGCCTCTGCCCTCCAGCCTCCTCTGCCCTGGCCTCTACCCTCCAGCCTCCTCTGCCCTGCCCTCTGCCCTGGCCTCTGCCCTCCAGCCTCCTCTGCCCTGGCCTCTGCCCTTCAGCCTCCTCTGCCCTGGCCTCTGCCCTCCAGCCTCCTCTGCCCTGGCCTCTGCCCTCCAGCCTCCTCTGCCCTGGCCTCTGCCCTCCAGCCTCCTCTGCCCTGGCCTCTGCCCTCCAGCCTCCTCTGCCCTGGCCTCTGCCCTCCAGCCTCCTCTGCCCAGGCCTCTGCCCTCCAGCCTCCTCTGCCCTCCAGCCTCCTCTGCCCTGGCCTCTACCCTCCAGCCTCCTCTGCCCTGCCCTCTGCCCTGGCCTCTGCCCTCCAGCCTCCTCTGCCCTGGCCTCTGCCCTTCAGCCTCCTCTGCCCTGGCCTCTGCCCTCCAGCCTCCTCTGCCCTGGCCTCTGCCCTCCAGCCTCCTCTGCCCTGGCCTCTGCCCTCCAGCCTCCTCTGCCCTGGCCTCTGCCCTCCAGCCTCCTCTGCCCAGGCCTCTGCCCTCCAGCCTCCTCTGCCCTCCAGCCTCCTCTGCCCTGGCCTCTGCCCTCCAGCCTCCTCTGCCCTGGCCTCTGCCCTCCAGCCTCCTCTGCCCTGGCATCTGCCCTCCAGCCTCTTCTGCCCTCCCCTCTGCCCTGGCCTCTGCCCTCCAGCCTCCTCTGCCCTGGCCTCTGCCCTCCAGCCTCCTCTGCCCTGGCCTCTGCCCTCCAGCCTCCTCTGCCCTGGCCTCTGCCCTCCAGCCTCCTCTGCCCTGGCCTCTGCCCTCCAGCCTCCTCTCCCAGTCCTCTGCCCTGCTCTCCCAGTCCTCTGCCCTCCTGCCTCCGCTCTCCTCTCCCAGTCCTCTGCCCTCCAGCCTCCACTCGCTTCTCCCTGTCCTCTGCCCTCCAGTCTCCGCTCTACTCTCCCTGTCCTCTGCCCTCCAGCCTCCGCCCTCCTCTGCCCTCCAGCCTCCGCTCTCCTCTCCCTGTCCTCTGCCCTCCAGCCTCCACTCTCCTCTCCCTGTCCTCTGCCCTCCACCCTCCAGCCTCCGCTCTGCTCTCCCTGTCCTCTGCCCTCCAGCCTCCGCTCCCCTCTCCCTGTCCTCTGCCTTCCAGCCTTCGCTCTCCTCTCCCTGTCCTCTGCCCTCCAGCCTTCGCTCTCCTCTCCCTGTCCTCTGCCCTCCAGCCTCCGCTCTCCTCTCCCTGTCCTCTGCCCTCCAGCCTCCTCTCTCCTCTTCCTGTCCTCTGCCCTCCAGCCTCCGCTCTCCTCTCCCTGTCCTCTAGCCTCCGCTCTCCTCTCCCTGTCCTCTGCCCTCCAGCTTCCGCTCTCCTCTCCCTCTCCTCTACCCTCCACCTCCCACTCTCCTCTCCCTGTCCTCCGCCCTCCAGCCTCCACTCGCTTCTCCCTGTCCTCTGCCCTCCAGCCTCCGCTCTACTCTCCCTGTCCTCTGCCCTCCAGCCTCCGCCCTCCTCTGCCCTCCAGCCTCCGCTCTCCTCTCCCTGTCCTCTGCCCTCCAGCCTCCGCTCTCCTCACCCCTCATATGCAATGTACAGTATGTGTGTATATGTGTGTATGTACGCACTTCCGTCACTTTGTCCACACTTCCCTCAACTTTGTACACACACTCCGCTATACTTACCACCGGCCCTGCGTCCGCTGCCTGGATCCTCAGTCGACATGTCGCTGCCCCCAAACTACTGGATCCAATATAGCGTCCAAGATGTCTCGCAAAACTACCCGGACAACATATTGGATCCAGTCGTCCGGGGGCGCCGACATGTCGACTCAGGATCCAGGCGGCGGGGAAGACGCAGGGTCGGTGGTAAGTATAGCGGAGTGTATGTGTGTGCTTACCACTCTGCCCACGGCGCTGCGCTGACCACTCTGCCCACGGCGCTGCGCTGACCACTCTGCCCACGGCGCTGCGCTGACCACTCTGCCCACGGCACTGCGCTGACCACTCTGCCCACGGCGCTGCACTGACCACTCTGCCCACGGCGCTGCACTGACCACTCTGCCCACGGCGCTGCGCTGACCACTCTGCACACGGCGCTGCGCTGACCAATCTCACCGCACTCACTGCTAACCACTGAGCCACCCCACTCACTGCTAACCACTGAGCCACTGCACTCACTGCTAACCACTGAGCCACCGCACTCACTGCTAACCACTGAGCCACCGCACTCACTGCTAACCACTGAGCCACCGCACTCACTGCTAACCACTGAGCCACCGCACTCACTGCTAACCACTGAGCCACCGCACTCACTGCTAACCACTGAGCCACCGCACTCACTGCTAACCACTGAGCCACCGCACTCACTGCTAACCACTGAGCCACCGCACTCACTGCTAACCACTGAGCCACCGCACTCACTGCTAACCACTGAGCCACCGCACTCACTGCTAACCACTGCGCCACCGCACTCACTGCTAACCACTGCGCCACCGCACTCACTGCTAACCACTGCGCCACCGCACTCACTGCTAACCACTGAGCCACCGCACTCACTGCTAACCACTGAGCCACCGCACGCAGTACTGACCACTGAGCCACCGCGCAGTGCTAACCACTGAGCCACTGCGCAGTGCTACCCACTGAGCCACCTCGCAGTGCTAACCACTGAGCCACCTCTATACACACAATTAATTTCACCGCACTCCCCTAACTATTACTAAATAAACTATATATGGATTCTAGACTACCCGATTCTTTAGAATCGGGCTGCCATCTAGTAGTAGTTATATTCTTGTACATAGGAGCAGTATTATAGTAGTTATATTCCTGTATATAGAAGCAGTATTATAGTAGTTATATTTTTGTATATAGGGGGCAGTATTATAGTAGTTATATTCTTGTACATAGGAGCAGTATTATAGTAGTTATATTCTTGTATATAGGAGCAGTATTATAGTAGTTATATTCTTGTATATAGGAGCAGTATTATAGTAGTTATATTCTTTTACATAGGAGGCAGTATTATAGTAGTTATATTCTTGTATATAGGAGCAGTATTATAGTAGTTATATTCTTGTATATAGGAGCAGTATTATAGTAGTTATATTCTTGTATATAGGAGCAGTATTATAGTAGTTATACTCTTGTACATAGGGGCAGTATTTATAGTAGTTATATTCTTGTATATAGGGGCAGTATTATAGTAGTTATTCTTGTACATAGGAGCAGTATTATAGTAGTTATATTCTTGTATATAGGAGCAGTATTATAGTAGTTATATTCTTGTACATAGGAGCAGTATTATAGTAGTTATATTCTTGTATATAGGGGCAGTATTATAGTAGTTATATTCTTGTACATAGGGGCAGTATTATAGTAGTTATATTCTTGTATATAGGGGCAGTATTATAGTAGTTATATTCTTGTACATAGGAGCAGTATTATAGTAGTTATATTCTTGTACATAGATATATTTCACATTCATGACTTTTATTATTCGCTCCTCAGGCTTCTCAGCTTCTGGTGACTTTTGATGAACATGTGATGACGAACAACTTCAAGTTTGGAGTTATATACCAGAAACCCGGGCAGGTGAGAGGGTAAATGCAGCCATGGATCAGTAGAGCTCATTATAGACATCGTCCACCAGTTTGTTGCTTGATGTCTTTACATTACAATGTTTACAATACATTGACATTTGCCTTATATATAATACCGTATCTCCTGCTGTATAGAATTTTCTGCACTATAAACTCTCGTTAATTTAACAGTTCCTGCATCAATCTCCACATGATATGTGGCCTCCGCAGTGTTGCATGTGTAGATGTGGACATTGATTGTGATCTATTGAACTACTCCCCGGATTTAGGATGGCAACAAGCATGGAGGACATTATAGAGCAGGACTGAGCGGTGTAGCTGTGAATCCAGCACTAGGGGGAATTAAAACACTGAAAAGCATCAGCAGCATGGAGGACATTATAGAGCAGGACTGAGCGTTGTAGCTGTTCAACACTGTAATGTAAATTAATACTTACAGGAAAGCAACTACAATCTCAATTTGTGTACCGAGTACTCGTGCATTGTAGTGCTCGCTCATCATTAATCTCCATGCACTGAAGAATAAAGAAATTATCAAATAAGTATTATTCACCTGGATAGTGCTGATGAACGATTTGTTTTAAAAAATTGTAACATTCGGTGATTTCACACAAAACAGCGCCACCTATAAGACATCGTGTAAATTACAGTTAAACTGGAATGTGAAGAAGCACATAAGTTTGGTTGATCAGTCAAAGAAAACAGCGCCACCTATAGGACATCTGTGATGGGGGCCACACAATGTCCTGCTGCTACTGCGGCTCCTTAGCGTGCAGGGGCGAAAAGACATCACACAGGGGTGAGTGAGACAGCGTACAACGGGGGGGGACAGAGAGCGCACAGGGCGCAGAGAGAGCACAAGGAAAGAGAGTACGCACTGGGGAACAGAGAGAGCACACAGGGGAGAGAGGACTGCACAAGGTGGGAGAGACAGCACAAGGGAAGAGAAACATCACAAGGGGATGATACAGCACAAGGGGAGAGAGAGTGCACAGGGATGAGAGACAGCACAAGGGGAGAGAGAGCCCACAGGAGGCAGAAACAGCTCAAGGCGAGAGAGAAAGCACAGGGGGAGAGAGACAGTACAGGGAAAGAGAAAGTGCACAAGGAAGAGACAGCACCAGAGGAGAGAGATCATACAGGGAGAAAAGACAGCACAAGGCAAGAGAGAATACATTGGGAGACAGACAGCAAAAGGGGAGAGAAATCCCACTGGGGGAGAGGCAGCACACAGGGGAAACAGTACAAGGAGAGAGAGTGCGCACAAGGTGGATAGACAGCACAATGGGAGAGAACACAAAGGAGAAGAGACCACACAAGGGACAAGGAATGAGAGCTCACAACGGAAGAAAGAGCACAAAAGGGAGAGTGCACAGGGGGAGAGACAGCACAAGGGGAGAGGGAGCACACAGGCGGGAGAAACATCAGTAGGGGAAAGAGAGCACAAAGGTAGAAGAGAAGGGGACAGGGTGAAGAGAGAGTGCTTACAGGGGGCAGAGAGTGCATAGGGGGAGAGACAGCCCAAGGGGAGAGAGAGCGCTCAGGGGGAGAGACAGCACACAGGAGGAGAGAGAACACAATGGGAGAGAGAGTGCACATGGGGGAGAGACAGCACAAGGGGAGAGAGCGCAAAAGGGGAAGAGAGCACACATGGGGAGAGACAGCACAAGGACAGAGAGAGCACACAAGGGGAACAGAGAGCACAGGGGTAGAGACAGCACAAGGAGAGGAAGTTGACTCACCGTGGCCAGGACTCCGGGGGACAGGCGTTTTCTTCTTCCTCCTTGTGACGGATAGACCGCGCCTGCCGGTAGTGGGGCCCGGTGGTCCAGATCAATAAAGACGTCGTCTGTTGAACAGTTTAGGGGTTAAATTGTTTCGTGACGCCACCTATGAGAGTTCCGGTAACTGTACCGGCACTGCGGGCCTCCGGGGGATGGAATGCAGCAAGATGGAACGCTCCCCACAGGCTAAGCGATGATCCCCGGAGCCAGGAGCTGCACAAGATGTTCTGAGGCAGCTGCGCGGAGACAGTTCATAAGAAGGCACGGACACTGTAAGTCTCTGTAACGGGTTCTTTACTGTAACCAGCAGGTGATACATGGCATACAGTGACGGGTAGTGGACCGGGTGGACTCAGCAGTGATCAGTGTCCCTCAGAGATCCGCGGTGTTCCTCCATTCTAACTACTTGTGTTGCCGTTGTCGCCCAGGAATACCAGGTCGGGTACAAGGAGGCTGCTTCAATGCCCTACCCAGGGTATATGTTCCGGGTGTTTTGGGGAGCCTTGGGTCCTTTTGGTGGGTACACCGCTGGCTAGACGACTGTGTGTGGCGGTGGTGGGGTGCTCCTGTAAAGTGGTCCCTTCCACTCCTCTGGTTCGCATAGCAGAGCTGAACAACTACTAGCTTCGGTACCAGTAGACCGGTTGTAAGTGGGCACGGGGATGTTTTGACCCGCATGTAGATGCCCAGAGTCCGGTTTCAGGGTGCCAAGCATGGGCAACGACCGGAGGTGGTCCGGGGGCTGCACGGGACGGTGCAGAGCCCCCTCTCCTGCTCCTACATCTCTGCAGCAGACGTGAGACTCTCACTAACTGTTGGCAGACTAACTTCTCCTACACACTTCCACTACACTCCGCCCACCAGGACCTGATTTGCCCTCTATTCTGATGTGCATGTAGGGTATGGAGCTCTGAGTTTTAACTGTGTGTCATTGCTTAGTCAGAGAATATTGCTGCTGCTGTCTTGGCTGCAATACCCTCCTGTGACGCACTCGTTGCGGGGCGCCACAGAGTACACATGTGAAAGAAACAGAAAGTGAGAGAGGGTACACAAGATAGAGCACACAGGGGTGAGGGAGCGCACAGAGGGAAGAAAGAGTGCATAGAGGGGAGAAACAGCACAAGGGGAGAGAGAGCACACAGGGGGATGGCGAGCAGCAGCAGTGCCTGACAAGCCACGGCCTCCCCATGCAGCAGCGGCTCCCCCCGCCCTCCTCGGTGGTGCTGTGATTAGTATCGGGAGTAGTTGGATTCATATATAATTGCACACGTTCTAGAATCGCCCGATGCGATTGAACCTAGCTCCCGTCTAGTGAAACTTTAAATGGGCTGTAAAAGACATAAGAGTAAAGAGTAAAAATGCAATACACGCAGATTACAAGTCCGAAAAATCATCCCACAGCGCTGGATTTTTTTGATATGCTTGTGTGACCCCAGACATAGAAAGAACACCATGAGAATTACAATAAAAACACTTTGGTGGCAATGTATTCTTTTTATCCTTTCCCTAACTTTATATCTTCACAATAATTTTTGGTATAATGAATGGCGTCAAACAAAACTACAATTTCTCCTGCAAAAAATGAGCATGTGCAACCCCTGCTCCTATAGACAGTGCTGGAGCTGTACTGAGCATGTGCGACCTCTGCTCCTATAGACAGTGCTGGAGCAGTACTGAGCATGTGTGACCCCTGCTCCTATAGACAGTGCTGGAGCAGTACTGAGCATGTGCGACCTCTGCTCCTATAGACAGTGCTAGAGCTGTACTGAGCATGTGCGACCTCTGCTCCTATAGACAGTGCTGGAGCAGTACTGAGCATGTGCGACCTCTGCTCCTATAGACAGTGCTAGAGCTGTACTGAGCATGTGCGACCTCTTCTCCTATAGACAGTGCTGGAGCTGTACTGAGCATTTGCGACCTCCGCTCCTATAGACAGTGCTGGAGCAGTACTGAGCATGTGCGACCTCCACTCCTATAGACAGTGCTGGAGCAGTACTGAGCATATGCAACCTATGCTCTTATAGACAGTGCTGGAGCTGTCCTGAGCATATGCAACCTACGCTCCTATAGACAGTGCTGGAGCTGTACTGAGCATGTGCAACCTCTGCTCCCATAGACAGTGCAGGAGCTATACTGAGCATGTGCAAACATCATTCCTATAGTCTAGATAGTGCTGGAGCAGAACTGAGCATGTGCAACCTCCGTTTCTATAGTCTGTACTGGAGCAGCACTGAGCATGTGCGACCTCCGCTCCTATAGACAGTTAATGGAGCAGTACTGAGCATGTGCGAACACCACTCCTATAGCCAGTGAATGGAGCAGTACTGAGCATGTGCGACCTCCGCTCCTACAGACAGTGAATGGAGCAGTACTGAGCATCTGCGACCTCCGCTCCTACAGACAGTGAATGGAGCAGTACTGAGCATGTGCAACCTCCGCTCATAAAGACAGTACTGGAGCAGTACTGAGCATGTGTGACTTCTACACCTATAGACTGTGCTGGAGCTGTACTGAGCATGTGTGACCTTCACTCCTATAGACTGTACTGAAGCTGCACTGATGAGCATGTGTGACCTTTACTCCTATAGACTATGCTGTAAATCTGAGGTTTTGACTTTTGGGTGAATTTCTCCTTTTTCTCCTTTATAGGGGAGAGAAAACGTTTTAGTACTGTCCCTGCCCTCCTACATGATGAAGCAGAGCTTTACACTGCAGTTCTAGGATCTATAGATCGCTTGTAAATCAATAAAATCATATCTGCTCCTCAGCTCTGAAGCTTCCACCCCCCCCCCCCTCCCCATGGGATAGAGAATTTCAGCATGTCAGCTTGTTGGAGCAGAGAGCAGGAGGTGTGTCAGGGGCGTGGATGCTGGGAGCTGCAGGGTCAGCCTACATTCCAGCCCCCTCACATTTCTGTATAGGGAGGGGGCATGGCAGGGGGCATGGTCACCCGCCCCATGCTCATACTATAATCCTATCCCTGATATACCATCCTATGTGGCGGGGGGCAGAGCAGCCTTGAAATAGCAGTCATGTCACCAAGCAGATACAAATACATGCTTGGATTCTCTGCTGTATGATGATGCATAATGTGTACTGTTATTGTGAGGTTGGGAGCAGAAGCAAATCAGTACATTGATCGATTCAGCTCTACATGGTCTCCCCTCCCCCATAGGAACATGGTAGCTTCCAATCCTTCCAACCTTCAATGGATCATCATCATGACTCCTCACTGGAATGTAGGATGATCCTGCAGCTCTCATCATCCACGCCCCCAACAACACCTCCTGGTTTCTGCTCTTACATGAAGCTCTCAGGCTGAAATTCTCTGTCCCCTGAGGGAGGGGGGGATCAAAGGAGCAGATATGGTTTTATTGAATTACAAGTGATCTATAGATCCTAGACCTGCAGTGTACAGCTCTGGTTCATCATGTAGCAGGGCAGGGACTGTACTAAAAAGTTTTCTCTCCCTGGAGTTCCCCTTTAAGGATGATTGTGCCGTTACTTTGTGCCTTTACATTGATCTTGTTCTATCATTGTCATCTGTCTCCTCTTTTGTCTTCTAGGTGACGGAGTCCGAGATGTTCAGTAACACGGAGGAGAGTTTGGGATTTGCAGAATTTCTCGATTTCTTGGGAGAAAAAATCAACCTGCAGAACTTTAAAGGGTGAGACGTCGTGTGTGAGCGCGAGCCGCGGGACCGGTAATGGATTGGGCTCGCGTGAGACATAATGAACTTTTCAATAATGCAGGGACATAAATAATGCAGGCGGCGGCAGGGTAAACATTTATCGCACTCTTACATATTGTACAGTTGCAGGCGGGGGGGAGGGGAGACCGGTCTGATGAATCATGTCTGACACTTTAGGTTCCGTGGCGGTCTGGATGTATCGCAGGGTCAGACGGGGTCAGAGTCGGTGTACACCACCTTCCGGGGCCACGAGATTATGTTCCACGTGTCCACTAAACTGCCCTACACAGCGGGGGACGTGCAGCAGGTGGGTGTCCTAAGTGGTGTCGTGCAGCAGGAGGGTGTCCTAATTGGTGTCGTGCAGCAGGAGGGTGTCCTAATTGGTGTCGTGCAGCAGGTGGGTGTCCTAATTGGTGTCGTGCAGCAGGTGGGTGTCCTCATTGGTGTCCTCGTTATCAGGGACCGTTTTACTACTTGGTTAAGCTCAACGAATCTTATGAAATTCAAATTCTATTAGGAAATTTGATTGAATTTCTGCAAAGCCCCGAAACACCGCAACGACACTATTCTCTCTCCTCAAGATCTGTCACACATTGTCTGCAATGTGTCTTCAGTGTTTTATTACTTTCTCTCTATTGCTGAGCTGTGATGTTAATATCAAGATTCAACACAAATAGGCCGCTGCCTTCCCCACTGGTACATGTGACTCCGCTAATATTGACCCCTGGGGTACCCCACTGGTAACTCTGATCTGTCTAATATTGATCCCACTGGTAAATATGACTCATATAATATTGACCCCTGAGGCACTCCACTGGTAACTGTGACTTCTCTAATATTAAAGGGAATCTGTCAGGTCAATAATCCATATGTAACTGATATCAATTTCTAATTCCTCACTTTAAGCTCTCTCTATTCATGTATTTCTTTTATCTCTCGCCCGCTCCTGCCACTTGCACCTGAAGAACATCTCTAGTGTCCACCCCTCCCTCACCATGCAAACAACAAAAACCCTCACCGTGGCCCTAATCTATGCAGCAGCCAGGATCACCCATCTGGCCAATCGTTACTCAGATGCCTCCGCTCTGTGCCAGTCATTGCTCTGGCTGCCTATACACTATAGGATCCGCTCTGCGCCAGTCATTGCACTGGCTGCCCGTACACTACAGGATCCAATTCACGCTGCTTGTTCTCACCCACAAAGCTCTCCACAGTGCAGCGCCCCCTACCTCTCCTCCTCATCTCTGTCTATCACCCCACCCGTTCTCTTCACAGTGCAGCATCCCCCTACATCTCCTCCCTCATCTCTGTCTATCACCCACCCGTTCTCTTCACAGTGCAGCACCCCCTACATCCCCTCCCTCATCTCTGTCTATCACCCCACCTGTTCTCTTCACAGTGCAGCACCCCCTACATCCCCTCCCTCATCTCTGTCTATCAACCCACCCGTTCTCTTCACAGTGCAACACCCCCTACATCTCCTCCCTCATCTCTGTCTATCACCCCACCCGTTCTCTTCACAGTGCAGCACCTCCCTACATCTCCTCCCTCATCTCTGTCTATCACCCCACCCGTTCTCTTCACAGTGCAGCACCCCCCTACATCTCCTCCCTCATCTCTGTCTATCACCCCAGCCGTTCTCTTCACAGTGCAGCACCCCCCTACATCTCCTCCCTCATCTCTGTCTATCACCCCACCCGTTCTCTTCACAGTGCAGCACCCCCTACATCTCCTCCCTCATCTCTGTCTATCACCCACCCGTTCTCTTCACAGTGCAGCACCCCCCTACATCTCCTCCCTCATCTCTGTGTATCACCCCACCCGTTCTCTTCACAGTGCAGCACCCCCCTACATCTCCTCCCTCATCTCTGTCTATCACCCCACCCGTTCTCTTCACAGTGCAGCATCCCCCCCTACATCTCCTCCCTCATCTCTGTCTATCACCCCCACCCGTTCTCTTCACAGTGCAGCACCCCCCTACATCTCCTCCCTCATCTCTGTCTATCACCCACCCGTTCCTTTCACAGTGCAGCACCCCCTACATCTCCTCCCTCATCTCTGTCTATCACCCCACCCGTTCTCTTCACAGTGCAGCACCCCCTACATCTCCTCCCATCTCATCTCTGTCTTAATCAACCCCTACACCCCTTCTCTCTTACCCACGTCGTCACAGTGCAGCACCCCCTACATCTCCTCCCTCATCTCTGTCTATCACCCCACCCGTTCTCTTCACAGTGCAGCACCCCCTACATCTCCTCCTCATCTCTGTCTATCACCCCACCCGTTCTCTTCACAGTGCAGCACCCCCTACATCTCCTCCACCCCCTACATCTCCTCCCTCATCTCTGTCTATTCACCCCACCCGTTCTCTTCACAGTGCAGCACCCCCTACATCTCCTCCCTCATCTCTGTCTATTACCCCACCCGTTCTCTTCACAGTGCAGCACCCCCTACATCTCCTCCCTCATCTCTGTCTATCACCCCACCCGTTCTCTTCACAGTGCAGCACCCCCTACATCTCCTCCCTCATCTCTGTCTATCACCCCACCCGTTCTCTTACAGTGCAGCACCCCCTACATCTCCTCCCTCATCTCTGTCTATCACCCCACCCGTTCTCTTCACAGTGCAGCACCCCCTACATCTCCTCCCTCATCTCTGTCTATCACCCCACCCGTTCTCTTCACAGTGCAGCACCCCCTCTCTCCCCTATACACTTCTCTCTCCCACTCTCCTCCTCTCTTGTCTATTACCCCACCCGTTCTCTTCACAGTGCAGCACCCCCTACATCTCCTCCCTCATCTCTGTCTATCACCCCACCCGTTCTCTTCACAGTGCAGCACCCCCCTACATCTCCTCCCTCATCTCTGTCTATCACCTCACCCGTTCTCTTCACAGTGCAGCACCCCCTACATCTCCTCCCTCATCTCTGTCTATCACCCCACCCGTCCTCTTCACAGTGCAGCGTCCCCCTACATCTCCTCCCTTATCTCTGTCTATCACCCCACCCGTTCTCTTCACAGTGCAGCACCCCCCTACATCTCCTCCCTCATCTCTGTCTATCACCCCACCCGTTCTCTTCAGTGCAGCACCCCTACATCTCCTCCCTCATCTCTGTCTATTACCCCACCCGTTCTTTCACAGTGCAGCACCCCCCTACATCTCCTCCCTCATCTCTGTCTATTACCCCACCCGTTCTCTTCACAGTGCAGCACCCCCCTACATCTCCTCCCTGATCTCTGTCTATCACCCCACCCGTTCTCTTCAGTGCAGCACCCCCTACATCTCCTCCCTCATCTCTGTCTATTACCCCACCCGTTCTCTTCACAGTGCAGCACCCCCCTACATCTCCTCCCTCATCTCTGTCTATCACCTCACCCGTTCTCTTCACAGTGCAGCACCCCCCACATCTCCTCCCTCATCTCTGTCTATCACCCCACCCGTTCTCTTCAGTGCAGCGTCCCCCTACATCTCCTCCCTCATCTCTGTCTATCACCCCACCCATTCTCTTCACAGTGCAGCACCCCCCTACATCTCCTCCCTCATCTCTGTCTATTACCCCACCCGTTCTCTTCACAGTGCAGCACCCCCTACATCTCCTCCCTCATCTCTGTCTATCACCCCACCCGTTCTCTTCACAGTGCAGCACCCCCCTACATCTCCTCCCTCATCTCTGTCTATCACCCCACCCGTCCTCTTCACAGTGCAGCACCCCCCTACATCTCCTCCCTCATCTCTGTCTATCACCCCACCCGTTCTCTTCACAGTGCAGCGCCCCCTACATCTCCTCCCTCATCTCTGTCTATCACCCCACCCGTCCTCTTCACAGTGCAGCACCTCCTACATCTCCTCCCTCATCTCTGTCTATCACCCCACCCGTCCTCTTCACAGTGCAGCACCTCCTACATCTCCTCCCTCATCTCTGTCTATCACCCCACCCGTCCTCTTCACAGTGCAGCGCCCCTACATCTCCTCCCTCATCTCTATAACCCACCCGTTCTCTTCACAGTGCAGCACCTCCCTACATCTCCTCCCTCATCTCTGTCTATCACCCCACCCGTTCTCTTCACAGTGCAGCACCCCCTACATCTCCTCCCTCATCTCTGTCTATCACTCCACCCGTTCTCCTCACAGTGCAGCACCCCCTACATCTCCTCCCTCATCTCTGTCTATCACCCCACCTGTCCTCTTCACAGTGCAGCACCCCCCTACATCTCCTCCCTCATCTCTGTCTATCACCCCACCCGTCTCTCTTCACAGTGCAGCACCCCCTACATCTCCTCCCTCATCTCTATCACCCCACCTGTTCTCTACGTTCTACAAATGACCTTCGACTAACATCTGCAGTAATCCGAACCTCCCACTCCCGGCCTCAAGACTTCTCCCGAGCTGCACCAATTCTCTGGAATGCTTTACCTCCACAAATCAGGACTATCCACAACTTGCATGGCTTCAGACACTCCCTAAAACATGTCTTTTTAAGGCGGCCTATCATGCTCCCTAATAGAAGTCCTTTATACTGTATACACTATCCCTCTGGACATAACTCTTCTTCAAACTCCACCAAACCCAAAAGCTCTACCCAGATTGTCTGGTGACCATTCATTTCTATCCCCCTCTTCCTCTAGATGCCTGGACCATCAGTGTAATAAGCCCCTGTGCCTTGTGTAACCCCTATCTCTTTGTAGATTGTAAGCTCTTTTGAGCAGGGTCACCTTATTTTTGATTCTCTACTTTAATTACTGTATTGTACATTTTTATTGTTACTTATGACCGTTCGTATATGAACCTCTATATTATGAATCACTGCGGAAGATGTTGGCGCTATATAAATAAAGATTATTATTATTAATTCTGCCCCCATAGTACCCTATTTTATTAGGTGCTAATAATTGATATTTTTGTACTTTCTTCTGGATGACAGCACCAGGGGAGGTAACGTCCACCGGTGCGGGATCGGCCTTGGCTGTGGCCATTATCACAGCCGTCTTGTGCACTATACGTTGACGTTGGCGCTTTGTTCTTCCAGCTCCAGAGGAAGCGTCACATTGGCAATGACATTGTGTCTCTGGTGTATCAGGACGTCGGCGCCGTCTTCTCCCCCGATATCATCACCTCCCATTTCCTTCACTGTTACGTGGTCGTCCAGTCCTGCCCGAGCCCCGGCGGAGACTCCATGTACAAGGTAGGGTAGACCTCCACTACAGGTGCACATTGCACATTATCTCATAATACGGTAGCTGTAGAGTCCGGTGTTGCGCAGGAGTAATGCCTATATATGGTTGTAACGCTAATATTGCCCATATATGGTAATGTGTGTATCATAGCCACGCCCCCTGCCAGTAGCCCTGCCCCTTTTATAGCGCCACATCCACGTATAGCTCCGCCCCGTCATAGATCCACCTCTTCACCTAGTCCCAGGGAAGGGGTTAGGTTAAGATGCAGACTGTGGAGTGGGTGTGGCTATATAGAGTGGGAGTGGCTATGTGGGGTGGGCGGGGTTAATGCCGCATGCATTCACACATACATAATATCCTCAGCTTTATATATTAGACTATGGATGATATCTTTATTTCTTAAAGGGTCCATCAACCTGACCAGTTGTATTAATCTGTTTATGTCAATGGAGGACCTACAGTACTACGAACAGCGCCGCCATTGCACACAGGTTGTGTTCGGTATTGCAGATCTAGATTAATCTTTAAAATGGGGATAACTGCAATACCAAATGCGAGCTGAGGGTAATGGTGGCGCTGCGTCTGGTGAATGCAGAGGGGGCCTTAGTCCTGTCCAGGATATTGTGATCAGTGCAGGACCATCAATGCTATGATTAAGGAGACATGATTCATTCTTAAAGGAACAGTCTAGGTAAATGTATCCCTTTCTGTGGGGCCTGGGGGGCGCAGGACGACATAGTAACTGTTCTCCAACGTTCCGCGTTCCGTCTCCTCTGTAATACACATAATAACTTTCCATTGAGGTTAACAAACGTCTCCAGCTATTAGCAGCAACATATAAATACCGTAATAAAATATTAAAATCTATTAAAATATAATATAAATAATAATAGAATAATTCCCAGACATAAGTGATGGCATAAAATACCGTCCCGCTATAAATGATGCATCATCAGACCGGAGCCCGCGCCATATAAACTAATGCCAGAGACGTCTTATTATATATTAATAACTTACAAAGATCAGAGAGGATGAAAGAAAGAGGCAAAACATCCACGTCTCCAGAGCTGTGGAAGCTGAGATCTGAGGTGCTGTTTGATGATTGAGGACCCCATCCTACAGCGCCCCATATCTCAGCTTCCTCAATCTGTGATTTTAGGTCATTCGCATTAGGTTCTATATGATGTTTTGGAGGACTGACTACTACCATTCTCTCTGTAGGTCTCGGTCACTGCTCGGGATGATGTTCCTGGATTTGGACCCGCTTTGCCAAATCCGGCAGTGTTCCACAAGGTTAGTGGATAATGTCAATGCCTTCAGCCCGATTTCGATCCAGAGTGACTTGATGGATGACCGCTGGGTAGAAAGATTGATCTAGTGCAGCCTAGATAGGTCCACCAGGGTCTTCTATAAACTTAGGTAGGTCCACCAGGGTCTGCTTTAATCCTAGATAGTTCCACCAGGGTCTTCTCCAAGTCTAGATGGGTCCACCAGGTTATTCTTCAAGCTGAGATAGGTCCACCAGTATCTTATTCTAGCCTATATGGGTCTACTAAAGTCTTCTTCAAGCCTAGATAGGTTAACAGGGTCTTCTCCAGGCCTAGATAGGTCTACCAGGGTCTTCTCCAAGCCTTGATAGGTCCACCAGGGTCCTCTCCAAGCCTTGATAGGTCCAACATGGTCTTCTCCAAGCCTAGATAGGTCCACTTGGGTTTTCTCCAAGCCTAGATAGGTCAACTAGGGTCTTCTTTAAGCCTAAATAGGTCCACCAGGGTCTTCTCCAAGACTACATAGGTTTACCAGGGTCCTCTCCAAGCCTTGATAGGTCCAACATGGTCTTCTCCAAGCCTAGATAGGTCAACTAGGGTCTTCTTTAAGCCTAGACAGGTCCACCAGGGTCTTCTCCAAGGCTACATAGGTTTACCAGAGTCTTTTCCAAGCTTAGATAGCTCCAGAGGGTCTTCTCCAAGCCTAGATAGGTCCACCAGGGTCTTCTCCAAGCCTTGATAGGTCCACCAGGGTCCTCTCCAAGCCTTGTCTGTAATGAATCAAACTACATCACTTGGATATAGCAGTTGTGAGCTTTCTTTCCCAATATGTAAACATGCAGAGGGATTACTATATATGGTCTTCTCCAAACCTAGATAGGTCCACTTGGGTCTTATTCAAGTGTACATGGGTCTGCTAGGGTCTTCTCCAAGCCTAAATAGGTCCACAGGGTCTTCTCCAAGCCTAAATAGGTCCACAGAGTCTTCTCCAAGCCTAGATAGGTCCACTAGGGTCTTCTCCAAGCCGAGATAGGTCAACTAGGGTCTTCTTTAAGCCGAGGTCTTCTCCAAGGCTACATAGGTTTATCAGGGTCTTTCCCAAGCTTAGATAGGTCCACCAGGGTCTTCACCAATGTTATCTTGATTGTATCAAGATATTGGGTTGCTGGTCTTCCTCTTTGCCTTGCTCCTATTCTTCCCACCATGGTGTCCTTCTCCAGTGATTGCTCTTCATATGATCTGTCCATAGTAGACCAGTCACAGACTTCTACCAAAAAATACAAAGTCATTAAAACCAAAATGAAGACGCTCTAAGACATCGGAGTCTTGTGCTTGATATTGTTCCAACTGTGTCGGAATAACTGAACTGAGGCTCTTGGAAGAAACATCAAACCACCCGGCCGCTCTGCCGAAGGGTCAGAAGGAGTCATTATTGGAGATTTCTTGTTCTTAGGACACAGCAGACAGTGGAGGGAGCAGAATGAGTGCGGAGGAGAAGGGACATGATCATGGCTAAGAATGATATGCAGCAAAAGGCGAAATATTCACCTCCTGGATATAAAGCTAGAGAAGGTGCCAAGTGTGCAGGAAAGTAGTAAATGATGAGTCGCTCACATCACGTGTCCTTGTCCTTATTGATTATTATTGCTGAGCTGTGGGCAGGTTCCCATCACAAGGGACAAATGGGCCTGTGGTCAAGGAGAGGTCGCCCTACAGTAGGTGCCAGTATGTAGATTGTCGCCTTCAGGCTGGAAGGGGAAGATCATGAACTTAGGCCATAGTAGGCCACACCTGGGCTTGACCCATGAGAGGCCACACCTGGGCTTGACCCATTAGAGGCCATACCAGGACTTAGCCCATTAGAGGCCACGTCTGAGCATGGCCCATGAGAGGCCACACCTGGTCTTAGCCTATTAGAAGCCACACCTAGACTTGACCCGTAAGAGGTCATACCTGGACTTGACCCATTAGAGGCCATACCTGGACTTGGCCCATGTGAGGCCACACCTGGTTTAGCCCATTAGAGGCCACATCCGGGTGTGGCCCATGAGAGGCGACACCTGGACCTGACCCATGAGAGTCCACACCTAGATTTGACCCATGAGAGGCACCACCTGGGCTTGGTCCTTGAGAGGCCACACCTGAACATAGCCCATCAGAGGCCATATCTGGGCTTGGCCAATGAGATGCCATACCTTGACTTGGCCCATGAGAGGCCCCACGTAGTCTTAGCCCATTAAAGGCCACATGTGGGCTTGGCCCATGAGAGGCCACACCTAGACTTGCCCGTGAGAGGTCATACCTGGACTTAGCCCATGAGAGGCCATATCTGGGCTTGGCCCATGAGAGGCCATATCTGGACTTGGCCCATGAAAGGCCACACCTAGATTTGGCCCACAAGAGGCCACACCTGAACTTGACCTATGAGAGACCATACCTAGACTTGGCCCATGGGAGGCCACACCTGGACTTGACTCATGAAAGGCTTTACATGGACTTGACTCATGAGAGGCCACACCTGGACTTGACCCATGAAAGGCCACACCTGGACTTGACCCATGAGAGGCCACACCTGGACTTGACCCATGAGAGGCCACACCTGGACTTGACCCATGAGAGGCCACACCTGGACTTGACCCATGAGAGGCCACACCTGGACTTGACCCATGAGAGGCCACACCTGGACTTGACCCATGAGAGGCCACACCTGGACTTGACCCATAAGAGGCCACACCTGGACTTGACCCATAAGAGGCCACACCTGGACGTGACCCATGAGAGGCCACACCTGGACTTGACCCATGAGAGGCCACACCTGGACGTGACCCATAAGAGGCCACACCTGGACTTGACCCATGAGAGGCCAAACCTGGACCTGACCCATGAAAGGCTATAACTGGGCTTGGCCCGTGAGAGGCCACATCTGAGCTTGGACTACGAAAGGCCATACCTGAACTTGGCTTGTGATAGGCCACTCCTGGACTTGGTCCATAAAACATCATATATGGTCTAAGCCCATGAGAGGCCACACCTGGACTTGACCCATGAAAGGTCACACCTGGACTTGACCCATGAGAGGCCACACCTGGACTTGACCCATGAGAGGCCACACCTGGACTTGACCCATGAGAGGCCACACCTGGACTTGACCCATGAGAGGCCACACCTGGACTTGACCCATGAGAGGCCACACCTGGACTTGACCCATGAGAGGCCACACCTGGACGTGACCCATAAGAGGCCACACCTGGACTTGACCCATGAGAGGCCAAACCTGGACCTGACCCATGAAAGGCTATAACTGGGCTTTCCCTAAGGAAGGAGCTCGGTACGTGGCTCCGAAACGCGTTGGAAATAAACCTCTACTACCAGTACTCAGACGTCCCAGTGTCGTTGGTGTATTTTCCTCTCTGGCAGCAGCGCGGACATTAAGGTACTTCGTCCAAAATACCTGATAACTGGGCTTGGCCCGTGAGAGGCCACATCTGAGCTTGGACTACGAAAGGCCATACCTGAACTTGGCTTGTGATAGGCCACTCCTGGACTTGGTCCATAAAACATCATATATGGTCTAAGCCCATGAGAGGCCACACCTGGACTTGGCCTGCAAGAGTTAACACCTGGGCTTGGTCAGTGAGAGGTCACACCTGGGCTTGGCCCATTGTGAGAGGTCACACCTTGTCTTAGCTCATGAGAGGCCATACCTGGACTTGGACCATGAGAGGCCGCACCTGGGGTTGTCCTCTTACCTGAGCTGCCTCTTGTTAGTCTCAGATTGGCTGACAAATGTAGATTTGGATTTTGCATAGGGTCTCACTGAAGTATCTCTGCTAGAACCTATGAAGATCACAATCATGACCTGACCCTTGAGGTTTGATGACCACAGACTGGTAAAGAGTAAATCTGACATTAAATAGAGCAATGTCTGGGGCCTGAGTGCGGCGCGGCTGCAGATCATCACTAAACACTAAAGCTTATAAAATATGCACGATGTGCGGCTCCACCACCACAACCCCGAGCACCGCCAGGACTCCGAGCACCGCCAGGACCCCGAGCACCGCCAGGACTCCGAGCACCGCCAGGACCCCGAGCACCGCCAGGACCCCGAGCACCGCCAGGACTCCGAGCACCGCCAGGACCCCGAGCACCGCCAGGACCCCGAGCACCGCCAGGACACCGCGCTGCACCGCTCTCCAGTAACTGAACCGTCCAGCCGACCGCTCACTGCCAAAGTGATCCACCGGATATCAGAAGAGGAGAACGAGGGATAAACTAATAGAATGTGGCGGCGTTCACCATCCAGAAACATTTACCTTCATTCCATAATAACTTTAAGGGGAAACAGAGGATCGTGTGGACGACGGCCGTTTCTACCGCTTCTATGGGTCAATACTGATGCAGCACGAAACTGCTGTCGTCCATGTGCTCCGCTGGTTTTTCTTATGGAATAAAAGTAAATGTTTTTTGATGGTGAAGTGTCGCCACATTCTATTCGTTTTTTGGACATTAGTAACCTTTGACCGAGGTACGAGTGATAGATCATCACTTAAAGGGGGGTTCCACTTTAATGACAGTGGTCTCCAAAAGTTTTTATACTTGTAAAATAAGAAACAGAGCCAGAACTGCCCTGAGCTCAGTGATTGGCTGCAGCGGTGACATCATGAGTACAGCGCATAGCACCGCTGCAGCCAATCACTGAGCTGAAAGTCTCTGGTGATATAGATGACACAAGCTGCTGAGCTCAGTGATTGGCTGCAGCAGTGACACGCCCCTCCAGGGCCTTAGGATACTCAGGACCGGGCTTTCTTGAGGCTTCATCATGGGGATCACAGGGACCGAGACCCAGCTCCGTGACCCTGGCGGTGTCATTAACAGTCCGGTGTGGGTGGCTCTCTCTCTCTTAGGGATAGGGATCTCACGTGTAGGGTTCATTATGGACAGAGATGACTGGACCTGGAGATACTTGTTAATTTATACGTGACGCCACCCGCAGATTGCGGCTATAGATGGGCGCCGCTGCTCTAGAGTCCTCCTAGGGGCCAATGGTTGGGAAGCAGCAATGTTCTTAAGCCCCCTACGGGTAGGGCTGACCCCTAGTGAGTTGACAGTTGTGTTTCTGGTGCATTAGGAAAGTTCACAGACACAGCGGGGTGCAGTCTTCAGCTCTTTTTCTCACAGTCTTTGTGTAACCGCCCGCTGAGCACTGGGTTCTCAGAGTCAGGGATCCAGCTACTCACTTGTAATAGGACGGTACGTTACTGGCACCCCAGCTCTGTCCTTTCTCAGCCTCTTTACACAGCGCTTGCCTCGCCAGTCCTGCCTTGCTCCTCGCCACACAGAGCTCTGAGCCAGTGACTGTGGGCTTTTCCTAGGGGTTCCCCTGCAGTGTCTCCCCTTAATCCTATGGTTGCCTCCTTTTCAGCAGATGTGAAAGTGTCACGGCCTCCAGGTTGCTAGCTGAGCCTGGCCTTCTCCACTAGTCTTCTGGGTTCCCGGTGCCCCTTGCGGCCTAGGCCCACCACTTGCCTGGCGCCTGACAATGTATACGAGCCCCATGGGTGGATTGCTCACTTCCCGTGATTCTGGGACCCCCTCGTTCTACTGGAGCCACTTGTGTGATGTTCTGCTCTAGGGTTCGGCCTTAGGACGAGCTCCCACTCGCTCCAGTCCTCTGGACACTTCTCAGGCGTACTTTCTCCATCTGCCCTCCAACTCGACCTTGGTGTTCAATGGCCTCTCCTCAGCTGTCACTCTCTTCATCTGTCTCTTCTCCTACGTTCTAGATCTTTCCCCCTCTGCCACGTGTTCCACGTCCTCTACGTGTGTTCTTCCTGACCTCACTCCTTCCCAGGTGCTCCCTCTAACTAACTCCCTCACCACCCAGACCCACTACAATGGTTCCTAGTGCGTGGTCTGAGTGTCCCTGTACCGGTCTGTACCCCTCTTACCAGTGAGTGGGATACTCCTAACAGTGGTGCAGTACCTCTGTGGCAACTGGATCCGCAGGGGCGCCACAGTAGTGACATCACAACTACCACACACATCACTACTGCAGCCAATCACTGAGCACTGAGTCTGCTGATATACTCAGTGATTGGCTGCAGCAGTTGCAATCAAAAGATAGAAATGTCAGAGTCGTCGCAGGACCCAGAAGGAGAATCTGCTGTTTGCAGGTATAAAAGCTTTTGGGACTACTTTTGTTAAAGTCATAAATCCCTTTAATCCTTCCTGGACCACAGGATTCCGGTCCACCACTAGGTGGCAGCATAGCTGTTATAACCTGGCTCTGCGCAGTCTACCACTAGGTGGCAGTGTGTCTGTTATACCCTGGTGCTGTGCAGTCTACTACTAGATAGCAGCATGGCTGCTATGGCCTGGTGCTGTGCAGTCTACCACTAGGTGGCAGTGTGGTTGTTATAACCTGGTGCTCTGCTGTCTACCACTAGGTGGCAGTGTGGCTGCTATGGCCTGGTGCTGTGCAGTCTACCACTAGGTGGCAGTGTGGCTGTTATAACCTGGTGCTCTGCTGTCTACCACTAGGTGGCAGTGTGGCTGGTATAACCTGGTGTTTGGCTGTGCACCACTAGGTGGCAGCATAGCTGTGATGACCTGGTGCTGCGCAGTCTACCACTAGATGGCAGCATGGCTGGTATAACTTGATGATGCGTAGTCTACCACTAGGTGAGGCAGCGTGGCTGGTATAACCTGGTGCTGTGTAGTCTACCACTAGGTGGCAGTGTGGCTGTAATGACATGGTGTTACGCCATCTACCACTAGATGGCAGCATGGCTGGTATAACCTGGTGCTGCGTAGTCTACCACTAGGTGGCAGTGTGGCTGGTATAACCTGGTACTGTGTAGTCTACCACTAGGTGGCAGTGTGGCTGTAATTACATGGTGTTGCGCCATCTACCACTAGATGGCAGCATGGCTGGTATAACCTGGTGTTACGCCATTTGCTACTAGATGGCAGCATGGCTGGTATAACCTGGTGTTGCGCAGTCTACCACTAACTGGCAGTGTGGCTGTTATAGCCTGGTGCTGTGCTGTCTGCCACTAGGTGGCAGCATGGCTGTTATAACCTGATGCTGGGCAAGTCTACCACTAGCTGGCAGTGTGGCTGTTATAACCTGGTGTTGCACAGTACACCACTAAATGGCAGTATCGCTGGTATAACCTGGTGCTGCACAGTCCAACAGTAGGTGGCAGCATATCTGTTATACCCTGGAGCTGCGCAGTCTACCACTAGATGGCAGGTTGGCTGTTATAACATGGTGTTGTGCTGTCCACCACTAGGTGGCAGTGTGGCTATTATAACCTGGTGCTGCACAGTCTACCACTAGGTGGCAGCATGGCTGTTATAACCTGATGCTGTGCAGTCTACCACTAGCTGGCAGTGTGGCTGCTATAACCTGGTGTTTCACAGTCCACTACTAGATCGCAGTGTGGCTGTTATAACCTGGTGCTGTGCAGTCCAACACCAGGTGGCAGCATAGTTGTTATATCGTGGTGCTGCGCAGTCAACCACTAGGTGGCAGCATGGCTGCCATAACATGGTGTTGTGGTGTCCACCACTAGTTGACAGTGTGGCTGTTATAACCTGATGCTGTGCCATCTACCACTGGGTGGCAGCTTGGCTGTTATAACCTGGTGTGGTCCAGTCCACCTGTAGTTGGCAGTGTGGCTGTTATAACCTGATGCTGTGCCATTTACCACTAGGTGGCAGCACAGCTGTTATAACCTGGTGTTGCGCAGTCCACCTCTAGGTGGCAGTGTGGTAATGTCATATTCTCACTGCCGCACATATTAAGTTACAATCAATTATTTAACGAGAGCTTTCCCTGAATAAAACATTTTCTCCATTCGTTCTCCTGAGCGAGAACAGAGGGAAGAGGAGGAAAGCGATGATTCATAAGTGAATGTGAGACGCCGGCTGGAGATATTACTGAATACATTATCCATACAGTATTGGATTGTGAATCATCAGATAAGTGCAGCCGGCAGCCCAGCGCCAGGCGGAGAGACAGAGGACCGGGGGCTTCACTAGGGGACCATTACAGTGGACCGGGGGCTTCATCAGGGGTCATTACAGTGGACTGGGGGCTTCATCAGGGGATCATTACAGTGGACTGGGGGCTTCATCAGGGGATCATTACAGTGGACCTGGGGCTTCATCAGGGGATCATTACAGTGGACTGGGGGCTTCATCAGGGGATCATTACAGTGGACCTGGGGCTTCATCAGGGGTCATTACAGTGGACTGGGGCTTCATCAGGGGATCATTACAGTGGACTGGGGGCTTCACCAGGGAATCATTACAGTGGACCTGGGGCTTCATCAGGGGATCATTACAGTGGAACGGGGGTCTTGACCGTTCACTTCACTGCGAGACCCGAAACTGAATGACTGACTTTTGGCTTCCACAGAGAGAGTTATGAGGTCACGGTCTTGGTCACGTAAGATCATCTCGAGTGACGCGGCTCTCTGACCTGAGGTGAACTTTCCTGCTTCACAGCGGGTCTCGAAACTCACTAGTTTCGGGTCCCACTGTGAAGTGGTAAGGTTCACCTCAGGTCAGAGAGCCGCGTCACTCGAGATGATCTTACGTGACCAAGACCGTGACCTCATAACTCTCTCTGTGGAAGCCAAAAGTCATTCAGTCATTCAGTTTCGGGTCTCGCAGTGAAGTGAACGGTCATCGCAGAGGATCGTGGATGGGTATGTGGGAGTAATACAGATGGGAGTGAGGTATGCGTCTGTGTTTTTTTGTTCTAATAAAATTCTTTTTTTCTCTGTATTGTGACTTATTTACCATTTACTAGAGATTCAGAATGGTCGGTTCTAACATTGGCCTGACATTATGAATCTCAGGCTTAGTGCCAGCTGGCAATATTCAGTTGGCATTAACCCTTTATTACCCAATCTGCCAATTTTCCAGGGCAGCTGGAAGAGTCGGGTACAGCTCCAGAAAATGTATCTAGGATGAATGCGTCACTTTCTGGGGCATCAGTGGGCTGCAATTTGCAGCAGGGGGGCCCCGAACGCTTGGGCTTTCCCACATTGAGGATTGTAACCCCCAGCTGCCCAGTTGTACCTGGATGGAAACCAAAAATACACCTCATTTTTTTTATTATTTCAATAAATAAGTAAAAAAAAAAGGGCTCCGCTGTATTTTTCGACAGGTAAAAATAGGCAGCTGGGGGTGGGTGGTAACCCGTACCTGCCTGCTGTACCTGGCTGATGGCCAAAAATACAGCAGAGCCCTAAGTCATCATCTCAAAATATACTCACTGTGTACAGTGCTGCATACCTGCTGCTACGTATAGTGATCATTGCAGTGATTCTGCTGTAAAATTTTGCCAAAACCCACAATATTTCCGCAGCGTGAGCACATCCCCGAGGAGCAGAGAGGGCACATCACCGAGGAGCAGAGAGGGCACATCACCGAGGAGCAGAGAGGGCACATCAGCGAGGAGCAGAGAGGGCACATCACCGAGGAGCAGAGAGGGCACATCCCCGAGGAGCAGAGAGGGCACATCCCCGAGGAGCAGAGAGGACACATCACCGAGGAGCAGAGAGGACACATCACAGAGGAGCAGAGAGGGCACATCACAGAGGAGCAGAGAGGGCACATCACAGAGGAGCAGAGAGGGCACATCCCCGAGGAGCAGAGAGGGCACATCACCGAGGAGCAGCGAGGGCACATCACAGAGGAGCAGAGAGGGCACATCACAGAGGAGCAGACAGGGCACATCACTGAGGAGCAGAGAGGGCACATCACCGAGGAGCAGAGAGGGCACATCACCGAGGAGCAGAGAGGGCACATCACCGAGGAGCAGAGAGGGCACATCACAGAGGAGCAGAGAGGGCACATCACAGAGGAGCAGAGAGGACACATCACAGAGGAGCAGAGAGGGCACATCACAGAGGAGCAGACAGGGCACATCACCGAGGAGCAGCGAGGACACATCACCGAGGAGCAGAGAGGACACATCACCGAGGAGCAGAGAGGGCACATCACAGAGGAGCAGAGAGGACACATCACCGAGGAGCAGCGAGGGCACATCACCGAGGAGCAGCGAGGACACATCACCGAGGAGCAGAGAGGACACATCACAGAGGAGCAGAGAGGGCACATCACAGAGGATCAGACAGGGCACATCACCGAGGAGCAGAGAGGACACATCACAGAGGAGCAGAGAGGGCACATCACCGAGGAGCAGAGAGGGCACATCACAGAGGAGCAGAGAGGGCACATCCCCGAGGAGCAGAGAGGGCACATCACCGAGGAGCAGAGAGGGCACATCACAGAGGAGCAGAGAGGGCACATCCCGAGGAGCAGAGAGGACACATCCCCGAGGAGCAGAGAGGGCACATCACCGAGGAGCAGAGAGGGCACATCACCGAGGAGCAGAGAGGGCACATCACCGAGGAGCAGAGAGGGCACATCCCCGAGGAGCAGAGAGGGCACATCACAGAGGAGCAGAGAGGGCACATCACAGAGGAGCAGAGAGGGCACATCACAGAGGAGCAGAGAGGGCACATCACCGAGGAGCAGAGAGGGCACATCACAGAGGAGCAGAGAGGGCACATCACCGAGGAGCAGAGAGGGCACATCACAGAGGAGCAGAGAGGGCACATCCCCGAGGAGCAGAGAGGGCACATCACAGAGGAGCAGAGAGGGCACATCACCGAGGAGCAGAGAGGGCACATCACCGAGGAGCAGAGAGGGCACATCACCGAGGAGCAGAGAGGGCACATCACCGAGGAGCAGAGAGGGCACATCACAGAGGAGCAGAGAGGGCACATCCCCGAGGAGCAGAGAGGACACATCACCGAGGAGCAGAGAGGACACATCACCGAGGAGCAGAGAGGGCACATCACCGAGGAGCAGAGAGGGCACATCACAGAGGAGCAGAGAGGGCACATCACAGAGGAGCAGAGAGGGCATATCCCCGAGGAGCAGCGAGGGCACATCACCGAGGAGCAGAGAGGGCACATCACCGAGGAGCAGAGAGGGCACATCCCCGAGGAGCAGAGAGGGCACATCACCGAGGAGCAGAGAGGGCACATCACCGAGGAGCAGACAGGGCACATCACCGAGGAGCAGAGAGGGCACATCACCGAGGAGCAGAGAGGGCACATCACCGAGGAGAGCAGAGAGGGCACATCACCGAGGAGCAGAGAGGGCACATCCCCGAGGAGCAGAGAGGGCACATCCCCGAGGAGCAGAGAGGGCACATCACCGAGGAGCAGAGAGGGCACATCACCGAGGAGCAGAGAGGGCACATCCCCGAGGAGCAGAGAGGGCACATCCCCGAGGAGCAGAGAGGGCACATCACCGAGGAGCAGAGAGGGCACATCCCCGAGGAGCAGAGAGGGCACATCACAGAGGAGCAGAGAGGGCACATCACAGAGGAGCAGAGAGGGCACATCACAGAGGAGCAGAGAGGGCACATCACCGAGGAGCAGAGAGGGCACATCACCGAGGAGCAGAGAGGGCACATCCCGAGGAGCAGAGAGGGCACATCCCCGAGGAGCAGAGAGGGCACATCACAGAGGAGCAGAGAGGACACATCACCGAGGAGCAGAGAGGGCACATCACCGAGGAGCAGAGAGGGCACATCCCCGAGGAGCAGAGAGGGCACATCACCGAGGAGCAGAGAGGGCACATCACCGAGGAGCAGAGAGGGCACATCACCGAGGAGCAGAGAGGGCACATCACCGAGGAGAGCAGCGAGGGCACATCACAGAGGAGCAGAGAGGGCACATCACAGAGGAGCAGACAGGGCACATCACTGAGGAGCAGCGAGGGCACATCACCGAGGAGCAGAGAGGGCACATCACCGAGGAGCAGAGAGGGCACATCCCGAGGAGCAGAGAGGACACATCACCGAGGAGCAGAGAGGGCACATCACCGAGGAGCAGAGAGGGCACATCCCCGAGGAGCAGAGAGGGCACATCACAGAGGAGCAGAGAGGGCACATCACAGAGGAGCAGAGAGGGCACATCACAGAGGAGCAGAGAGGGCACATCACAGAGGAGCAGAGAGGACACATCACAGAGGAGCAGAGAGGGCACATCACCGAGGAGCAGAGAGGGCACATCACAGAGGAGCAGAGAGGGCACATCACAGAGGAGCAGAGAGGGCACATCACCGAGGAGCAGAGAGGGCACATCACAGAGGAGCAGAGAGGGCACATCACCGAGGAGCAGAGAGGACACAGCTGAGGGCAGAGAACAAGTGACTCCTGAGCTGCATTATCTGGACACTATTAGGCTTTGTTATATTCTGTATGACAGTATTATCTGGGCACTGGTTTGAACTATTATATACAATGTGGCGGTATTTTTGAACCGTCAACAGATTCCGTTGTAACAGAAAGAAAAAGTGACATTTTGAGTCATTGTATAGCGCATACGTTTATGACATGAAATAGAAGAATAGGACAGGTAGAAAGGCAGATGAGTAGGATAAAAAGAGATAGGAATACACTGTGTTCCAAATTATTATGCAAATTGGTTTTAAGTGTCATAGGGGTTTTATTTTTATTTTTTTTCAATGAACCCATTGCTGGTCTTGTGTCTCAGGGTCTTTGGATCACTGAAATCAATCTCAGATCCCTGTGATAATTAGTTTGGCAGGTGCGCCCAATAAAAGGAAAACTGGGTGTTCCACAATATTACGCAGGCCACAGTTTTCAAGTAACATGGGAAAGAAAAAGGATGTCTCTGCTGCCGAAAAGCAAACACATAGTACAATGCCTTGGACAAGAGATGAAAACATTAGATATTGCACGAAAACCTAAGCGTGATCATCGTACTGTGAAGAGATTTGTGGCTGATTCTGAGCACAGATGTGTTCGTGCAGATAAAGGCAGAATGAAGAAGGTTTCTGCCAGGCAAGTTCATCAGATTAAGAGAGCAGCTGCTAAAAAGGCCTTACAAACCAGCACAGATATGTGAAGCTGCTGGAGCCTCTGGAGTCCCTCCAACCTCAAGGTGTAGGATCCTTCAAAGACTTGCTGTGGGGCATAAACCTGCTATTCGGCCACCCCTAAACAGTGCTCACAAGCAGAAATGGTCGCAGTGAGTCCAGACATACATGAAGACTAATTGTCAACCAGTCCTGTTTACTGATGAGAGCCGAGCAACCCTGGATGGTCCAGATGGATGGAGTAGTGGATGGTTGGTGGATGCCACCATGTCCCAACAAGGCTGCGATGTCAGCAAGGAGGTGGAGGAGTCATGTTTTGGGCTGGAATCATTGGGAAACAGCTGGTAGGCCCCTCTAAGGTTCCTGAAGATGTGAAAATGACCTCTGCAAAGTATATAGAGTGTCTGACTGAGAACTTTCTTCCATGGTACAAAAAGCAGAAACAGGAGCAAAATCATCTTCATGCATCACAATGCGCCATCTCATGCTGCAAAGAATACCGCTGTGCCATTGGCTGCTATGGGCATAAAAGGAGATAAACTCATGGTGTGGCCACCATCTTCCCCTGACCTCAACCCTATAGAGAACCTTAGGAGTATAATCAAGCAAAAGATCTATGAGGGTGGGAGGCAGTTCACATCAAAACAGCAGCTCTGGGAGGCGACTCTGACATCATGCAAAGAAATACAAGCAGAAACTCTCCAGAAACTCACAATATCATTGGATGCAAGAATTGTGAAGGTGACATCAAAGAAGGGTTCCTGTGTTACCATGTAACTTGGCCTGTTAGGATGTTTTGGAGTTAAATAGCTTTTTATTTCAGTGAATGTGACCTCCTAATGCTGCAAATTCAACAAATCAGCATTTTCAGTTCTGTCAAACATCAAATGTTTAGAAACTCTCCTGTGCCGAATAATGTGGAACAGGGCATTTAGAGGTTTTTTTAATTTTGAAGATTATACTGTTATCATTGGGAGATTTCTTCAATAAAATTCGATGTATCCTCTAACGAGTGATGACTTTTATTACACTGACTGTCATCTGCACCGACCATTTAGGAAAATCAGAGAAAAAGAACATTTGCATAATAATTTGGAACACAGTGTATATGTCCCCCCACTCTGTCACCCTGCTCTGTTCCCCGCTCTCCCCGCTCTGTCCCCCCGCTCTGTCCTGTCTTCCCACTCTCTGCTGCTCCTGGGCCAATGGGTGAATATTCATGAGCTGTAATGAGCGGCACCGGAAGCGGCAGACAGAGCAGGGAGACCGAGCAGAGACACTGGTAATGCTATTCTATCCTCTATTGTCTATCCTTCTGTCCTATTCATCTATTGCAAATGCAGCATAACGCAATGTTGTCGATTTGCACAAATCTGTAACATTGCGTTATATTGCGTTTGTGTTGTAACAGACTGAAAAGCGCTGCAGTCGATTCAGCAGACGCATTCTTGCACATTTGCCTGTTTCGGCAGCGTTCGTATGCGTTTGTTCAATGCAAGTCTATGGAGGCGTTAACACGCAGCACAAAGCAATGTGAACCTAGCCCTAGAAGGTAGTATGTATGCACTGTATGGCACTTTATTAGTAGTATACAGTGTTTAAGCATTATGTGGCACTACTTCAGCACTGTATAACAGTATTATTTATTCGCTGCTTGGCACTATTACAGTACAATACTGCGGTATTTAAGTAGCGCATAGCGGTATATAATCACTGCTAGTAGGTAGTAGTATGTATCTGTATGACACTATTTCAGAACAATATGATGGACTTATCTGTCACTGTATCAGTACTTGACGGTATTATGTACACATGGTATGGCAGTATTATGTCAGGCAGTGTTATGGTAGTATTACAGTCCATTCCTATAATCTCAAGAAATTACATATTTCGTCACAGACCCTAAGGACCCTATTTTATGGCTGTAGACGGAGCTGTGACCATCGCAGGGTCTTTAGCGGTTGTATTACATGTAAACCAGAGGGGAGTACTAGTAGGTATTGTGCATGATACTATCACAGTAGAGAACGTGGTATTGTTTAAGGAACATCTAGCGCTATAACAGTACTACAAGATAGTACAGTATGTACGCACTGTATGGCACTGTCATATTCCATATGGCGGTATTGTTTGGTCACAATTATCCATATGGGCATACTGTATGGCAGTATTATTTCAGGTGGTATATGGTATACTCCATTCCTATAATCTTAGGAAATTACAGTTGTGGCCAAAAGTATTGACACCCCTGCAATTCTGTCAGATAATCCTCCGTTTCTTCCTGAAAATGATTGCAATCACAGATTCTTTGCTATTATTATCTTCATTTAATTTGTCTTCAATGAAAAAAACACAAAAGAGAATGAAGCAAAAAGCAAAACATTGATCATTTCACACAAAACTCCAAAAATGGGCCGGACAAAAGTATTGGCACCCTCAGCCTAATACTTGGTTGCACAACCTTTAGCCAAAATAACTGCGATCAGCCGCTTCCGGTAACCATCAATGAGTTTCTTACAATGCTCTGCTGGAATTTTACACCATTCTTCTTTGGCAAACTGCTCCAGGTCCCTGATATTTGAAGGGCGCCTTCTCCAAACTGCCATTGTTAGATCTCTCCACAGGTGATCTATGGGATTCAGGTCTGGACTCATTGCTGCCACCTTAGAAGTCTCCAGTGCTTTCTCTCAAACCATTTTCTAGTGCTTTTTGAAGTGTGTTTTGGGTCATTGTCCTGCTGGAAGACCCATGACCTCTGAGGGAGACCCAGCTTTCTCACACTGGCCCTACATTATGCTGCACAATGTGTTGGTAGTCTTCAGACTTCATAATGCCATGCACACGGTCAAGCAGTCCAGTGCCAGAGGCAGCAAAGCAACCCCAAAACATCAGGGAGCCTCCGCCATGTTTGACTGTAGGGACCGTGTTCTTTTCTTTGAATGCCTCTATGTCTCCTGTAAACTCTATGCAGATGCCTTTGCCCATAAAGCTCTACTTTTGTCTCATCTGACCAGAGAACATTCTTCCAAAACATTGCAGGCTTTCTCAGGTAAGTTTTGGCAAACTCCAGCCTGGCTTTTTTATGTCTGGGGGTAAGAAGTGGGGTCTTCCTGGGTCTCCTACCATACAGTCCCTTTTCATCAGACGCCGACGGATAGTACGGGGTGACACTGTTGTACCCTCGGACTGCAGGGCAGCTTGAACTTGTTTGGATGTTAGTCGAGGTTCTTTATCCACTATCCACACAATCTTGCGTCTTTTCCGTCCACATCTAGGGAGGTTAGCCACAGTGCCATGGGCTTTACACTTCTTGATGACACTGCGCACGGTAGACACAGGAACATTCAGGTCTTTGGAGATGGACTTGTAGCCTTGAGATTGCTCATGCTTCCTCACAATTTGGTTTCTCAAGTCCTCAGACAGTTCTTTGGTCTTCTTTCTTTTCTCCATGATCAATGTGTTACACACAAGGACACAGGACAGAGGTTGAGTCAACTTTAATCCATGTCAACTGGCTGCAAGTGTGATTTAGTTATTGCCAACACCTGTTAGGTGCCACAGGTAAGTTACAGGTGCTGTTAATTACACAAATTAGAGAAGCATCACATGATTTTTCTAACAGTGCCAATACTTTTGTCCACCCCCTTTTTTATGTTTGGTGGAATTAGATCCAATTTGGCTTTAGGACAATTCTTTTTGTGTTTTTTCATTGAAGACAAATTAAATGAAGATAATAACACCAAAGAATTTGTATTACAGTCCACTCCTATAATCTTAGGAAATGAGATTTCACCACAGCCCTAATGACCCTATTTTATGTCTGTAGACGGAGCTGTGACCATCGTGTGGGGTCTTTAGCGGTTGTATTACATGTAATCCATAGTGGAGTAGTAATGGACAGTCTTAATCTTTTCTTCTGTGACCAGTTTCTCATTTTTCCGTCCTTGCACGTTTTCTCACATTGTCTCACTCATTGTCTCGCACATTGTTTCGCTCGTTGTCTCGCACATTGTCTCGTTTGTTGTCTCGCATGTTGTCTAGCACATTATCTCGCTCGTTGTCTCGCACATTTTCTCTCACATTTTCTTGCACATTGTCTCACATTGTCTCGCACGTTGTCTCGCATTGTCTCACATCTCGCACGTTGTCTCGTACGTTGTCTTGCTCGTTGTCTCGCATTATCTCACACATTTTCTCTGACATTTTCTTGCACGTTGTCTCGCACATTTTCTCACATTGTCTCACACGTCGTCTCGCACATTGTCTTGCACATTTTCTCGCACGTTGTCTCACACATTGTCTCGCACGTCTTCTCGTACATTGTCTCGCATTGTCTTGCACATTTTCTCACACGTTGTCTCGCACATTTTCTTGCACGTTGTCTCGCACGTCTTCTCGTACATTTTCTCGCACGTTGTCTCACATGTTTTCTCGCACGTTGTC
Organism: Allobates femoralis; assembly: GCA_033576535.1. Lineage (NCBI taxonomy): Eukaryota > Metazoa > Chordata > Amphibia > Anura > Aromobatidae > Allobates > Allobates femoralis. Next base: position 4,561,463 of record JARQOC010000006.1, on the reverse strand, counting down.
TCGCATTGTCTCGCACATTTCCTCACATGTTGTCTCGCACGCTTTCTCGCATGTTGTCTTGCATGTTGTCTCGCACATTTTCTCACACGTTGCCTCGCACGTTGTCTCACACATTTTCTCACACGTTGTCTCGCACATTTTCTCACACATTTTCTCACACGTTGTCTCGCACGTCTTCTCGTACATTTCTCGCATGTTGTCTCGCACATTTTCTCACACGTTGTCTCGCACGTCTTCTCGTACATTTCTCGCATGTTGTCTCGCACATTTTCTCACACGTTGCCTCGCACATTGTCTCACACATTTTCTCACACATTTTCTCACACATTTTCTCACACATTTTCTCACACATTTTCTCGCACGTTGTCTCGCACATTTTCTTGCACGTTGTCTCGCACGTCTTCTCGTACATTTTCTCGCACGTTGTCTCACATGTTTTCTCGCACGTTGTCTCGCATTGTCTCGCACATTTCCTCACATGTTGTCTCGCACGCTTTCTCGCATGTTGTCTTGCATGTTGTCTCGCTCTTTTTCTCACACGTTGCCTCGCACGTTGTCTCACACATTTTCTCACACATTTTCTCACACGTTGTCTCGCACATTTTCTCACACATTTTCTCACACGTTGTCTCGCACGTCTTCTCGTACATTTCTCGCATGTTGTCTCGCACATTTTCTCACACGTTGCCTCGCACGTTGTCTCACACATTTTCTCACACATTTTCTCACACATTTTCTCACACATTTTCTCGCACGTTGTCTCGCACATTTTCTCACACATTTTCTCACACGTTGTCTCGCACGTCTTCTCGTACATTTCTCGCACGTTGTCTCACACGTTGTCTCGCACGTTGTCTCGCACATTTTCTTGCACATTGTCTCACGTTTTCTCGCACGTTGTCTCGCACGTTGTCTCGCACATTTTCTCGCACGTTGTCTCGCACATTTTCTTGCACGTCTTCTCATGTTCTTTATTGTCTTCTTCCTCAGACTCAGCAGTTTCGTGAATTCCTCCTCACCAAGCTGATTAACGCGGAGGTGAGCTGTTACCGGGCGGAGCGCTTCTCCAGGCTGCAGGTGAGTGGCGGCATCTCATTACTGCGGAGCGGCCACCGGGCACAATGGCGGCCGTGACCTCCCTGTATGGTGTCTCTCTCGCACGCCAGGAGCGCACGCGGAGCTGTCTGATTGACACCTTGTACGAGGAGCTGTTCCTGCACAGTCGGAGCGTCCTGGGGTCTCTGGAGGAAAATCCCGCAGATAAAATGGAGAATCCGTCTAGTGGATTCCTGGAAAACTTCAAGGTGAGTGACAAGGAGCGATACCAGGCCGCTGCCATCCGCTATCTGCAGATACCCGCGGGAGACATTACACATGATGTGCAGGGAGTGTCGCGCTCTTAAAGGGCTCGCAGGGATTTTACACCGCACGTCCTCCTGAAAGAAACAAACAAATGTAAATGATGACAGACCAACAGCGCCACCGCCTGTCCACAGCTGGTAATAACGAAAACTGACGGCACTTTCTATCAAGCAAGTGTGAACAGGAGCAAACTGAACATAACATATACTATAATAAAGAGACCGCTGCACTCCGAATCAATAAGGTATGCAATCAATGAATATAGAAATATGGACATGCATCCCTGCTAAGGAAATACATGAAAAATTGAGAGACTTAGCATGTAAAAATGGCAACAGGCAGCAACATGGCACATCTCTTTGCTGAGTGCAAGCAAGTGTGACCAGGTGCATAGTGAACATGAAATCTCTCTATACAATGGTCCTGTCCTCAACTTCCGCTGACAGGGTGTCCTCCTAGTCTCTGATTGGTCAGAGGACAGAAAAAGCTCTGTTTGCCATATTTGAACATCCAAGTGATGGGTGTCCGAATCAGGCGACCGCTGGCGGTGGAAGTGGCAAACAAAACCGCCCCTCCTGCCCCACCCCGCCGACTCACCTCCCCGCCCCTCTACCTACAGAGCCTGTGGTGATATCACGGTCATGGGCGGACCAAGTGCACGTGACTGATCACATGACTGTGACATCACTACAGGTTCTGCAGCGCGAGGTACAGACAGGTTCAGGGAGGCGAAGGGGCCACACACAGAGTGGCTCAGGGAGACACAGGGGAGCACATAGGGGTGCACACACAGGCACAGGGAGACGTGGAGGGGCATAGAGAGGCGGGAGGGAACCACACAGAGGCAGGGGTGCACACACAGGCACAGGGAGACGCAGGGGAAACACATACAGGGATGTGTGGCACCCCTGCTGGGGATTGCCACAGGACCCACCGGTGCAAGGAGAGACATACACCTTGGTACACACAGCACACAACACCTTCCACCCCAGACCTGGAGGGGGAGCTCTACTTGCTGCATCAAGCAAGTTCCCCTATAAGGATCCAGGCCTGAGGGGAGGAGTCAGTTAATTCCAGTCAGACTGCAGATGAGAGAGCGGTTAGTCCCAGTCAGACAGCCAAAGAGGAAGGTTCTGGAAGGAGCTGGTTGCTGGGATCAAGCCAGACCCAGGACCAGGGAGCACTGACCAGCTATGCAGCGCCCTAGGGAGAGGGACGGAGGTTGGTTAAAGAAGTAGGAGAGAGGAAGAAGGGAACAGACCAGGTTTCCCTTTAGCCACCCAGACACCGGAGTCCGATTCTGATAATAATCTAAAGTGCAGCAGAGAAAGCCCAGACAGACCAGGAGGGTCGAATCCCCCTGAGGTAAAGAATAAAAGACACTCAAACCTGACCAAGCACAGGACCAAGGACCTGAGCAGAGAATAGGGATCCCCCACAGAAAGGTCCTCATTGTGGGTTATGGAACAGCACCCTGAGAGGGAGAAGTAACGGCAGGTTCAGCTCCAGGCAGAACTTTCCCCAATCACCGCACACAGTGACAGAGGAGGCCTCACAACTCTCCAAGGTGAATGTCGCAAACTGCACTGATAACCTGGTTACCCTCCTGGACCGTGCCTGTTACCGGACATCAGTAAAAAGGTACCGAAACAGAGACTATCGTGTGTGTGTGCCTGATTCACCGCCGCCGCCTGCAGCGTTCACAGCAGAACCGCTACTACGACTCCCCTCATCCACCCCAGTGCCCTGAGGTAAAGCTCCACCTGTGGGGAGCTGTACTACCAAAGCTGCATTTCCATCACTTCAGCGGCCGGCCGCAGCGCTGGTATACCTGTTACCAGGCACCACAGGTGGCGTCACGTTACCATTCCCCCATCATCACCCCCACCATCCCCGCCATCTGTCCAGGGGACGGAACCGGGAACCGACCAGCCGTGATCCCACCGAAGTAACCCCCTGTCCCGGTATCCAAGTACCCCCCTACCCTATCGACCAACTCAGAGGCAGGGGTGCACACACAGGCACAGCGAGACAGAGGGGGAAACACAGGGAGGTGGGGAGACACACAGGAAAAAGGAGGCAGGGAAGAACACACAGGAGGCTCAGGGTGGTGGGGGGGCACACACCCGGAGGTGGGGTTACATACACTGGCACAGGGGGGGCACACCCAGGCACAGGGAGATGTGGGGGCACAGGGAGGTGGGGGCACACACGCAAAGGCGGGGGTGCACACAGGCACAGGGAGGCGGGGGCCACACACAGGCACAGAGAGAAGCGGAGGGCACAGAGAGGCACAGGAAGACAGGGAGCCCATACAGGGAGGTGGGGGCCCACACAGGGAGGTGGGGGGCGCAGACAGGCTGAGACAGCACACGTGGGGAGCAGAAAGAGTATAAGCGCACTTACGCAGATGAGGGGAGACCACATGGGGGAGTGATGGCCACTGCACCAGCGCCACATAGCCTGCCCCCATCATCATGTCACCTCCCTCCCGATTCTATAGCATGGGGCTCATAGTATAATAAAGAGACAGCTTTTATCTGACATGCTAAAATGCTAAAGTATGCAAATAATAAATATAAGTATATGGACATGCATTACTGCTAAGTTAATACAATGAAGAATTGAGACACTTAGCGCATAAAAAAGGCCAATTTGATGTGAGCCCACCAGCCACGACAAGGCGAATCTCTTAACTGGGTCTATATAATGCCTCTATACAGGTTAAAAAAAATACAATTATGGGCGAATAGGAACCTGCTAAAAGAGAACTTAAAAGAGAACTAATGCTGATGGGGAGGAGAACTGTCAGTTTTCTTATTTAAATTATGGGGTCGTGCCTTCTGACTGTGCGCTCCTCCCCTTCAGCTTTAGGCAATTTTACATTTTCTATTAGCAGGTTCCTATATGCCCATAAATTTGAGTGTTTTAACTTGCATAGAGGCATTAGGTAGGGACCCAGCAAAAAGATACGCCTTTGTGTGGCTGCTGGGCTCACATAAAACTTGAAAATGAAGACACTTGACACATAAACATGGGCAGTTTTATGTGAGCCCAGCAGACAGCGATAAGGTGGATCTCTTTACTGGTCCCTATCTAATGGCTTTATCTGGGTTAAAATAAACTACAATTTATATGCGGATAGGAACCTGCTAATACAGAATTTAAAATTGCCTAAAGCTGATAGGGAGGAGCAATGTCAAAAGTCATGACGCCATAATCTAAATAGGGAGGAGAGCTGTCAGCTTTCTTATCAGCTGTAGGAGATTTTACATTTTCTATTAGCAGGTTCCTATCAGCATATACAAAATGTAGGTTTATTAACCCAGATAAGGTAGGGACCCAGAAAAGAGATTCATCTTGTTGCTAAGTATCTACATTTTTCACTGTATTTCCTTAGCAGTAATGCATGACCATATTCCTATATTCAATGTATTTCCTTAGCAGTAATGCATGACCATATTCCTATATTCAATGTATTTCCTTAGCAGTAATGCATGTCCATATTCCTATATTCAATGTATTTCCTTAGCAGTAAAGCATGTCCATATTCCTATATTCAATGTATTTCCTTAGCAGTAATGCATGTCCATATTCCTATATTCAATGTATTTCCTTAGCAGTAATGCATGTCCATATTCCCATATTCAATGTATTTCCTTAGCAGTAATGCATGTCCATATTCCTATATTCAATGTATTTCCTTAGCAGTAATGCATGTCTATATTCCCATATTCAATGTACTTCCTTGGCAGTAATGCATGTCCATATTCCTGTATTCAATGTATTTCCTTAGCAGTAATGCATGTCCATATTCCTATATTCTTTGTTTGCATAACATGGCAGTTCACAGTGCAGCTGTCTCTTTATTATAGTATATGTTATGCTCGGTATGCACCTGTTGACACTTGCTTGGACCCAGCAAAGAGATACGCCTTGTTGTTGACTGCTGGGCTCATATCAAATTGGCCTATTTAATGTATTTCCTTAGCAGTAATGCATGTCCATATTCCTCTATTCAATGTTTGCATACCTTAGTGTTTTAGAGTGCAGCTGTCTCTTTATTTGATCTCAGGGTGACTTGTTGTAGCTCAGAGTAACTGGAGGAACTACAGAGCCCCTGAGCTGCAATGCCATATCTAGCCATTGGACGGGGGTGGCGCTGTTTTGAAGTATTTACGCACAAGGGGGGACTGATTTAGAAGAAAAATAATTCTGCGTAACCCTTTAACTCTGTGATATACAAATAATCAAGAATTGTCTCAAATGATTAGGATTTTCTTCTAGTGTGTTTGCACTGTATGGCTCTATATTAGTACTGTACAGTACATTTTAAGCACTATGTGGCACTATTTCAGTATGGTATGGTAGTATTATTTACAACCCCTGGCAAAAATGATGGAATCACTCAATTCTGAGGAAAAAATTATGGAACCATGAAAAGCAAACAAAACAACCCTCCAATACATCACTACTATTTTGTTGCACCACCTCTGGCTTTAATAACAGCTTGCAGTCTCTGAGGAATAGACTTTAATGAGAGACAAACAGTACTCATCATCAATCTGGCTCCAACTTTCTCTGATTGCTGTTGGCAGATCAGCTTTGCAGGTTGGAGCCTTGTCATGGACCATTTTCTTCAACTTCCACCAAAGAATTTCAATTGGATTGAGATTCGGACTATTTTCAGGCCATGACATTGACCTTATGTGTCTTCTTTCAAGGAATGTTTTCACAGGTTTTGCTCTATGGCAGGATGCATTATCATCTTGAGAAATGATTTCATCATCCCCAAACATCCTTTCGATTGATGGGATAAGAAAAGTGTCCAAAATATCAATGTAAACGTGGACATTTATTGAGGATGTAATGACAGCCATCTCCCAGTGCCTTTACCTGACATGCAGCCCCATATCATCAATGACTGTGGAAATTTGCATGTTCTCTTCAGGCAGTCATCTTTATAAATCTCATTGGAAAGACACCAAACAAAAGTTCCATCATCATCACCTTGCCCAATGCAGATTCATGATTCATCACTGAATATGACTTTCATCCAGTCATCCACAGTCCACAATTGCTTTTCCTTAGCCCATTGTAACCTTGTTTGTTTCTGTTTAGGTGTTAATGATGGCTTATGTTTAGCTTTTCTGTATGTAAATCCCATTTCCTTTAGGCGGTTTCTTACAGTTCGGTCACATACATTGACTCCAGTTTTCTCCCATTCGTTCCTCATTTGTTTTGTTGTGGAGACATATTGCTTTAAGTTTCCAGTCTTGATGCTTTGATGTCATCCTTGGTCTACCAGTATGTTTCCCTTTAACAACCTTCCCATTTTGTTTGTATTTGGTCCAGATTTTAGACACAGCTGACTGTGAACAACCAACATCTTTTGCAACATTCCGTGATGATTTACCCTCTTTTAAGAGTTTGACAATCCTCTCCTTTGTTTCAATTGACATCTCTGGTGTTGGAGCCACGATTTATGTCAGTCCACTTGGTGCAGCAGCTCTCCAAGGTGTGATCACTCCTTCTTAGATGCAGACTAACGAGCTGATCGAATTTGATGCAGGTTTCTTAAAGTCATAAAGTCGCCATGTGAAATGACTTTAGTTTGGTGCGATGTCTGTGATCTGTCTTTTTTCTACAACATTAAACAACTGAATGAACGTCCTCCGAGCCCGGGGATCCCATCATTTTTGCCAGGGGTTGTATATGCTGTTTTTCACTATGACAGTACAATAGTGCGGTATTTAAGTAGCGCATAGCGGTATATCACTACTAGTAGATACATAGTATGTGTGACACTATTGCAGAACAGTATGATGGTATTATACCTGCCACTATATCAGTACTCGACGGTATTGTGTACACACTGTATGGCGGTATTATTTCCGGCAGTGCTATGGTAGTATTACAGTCCATTCCTTTAATCTCAAGAAATGACTCTGCCACAGACCCTAAAGATCTCCATAGACTATTTTATGGCTGTAGTCGGAGCTGGGACCATCATGTGGGGTCTTCTAGCGGTCATATTACATGTAGTGTGTATGATACTATTGCAGTATGGTGGTAGTATTCGAGCACTGCCTGGCGTTTTTACACCAGTCCTGCCTACCTTTTAGCCAGCAGGGGGCAGTGGTGTAACTTGAAGCTCATGGTCCCCGATACAAAAGCCCTAATTATTGCAAATCTTTAGTAGCATTAGTCTTTTTGTACTTCTTTGGCCCCCTAGGCTCCAGGGCCCAAGTGCAATTGCAACCCTGCACCTGTTGCAGCTACGCCCCTGGCAGGGGGAATGCGTGAGGATAGAAATCCTAATTCAGTAAGTTACAACAGAAATGTATATGCCTCAAGTCTGTGACCCCGGAAAATATGGCAAAGTCATTAATAGGTGAACGACCCTTCTTGAATTTGGCGCATCTGTTAGAGAAACTTGACAATGTGTCGTCTGGATTCTGCCACCTAGTGGACAGTGTTGGTATCTGCGGCTGGATTACTGTGATGAATAGGGGGGTCCTCGCCAAGCAGGATCTGTTATGCTGCCCCCTACTGGCAGCACTGAGAAGATGTAATATGTATAATTGTTATTGATGTGTTTCGCAGACCTTCTCGCTTTCTCTGAGGAGCCCCCAGAGGTCACGCGACGCTCTTTCCCGAGGATGCAGGAGCGCCAGCATCGCAATAGATAACGTCTCGGAGGAGAAGAGGTGCGTCAATGGAGCAGATCCACCTCAAAGGAAACACAAGGAGTCTCCACTGAGATACAATGACGGGAGTAGTTTCGCCCTCTCCCCCCATCGGTTTTCTATCTTTAATCTGCAGCAGATTTATATCTGTACAATCTGATTGGTTACAATCAGTAACTTTGTCGCTTCTTACAAAACAGTTTTACGTTCTAAGGGAAGGGGAACGTTTGCAACAATTTGATTAATGCTTTTTCCTTTTCTACATGAAGGCATCTTGCAAATCAGACGGCCGAATTCTGCAGGAGGCCCCTCCCCTCGTACTCCTCGTCCAATAGCAGCAGCTTCTGCAGCGCACAAGGCAGCGAGAGTTCCCCGGAGGAGAGAGTGACGGTGAGACCGCTGCACTCCACCCAATGTGTATACATCTGTCTCTTCAGAGACAAAGAGGAATTGAACTCTAGTGCCACCTATTGGAAGTAGCAATTGTAAAAGTCAATATTGACCCTTTAACGAGCCTGGTCATATGACTTAGAATAAAAACCAAACCTGAATCTCAATTTGCACCTACAGTGTTTCGGGTATTGCTCCTCGTCACTGCCTTATGAAAGTATTTGGCACCTTGAACTTTTCAGCCTTTTGCCACATTTCAGGCTTCAAACATAAAGATATAAATTCTAATCTTTTTGTAAAGAATCAACAACAAGTGGGACACAATCGTGAGGTGGAACCAAATTTATTGGAGATTTAGAACTTTTTGAACAAATAAAAAGGTGAACAGTGCGGCGTGCAATATTATGCGTCCCCTTGAGTTAATCCTCTGTAGCGCCCCCTTGTGCTGTGATTACAGCTGCAGTCTCTTGGGGTCTGTCTCATTCTTCCTTGCAGAACAGCTGGAGCTCAGTGAGGTTGGATTGAGGCATTTGTGATCAGCAGTTTTCAGCTCTTTCCACAGATTCTCCATTGGATTCAGGTCTGGATGTGACTCGGCCATTCTAACACCTGGAGACGGTGATTTTTGCACCATTCCATTATAGATTTTGCTTTATGTTTGGGATCATTGTCTTGTTGGAAGATAAATCTCCGTCCCAGTCTCAGGTCTTTTGCAGACTCCAGCAGGTTTTCTTCCAGAATGCTCCTGTATTTGGCTCCGTCCATCTTCCCATCAATTTTAACCATCTTCCCTGTCCCTGCTGAAGTAAAGCCCAAACCATGATGCTGCCACCACCATGTGTGACAGTGGGGATGGTGTTTTCAGGCCTCCACCATGTGTGACAGTGGGGATGGTGTTTTCAGGCCACCACCATGTGTGACATTGGGGATGGTGTTTTCATGCCACCACCATGTGTGACATTGGGGATGGTGTTTTCATGCCTCCACCATGTGTGACAGTGGGGATGGTGTTTTCAGGCCTCCACCATGTGTGACAGTGGGGATGGTGTTTTCAGGCCTCCACCATGTGTGACAGTGGGGATGGTGTTTTGAGGGTGATGAGCTTTGTTGCTTTTACACCAAACATATCGTTTTGCATTGTGGCCATAGTGTGATTTTGGTTTCCTCTGTGCAGAGCCCCTTATTCCACATGTTTGGGGTCTCCAGGTGGCTTGTGGCAAACTTCACACCAGACTTTTTATGGGTATCTGTGAGAAATGTCTTCTTCTTGCCTCTTCCATAAAGGCCAGATTTGTGCAGTGTACGACTGAGGGCCCCTTTACACACGGCTACATTTGTAGCTTGTCACCAGGTAACTTACTGGTTGCAGTGAAATAATGGAGACATGATTCCATTTGTACACAGCAACAAGATAGAACCATGTATCCATGATTTCACTACAACCAGTAAGTTACCTGGTGACAAGCTACAAATGTAGCCGTGTGTAAAGGGGCCCTGATTGTTGTCCTATGGACAGACTCTCCCACCTCAGCTGTAGATCTCTGCAGATCATCCAGATTGATCATGGGCCTTTTGGCCTCATCTCTGATCAGTCTTCTCCTTGTTACAGATGAAAGTTTAGAGGGACGGCCGGGTGTTGGTAGATTTGCAGTGGTCTGATCCTCCTTCCATTACAATATGATCGCTTGCACAGTGGCTCCTTGAGATGTTTAACACTTGGGAAATCTTTTTGTATCCATATCCAGCTTTAATCTTCACCACAAGAGTATCTCGGACTTGTCTGGTGTGTTCCTTGGTCCTCATGATGCTCTCTGCACTGGATACAGACCCCTGAGCCTATCACAGAGCAGCTGCATTTATACGGAGACTTGATTACACACAGGTGGATCCTATTTATCATTACCAGTCATTTAGGACATCATTGGATCATTCAGAGATCCGCACTGATCTTCTGGAGGGAGTTTGCTGCACTGAAAGTAATGGGGACGAATAATATTGCTCGCCGCACTGTTCAGTGTTTTATTTGTTACAAAAGTTTAAAATCTCTAATAAATTTGGTTCCCCCTCACGATTGTGTCCCGATTGTTGTTGATTCTTCACAAAAATATTAGAATTTATATCTTTATGTTTGAAGCCTGAAATGTGGCAAAAGGTTGAAAAGTTCAAGGGGCCAAATACTTTCACAAGGCACTGTATATAGGGGGCCGAATACTTACACAACACACTGTATGTGTCTCAAGCACCTTCTACAGGCAGGGATCTGGTGTTGCTGACAAAACCATGGCCAGATGGTATCTGACATCGACAAATGTATCCACACACGATACTATTGAGATTACAATGGCTGAGTGTGCCCAAGATTTTTTGCCCCTTTGGCTGTGAGGGGCCATGCTACAATATGGGTGATTGTGAGAGGCTATCATACTGTGTGGGGGCTGTGAGGAGCCATCATACTGTGTGATGGGCTGTGAGAGGCTATCATACTGTGTGGGGGCTGTGAGAGGCTATCATACTGTGTGGGGGCTGTGAGGAGCCATCATACTGTGTGGGGGCTGTGAGAGGCTATCATACTGTGTGGGGGCTGTGAGGAGCCATCATACTGTGTGGGGGCTGTGAGAGGCTATCATACTGTGTGGGGGCTGTGAGAGGCTATCATACTGTGTGGGGGCTGTGAGGAGCCATCATACTGTGTGGGGGCTGTGAGGAGCCATCATACTGTGTGGGGGCTGTGAGAGGCTATCATACTGTGTGGGGGCTGTGAGAGGCTATCATACTGTGTGGGGGCTGTGAGGAGCCATCATACTGTGTGATGGGCTGTGAGAGGCTATCATACTGTGTGGGGGCTGTGAGAGGCTATCATACTGTGTGGGGGCTGTGAGAGGCTATCATACTGTGTGGGGGCTGTGAGAGGCCATCATACTGTGTGGGGGCTGTGAGAGGCTATCATACTGTGTGGGGGCTGTGAGAGGCTATCATACTGTGTGGGGGCTGTGAGAGGCCATCATACTGTGTGGGGGCTGTGAGGAGCCATCATACTGTGTGATGGGCTGTGAGAGGCTATCATACTGTGTGGGGGCTGTGAGAGGCTATCATACTGTGTGGGGGCTGTGAGAGGCTATCATACTGTGTGGGGGGCTGTGAGAGGCTATCATACTGTGTGGATGTGTGGTGACATTATCCTGTGTGACGGGCTGTGAAGGACCATGCAACTGTATAGAGGGCTGTGTGAGGCCATCATACTATGTGGATGATGTGCATGGACATAATGCTGTGTGGGGGGCTGTCAGAGGGCATCATACTATGTGGGGGCTATCATACTGTGTGGGTGATGTGCGTGGACATTATACTGTGCGGGGGGCTGTCAGGGGTCATCATACTATGTGGGGGCTATCATACTGTGTGGGTGATGTGCGTGGACATTATACTGTGCGGGGGGCTGTCAGGGGTCATCATACTATGTGGGGGCTATCATACTGTGTGGGTGATGTGCGTGGACATTATACTGTGCGGGGGGCTGTCAGGGGTCATCATACTATGTGGGGGCTATCATACTGTGTGGGTGATGTGCGTGGACATTATACTGTGCGGGGGGCTGTCAGGGGTCATCATACTATGTGGGGGGCTGTCAGGGGTCATCATACTATGTGGGGGGCTATCATACTGTGTGTGTGATGTGCGTGGACATTATACTGTTTGGGGCACTGTGGGGCCATCCTAATTTGTTGGGGGTTATGGGTGCTTCTTACTCTACAGGGGGAGCATGGGGGCTTCAGTCATAATCTTTCTCCATCATTTCTTTATACACCCCGGCAGGACACCTTCAGAGATCTTGTAGATTCCACGCCACAGTAGGTCAGACTTGTTCTGGCAGTACAAGGAAGATCTACAGGGGTGGTTATCCCCCCAAAAGTTACACCTTATCCAGAAGAGCCCAAGTTACTGGGAAAAGCAGCCCTTTGCTATCCCAGACCGGGCAGAGACCTGACGATCCTGAGACTGACACGTCCTACTGAAGCTCTGCTGGTGCTGATGCTTCTCTTCGGTACATTGCTCTTACTGAGCGCATTATATCCGACAAAGAGAAGACAGAAGCAGTAATAAAACGCTTCTGCCTTCTGTTCAGGTTCAGCAACTGTTTGACACTCGGGAACCAGATCTGTATTTATATGTTTTCTAGATATTAAGCTGTATATAGGGTCACTTTACACCAATATGCAACTTTTAGGGAATTCATAGGCTTCTCAATAACTGGAAAAGACCAGGTTGCATTTGACATAAAGGGCATCTGTCACATTACACATAGAGTCCTGTCTATGGCAGCAAGTTCTAGAGCAGGAGGAGCTGAGCGGATGGATATACAGGATTGTGGATAGAGTTCATGGGGTCATAACACTAACTATTGTCTTCTCTCTCCAGGATAATGTCCTTAAATGAATGCAGAGTACCGTATGTCACCCTGAGCAACGCCGGAGATGACCCAGCTCAGAGAAGCCATCGCACAGTACAATTCACATACCACTGACTCACCATGGAAGGCGTGGGAAAGGGCTACCATCTATAATAGGAAATGTACAATGTTCATTGAGTAATGGACACCACTAGAGGGAGCTCACTTCATACAGATTCATACAGCCACCACTAAACGGAACTCACTACATTCAGATTTATACAGCCACCACTAGAGGGAGCTCACTACATTCAGATTTATACAGTCACCACTAGAGGGAGCTCACTACATTCAGATTTATACAGTCACCACTAGAGGGAGCTCACTACATTCAGATTTATACAGTCACCACTAGAGGGAGCTCACTACATACAGATTCATACAGCCAACACTAGAGGGAGCTCACTAGATACAAATATATACAGACACCACTAGAGGGAGCTCACTACATACAGATTAATACAGCCACCACTAGAGGGAGCTCACTACATACAGATTTATACAGCCACCACTAGAGGGAGCTCACTACATGCAGGTTTATACAGCCACCACTAGAGGGAGATCACTACATGCAGGTTTATACAGCCACCACTAGAGGGAGCTCACTACATACAGATTTATACAGCCACCACTAGAGGGAGCTCACTACATACAGATTCATACAGCCACCACTAGAGGGAGCTCACTATATAAAGATGTATACTGCTACCACTAGAGGGAGCTCACTACATACAGCTTCATACAGCCACCACTAGAGGGAGCTCACTATATAAAGATGTATACTGCTACCACTAGGAAATTCTCACAAGATACAAATTTATACAGCCGCCACTGGAGGAGCTCACTACATATGAATTTATACAGCCACCACTAGAGGGAGCTCACTACATACAGATTTATACAGCCACCACTAGAGGGAGCTCACTAAATACAGATATATACAGACAGCACTAGAGGGAGCTCACTACATACAGATTCATACAGCCACCACTAGAGGGAGCTCACTACATACAGATTCATACAGCCACCACTAGAGGGAGCTCACTAAATACAGATATATACAGACACCACTAGAGGGAGCCCACTAAATACAGATTCATACAGCCACCACAATGGGAGTTCACTACATACAGATTCATACAACCACCACTAGAGGGAGCTCACTACATACAGATTCATACAGCCACCACTAGAGGGAGCTCACTAAATACAGATATATACAGACACCACTAGAGGGAGCCCACTACATACAGATTCATACAGCCACCACTAGAGAGAGCTCACTACATACAGATTCATACAGCCACCACTAGAGGGAGCTCACTAAATACAGATATATACAGACACCACTAAAGGGAACCCACTACATATAGATTCATACAGCCACCACTAGAGAGAGCTCACTACATACAGATTCATACAGCCACCACTACAGGGAGCTCACTACATACAGATTCATAAAGCCACCACTAGGGGGAGCTCACTACATACAGATTTATACAGCCACCATTAGAGGGAGCTCAGTACATACAAATTTATACAGCCACCACTAGAGGGAGTTCACTACATACAGATTCATACAGCCACCACTAGAGGGAGCTCACTACATACATATATATACAGCCACCCCTAGAGAATCTTTATAGGATCCACACAATGAGCAGAATTGTGAAGATGTGATAAAGTCATGTGGGATATATGTTCCATCTCGATACCTATACATTTATTCCCATTCTCGCAATTATTTGGGGTCTCCGATCTGTGTTTCAGGGGTATTTAGTAGAAAATAAATGCAGCTTTGGAAGTAAAAAGAGAAAATTGTATCCAAAGTAAATTAAAATAAGCAGAAAATAATAATGTACATTAAATTTTACATAGTGAACTATACATTTTACATAGAGAACTATATAGCATTAAAAGTGGAATTACACATAAAATAATAGAATGTATTCTAATAATTCTACTAATTATATTTTTGTGTAAAACAAAGAAATATATATATATGAAAATAATTTATCAATAATATTAAGACTAATAAAATGTGTGTATACAACCGTCCAACGTCTATGCATATATATTATTTATATATTTTTATATTATTTTATATACCGTATAACCAAAGTTTATCAACTTAAAACCTTTACTTTATTATTTTTAGACAGAATGACTGTAGACAGAGAAAGATTAAAACTGAATGTTGTGAAGGTTACAACAGTCGCCAGTCAGTAGGAAGTGTACAGGCCTTGGCTTTGTACAGGCCTTTGCTTTATACAGGCCTTTGCTGTGAATGACTTCAGCACATCTGTGGCCACAGGACATCACTAGTCTCTTTGCTCTTGGGAGATTTTGCTCCACTCTTCTTCCAGTCTCTTTGCTCTGGGGAGATCTTGCTCCACTCTTCTTCCAGTCTCTCACACTGTTCCGATGGGATTTTGCTCCACTCTTCTTCCAGTCTCTCATACTCCTCCGAGGGGATTTTGCTCCACTCTTCTTCCAGTCTCTCATACTGCTCCGAGGGGATTTTGCTCCACTCTTCTTCCAGTCTCTCATACTGCTCCGAGGGGATTTTGCTCCACTCTTCTTCCAGTCTCTCATACTGCTCCGAGGGGATTTTGCTCCACTCTTCTTCCAGTCTCTCTCTGCTCTGGGAGAATTTTGTTCCACTCTTCTTCCAGTCTCTCATACTACTCCCAGTGGATTTTGCTCCACTCTTCTTCCAGTCTCTTGCACTGCTCTGGGGGGATTTTGCTCCTCTCTTCTTCCCGCCTCTCACACTGCTATGGGGGGATTTTTCTCTACTCTTCTTCCAGTCTCTCACTCTGCTCTGGGGGGATTTTGCCCCACTCTTCTTCCAGTCTCTTCCATACTTCTGTGACTGTTGTGGGTTTCTCGGTCATAACATTGTCACCAAGGATTTTAGAGGTTTCTACTGGGTTTAGATCAGTACTCGGCAATTTCATTGTTTCACGGAACTGCTTTCTCCGTTTTGCTGTGTGACAGGGGGCTTTGTCCTGCATGAAAATTGCTGCTAATTGAGGCTGAACGCAAGTAAGGAGCCGAGTGTTGTTAAATAAGGTTCTGATCTACACTTGCATTCACTCTGCCATGTATCTGTATGGGGTCCAACCCTGCAGCAAAAAACATTCCCAAAACCATCACACTTTCTCTACCACCTTTCACTGACTTCTTTACACACTTTCGGTTCAGTTTTTTCTCCAATTTGTAGACAAACATAATGCTTCCCATCAGACTCAAATAAATTAAACTTGCTTTCATCACTAAAATGAACTGTGAACACTTCTCATCTGTCTACACATCATACGTCTCACCAAAGGCGAGTCTAAACTTTTAGTTCTTTCGGCTAATGAGAGGTTTGGTCTCTGCAGAGTGGGCTTTCAGTCCAAATGCTCTTAATCGTCATGATACTTTATGATGATACAGATCCTTACCCTGTTCAGTGCTGAACTGGCGAGCTATCCCAACTGCTGTGTTGAAATGATTACTCATGGAGATTCCCCGCATTATCCTGTCCTCTCTTGCATTTGTCTGTCAAGGGCGACCAGCTTTCTTGGGGGACTTGAAAGAGTTTGTGATGTTGTAAAGGTGCAATATTCTAGAAGTCACAGGGTGACCCCTTTGGCTTTATCTGGACAATCTGCTGCTGGAGGGTTTCAGTCACTTTGCAACAGCAATGTGAGTGCAAACTGGAAAGTTAGGCTGCCAATTAAATAAGGTTTGTCAGATAATAAAGGAGATTAGCACCAGGTATCAGATTAACACCGATAACGTGCAGGGATCTGAGTGTTCTCTAATTTTGATCAGTGTCTTTTTCATTTATCTCATTATATTTTTCTTCTGGGCTTTAGAATATATTAAATTTATTAAATAAGATTAAAATACTGATAATTTACAAAGGTTAGGAGATTGTCACACAGGAAACACAATGACCTTAACATTAATGAAATTGTGTTGTTCTCTAATTTTGATCGCCATGTAGTTGATTTATGGGCCCCCAGATTCAATATTGCTGTTGGGCCCCAGCAGTGTTATACCGGTGCTTAAACGGGTACAAAATATAGATTTAATCAATCGCACTCCCATATAACGGGGATTGCACCATTGCCACATATTGCTCCACATGTTGCAAAATACTGATCCATCCTCGCCACACTCCGATCATCCATGAGGGTGGAGGCTGCTTAGTATTAGACTTACACACTGATAAAGCCTTTATACAGACACCAGTCACCTGGTTACATGCAGTGCACCACGATAAGATAAGATAAGATAAGATAAACTTTATTGATCCCGGAGGAAATTACAGTATTACAGCAGCAGAACAAAGATCAAGAACATTTCACACTTTACAAAATAAGTCTATATGGACAGCAGATGTGGGTAGACTGGTACATGTACCTCACCTATTCCCCCCATACACATTGAACTTCACATAGTCTTGGGATGCTTTACACTTATACATTTGTTAAACATCCCCACAGCTGTCGGAACAAACGATGGTCACATGCACACTATTAGATCAGTTGGGCTTCCTAGTAAGTGCACCCCGAGAATTCATATGTATTGGCGTCGCTTAGAAGTGAATACATTTGGATTCAACATAAAGAAAAACTGAGCCTCCCGGGCAGTCAGGAAAGCTTTGGTGAGTGGGGGCCGCAATAAAACGTACATCTGCCTGGTGACAGGCCTGAGGGGCAAATGCATCTTTGCCCCCCGGCCCAGCCCGCCCCTGCCAAAATGTTCAAACACCAATTTCACAAAGCAAGAGCGCTCCTTGCAAAACCAGATTTGATGTATTAACCAAAAAGTGTCATCATCTGTGTCTACACCTAAATGAAAAGCCAATCTATGAAAACGGGATCATATTTACAACGTAGGTGTCTGCATCCTGCCGGGAGCTGGAGTCGTACCCGGCCTTATATCAGGACATTTTCCAGCAGATGTTGCACATTCGATGCCCTTTCTCAGCGATTCTCCCCCCTTCTTCCTATCATTTGCCGCCTTTCTGCAGCCGGTTTGTACTTTGTGATGATATCACGTTTCTCCTGTACCGATCGATGAGACTTGGATTTGGGCGCCTGACACTTGATCCCTAATTCTCAGGCTATGTAATAGTGAGAGATGGAGATTTAATGTGAGGAGCGGCTCCGTCTCTCGTCCCCGAGGATTTCGTAGGATTCAATCGATCTCTATCCCTGGCAGCAGTGAAGTGCAGTCATCTGTACGGGGCCCGACATTACTGGAGCCCATAGAGTAAAGGGGAGAAGAGAAGGCTCCATCTATACTGCCGGAGACCTCCAAAGAAAACGTCCCGACATGGAGGAGTAAGGAGGAAGACGAGCCGCAACGTCTGCTCCGGGGTCGGGTGCTTGTGTAAAGAGCTTAGAAAAATGAAAGAAACTCCAGAAAATCATTACCGGCACCGGCAGCGTCACGTCATTCCACCAGTGGATTCGATTTGGTTTGAGAAACAAAATGCTCCAATTCCCCCCAAGAGGTGTTTATTGTGCTCCGACGTCTCTCCAGATTCCAAATTAAAAAAAACATATAATTAAGTAAACTGTCCTCCAGCTACTGCAGCTCCCCGGATGGTCCTCCGTTAGATCCCCCCGGCCTTCAGATCTACCAGTACTTATCAGTTGCATGGAGCACAACACACATTAATGATGTTAAGTCGATCGTGGTAGGGAAGGTCCCAAAATCAGGAGGTGACAAAGTGGAGGGATGAGCCCAGAACAGGCAAGGGAAGTGAGCCACAGCACTGGTGAGGGGAGCCCAAGACAGGTGATAGGTGGCTAGATGTGGCGCCCTGCATCCACAGGTACCCACAGGCCTTCCAACAAACAACCAACACCTTCCACCCCTGCACAGTAGGGGGAGCTCAACTTGCTGCCCTTAGGTAAGATCCCCTATAAATACTGCTGCTGGGGGAGGAGCTAGTCAGAGTGTGCAGACGCTAGGAGAGCTGCGAAGACGTCCTGGTGATCGGTGCCGTGTTAGGCCTGAACCAGTGACCCAGAACAGCCTCTGAGCAGCCCTACCAGGCCCAAGAGTGGGGACGGAAGGCAAGGAGAGAAAGGAGGAAGGAAAGTGGGAACCGATGAGCCAGAATAGGTTCGCCCAAACAACACAAAGGACACCGGGGTCCGCATCTGCAGGAGAGCTACACACCCAGCAGAGAACCCCGGCAAACCATGGAGACTTCACCTGCTAATCACCGTTCAGGGAGCCAGACACTGTGAAGATAAACAGCGGTAGTCATCAGAGGTGAAGAGAGAGAGTAGTGGAGGCCACCCAAGTTCTACACGGGGCAGAGGCTTCAACACAGGGAAAAGAGGACACAGAGGCTTTACACTAACCTGCTGTGGAGATTCAACTGTGTTTCCTGGTCACTCGACAGTGTTCCAGACTTTTACCTGCTATACTACCAGTAAAAGGTAATGAGACACTGTGTGCATTCTTCACCCCCTGTCCTCGCTGCCCGCAGAGACTATCCCGTTAATCCACAACCTGGCCAAACCCCAGCTCCATCCCTGACAATCATCACTGCCCCGGAGGATTAGCTCCACCTGTAGGGAGCTGCTCCACCCTAGCTGCAATACCACTACCCTCTGGAGGACTGTGGAGGCGCTGGTGTCTAGTCACCAGGTACTACAGGTGGCATCACGTGACAAAGACTTGAATCCCTTGTAAAACCAACCCCGTCTTGTGGGCTGTCCCCCAGGGTCACGGATCTGGGCAGGCCACCAGTGATATCCCCCACCAAAGCAGAATGCCCAGACATCCGAGTTCCCATACCCTGGGGTGCTACATAGGCGAGGGGTGGCTAGTGCAGGGTAGGTAAGGGGGCTGCAAACCCAGGACAGGTGAAGGGGCAGTGAGCCTAGGACATGCGAAGGGAGCCCAAGACAGACGAGGTGGGTAGACCAGGATTGGCATGGCAAGCCCAGCACAAGCGAGGGGGAGCGAACCCAGGACAGGTGGGGAAGTGGCTAGACTAAGATAGACACGGGAGCCCAGGGCAGGCAACGAGGCGGAGAACCCAAGACAGGCAAGGGGGGTGGTGAGCCCAGGACAGGTGAGGGGTGGGTAGACCACAATAGTCAGGGGAGAGCCCAGGACAGACAAGGGTACAGCAAGAACAGGAAAGGTGAGGGGGCGTCGAGCCAAGGACAGTTTTTATTATTTCTTTTTATACCCTTCTTGATACTAAAAAGAACCTAAATCAAATCTTAAAATTTCCAGATTGGTCAGAATTCAAAAATTGTCACACACTTGTAAAATGCATTCCTGATTAATGAATTCGCTCATCTCTGGGCTGTGCCTGTGTACGGTGGGGTCTGGTCTGCAGTCTAGATTAGTTTTATAACATAAGTCCCCCCATTACATTAGTTGTCGGATAAATGATCACTCGACCAACAGCTTTATCTCCCGATTCCTCCATACATAGGAAAGCTCAGCTACCGCTCCCCTACTCCAAATGGGGACGGTTGGTGATATCAACTTCCTGTTTGTGGCACATTAGTATATGGGAGGGTGAAAACTTTTCCAGGTGGGTGGTGACCATGGCAGCCATTTTGAAGTCAGCCATTTTGAATCCAACTATTTTTTTCAATGGGAAGAGGGTCATGTGACACATCAAAGTTATTGAGAATTTCAAAAGAAAAAGAATGGTGTGCTTGGCTTTAATGTAACTTTATTTTTTCAGGAGTTATTTACAAGTTTATGATCACTTATACAATTTGTTCACAGTGTTGCCCATTGTGTTGTATTATCAATACAACCCTCTTCTCCCACTCCTGACACGGATAGCGACACCACAGAAGAAATGCTGCACAGGCCTCCAGGATCCGCTGTGTCAGATGCTGCACAGGCCTCCAGGATCCGCTGTGTCAGAGGCTGCACAGGCCTCCAGGATTCTGCTGTGTCAGAGGCTGCACAGGCCTCCAGGATCCGCTGTGTCAGATGCAGCACAGGCCTCCAGGATCCGCTGTGTCAGATGCAGCACAGGCCTCCAGGATCCGCTGTGTCAGATGCTGCACATCTCGTATCTTCACAGCATAGACAATTGTCTTCAGATGAGGGATGAGGCAAACTGTATTGTGAATGGTGAAGTGACCAAACAAAACCCCGCTATTGTCTGACACTAACCCACAGTGGATAAATCCCTCCAAGACTGCTGGAACACAAACATTGATGGTATGGGGTGGTATATGTGGTACAAAGATAGTGGAGCCATTCTCCATCAATGGAAACCTCAATGCCACTGGAGATCTGAACCTTGTAGCCATTTCATTTATGACTGGCTGTATGTAGGCAGAGTTGAACTGCACAATCAGTGTCTTCCATTGAGGTTCTGGCCATTTTTAGGGCCACAAACAATGCACCAAAATGTTCGGCTGCATCCCCAGAACCCGAACTTCAAAAGGTTTACTCATCTCTACTTAGGAGGTTTGCAATCATTAATAGGGTTGGTCTAGGGCCGGTTTTTAATTTGGACAATCTAACATTGTGTCGGAGTTTATGGGTTTTGCGTATGGTCTGCATTCATTACGTTGTGATGGATAGGGTCACATGCATTCATAGGCAGACTATGAGGGCAATCTGGGCTACTGCCTGGGGCCCAAAGCTCCAGGGCGGCCCATGATCAGAGTGTCCTCATTATAATCTGCACAACAGACAGCCCACAAAGCGGTCGGGAAGTCACTGCTCCCTTCTCCCAATATTCAAATGTCTTTGCGTCTTTTAGACACAAAGACATTTCAACATGGCGTTAGGAGGTCAGCACCCGGCTGACATAATCACACTACTGCTGGCACCTTAGAGCCTCAGAGGCTGCAGAGACAGTGGGCAGAAGTAAGTGCTCCATGATGGAGCTGAAGACTTAATGTGCTGTCTGTCCTTCTGGATGATTGGGGAGGGGGTGATGTTGCGGTGTCAGGGGAGAGAGTATAGTACCTGGTACCTGCACTGGAGACAAAAGGATGGGAACAACTCCTACCAGAGACGTCTTCATCTTTAAGGAGCCTAGATTTAAATGTCTATTTGTGATCCCAACAACATCTCCTCAGTATTGTGGTTCCAGTATGGTCCGCAGTCTGATGAGGACTGATAACAATGGTAAGGAGATACTGGAAGTTAAGGATATAATGGGAGTTGTAGGTTCATGCAATACAAATTGTACATGAGGCTGACCTGACATTACAATTGATCGCTGAACTAAGGTTAGTGCTGCATCTACTGAGGGTGGTGCTGATTCTGCGTTCATGTACATACATGTGAACATGTACTGACTGTGGTTCTGACCCGGCCATCATGTACTGATGGCGGTTCCAACGTTGATTCTCACCCTGCCATCATGTACAGACGGTTGTTCTGATCCTGCGATCATGTACTAACAGTGGTTATGATGCTGCGTTCATGTACTGACTATGGTTCTGACCCGATCATGCACTGATGGTGGTTTTGCCCCAGAAATCATGTACTAACAGTGGTTCTGACCCTGCGTTCATGTACTGACGGTGCTTCAGACCTTGTGATCATGCACCGACAGTGATTCTGACCCTGCGATCATGTACTGACAGTGGTTATGATGCTGCGTTCATATACTGACAGTGGTTCTGACCCTGCGTTCATATACCAACAGTGGTTCTGATACTGTGTTCATATACTATATACTAACAGTGGTTCTGACCCTGCGATCATGTACTGACGGTGGTTATGATGCTGCGTTCATATACTACAAGTGGTTCTGACCCCTGACGTTCATATGTACCTAACAGTGGTTCTGATACTGTGTTCATATACTATATACTAACAGTGGTTCTGACTCTGATCTTGTACTGACAGTGGTTCTGACCCTGCGATCATGTACTGATGGTGGTTCTGACCAGGGATCATGTACCGACAGTGGTTCGACCCTACGATCATGTACGGACAGTGGTTCTGATGCAGCATCCATGTACTTAACTTCCTAATTTCCATTCTCAAACACCAACACATTTTTTTTTTAGTTATTTTATTTTAATGGATTATTTCATCGTTAACAAAAACAATGTCACTTAAAAAAATATGGTCCTATATATGGTCCTTTCTATGAACAGGGGTTCACGGGACACTACAGCCAAGTCCCTGTAAACTCTCCACTGTTTATTTCGAGTTTCCTGATAGATGTTCTACAAAATGGCTTTATTTTTTTCATTTTTTTTTTAGTTTTCGAAGCCTCATTTAATCTATTTTTTGGTAAGAAATGTGCAAAAAGAAAAAAAAAATTAGCAACGAATAGCAAAGGATAATCTATGGGGTTAGCGGAGGCAAACACATGGTGAGACCCTCGTGACAAAAGAGGATTTTCCCCCTTAAAAGAATGAAAAAATATCCCCCCAAAAAAACTCCAAAAACCATAAAGGGACTCTAGAAAAGATATTTTTGGAGATTTTTATCTTTTTTTTTTAAAGGGGAAAATTTTCTTTTTCGGAAAACCTGATCATTTCCAAATTTCAGATCTTTGGCCGGAACGTCCGTCGGGGCCCAGGACTCATTTTAACAAAAATTCCATTTAGTCCATAGAAATTTCCACAGTCACAGATGAAAAAAAAATAAAAATAAAAAAAACAATAAGACATAAAAAAAAAAAAAAACAATGTAATCTCGGCACAAACACGATTCGGACATTTTGTGGCGGGCGGGTGATCAGGCAGATAAGTGAGAAGTACTAACTACTTGGTTAGCAGCGAAAGTGACGGCCGACCAGAATTATCTAGAAGTCTCCGCGGCAGAAGCTGTAAACCGGTTAATAAACCGTAACACTGAACTACATCGGCGGCGCAGCAGCAGAGAGGAGGACGGAGTGGTCAGTCGGTCCAAGAGTCTTTGGTGGACAAAGCTGGAGCTCGTATTGAGGAACGACCCACGATGGCGACGTTACATGGCGGCCCGTGCCCGCACCGTATGGCATTTCTTGCACAGAACGTGGCCGTCCAAGGGGAAGCAACCAGAGTCGTCGGCTTCGATGGAGAGGGGGCAACCACAGTCCTGAGAGGGAGAGACAAAACATTTTTTTACAGACGTTCAAATGGGAAGAAAAATGGTGCTCAATGCCAGGCAGCAGCTGCAAAAGCAAGTGCAATTTAATAACGCAAGTTCAGAAAGAGACCGGCGCCTCACCTCACACTTGTAGCACATCATATGGAAATTCTTCTCCAGTGCCACCACCCTTACGGTCTCATCCCGTCCAGGTTCAGGGGCAATGGGCTCTCCACAGACCGAACAGCGGGGGGCGTACCTCCTAAAAAGAGACAAAACAGGAAGAGGTAATGTAAGCGAAACCTGAGCTGAGATATTGGAAATGTAGAAAACCATGACGTGGTGAGAGGATGGAGGAGCAATAATGGTACAATATGGGCACAGTATGGAAAATGTAATGATACAGATACAGCTATAACATAGACCTGCCGCCATAACATGGGCACAGGATGGGCATAGTATGGAAAGATCTCATAATACAGATACAGCTACAACATAGGCTTGCTGCCGTCGGGCACAGTACGGACATAGTATGGACACATCTCGCGATACAGATGCAGCCATTACATGGGCACATGGATGGAGGAGCAATAATGGTACAATATGGGCACAGTACGGGCATAGTATGGAAAAATTTAATGATACAGATACAGCTATAAGATAAACCTGCTGGCTGCCATCACGTGGGCATAATATGAAAACATCTCATGATACAAATGCAGCTATAACATAGGCATGCTGCCATCCGGCACAGTATGGGCATAGGACGGAAACATCTCGCGATACAGATACAGCCATAACATGGACACAGGACGGGCAGAGTATGGAAATATCTCATAATACAGATACAGCTATAGCATAGGCCTGCCGCCATCGGGCAGAGTAAGGGCATGGAATGAAAACATCTAGCGATACAGATACAGCTATAACATAGACCTTGCCACCATGACATGGGCACAGTATGGGCCTAGTATGGAAACATCTCGCGATACAGATATACCTATACATGGGCACAGGACAGGCAGAGTATGGAAATATCTCCTAATATAGGTACAGCTATAACATAGGCCTGCCGCCACCAGGCACAGTACAGGCATAGTATGGAAACATCTAATGATACAGGTATAACAGACCTTGCCGCCATCGAGCACAGTATGGGCATAATATGGAAACCGCTCATGATACAGGTACAGTTATAACATAGACCTTGCCGCCATCGAGCACAGTACGGGCATAGTATGGAAACATCTAATGATACAGGTATAACAGACCTTGCCGCCATCGAGCACAGTACGGGCATAGTATGGAAACCGCTCATGATAAAGGTACAGTTATAACATAGGTCTGCCGCCATCGGGCACAGAACAGGCATAGTACGGACAAATCTCATAATAAACATACAGCTATAACATGGTCACCACCTCAATGATGGGAGTAAATGAGGAGCACATACCACGTTGTTGGGCAGGAATGTTACCGGTGTAAGATGAAGTGTTACATATAACATAATAATGGCGTCTGCGGAAAACAAACCTGTGATAATCGGCAACACAGTGCGGCTGGTTATTCTGATCCACGATAAAGGGCTCTCCCTGGAGCGGGCGGCTGCAGACGGCGCAGGTGAAGCACTCCGGGTGGTAGGCCTTGCCCATGGCTTTAAGCAAACGCTCCATTATCTTCTTCTCACACACAGCGCAGCGCTCTAATGTGTCCTGGAAGAGAGACAATCTGCATTATACACAGCGCTCTAATGTGACCCGAGGAGACATCCTGCATTATACACAGCGCTCTAATGTGTCCTGAGGAGGAGAGACATCCTGCATTACAGCCGCTATTCCCCGGACTCACCTGGTAACAGTCCTCGCAGAGAGGTCGCCCCTCGCACTCGTAGTATTGCTGTCCCTGCAGCTGCTGGTCACATTTGGAGCAGGTGAAGCAGTGGACGTGGTACAGGTGCTCGCCGGCCCGCACCACCGTCTCTGTCCTGGACAATCCCTGGCCGCACAACTTACAGCGATCTGCGAAGAGCAACGAGAAGACATCACCCAACGAGACCACAATTAGGGGGCAAATACTCTGGACCATCATTCTCTAGAAAACCATCAGTATCATCTCGTGGCGTATGGCGGTATTATTTCATAAAACAGTTTTGGGACCACGTCTCACTCCTGTATTAAACATGTTTCTTTCCTTTGGCATTGTTGGAGATAATGTAATTTTCTGTTGCTAGCAAGCTACCTAGTTCTTGTACAGGTGTGGCTACTCTGTGATCACTTCCATCCCCTTTATATGGTGACATGGTTCCAGCATCCTTTGCTGGTGATTGAACTCTCTTCTGGTCAAGATTCCTGAAGAGAAGGAGGCTCTCTAGAGAGCCGACTACTATTACTGCGAAGCTGTCTCCTGCAAAGGAGTGTGGCAGAAGCATGAAGCTGCTTTGTTGTTCCCGGTCTGTCTCCCCTTCCCTTTTAGTTGTTGTTATTGCAGTGGTTGGGACTAGTGCTCCCTATTGAGGGCTGCCACCTGGTTCACAATTTTTGTTCTTCACGCCACTATACATATCATTTTTATTTTTAAATAATATAAAGTTTCATTTGATCTTTTGTATGGTCTATTTTTGTGTCAATAGTTTTTGATAATCTTCATGAGAGTCAAATTTATGCTGTTGCTAATGGGATATTGCACATTTTTGTAAAATATTTTTAGGGGGATTCGCTGACTGTCCTTCTTCCCCCCCTCTCTGTTGGCGATTATGTGAACTCTATAGAGAAGTATCATTAAATATTGTACACAATGCTGCCATCTAGTGCCCATATTATACGACATGTATATGACATTATTATAGCATTATAGGGCAGTATACTAAGGGCTCTTAGTTTACTGAAAACTCAAACCCAAAAGTACAGACTATGTAACTCCCCATCCTCTTAAGAATAATCCAATGCGATTATACATTTAATATAGGAATAAAAACAACAAGGAAAAAATGAGCAAATACCCTAAAGTATAGGAAAGTAAAATGCTATAGTGCACAAAATAACAAAAAAGGTAATTGGTGAGGAGCGGGAGAAAAGCGAGAGAGAGAGACAGACAAAGAGGAGCGGGAAAAAGGGAGGCGAAGGGGAGCGGGAAAAAGGGAGGCGAAGGGGAGCGGGAAAAAGGGAGGCGAAGGGGAGCGGGAAAAAGGGAGGCGAAGGGGAGCGGGAAAAAGGGAGGCGAAGGGGAGCGGGAAAAAGGGAGGCGAAGGGGAGCGGGAAAAGGGAGGCGTAGGGGAGCGGGAAAAGGGAGGCGAAGGGGAGCGGGAAAAGGGAGGCAAAGGGGAGCGGGAAAAGGGAGGCAAAGGGGAGCGGGAAAAGGGAGGCAAAGGGGATCGGGAAAAAGAGAGGCAACGAGATAAGGGGAGCGGGAAAAGGGAGGCGACGAGATAAGCGGAGCGGGCAAGGAGACAATGGCAGTGGGCAATGAGAAAAGAGGAGAGAAAAGCAGGAAACCTCTTGCCAGGAATACTGTTTACAAATAGTACCACCCCTGTTGTTGTTGCAGTTTTTGTGCAGACAAAGCACAACAAAAACACACTGTGTGAACGTAGCCTAAGGCTATATTCACTCATTGCGTGTTTTTTCCCTGTGGTTAACGCATATTAAAACCTTCTTCTCACAACACCTGCTACAGCTGTGAGACTGCAGAAATCTGATGCACGCACTTTTGTATTTCATGATTAAATTTTAGAACTGTTGCATTTTTTAAATCTGCAGCATGTCAATTATTTCAGTATTCATGCTCTTTTTTTACCCATAAAATAAATGAATAAATAATAAATGTATTACAAATGAACAGTAGACATGTAATCCACACCCAATGCACGATACAAAAATAAAGCTGCGAAATCAAACACAAAGGGGCATTTTGAATACAGGATTTTCCCCGGCAGGATTGCAGGTTTTGGCTGCAAACAAAAAAAGTTGCAAAAACCACGGAATAAAGAAATAAAATAAAACTAAGGAAAAAAAAATAAATAGCAAAAAGAACGAGCACAAAAAGAAATCATAAATCTGAGCGGTGAAGAGGCCCCAGAGGATCTCCGCCTATAAATTATGCTCAGTGTTGAATCTCTGATTAAAACCTTCATGTTCTTGTGTTTCTTTGACCCCGGATGAAGCACTTCAGCTCCACTTCACTCATCCACTTGAGAGTTTACATGATGGATATTGACTCGGTGAGTGGGCGAGAGCGCACGAGGGATATGTATATAATAAGGAGAAGAGCGGGGGATATTTGCAGGAGGACTCGCTCCGTGACTCTCTATTTCATAGACAAACCACCTGTCTAAACATCTGGATGGAGAGAATTTGCAACTTTCCAATGCGTAGGAATCTTGGTCCTTGACGAGGTCAACTCACCCATGGTTTGAGAGTCCACTGTTGGCTGTTTGTCCATCTCCTGCATCAATTGTTGGGTCAACATTTCCAACTCTTCTACTTCTTTCATGTTCAATCCGTGAGCGGTCCGGTCCTATAAGAAAGAGGATAGTTGTAGACGCCTCCAATATTTGACACAACCATTGCTTTATGGTCAACCCATCCTACGAGAATTTGTTCCCCAGTGTAGCTTGAAACCCAAAGGAAGATCTACAAAATCATTTTTTGGCCACCTTGGCTTTTTAAGGTCGACCACAATGAACCTGGTGCCCTTTGAACTAGAAGAAAGTCATGAATACTAAATATCTACCAACTGTGAAAGGTTT
This sequence comes from Allobates femoralis, assembly GCA_033576535.1. Lineage (NCBI taxonomy): Eukaryota > Metazoa > Chordata > Amphibia > Anura > Aromobatidae > Allobates > Allobates femoralis. Next base: position 4,532,788 of record JARQOC010000006.1, on the reverse strand, counting down.
CAGCTCACCGTATAGAATCAGTATAGGGAGGTGGTTTCCAGGGCGGTGTATGGATAGAAGGAAAGCTCTGCTCAGAGCTAATGACAAGGGAAACAAGGGAAAAAAATCCAGCAACAACATCCTTTAAATTTTCAACATTACATGTTTCAAACAAGATCTTGGTCTTAGTCAGTGACTAAGAACCAAGATGTTGTTCGAAACATGTAATGGTTGACTCATATCTGGCATTTCTGCTTTTTAAACATGCCTAAATAAAATGGAATTTTACATTTTTCCAAGAAAATTTAAAGGATATTGTTGCTGGATTTATTTTCCTTGTTAAATATCTACAAAGTATGAAGGCAGACCAATGGGTCCCCCATGGTAGACGTCAAAGAAAACAAGCCACATCAAAGGGCCCATGCTGCATTTCGATATGGCCTATCCATTCCCCATTTCCTACTTGGCCAAGCGGCCATGTTTATAAGTAGGTTCAGCTAACGTATATGGCCAGAATAAGAGACTTTTGACCAGTAGGCCAAGAACACTGGATGGGTTGGCTCAATTTCCAAGCAATGGTGCACAAAGCAAACGACATTGTCAACAGAACAATGGAGGGATGAGGAGGTAAGGGTTAATGAGGGGACAGGGGAAACATTATGATGGGCTGGTAGACTAAGATATTGATGCAAGAGTCCAACTCTGGAGGGGTCTCTAGCGGTTAGACTTAGTTGACTTGAGTTTCAGTGGGTTGTGATGGGTCTTCGGAAGATGCCTCCACAGCTTTCGGATATATCCGAACCTTAAAGCCGTTGGACACAGTTGACTGTGATTGTTCCCATTTTCCATGTGTCTCATTGGTTGTGGTAAATCACAAGGAATGGGGGTATGGGGAAGTTGGGTTTGTGGATCCTCCTCTGACAAGTGGGTGAAGACGGTAGATTATGGGAAAAAAAGCGCCCTCCCGACACTTGTTCCAGTAGATGCCAACACTCAGATGTTTCTATCCCCCCCCCCCCCCCCCATTTACGAGGCAGACGCCATTTAACCTTTTCCCAATGAGCATATTTATCAATGGTAAAAGTGAAAGGTGGCAATATAAAAACATGGATGGGGACACCGGTACCATATGGTAGACACATGGTCTGCTAAGTACTATAGTGGCTGCTTAAGTCATGAATCTGCTGCAAGTCGGGGAAAGCCTCATTACCGAGGCTGGTGTTTTCTCTAAATTACAAGGTCACAATAGCAAACTCTGCTCTGTCAGCCTCGTAGGAAAACAACGCCCACGCATCAAATAGTCTCCATCCCTAAATTGCATCCTGCCATGCAACACAACCATTACATCATAGTGGCCTCATTACCCATTCCTCTCCTCCTGCCTCCGGCTGCGTCAAGCCTCCGATTGTCAGTCATTGCAGTAAATGAGCGTATCAAACATTCCCTGTAAATATTCGTCCTTGAGTCGTCCTCTTCTGTCAAGGTGTGAAGAATGCCTGAGCCTTTTCCAAGATTTAGCTGTTTTAGGCAAAGCCGGGTAGGAGCCACTAGTTCAGTTTGCACAGGTTTTATCAAAGAGAATCCCCATTGCATCATCCCCAATATCACATCAAAAACGGCAAGATGAGACCAAGCTACATCATATATGTTTTTACAATCTTTCCAATACCAATAACAGTGGCCAACAGGACCTACAGGCCAACAGAATGGTACAAAACAGTGCCTACATACCATCAGTGACCAGTACAGAGCCTACATACCATCAGTGACCAGTACAGAGCCTACATACCATCAGTGACCAGTACAGAGCCTACATACCATCAGTGACCAGTACAGTGCCTACATACCATCAGTGACCAGTACAGAGCCAACATACCATCAGTGACCAGTACAGAGCCAACATACCATCAGTGACCAGTACAGAGCCTACATACCATCAGTGACCAGTACAGAGCCTACATACCATCAGTGACCAGTACAGTGCCTACATACCATCAGTGACCAGTACAGTGCCTACATACCATCAGTGACCAGTACAGAGCCAACATACCATCAGTGACCAGTACAGAGCCTACATACCATCAGTGACCAGTACAGAGCCAACATACCATCAGTGACCAGTACAGAGCCTACATACCATCAGTGACCAGTACAGAGCCTACATACCATCAGTGACCAGTACAGAGCCTACATACCATCAGTGACCAGTACAGAGCCTACATACCATCAGTGACCAGTACAGAGCCAACATACCATCGGTGACCAGTACAGAGCCAACATACCATCAGTGACCAGTACAGAGCCTACATACCATCAGTGACCAGTACAGAGCCTACATACCATCAGTGACCAGTACAGAGCCTACATACCATCAGTGACCAGTACAGAGCCTACATACCATCAGTGACCAGTACAGAGCCTACATACCATCAGTGACCAGTACAGAGCCTACATACCATCAGTGACCAGTATAGAGCCTACATACCATCAATGACCAGTACAGAGCCTACATACCATCAGTGACCAGTACAGTGCCTACATACCATCAGTGACCAGTACAGAGCCTACATACCATCAGTGACCAGTACAGAGCCTACATACCATCAGTGACCAGTACAGAGCCTACATACCATCAGTGACCAGTACAGTGCCTACATACCATCAGTGACCAGTACAGAGCCTACATACCATCAGTGACCAGTACAGAGCCTACATACCATCAGTGACCAGTACAGAGCCTACATACCATCAGTGACCAGTACAGTGCCTACATACCATCAGTGACCAGTACAGAGCCTACATACCATCAGTGACCAGTACAGAGCCAACATACCATCAGTGACCAGTACAGTGCCTACATACCATCAGTGACCAGTACAGAGCCTACATACCATCAGTGACCAGTACAGAGCCTACATACCATCAGTGACCAGTACAGTGCCTACATACCATCAGTGACCAGTACAGTGCCTACATACCATCAGTGACCAGTACAGAGCCAACATACCATCAGTGACCAGTACAGAGCCAACATACCATCAGTGACCAGTACAGAGCCAACATACCATCAGTGACCAGTACAGAGCCTACATACCATCAGTGACCAGTACAGAGCCTACATACCATCAGTGACCAGTACAGAGCCTACATACCATCAGTGACCAGTACAGAGCCTACATACCATCAGTGACCAGTACAGAGCCTACATACCATCAGTGACCAGTACAGAGCCAACATACCATCAGTGACCAGTACAGAGCCAACATACCATCAGTGACCAGTACAGAGCCAACATACCATCAGTGACCAGTACAGAGCCTACATACCATCAGTGACCAGTACAGAGCCTACATACCATCAGTGACCAGTACAGAGCCTACATACCATCAGTGACCAGTACAGTGCCTACATACCATCAGTGACCAGTACAGAGCCTACATACCATCAGTGACCAGTACAGTGCCTACATACCATCAGTGACCAGTACAGAGGCTACATACCATCAGTGACCAGTACAGAGCCTACATACCATCAGTGACCAGTACAGAGCCTACATACCATCAGTGACCAGTACAGAGCCTACATACCATCAGTGACCAGTAGTGCCTACATACCATCAGTCAACAGTACAGTGCCTACATACCATCAGTGACCAGTACAGTGCCTACATACCATCAGTGACCAGTACAGAGCCTACATACCATCAGTGACCAGTACAGAGCCTACATACCATCAGTGACCAGTACAGAGCCTACTACCATCAGTGACAGTAAGGAGCCTACATACCATCAGTGACCAGTACAGAGCCTACATACCATCAGTGACCAGTAAGGAGCCTACATACCATCAGTGACCAGTACAGAGCCTACATACCATCAGTGACCAGTACAGTGCCTACATACCATCAGTGACCAGTACAGTGCCTACATACCATCAGTGACCAGTACAGTGCCTACATACCATCAGTGACCAGTACAGTGCCTACATACCATCAGTGACCAGTACAGTGCCTACATATCAACAGTAAGTACCAAACTATGGCAAGAAGTCCAGTGCCTACAAAGCCAATATCACAGTACCAAACAGTGACCAATATTGACATGTAGGCACTGTATTGGTCTTGCTTGGTACTGTTATATTGCCATGTAGGCACTGTACAACAACACCAAACAATAACCTATAAAGTGCTTTACATGGCAATACAACAGTACCAAATGGTGGTCATTAAACTACCTACATGCCAATAAATATACCAAACAGTGACCTGTACAGCACCTACATACCAACAGTACCAATGAGCAGTACAGTGCATACATACCAACAGTACCAAACAGTGACCAGTACACTGCCTACAAGCCAATATAACAGAACCAAATAGTGGCCAGTACAGTACATACCAACATCACCAAAGTGACCAGTACAGTGCCTACATACCAATAATACCAAATAGTGACCGGTACAGTGCCTACAGGCCAATATAATAGTACCATACTGTGACCAGTACAGCAGCTACATGCCAACAGTGCCAAACAGAGACCAACATATGATAATATAACAGTACCAAACAGTAACCAGTACAGTGCCTACAAGCCAACATAACAGTACCTAACAGTGATCAGTACAGTGCTTACAAGCCAATATAGCAGTACCAAACAGTGATCAGTACAGTGCCTACAAGCCAATATAACTGTACCAAACAGTGATCGGTACAGTGCCTACAAGCCAATATAACAGTACCAAACAGTGATCGGTACAGTGCCTACAAGCCAATATAACTGTACCAAACAGTGATCAGTACAGTGCCTACAAGCCAATATAACTGTACCAAACAGTGATCAGTACAGTGCCTACAAGCCAATATAACAGTACCAAACAGTGATCAGTAGTGCCTACAAGCCAATATAACTGTACCAAACAGTGATCAGTAGTGCCTACAAGCCAATATAACAGAACCAAATAGTGGCCAGTACAGTAGCTACATGTCAATTTAAGTATACCAAACAGTGACCAGTACAGTACATACCAACATCACCAAAGTGACCAGTACAGTGCCTACATACCAACAATACCAAATAGTGATCAGTACAGTGCCTACAAGCCAACATAACAGTACCAAACAGTGATTGGTACAGTGCCTACAGGCCAATATAATAGTACCATACTGTGACCAGTACAGCAGCTACATGCCAACAGTGCCAAACAAAGACCAACATATGATAATATAATATAACAGTACCAAACAGTGATCAGTACAGTGACTACAAGCCAATATAACAGTACCAAACAGTGATCAGTACAGTGCCTACAAGCCAATATAACAGTACCAAACAGTGATCAGTAGTGCCTACAAGCCAATAGAACATTACCAAACAGTGATCGGTACAGAGACTATACACCAATATAAGGCGCCTTTCACATCTGCATTTCTGTCCGGATCCGGCAGAACCGGACAGAAAACCGCATCTGTCGCCTAACAGCTGCACTTGCAGTAAGCCCCTTGCATTCTCTATGGGCTTGCAGCAAGTGCAGTATTGTCGCGATCCGGCACTTGCGGCAGCGGGAAAAAAAAATGCGGTCAGCTGCGGTTTCACTCACAGCCGCAACTGCCGCAGGTGCTGGATCACGGCAATACCGCACTTGCTGCAAGCCCCATAGAGAATGCATGGGGCTTGCTGCAAATCTACTGCAAGTGCGGCAGTTAGGCGGCAGATGTGGTTTTCGCATATGTGAAAGGTGCCTAACAGTACCAAGCAGTGCCAGAAACAGAACTTTATAAATCAGCTCTGAAATCAACAAGAGTGTGAATAGCACTTGGAGTTTTTGGCAACCTTGGAGAGGTTCAGGCTTTTTAGGAGACCAACCTGCATCCAACAGGGCGATATTGGTTGAAGACCGAGTCAGGTATAACATGGTAACCCATCGAAACAATGTCAAGAAAGGAATTCATACCATGGAAAGACTCAAGAACTAGGTTAGTAGTAGTGCTAGTGTTGGGTGTTTGGGGAAGAGGGTCTTTGTAGGTTCTGCAAATCAATCAGGGCATCTTGACAATCCCAATGCTATGTATGATCTGTGGCCCTACAGAAGTACACAAGGAGCAGAGCTGACAATATCCTATGGATATGGGTCAGTCATAGTCAAGAGTTACCAAAAATCCCTTGGAAAACCCCATCATAAAATCCCCACGAGTTGTGCCATATAGCAAACTCACCTCTGCTGCATTTGGTTAGTCCTTTAAGAAAACCCACCACCAAGAAGATTTCAGGAATACAAAGTAACACTTACAGACTCGGGAGGTCTTTGCATGTTGGGTTGAGGAGATTTTCTCAGCATTGCATCGGATTGTGGTTTCGAAGACTGATAGATTTCCGAGGGCGCTCCATTGGATGTTATGCTTTGGTGGTCCCTAAAGTTGTCCATCGGTGGCCCAGAATTCCTGTTGATCTCAGGCTGTGGTATAACAATCCTTCCATTCTCCTTCTGTGGCCCTAGAGGGTCAGGACGAGCTTTTTCAAGAACTTGAGGCTTTTCACGTTGCTGGGCAAAGCTAAATCCTGCTGGTCGTGTAGAAGAAGGTGCGGAAGGAGCCGGAGGTTCCACTCTTGTGCTGCCGGGCTGGGATGGTGAAAACTTCTGCTGTGGACCTGATGGTTCTGGTTCTATCTGTTTTGGGGTGAATGTGTGGGGAGCAGAAGGTTTAGGGGTAAATGTGTGAGACGGGGCAGGGTTTGGAGAGAAGGTGGGTGCCCTCACCGGCTTAGGAGAAAATGAAGGAGCGGGTGGTGGGGTATAGGAAGACTGTGAGGGCGAAAATGTGTGGGGGGCAGTAACCTTTGGGGTAAATGTGCTAGGTACCGAAGGTTTAGGTGACACCGCCACCGGTGCGGCAGGTTTTGGTGCTACTGGAATGGGGTTGCTAGGTTTAGGGCTAACTGACGGAGGGGCAACTGGCTTAGGGCTAAATGTGGTTGGTGGGGCTTTAGGGGTAAATGATGATGGAACATTTGGCTTAGGAGAAAAAGAGGATGGGGCAAGAGGTTTTGGCGTACACACGGGAGGAGCTGGTGGAGGTGAAGGTGGTGTGACCTGTGAAAAGGCAAAAAGTTCAATAAGACGGACTATAATAGTAATGTAAGGAAGAGAAGAATGCAACTAAATTTAGGTCTTAACGAATGAGGTTGACTGGAGGTATTTTTGGCCTTAATGACCACTTTAGTGGTTATACGCACATGGTAGTTAAAGGGATAGAACTTATTCCCCAAGCTCAGAATAGAGAAATCCAGTACGGGTGACTACAACTAATTGCACACTGTGTCAACCGAAGAGGAAACATTGTTGACGTCTACCGACACTGGACTTCTCCATTCTAAATCATTTCATCCCAGTATTTCCCAACACGCCGGTGTACAGATGATATAAAGCCTGCGTTGTTCTATTGTTAGTGTAAAAAAAACAACTAAAAAACCTTCTAGAATAAAATGAATAATTGTGTTCTTCAATGTTTACTGTGATTTATGCCAAATCCTATTTAAAGGAATCACAATGGGGTTAGAACTTTGGATCTCGGGTGGTCGGGTAGGGAGTTTTCGAGTTATATTTTTATATTATTTTGTTATTATGTGTCCCTTAAAAAAATAAGAATAGACATTTGTGGACACCATTACATAAAGAGCTATACCGCTTTGAAAGGATTACTCAAAACTCGTCTTCTGTAAGGTCAATGGTTGCGAAAGAAAATCTGGTCTAGACCAACGGTGATGTTGTCAAAGGCTCGAAAGATTAAGCTGGAAGGTCTAGTCAAAAAGAAGGCAAAATACTGAAAAATGACCAACTCTCATAATAAAAAAAATCTTAGATAAGGAGCTTGGATTCTTCCAGTTTGTATTAGATGCGTTTCATTTCATTAATGGGTCATGAAGACTGAAGAAAGCAGGGGTGCTTCCCAATCAAGACCTTTACCTTCTGGACAATGGAAGCCCCAAAAGTATTAACCAGGGCTGTGGAGTCGGAATCGTGGAGTCGGTGTCCATTTTGGTGGAGTCGGATATTTGACTTACTGACTTCACAGCCATGGTTGAGGAGTCGTAGAGTTGGTGTCCATTTTGGTGGAGTTGGATGTTTGACTTACTGACTTCACAGCCATGGTTGGGAGTCGGAGTCGTAGAGTTGGTGTCCATTTTGGTGGAGTCGGATATTTGACTTACTGACTTCACAGCCATGGTTGGGAGTCGGAGTCGTAGAGTTGGTGTCCATTTTGGTGGAGTCGGATGTTTGACTTACTGACTTCACAGCCATGGTTGGGAGTCGTGGAGTCGGTGTCCATATTGCTGGAGTCGGATGTTTGACTTACTGACTTCACAGCCATGGTTGGGAGTCGTGGAGTCGGTGTCCATATTGCTGGAGTTGAAATTGAGGAGTCGGATGTTTGGCTTACCGACTCCACAGCCTTGGTGGTTGACCGGTGATTGAACTGTGTTGTTGGTGAAGGTTACCATGGATAGCAAAGAATATTAGACAAGTAAATTCTTGACCAAACGGAGTATGACCTTCAACTTGACATCCAATGAACCATTGAAGTTATTCCTCTTCTGGACAAATGACTACAAGACCCAGCTCATTGCAAAGGAAGAAATTCAGAGGAATTGAAAGAGGAAAGATGGATGGAGACAATGAAGGAAATATGATCATGACAATAGGAAGTATGAAGACGTAAAAACAAGATTCTAGACAAACAATATTCATAAGGTCAACTACAAGACACATCATAATAATGAACTGCATTCGTTGGAACTTTCCAAACACAATTTTTACACTTTGACCATTTTTTTCGCAACTTCCATTTTACAAGAAACTGAAATCTCTAAAAAAAAAATTCAAAAACAAATTAAAAAAACTCAAGAACCAAGATTTAAAGACATTTTACAATCAGGTTTTACAACAAGACGTCTTACTTTGAAGCTTTTCAATATATGTATATATGTGTTACCTGGATGTCGCCAATTCCGGTGACGAGGTTTGTTTCCTCTAGAGAAGGCGGTGAGGGGAAGGACTCTTCGATAGGAGGTGGAAACGGCTCAGCGAATTCAGGCGGTGGCGGTGGAGGGAAGCAGGAGGTTGGGGAACCAAGGATATCATCCCCGAAAGAAGGTGGAGGTGGTGGGAAAGACATGGTAGGGCTCATGGTGGAGTCATCGCTGGGTGGAGGAGGTGGCAGGATGAATTCTGAAGAAAGAGATATAACGTTTTAAGATATGACAAATGTTTTGCTTTGAGAGGCCCAAGCTCCTTTGATAATTTCGGGTGAAGTCAAACTGTTCATCATTGAGCATGTTTTTCTTTAAAACAATTATACTCAATGGTGTATCAAACATTCATTTGTGGAGAACATGGATCGGCCTGATTTGTTGGCTACTCAATGGTCAAAGCAACAATAATTTGCGGTCAAGATGGTTTTGCCTGATTAAACGGCTACTCAATGGTCAACTCAACAATCACTCGTAGAGAAGATGCATCTGCCGATTAGGTGGCTACTCAATGGAGGACCAACAATCATTTGTGGAGAAGCTGGATCTGACCCATTAGATGGCTACTCAATGGTCAACCCACCAATCACTTGTAGAGAAGATGGATCTGACTGTTAAGGCCTGTCACACGCGTCAATATCGCCTGCACGATCTCGGCTGCGAGTGACGTTGCAGCGATATTGACGCGTGTGACATACTGAATCAACCAGCGATAAATCGCTGGTTGATGATCGCCAGGTTCTAGAACCTGCTCTAAAACCTGGCGATTGTCGCCCGTGGACACGCAGCACCGCTGCGTGTGACACCGGGAGTAGCGATATTCCAGCTCCCAGCGCCTCTCACAAGCGCTGGGAGCTGGTAACTAAGGTAGACTGCGGGTATCTAGGCAGCGCGCGCTGCCTAGATACCCGATGTGTACCTTAGTTACCAGCCTCCTCCGCTCCGCTGTCCTGTGCCAGTGTGGCAGAGGAGAGGGGGTTAACCAGGGAAGCTTCCTGCTTCCCCCGGCTGAGCCCGCCCGTCCTCTCTCTGCTGCTGCTCCGGCTCACAGGGGCCCCGCTGGACGCAGGTTAGCCCTGCAGGGGGGTCCCCAGCCGCCCCCCATGTCCCTGTGCCAATGTGGCAGAGGAGAGGGGGTTAACCAGGGAAGCTTCCTGCTTCCCCCTGCTGAGCCCGCCCCTCCTCTCTCTGCCGCTGAGCAGGCAAACCAGGGCCCCCCCTCAAAGGCTGCACCAGGGCCCCCGGGCAGCAAGGTCCGCCCCTGGCTCACCGGCTGGTATCTAAGGTACACAGCGGGTAACTAGGGTCCCTAGTTACCGCTGTGTACCTTAGATACCAGCCGGTGAGCGGAGGAGGCTGGTAACTAAGGTACACGTCTGGTATCTAGGCAGCGCGCGCTGCCTAGATACCCGCAGTTTACCTTGGAGACCAGCCTGCTCCGCTTCCAGCAGCCTGGCAGCGGGAGCAAGACATCGTGGACACGATATTTAAATCGTTTCCACAATGTTTCTGGTCAATTGATCGCTGGTGAGTCTGCCTGTGTGACAGCTCACCAGCAATCAGCTGTCAATGTTGTCAGCGATCATCTCACTGACGACATTGACGCGTGTGACAGGCCCTTTAGGGCCTCCATTGAATAGCTATCTAATCAGGCAGATCCATCTTCTCTACAATGATTGTTATGGTCTTCTTTGAGTAGCCATCTAATCAATCATTTGTGGAACACATGGATCTGCCTGATTACATGGCTACTCAATGGTCAGATGGCTGTGACGGATTAGGTGGCTCCTCAATTGTGGACCCAACAATAATTTGTGGAGCTAAAGGATCTGCCCGATTAGGCGACTACTCAATAGTGGACCCAAAAATAATTTGTAGAGAAGATTATTATAATACTATTTATTTATAGAGCACCATTGGTTCCATGGTGCTGTACATGAGAAAGGGATACATACAAACAAGTTAAAAATACTATGAACAAACTAATAGTGACAGACCGATACAGAAGGGAGAGAGGACCCTGCACTTGCGGGCTTACATTCTACAGGGCAGTGGGGAGAGAGACAGTAGGTTGGGTCCAATGGTGGTGGAGCGCCAGGTCCAGTGGTGGTGAGGTGGGACTGTGGTCATTGCAGGATGTAGGTTGTTCTGAAGAGATGGGATTTCAGGTTCCGCTTGAAGGTTGCAAGTGTGGGGGACAGTCAGACGTTTTGGGGTGCAGATTTCCAGAAAATGGGGGATGCTCGGGTGAAGTCTTGCAGGTGGTTAGATGAGGAACGTACAAGTGTGGAGGAGAGGAGGAGGTCTTGGGAGGATCGAAGATTACGAGTTGGATGATATCGGGAGATTAGTTCAGAGATATATGGGGGGAGAGATTGTGGACGGCTTTGTAAGTCAATGTTAGTAGTTTGAATTGGATACGCTGGTGAATTGGGAGCCAGTGGAGGGATTTGCAGAGGGGAGAAGTGGAGGAATAGCAAGGAGAGAGGTGGATTAGTCGTGCAGCAGAGGTATGGACAGATTGGAGAGGTGCAAGAGTGTTAGCAGGGAGGCCACAGAGGAGGAGGTTGCAGTAGTCGAGGCGGGAGATGATGAGGGCATGCACTAGTAGTTTAGTAGATTGAGGGTTGAAGAAGGGTTGGATTCTGGAAATATTTTTGAGCTGGAGGCGGCAGGAGGTGGCGAGAGCTTGGATGTGCGGTTTGAAGGACAGGGCAAAGTCAAAGGTTACTCCCGAGGCAGCGGACTTCATGTACAGAGCAAAGTGTGATGTAATTTATTATGATAGATAGATCTGGTAAGGGAAGTGCGCGAGATGGAGGAAAGATGATGAGTTCGGTTTTGTCTACATTGAGTTTTAGGAAGTGAGAGGAGAAGAAGGAGGATATGGCTGACAGACACTCCGGGATTCTGGACAGGAGAGAGGTGACGTCTGGGCCAGAGAGGTAGATCTCAGTGTCCTCAGTGTACAGGTGATACTGGAAGCCATTGGACTTTATAAGTTGATCAAAACCAAGGGTATAGATTGAACAGAGGAGGGGCCCTAGGACAGAGCCTTGAGGGACCCCAACAGAGTGGGGATGGGGCGAGGAGGTCGTGTGGGAGTGGGAGACACTAAATGTGCGGTTGAAAAAGTGGGAAGAGATCCAGGAGAGGGCAAGGTCAGCAACACCAATGGAAGAGAGGATCTGTAATAGGAGGCAGTGGAGACTGTGTCAAATGGAGAGGACAGGTCTAGAAGGAGGAGGACGGAGAAGTGTCTGTTGGCTTTGGCCGGGATTAAGTCGTTAGTAATTTTGGCCAGGGCAGTTTCGGTGGAGTGATATGGGCGGAAGCTAGATTGAAGGTTGTCAAAGAGAGAGGTGGATGAGAGGTGGGATGAGAGTACAGTGTGGACACGCTGCTCGAGGAGTTTGGAGGTGAACTGGAGCAGAGATATGGGCCGGTAGCTGATTGTAGAAGTGGGGTTGAGGGATGGTTTTTTTAAGTTAGGTGTAATTGTTGCACGTTTGAGAGCAAAAGGAAAGGTACCAGAAGTCAGTGATAGGTTGAAGAGGTGGGTTAGGGCTGGGATAAGTGATGTGGTGAGGTTGGGGAGGAAGTGAGATGGGATGGAATCCAGTGCACAAGTGGTGAGGTGCGATCTGGAGAGGAGGTGTGCAAGTTCTCCTTCAGTGATGGAGGGGATTGGTCTGGTATACATGGGGGTTGTGGTGATTGGGTAGCAAGACTTTTCTGATCTGTTCAATCTTGTTGTGAAGTGTGTTGCAAAGTCTTCAGCAGAGATAAGAGAAGTAGGAGGGGAAATGGGGGCGGTGGAGGAGGGAGTTGAATGTGTTGATTAACTGCCTGGGATTGTGAAACAAAGAAGACATGGAGGGTAATGAAGTAATTCTGTTTAGTGGTAGTGAGTACTAACTTGATGTGAGAAAGTGCTTGTTTGAATGCGAGTATCTTCATGCGAGTGTGTTTTCTTCCAGGCCGCTCTGCAACCCTAGACTCTTGCCGCAGCTTTTTAGTGGTGTCTGTGTGCCAGGGTTGTCTGTTGGTTTGTCGTGTTCTGCCATGAACAAGAAGGGCAGCTGCATCAATAGCTGATTGTAGAGTTGTAGAAAGCTGTGGCATTGTCTGTGTCGTGGAGTGAGGATATGGATGATAGCGGTAAAATGGCGTTGGAGAGTGTGTGAGCGTTAAGATGTGTGAGGTTTCTGCGAGGGTGTGCGAGTTGGTGGACATGGGGGGCAGGTGAGGGGGACAAGGATGAGAAAGTAAGTAGATGGTGGTCAGAGATGGGGAGAGGGGAGGCTGTGGATTTAGTTAGGGAGCAGAGGCAGGTGAAGATGAGGTCAGTGTATGTCCGTCTTGTGGTTGGCTGTGGAGGACCATTGAGAGAGGCCAAAGGATGAAGCAAGTGACAGGTGTTTGGAAGGCTGTTGACTGGTGGGTGTCAATGAGGATGTTGAAGTCGCCCATTATGATGGTGGGAATGTTAGCAGAGAGAAAGTATAGGAGCCAGATGGAGAAGATGGATCTGACCCATTTGGTGGCTACTCAATGGAGGACCCAACAATCATTTGTGGAGCAGATGGATCTCCCTATAGGTGGCTACTCAATGGTCAACCCAACAATCATTTATGGAGGAAAAGGATCTGCCAGATTTGGTGGCTACTCAATGGTGGACCCAACAATCATTTGTGGAGAAGATGGATCTCCCTTAATAGGTGGCTACTCAATGGTGGACCCAACAATCATTTGTGGAGAAGATGGATCTCCCTTAATAGGTGGCTTCTCAATGGTGGACCCAACAATCATTTGTGGAGAAGATGGATCTCCCTTAATAGGTGGCTACTCAATGGTGGACCCAACAATAATTTCATGGAGCAGATGGACTCCCTGATTAGGTGGCTACTCATGGGGGCTCTAACAAACATTTGTACAGCTTGATCCTTAATAGGGGATCTACTCAATGGTGGACCCAACAATCATTCAAGGAAAGAATGGACCTGCCTGATTTAGGTGGCTACCGGCTGCTGCATAAGGGCAAACAATATACATGCCTTGCATCCTTTATTTCTAGAGGATCTGTGCTTTGGTGGGTTCTTTCCTTGAATTCTCAACAAATAATCATTAACTCACCATCATGTTCTGGCAGTCGGTCGCCACCTCAACAGGTTTTAAGGGAACCTCCATTTTCACTTTGGGAATTCACTAGGCATTTATGGCATTTACACAGAATGTCTGAGATGGGCATACCCCTTTGATCCCACCCAACTACAACTTGAGACATCTTCCCAATGAGCCAAAATGCTATATCTTGGGACCTGGTAGAATTTTTATCATACAAATAGAGCTACCGATTCAACCTTATGACAAAAAAATGTATACATTTCAAGTTTAATGGTCCTTTTAATCCTCTCTTAAGTTTCCTGGGCAAGATAATGAATCTTAATTATCTCGTTCCGCAGCTCCCCGAGCCCCTGATTACAATAATGTGGTCATAGTTCGCAAACACTGGGCAGGAGCGGTATTTACATGTGCAGCCAGCTGTCAGGCAGGAGGAACGCTTCATCCAGAGGAGAGGGGAAAACCTAATCATTCTCAGATACTGGAAAGCCAAGAACAAACAGAGCGCAACTAAAACAGCCCAAAGAAACCAGATGAAGGAGATTTAAATGGAGTTTTACTCAATTATAACTGCAGGGGTCTTTTTCATGATCTTTAAGCCACTTGGGGGCGATATTCTAAGATGGTACAGGTATCCCTTGCTTGTTTAAACAGAAGCCTTGCAACTTTAATTTAGGATTTTGAACATTAAACAGTTAAGGTAATTTCATTGAGAAAAAACAAAACAAAAACACAATACTGCACTGGTTGTTAGTGAACAGAGATCCTGACTGAGCTGTGTGGAGCCAGATGACAGATCAGAAGCTTGTGCCAAGGAAAGAGAGTTTACATTGATTCTGACATTGCTCAGCAACTGTGCTGTAGCCTGATGTAATTTGATACATTGTTTCCTCACCAGCTGCAGTCAGCAGTGTAAGGCCACGCCCCCTCCCTTATATGGTTACATAGCACCTATTCATGTGAAGACGGAATCAGACTGATAATGAGCATATGTCTGCTTCACACACAGTCTAGTGGGGTCACCTTGTGGAAGGTTTATGAATGGTTTTCAACCAGAATTTTCTAATGATGTATATTTGAAAGTTTATTAAAATCACTTGCTCTACAGTATTATTAAATGGGTTTACACTTTAAGAGAAACTGTTGATAATAAATACCAACCAACCCCAAGATGAACTCGATTTTGTTAGTGTGCACTGGAATAAGGCGAGCAAGGAATATTAGAGGAAGGGTGAGGAGAGATTACCATGGAGGGTCATATTTATTATATTGCAGCCAAAGTGAGCTCCCACCCCAGAAAAAGCTCTCCTCAAGTTAGAGCATGATCTGACAACCTAATAATTAATAGGACACTATTTCACTAGGTCTAATTCAACTCCAAATAGAATTCAGCTATAGACATAAACCAAGACCCTAAGGATGGCTATAGGGCAATTGCTGTAGAAGTACGGTAGGGCCACAGCAGTAAACTGACCCGTAATGATCCATAGCTACATGAAACTGATACATTGTACAAAATACACATTTAAAAACCACAAATGATTTTAAGAAATGTGGCCCCTTGTTGCCACATGTATGAACAAGGCAATTTACAACTAATCCCAGCTGAGTTGTCCCTCAAACAAAAACTAATTCAGAGCCAGATTTTTCTACTCCTCAACTTTGCCAATTTATGACTTTCCTAATGTAGACACATCATACGAAGAGAGCAAAGACTGGAGAAGGACATCCTGGTCGGAAGACTAGAAGGAACAAGAAGAAGAGGAAGAAAAGCAACCCGATGGCTTGACACTATCAAGATAACTGTGGAGAAGACCCTGGTGGCCCCACGTGGGCTTGGAGAAGACCCCGGTGGCCCCACGTGGGCTTGGAGAAGACCCCGGTGGCCCCACGTGGGCTTGGAGAGGACCCCGGTGGCCCCACGTGGGCTTGGAGAGGACCCCGGTGGCCCCACGTGGGCTTGGAGAGGACCCCGGTGGTCCCACGTGGGCTTGGAGAGGACCCCGGTGGTCCCACGTGGGCTTGGAGAGGACCCCGGTGGTCCCACGTGGGCTTGGAGAAGACCCCGGTGGCCCCACGTGGGCTTGGAGAAGACCCCGGTGGCCCCACGTGGGCTTGGAGAGGACCCCGGTGGCCCCACGTGGGCTTGGAGAGGACCCCGGTGGTCCCACGTGGGCTTGCAGAGGACCCCGGTGGTCCCACGTGGGCTTGCAGAGGACCCCGGTGGTCCCACGTGGGCTTGGAGAGGACCCCGGTGGTCCCACGTGGGCTTGGAGAGGACCCCGGTGGTCCCACGTGGGCTTGGAGAGGACCCCGGTGGTCCCAAAGTGGGCTTGGAGAGGACCCCGGTGGTCCCACGTGGGCTTGGAGAGGACCCCGGTGGTCCCACGTGGGCTTGGAGAGGACCCCGGTGGTCCCACGTGGGCTTGGAGAGGACCCCGGTGGTCCCACGTGGGCTTGGAGAGGACCCCGGTGGCCCCACGTGGGCTTGGAGAAGACCCCGGTGGCCCCACGTGGGCTTGGAGAAGACCCCGGTGGCCCCACGTGGGCTTGGAGAAGACCCCGGTGGCCCCACGTGGGCTTGGAGAAGACCCCGGTGGCCCACGTGGGCTTGGAGAAGACCCCGGTGGCCCCACGTGGGCTTGGAGAAGACCCCGGTGGCCCACGTGGGCTTGGAGAAGACCCCGGTGGCCCACGTGGGCTTGGAGAAGACCCCGGTGGCCCCACGTGGGCTTGGAGAAGACCCCGGCGGGCCCACGTGGGCTTGGAGAGGACCTCGGCGGGCCCCACGTGGGCTTGGAGAAGACCCCGGTGGGCCCCACGTGGGCTTGGAGAAGACCCCGGTGGGCCCACGTGGGCTTGGAGAAGACCCCGGTGGGCCCACGTGGGCTTGGAGAAGACCCCGGTGGGCCCACGTGGGCTTGGAGAAGACCCCGGTGGGCCCACGTGGGCTTGGAGAAGACCCCGGTGGGCCCACGTGGGCTTGGAGAAGACCCCTGTGGGCCCACGTGGGCTTGGAGAAGACCCCTGTGGGCCCACGTGGGCTTGGAGAAGACCCCTGTGGGCCCACGTGGGCTTGGAGAAGACCCCGGCGGGCCCACCTGGGCTTAGAGAAGACCCTAGTGGACCTATTTAGGCTGCACAAGATCGATCTTCCTACAGAACATTTATCCATCATGTTACCACGGCTTGAGATCGAGCTGAAGACCAATAATAATAATTACAACAATAACTATTAGCTTTTCTGTTGATTTCTGGGAGCGTTAGGAGATAATCAGGATGACTCATGTACCAAGTATAATGAAAGTCAATGGGGAACTCGAGCATTTTTACAAGAACTCTTCCATTATAGTCAGTACTCGAGTCACTCTCATGTGAACACCTTAACTATTTGTTATGAACATGGCAGTGCTCGATCATCACTAGGCAACAAATACAGCCTCTATGGTGTCTCCCAGCGGAGTACTGCTAATCATCTTTACCAGAGACCTCAAGGTCTATACAGATTTGTTCATACAGGTTTTCAGCCACATTCTGAATTATGAATATTTATGTTCCTTCAGGCAAAAAAGAGTGTCATGTGGTTGTGTATGGTCACAGGTGTCCCCACCCCAGTACTGGCACGAGAAGAATTCACCTAGGAAGTCAAAAGGTGACAAATGCCAATGTTTTATTAACTTTAGCAACTTTCATAAAAGAAAATAAAAGCAAACAAATCACACAAGTACTCATACACACCCACACAGTATACACACACACAGTATACACACACCCACACAGTATAACACACACACACAGTATACACACACACACACACACACACAGTACACACACACCACACAGTATACACCCACACAGTATACACACACCTCACACAGATACACCACACTACACACACAAGTACACACACACCCCACACAGTACACACACACCCACACAGTTACATCACACCCACACAGTATCACACACACCCACACAGTATACACACACCCACACAGTATACACACTACACACAGTACACAACCCACACATTATATTACATTACACACCCACATGGTATACACACACCTATCTACCAGTACACGTACACAAGTAAACATATATACACTCACCTACCTACCTATCTAAGGTACACATACACAGTATCCACACCACACAGTATACACACACACACTATTTACAAGTATTCATACACATCACAGTATACACAACACACCTACCGGTACACATACACATACACACACGCGTATTCACATACACAGTACATATATCATGACTAATGTGTTTGACATGACACACGTGAAAATTATATATACACAGATATACATACACGTATATACACATACACACAAGGTACAGATAGATACACATCTACATTTCTATTTCAGCTTGCTTAACTGTTCACAATTACAGTAATTTTGACAAGGGGGTGCACAAACTTTTACATGTATATTGTAACAAAAATCAGCCTGCACTCTGCTAAGACATATAACTGAAAATGAAACAATATTATAGCTAAGAAAAAGTGAAAAATGGAGGCACTTTGCTTAAAAATATGGCCCTATTGATAACCGCCCAGTAGCCACATCGAGGTTGTCGATATGGCCATAATTTTGTTAGCAGGTTTCTACTCACAAAAATCACCAAAAAATTGCCAGGTAAATACCCATTGCACCTAGCAGCAGCTGCGAGTTCCTCTGAGAGGCAACACAGGTGTCTGTATACCGGTACTCAGTCACCTGCAACCCACAGTGGGGGCGGTTGTGGCACCAGCGTCCGGCCATGCTGTCAGGGAGATGACTGGTGGCATTTAAAGACACAAGGTTACCATAGGGCTCTGCCACTCACGGTGCATGCAAGGCATAGTGTTAGAACAGCCTATTGGTCACGCCCTTCTATTAGATCAGGCGGGCTGCTACGCACCGATTACATGCCTCACACAATGACAGGCGCCCCCCAGAGGGCCCAGCTACAAACTGCAGATAAAAAAAGTGCAATAAAAACACTAAAGATGAAAATGTGGGGTGTTTGTGGATATTTTGGCCAAAATATGTAAGCTTGTAACCCACCGTCAAGGGCCCCCACGCTTACAAGTCCTAACCATATGCTGGTCGCCATATGTATATATTTTTATGTCCTATTTCGGTGAACCACAGGTTTCTACTCACCCATAAAATAGGTGGTTTTTAATTCAGATAGAGGCTGTGACTGAAGTGTAGTGAGCCATTATACGAGACACGCCTCGACATGGCTGCTGGGCTGTTATCAATATGGCCATATTTATAAGTGAAGTGTCTCAATTTTTCATTTTTTCTTAGCTACAATACTGATCCACTTAAAATTAAAAGTCTTAGCAGAGTGCCTCTGATTTTAGTTACAATGTATATGGTTTAGCGTTGCTCCTGTGCACACTATAGGATTGAGTGCCGCAGATTTTTTCTTGTACTAAACATGTATACACGCATACTGTGAAGAGATGGGAGAGAGGCTTGAAAAGTCGAGAGATGGGGACCCAAAATGTGCAACGGAGGAGGCTCAATTTTAAAGAGAAATGTAAATCACATCGATATCTGGTGACCGCCCGTCTGTTCCATGCTCAGTATACGGTGACCACCGGTCTCCTCCGTCCTCGGTTACCACCCATTGCCTTCATCACTTATTCCTGTCACTTGTTCATAGTTTTTGAAGGAACTTGGCTGAAGGTTGTTCCAAACATCTTGGAGAACAGACCCCAGATCTGCTGTGTCCGAGGCTTGTGCGACTCCTTCTGTCTCTTGATCCCAAACGGACGGGATAATGTGAAATCAGGGCATCACCCACCGCCAGGACTCCTCGTTCAGCCTTCTTGTACATCATGGCAAGACTAAGCACAGCAACAAGACACAGGGTAGTTATACTGCATCAGCAAGGTGTCTCCAAGGCAAAATATTTAAACTTTCAGAATGAGATGTTCAAACTCTTTTGAAGAAGCCCCAAATTAGAGGACGACTAAAGACATAATAATTGGCCAAGGAAACAATGCAGAAGATGAAGGACGCATCATGTTACTTCCATTCAAAATCAGAAGGTGTCCAGCAGTGCCATCAGCTCAGACCTAGCAGCAAGCAGTGACACATTGGTGTGATGTTTGGAGAAGGCTGGTCTGAAGTGGTCATCATAGAATGGTCGTCAAAAGAAAAACTTTCTACATGGAAACAAGGCCAAGTGTCTCAACTATGGACAAAAATATAGGAACTGGGGTAAAGAAAAAAGTCAGTAGGTCTCTGGACTGGTAAGTCACAATGTGAAATATTCAGCTAAAACAGAATAGAATACGGATTGCCACCGAAGGGCTGGAGAGCGGCACAATAATGAGGGTCTACAGGATAAGTGATGGAGGTGAGGGTCCTGCAGGGCTGTGGCTGCATTTCATTGGGACTTTGGTCCGGATTAATGGTGTCATCAAGGCTGAGAAATCCAGGCAGATCCTTATACATCATGTGATGCCATCAGGGAGGCGTCTTGTCAGCTCCAAATGTATTCTGAAGATGGACAATGATGACCCCAACACTCCCGTCAATGTAATTAATAATGAAGAGTCCTGGAGGTGATTATCCACAGAGCACTGATCTCACATCATCCCGTCTGTCTGGGATCAAGAGACAGAAGGATCTTCTCAAGCCTCATAGACCAAAGATCGGGGGTGAGGTCTCCAAGATGTTTGGAAAAACCTCCTGCCGAGTTCCTCCATGACCTGTGTACAGGTGAAGAGAAGTGATGGAGGCGACAGGCAGTGACCAAATACTGAGGTCGAAGAGCTTCGCGGTCGCCGAACACCGAGGACGGAGGAGACGGCCGGCCGGCGAACACCGAGGACGGAGGAGACGGCCGGCCGGCGAACACCGAGGACGGAGGAGACGGCCGGCCGGCGAACACCGAGGACGGAGGAGGAGACGGCCGGTGGCCGAACACCGAGGACGGAGGAGGAGACGGCCGGTGGCCGAACACCGAGGACGGAGGAGACGGCCGGTGGCCGAACACCGAGGACGGAGGAGACGGCCGGTGGCCGAACACCGAGGACGGAGGAGACGGCCGGTCGCCGAACACCGAGGACGGAGGAGACGGCCGGCCGGCGAACACCGAGGACGGAGGAGACGGCCGGCCGGCGAACACCGAGGACGGAGGAGACGGCCGGGCGGCGAACCCCGAGGACGGAGGAGACGGCCGGCCGGCGAACACCGAGGACGGAGGAGACGGCCGGCCGGCGAACCCCGAGGACGGAGGAGACGGCCGGCCGGCGAACACCGAGGACGGAGGAGACGGCCGGCCGGCGAACACCGAGGACGGAGGAGACGGCCGGTCGGCGAACACCGAGGACGGAGGAGACGGCCGGTCGGCGAACACCGAGGACGGAGGAGACGGCCGGTCGGCGAACACCGAGGACGGAGGAGATGGGCGGTCACCAAATATGGAGGTTAGAGGAAACTGGTGGTCACCAAATACTGAGGAGATTTTACATTTCTTTTTTTCCATTCACTTTGTATTTTGTTCATTGATAAACTCTTAACACTTCTAGTTTTCGAATCTTCTTACCGTTGCAGCATTTGTTTTCCACATCTTCCCATGTTTGCCCGCTTCTATCAGGGAATAGTTATTTGCATTCACTGAGGATTTTTGACATAAGGAAGGAGTGATTGTATCATTCATATTAAAGGAGTTGACTGTAATGTGGAGATGACCCAGACCTCAGAGGGAACGTATCAATCACTACAGGGGAGACTTCCATTGTACATGGAGTGGGAGACCCCTCATACGATACCTCTACGCCCTCATAGACTTTATGATTCTTCCTGATAGGACAATCCCTTTAATTAAGCAATGACAATTAAAAAAAACAAATATTTACAGACGACTAATTACCCTCTTGTTCTCCACCAGGTGACGTTAAGGATGGGATATCTCCAACTTTGCCCAAAAACGCACGTATGCCGGGGGCCAGAGCGTTATCCTGGGGGCCGGCAGAAATATTCTTGGGGTCCGCTTCATCAGCTGCTTTGAATGGGTTCACCTTAGGTTTGGGGGGCACCACTGGAGCAAACTTTTTGGGCTGGTTGTAAAAAGACGGGGTGGAAATGTTGATGGTGAAGGAGGAGGTCATCCGGGTGGCGGGAGCGGCTGGGTCCATCTTGACGTCTTTGTTGGGAGAAAGAACAAAAGGGGAGAGATGTTAAATAAAGCCACATAGGAGCATAAACCTACAAATGGGCTGCCACGTACCTGCTTCTCAGCATGTGACTTGGGGTTGCGCCTACAAGGGTTAATCCATCTCCTCTCACTCAATGCAGCACTCAACCTCTGTTCACACCCCGACAGTCCAACAACCACCAGCTAAACAAGGCGCTGCCACCACTCACCAAACATACGGGTGAGGAGTCCCGGAAATTCTACTACTACTGTCTGCCAGTCAAGTCACACACTTCCTAGGGCTATGGATTCTTTTAGAGCATACAAGGTTCAACCTTATTAAAGTTTTATGCTTTAATATAAAAGTCACAGTGCTTACAATAAAAAGATATAAAGATACAACTAAAGAAGGACACAGATATGCAAAACAGTTATAAAATAAAATAGAAGAGAATGACAGAAAATATCTAACTTTGCAGTCTAATATTCTTCTGTTTCCTATGGGGAAGGAGGAATGGAAATATGGATCACAGCAAACCTTTCTTTGTGGAGGGCCCAATTTATAGCCTCAGCCTGGTGGTCAGATTTCTAGACCAGCCTTTCATTTTAATATTCTAATTCACGGTTTGTGATTGGATTAGCCATGAATACATTATTTTTTCTAAATGCTCTTTGTCTTAAACGTATCGTCCCTCCCTCCCGTAGTAAACAGAAAATGTCAGGCTCGCCACTAGGCCCCATTTAGTGGAAATGGGTGAGTTCTCAGGAAGGCCCCCTGGGGTTTGAGACCCTGCCACCAGGAAGGCTACCTTTCTACTCAATAGGTTATGACCTCTGGCAAATGTCAATGACCTGTTGCTGCCTCAAATCCCCCAAGAAATACATATTTTCCTATACACGGGCGCTCAGGTGTAGCAGACCCGAGTCGGTCACTGAGTAGAATTACTTGCAGTCCTGCCGGATGACAAACTCGGCTCTGCAGAATCTGTATGGGTTTTTTTTTTTTGTTTTACGGTTTTGCGTTGAGAAAAATACGTTTTTACAGAACAAGCCGCCAGGTCCCCGTAGACGTTCATCATCTGCTGCCTGCGCTTTGCTTGCGTTAACCCTTTAACTTACGGAGCATTTGACACAAAGGAAATTCTGCCTCATCGATGGCTACGAGCAAACATGGCCGCCAACGCTCAATGTTACAGCGAAGCAAAGGTTAACAATAAAAAAAAAGAGAAATAAGTGGTGGATGTAATCTAACGCTCGCTATGATCCAATCCTGCAGAACAGATCCCTGCAGCTCAAGGTTGAGCGCCTTCCTCCGCCTGTCTCTGTCTCTCTCTCTCTCTGCGTCTGTCTCTCTTTGTTTCCATGGAAATACTCCTGAGGGTTCCTGCACAGATCAGCATATAAAGCATGGCGCCTGTCATGGAGGATCGTCTGAAAGAGGAGAAAGACGGGGCGAAAAACGGCAAAAAGAAAACTATACATGGGGCTGTTAAAGGGGTAGAGTCAAGTAATAAAGGTGCAATGACGAGGGTGAGGCGCGGGTACAACTGGTGACGAGTAGTAGGCAAGATGTGGGTGCAATAGCAATGAGAGAGGGTGAGGTGCAGGTATATGACGACGAGCAGGGGGCGAGATGCGGGTACAGTGGCGACGAGCAGAGGCGAGCGATGCACGGCCGAGGGTACGATGGCGACGAGCAGAGGGCGAGACGCGGGTACAGTGGCGACGAGCAGAGGGCGAGACGCGGGTACATGGCGACGAGCAGAGGGTGAGCAGGGGTTAAGGCGACCAGCAGAGGGTGAAGCGCGGGTGCAATGGCGACCAGCAGAGGGTGAAGCGCGGGTGCAATGGCGACCAGCAGAGGGTGAAGCGCGGGTGCAATGGCGACAGCAGAGGGTGAACGCGGTCGTGGCGACGCAAGGGCGACGCAGTAGGGTCGAAGCAGAGGGAGCGCGAGAATGGCGACCAGCAGAGGGTGAGCGCGGGTGCAATGGCGACCAGCAGAGGGTGAAGCGCGGTGCAATGGCGACCAGCAGAGGGGAAGCGCGGGTGCAATGGCGACCAGCAGAGGGTGAAGCGCGGGTGCAATGGCGACAGCAGAGGGTGAAGCGCGGGTGCAATGGCGACAGCAGAGGGGTGAAGACGCGGGTAGCAATGGCGACGACAGAGGCAGACGGGTGGCGACAGCAGAGGCAGACGGTGCAATGGCGACCAGCAGAGGTGAAGCGCGGGTGCAATGGCGACCAGCAGAGGGTGAAGCGCGGAGTGCAATGGCGACCAGCAGAGGGTGAAGACGCGGGTATGCACAAGTGGCGACCAGCAGAGGGTGAGCAGCGGGTGCAATGGCGACCAGCAGAGGGTGAAGCGCGGGTGCAATGGCGACAGCAGAGGGTGAAGCGCGGGTGCAATGGCGACAGCAGAGGGTCGAGAGCGCGGAGTGCAATGGCGACCAGCAGAGGGTGAAGCGCGGGTGCAATGGCGACCAGCAGAGGGTGAAGCGCGGGTGCAATGGCGACAGCAGAGGGTGAAGCGCGGGTGCAATGGCGACCAGCAGAGGGTGAAGCGCGGGTACAATGGCGACCAGCAGAGGGGAAGCGCGGGTACAATGGCGACAGCAGAGGGGAAGCGCGGGTACAATGGCGACGAGCAGAGGGCGAACGTGCGGGTACAATGGCGACGAGCAGAGGGTGAGACGCGGGTACAGTGCGACAGCAGAGGGCGAGACGCGGGTACAGTGGCGACGAGCAGGGGGAGAGGCGGGTACAAGTCGGCGACGAGCAGAGGGGAGACCGGTACATGGCGACGAGCAGAGGGCGAGACGCGGGGTACAATGGCGACGACAGAGGGGAGAGCGGGACAATGGCGACGAGCAGAGGGTCGAGAGCGGGTACAATGGCGACGAGCAAGAGGCGGAAAGCGCGAGTACAATGGCGACAGCAGAGGGGAAGCGAGGTACAATGGCGACCAGCAAGGGGGAAGCGGGTACAATGGCGACCAGCAGAGGGTGAAGCGCGGGTACAATGGGACCAGCAAAGGGTGAGCATCTCCAACCTGTGGCTACTATTGGCCCATTTATCGGTGCAGGAGAGGGGCCACAAGTGTCTGCACATTTAGTTGTAATTTATGTAGAAGTGTAAGGACAGAAATGAGGCCATAAAGATGATGGAGTTACTGACAAGTCCTGGCCCAGGAAGGCCCGAGCCGGGGGGGCCCCGGGAAGGCAGGAGCCGGGGGGGGCCGGGAAGGCAGGAGCCGGGGGGGGCCCCGGGAAGCAGGAGCGGGGGGAGCGGGGGCCCCGGGAGGCAGGAGCGGGGGGCCCCGGGAAGGCAGGAGCCGAGGGGGGCCCCGGAAGGCAGGAGCCGGGGGGGGCCCCGGAAGGCAGGAGCCGGGGGGGGCGGGGCCCAGGAAGGCAGGAGCCGGGGGGCCCCGGGAAGGCAGGAGCCGGAGGTCTCGGCCTGCAGGTCAGGGATGAGGTAACCAGCAGCGCTGATGTGAGAGGGGCAGGAATGAGGTAATGGGGGGAGGCCTCGTCCTCAGGATGTGGAGGATGGAGGTGAGTGAGCAATGGCTCAGGATTGTGAGGAGGAGGAGGCCCCCTGGACCCCAACCCCAACCCCCAGCCCAGCTGGGACTCATTAACCAACATTACACTGCAGAGCTGGGGGTAAGAGAGAGCAAAAGAGACCGCTGACACTAACATGAGACAGCCCTGTGCACACAGAGAGCAAAAGAGACAGCCCTGTACATACAGAGAGCACGAAGAGACAGCACCCTGTACATACAGAGAGCAAAGAGACAGCCCTGTACATACAGAGAGCAAAAGAGACAGCCCTGTGCACACAGAGAGGAAAAGAGACAGCCTTCAAACAGAGAGAGAGAGAGAGAGCCAAGAGAGAGAGAGAGCTAGAGAGAAGAGACAGAGAGAGCAAGAGACCGCTCCATACACAGTGCAAAGAGAAAGCCATGTACTCAGAGCAAAAGAGACCACTCACACTAATACGAGACCTGCATGTACTCTGGTGAACTGAGGGCAAGAGACAGCTCCATATATAGAACATAGAGACAGCCCGTACAGATGGAGAAAGAGAGGCCCAAATCTATGCATTAAAGTCCTGTAGCACTCTACATTATAGAGCCTGATGGGGTAAGAGGCAGCCCCGCACAGGGGAACCTGGGGGTAAGAGGCAGCCCCGCACACGGGGAACCTGGGGGTAAGAGGCAGCCCCGCACACGGGGAACCTGGGGGTAAGAGGCAGCCCCGCACACGGGGAACCTGGGGGTAAGAGGCAGCCCCGCACAGGGGGAACCTGGGGGTAAGAGGCAGCCCCGCACAGGGGGAACCTGGGGGTAAGAGGCAGCCCCGCACACGGGGAACCTGGGGGTAAGAGGCAGCCCCGCACACGGGGAACCTGGGGTAAGAGGCAGCCCCGCACACGGGGAACCTGGGGGTAAGAGGCAGCCCGCACACGGGGAACCTGGGGGTAAGAGGCAGCCCGCACAGGGGGAACCTGGGGTAAGAAGCAGCCCTATACAGAGGGAACCTGGGGGTAAGAAGCAGCCCTATACAGAGGGAACCTGGGGGTAAGAAGCAGCCCTATACAGGGGAACCTGGGGGTAAGAAGCAGCCCTATACAGAGGGAACCTGGGGGTAAGAAGCAGCCCTATACAGAGGGAACCTGGGGTAAGAGGCAGCCCGCACACGGGGAACCTGGGGGTAAGAGGCAGCCCCGCACACGGGGAACCTGGGGGTAAGAGGCAGCCCCGCACACGGGGAACCTGGGGGTAAGAGGCAGCCCCGCACACGGGGAACCTGGGGGTAAGAGGCAGCCCCGCACACGGGGAACCTGGGGGTAAGAGGCAGCCCCGCACACGGGGAACCTGGGGGTAAGAGGCAGCCCCGCACACGGGGAACCTGGGGGTAAGAGGCAGCCCCGCACACGGGGAACCTGGGGGTAAGAGGCAGCCCCGCACACGGGGAACCTGGGGGTAAGAGGCAGCCCCGCACACGGGGAACCTGGGGGTAAGAGGCAGCCCCGCACACGGGGAACCTGGGGGTAAGAGGCAGCCCCGCACACGGGGAACCTGGGGGTAAGAGGCAGCCCCGCACACGGGGAACCTGGGGGTAAGAGGCAGCCCCGCACACGGGGAACCTGGGGGTAAGAGGCAGCCCCGCACACGGGGAACCTGGGGGTAAGAGGCAGCCCCGCACAGAGGGAACCTGGGGGTAAGAGGCAGCCCCGCACAGGGGAACCTGGGGGTAAGAGGCAGCCCCGCACAGGGGGAACCTGGGGGTAAGAGGCAGCCCCGCACAGGGGGAACCTGGGGGTAAGAGGCAGCCCCGCACAGGGGGAACCTGGGGGAAGAGGCAGCCCCGCACAGGGGGAACCTGGGGGTAAGAGGCAGCCCCGCACAGGGGGAACCTGGGGGTAAGAGGCAGCCCCGCACAGGGGGAACCTGGGGGTAAGAGGCAGCCCCGCACAGGGGGAACCTGGGGGTAAGAAGCAGCCCTATACAGAGGGAACCTGGGGGTAAGAAGCAGCCCTATACAGAGGGAACCTGGGGGTAAGAGGCAGCCCGCACACGGGGAACCTGGGGGTAAGAGGCAGCCCCGCACACGGGGAACCTGGGGGTAAGAGGCAGCCCCGCACACGGGGAACCTGGGGGTAAGAGGCAGCCCCGCACACGGGGAACCTGGGGGTAAGAGGCAGCCCCGCACACGGGGAACCTGGGGGTAAGAGGCAGCCCCGCACACGGGGAACCTGGGGGTAAGAGGCAGCCCCGCACACGGGGAACCTGGGGGTAAGAGGCAGCCCCGCACACGGGGAACCTGGGGGTAAGAGGCAGCCCCGCACAGGGGGAACCTGGGGGTAAGAGGCAGCCCCGCACAGGGGAACCTGGGGGTAAGAGGCAGCCCCGCACAGGGGGAACCTGGGGGTAAGAGGCAGCCCCGCACAGGGGGAACCTGGGGGTAAGAGGCAGCCCCGCACAGGGGGAACCTGGGGGAAGAGGCAGCCCCGCACAGGGGGAACCTGGGGGAAGAGGCAGCCCCGCACAGGGGGAACCTGGGGGTAAGAGGCAGCCCCGCACAGGGGGAACCTGGGGGTAAGAAGCAGCCCTATACAGAGGGAACCTGGGGGTAAGAAGCAGCCCTATACAGAGGGAACCTGGGGGTAAGAGGCAGCCCCGCACAGGGGAACCTGGGGGTAAGAGGCAGCCCCGCACACGGGGAACCTGGGGGTAAGAGGCAGCCCGCACACGGGGAACCTGGGGGTAAGAGGCAGCCCCGCACACGGGGAACCTGGGGGTAAGAGGCAGCCCCGCACACGGGGAACCTGGGGGTAAGAGGCAGCCCCGCACACGGGGAACCTGGGGGTAAGAGGCAGCCCCGCACACGGGGAACCTGGGGGTAAGAGGCAGCCCCGCACACGGGGAACCTGGGGGTAAGAGGCAGCCCCGCACACGGGGAACCTGGGGGTAAGAGGCAGCCCCGCACACGGGGAACCTGGGGGTAAGAGGCAGCCCCGTACAGGGGGAACCTGGGGGTAAGAGGCAGCCCTATACAGAGGGAATCTGGGGGTAAGAGGCAGCCCTATACAGAGGGAACCTGGGGGTAAGAGGCAGCCCCGCACACGGGGAACCTGGGGGTAAGAGGCAGCCCCGCACACGGGGAACCTGGGGGTAAGAGGCAGCCCCGCACACGGGGAACCTGGGGGTAAGAGGCAGCCCCGCACACGGGGAACCTGGGGGTAAGAGGCAGCCCCGCACACGGGGAACCTGGGGGTAAGAGGCAGCCCCGCACACGGGGAACCTGGGGGTAAGAGGCAGCCCCGCACAGAGTGAACCTCGGGGTAAGAGA
Organism: Allobates femoralis; assembly: GCA_033576535.1. Classification (NCBI taxonomy): domain Eukaryota; kingdom Metazoa; phylum Chordata; class Amphibia; order Anura; family Aromobatidae; genus Allobates; species Allobates femoralis. The sequence continues at coordinate 4,503,643 of JARQOC010000006.1, read as the reverse complement.
CAGCCCTACACAGAGGGAACCTGGGGGTAAGAGGCAGCCCCGCACAGAGGGAACCTGGGGGTAAGAGGCAGCCCCGCACAGGGGGAACCTGGGGGTAAGAGGCAGCCCCGCACAGGGGGAACCTGGGGGTAAGAGGCAGCCCCGCACAGGGGGAACCTGGGGGTAAGAGGCAGCCCTGCACAGGGGAACCTGGGGGTAAGAGACAGCCCTACACAGAGGGAGCGTGGGGGTAAGAGACAGTCCTGTGATAACCTGGGAGAGCTCCATTACTGTGCACTGTGAGACAGACACTGGGCTTACATGTATGAAGAGACAGATGCCTTCACTGTGCAGAATGAAAAAGAGAGAGATAAATAGTAAAAGAGACATCTCCTATCACCACATCCACAGCAGGAAGACACAGTGTCCTCTACAATAGACAGTGGGAAGTGAGTCCATTGTAGGGTGTGGATCCAGGAGAGGACAGCAGGTCAGAAGAGACAGCCCTCAGCATATGGAAAGAGACAGCCCTCACAATGAGTTCTGTGTAAAAACACATTAATGTGACTGCAACAAAAGGAAGATACAATGTATCAATGTGAGAGCAGCAGAGACGGTCAGGAGACAGCCCCTAACAATAGACCTCCAGTGACAGCTAGCAATGGAGGAGACAGGCACGGCAGCAGCACAAAGAGAGAGACATCCAGGAGAGACAGCCATCCTGCCCAGGGCCCTGCACCCCGGGGGCCCAACAGAGACTCCTACACCCCAGAGACAGCCACACACAGGAGACAGCCTGCAGTCTACACCCACAGCACACACTGAATGGCCTCTTACCTCTGAATAGCAGAGACTGAGTGCCAGCACACAGAGAGAGACAGCCAGAGACCGCCTGAGACTGCCCAGGGGAGTGGAGGAGGCGAGGCCTCAGCTGTGTGTCACTATATCGGTATGTGCAGCTCACAGGCCTGTGCTCTCATCCCTGAGCATGGCTGTCTCTACCTGGGCATGGCTGTCTCTACCTGAGCATGGCTGTCTCTACCTAATCATGGCTGTCTCTACCTGAGCATGGCTGTCTCTACCTGAGCATGGCTGTCTCTACCTGATCATGGCTGGCTGTCTCTACCTGATCATGACTGTCTCTACCTGAGCATGGCTGTCTCTACCTGAGCATGGCTGTCTCTACCTGAGCATGGCTGTCTCTACCTGATCATGACTGTCTCTACCTGAGCATGGGTGTCTCTACCTGATCATGACTGTCTCTACCTGATCATGACTGTCTCTACCTGATCATGGCTGTCTCTACCTGATCATGGCTGTCTCTACCTGATCATGGCTGTCTCTACCTGATCATGGCTGTCTCTACCTGATGAGCATGCTGTCTCTACCTGATCATGGCTGTCTCTACCTGAGCATGGCTGTCTCTACCTGATCATGGCTGTCTCTACCTGATCATGGCTGTCTCTACCTGAGCATGGCTGTCTCTACCTGAGCATGGCTGTCTCTACCTGGGCATGGCTGTCTCTACCTGGGCATGGCTGTCTCTACCTGATCATGGCTGTCTCTACCTGAGCATAGCTGTCTCTACCTGACCACGACTGTCTACCTGACCACGACTGTCTACCTGAGTATGACTGTCTCTTAATGCATGTATGTTTATGGCAGTCTACCTGAGGACAACTGTCTCTTTCTGCATGTCTGTTTATGGCTGTTTGCTTCAGTGTGACTGTCTCTTGGTGAATGTCTGATAATTTTAGTCTACCTGAACACAACTATCTCTTGCTGCATGTCTCTTTGTAGAAGTCTCCCTGAGCCTGACTATCTCATGCGGCATGTCTGTTGATGACTGTCTACCTGAGGCTGTGTCTCAGTATTTGCAGTCTGTCCTTGAGTGTCTCTTGTTGCATACATTTGCTATGATTATTGGCAGTATTTTAGCAATGAGATGACCCAGTGCGGGTCAGTGTGACATGGACCTGTGTGACTGGCGGCTTCCTATATGTGCTGACCGTCTGCAGCTGCCGCCGGTCGCCATCAGTGGCTCCATCACAAGAATCCAGAACTGCTCCAAAAGAAAAGGGGGAAAAAGCCCAAAGAGGAGCCCAAGGCCACAAAAAGGCCAGAGGGAGCGAATGATGGGGGTCAACATCAGAGAATCCTCCAGAGAAAGATGGATCCCCTAAATCTGCAGGTTCTCATCGTCCATGAGTCTGTCCACGGGTTCCGTCCATGTGTCCAAAAAATGGTCCCCAATGGAACCAATTACTTCAATGCTGCAATCGTCCAAGATATGATGCTGCGGCCTCTCTTTTCGGCAATATTAATAATTATTCCCTAAAACAGGGAGGTTTGGTACTGTGTTAGCCAGGTGAAAAAAGATAGAGTGCTCTCAGTGGGAGAACCAAACTAGTAATGTTATAGTTGTGATACCTTTCAATGGCAACAAAACTATAATAAATGATGTTACAAATCAAGCTCTCGAGACTGCTTACCTCCCTTTATACCATGCCTGATGAAGAGGTAAGCAGTCTCGAGAGCTGTGTAATTTTATTGACACCATATACATAGTGATAGAATGTTTAGATTGTGAACCCCAGTGGGGACAGTGTTGCAAATGTAAAGCGCTATAGAATCTCCCCTTCATCTCTGAACTCCTGGATCTCCTGGTCTACTCCCGCCTCACCCGTTACCTCTCCGCTCACTCTCTTCTAGATCCATTACAGTCTGGTTTCCGACCTCTTCACTCTACACAAACTGCTCTCACCAAAGTGACCAATGACCTTCTGACAGCAAAACATAATGGTGCTTATTCTTCTTGCTCTAATACAGAACACCAATGACTGTCTAACCGCAGTCTCCACTATCATGTCCGCTCTCTACCTGAAACTCAACCTTTCCAAAACTGAACTTCTTCTGCTCCCCCCATCCACTAACCTCCCTAAATCTGACATCTCTCTCTCAGTGTGCGGCACCATGATAACGCCTAGTCACCAGGCTCGCTGTCTGGGTGTTATGTTTGACTCTGATCTTTCCTTCACCCCATATATACAATCTCTCACCCGCTCTTGCTGCTTGCACCTGAACAACATCTCTAGAATTCGCCCCTTTCTCACCTTGGAAACCACAAAAACCCTCACCGTGGCCCTGATTCACTCCCGCCTTGACTATTGCAATTCTCTATTAAGTGGTCTCCCCCGCACTAGACTGTCCCCTCTCCGGCCCATCCTTAATGCAGCAGCCAGGATCACCTATCTGGCTAACCATTACTCAGATGCCTCCGCTATGTGCCAGTCATTGCACTGGCTGCCTATACACTATAGGATCCAATTCAAACTGCTTGTTCTCACCCATAAAGCTCTTCACAGTGCAGCACCCCCCTACATCTCCTCCCTCATCTCTGTCTATCACCCCACCCGTTCTCTTCACAGTGCAGCACCTCCTACATCTCCTCCCTCATCTCTGTCTATCATCCCACCCGTTCTCTTCACAGTGCAGCACCTCCTACATCTCCTCCCTCATCTCTGTCTATCACCCCACCCGTCCTCTTCACAGTGCAGCACCCCTACATCTCCTCCCTCATCTCTGTCTATCACCCCACCCGTTCTCTTCACAGTGCAGCACCCCTACATCTCCTCCCTCATCTCTATCTATCACCCCACCCGTTCTCTTCACAGTGCAGCACCCCCCTACATCTCCTCCCTCATCTCTGTCTATCACCCCACCCGTCCTCTTCACAGTGCAGCACCCCCTACATCTCCTCCCTCATCTCTGTCTATCACCCCACCCATTCTCTTCACAGTGCAGCACCCCTACATCTCCTCCCTCATCTCTGTCTATCACCCCACCCGTTCTCTTCACAGTGCAGCACCCCTACATCTCCTCCCTCATCTCTATCTATCACCCCACCTGTTCTCTTTGCTCTGGAAGTGACTTTAGACTCACTTCTGCATTAATCCGATCCTCCCACTTCCGGCTCCGAGACTTCTCCCGAGCTGCACCAATTCTCTGGGATGCTCTACCCCAAGAAATTTGGTGTATCCGCAACTTAGATAGTTTCAGGCGATCCCTAAAAACACATCTTTTTAGGGTGGTCTCTCATGATCCCTAGTCAGAGTCATCTAGACATAGCCTATCCACGCCGCCAGTCTCAACTCATCACAAATAATGGCTGGTGACCACTTGTACTGCTCCTATCTGTTCTCCATTTCCTCAAGTTAACTATACCGTCATTGTAAATAAGCCCCTGTACTTTATGTCACCCCAACACACTGTTAGATTGTAAGCTCTTATGAGCAGGGCTGCCATTTTTTTTTTTGCTTTAATTATTGTATTATATTATGCTTCGTATTGTATTGTATTTTCTAACTGTTTCTTATGATTGTTTAAACATGAACTTTGTATTGTGAAGCGCAGCAGAATATGTTGGCGCCATATAAATAAAAATTATTATTATTATTATGTATTATTAATTAATAGTGCTATATAAATTAATAAATATTATTATATTATTATATTTTTGTTAGCCATTAGAAGGTGTTACGACACAAGCTCTCAAGACTACTTACCTCTTCATCAGGCATGATATAAAGTTGGGGGGACTCCAGGCCTCGAGGGACACCAAAAGTGCAAGTTTTCAGGATTTTCTTAGTATTGCACAGGTGTGGGAATCATTACCAGTGCAGGTGATTGAATTACCACCTGTGCAATACTAAGGAAATCCTGAAAACATGACCAGTTGACTGCCCTTGAGGCCTGGAGATCCCCACCCCTGATATACAGAGAGGAAAGCAGTCTCAAGAGCTCATTTTGTAACATCATTTGTTATATTTTTGTTGGCCATTAAAAGGTGTTATGAAGCAAACTCTACAGACTGCTTACTTCTTCATCAGGCATGGTATAACGACAGGTAAGCAGTCTTGAGAGCTTGATTTGTAACATTAATATAATTTTTGTTGGCCATTAAAAGGTGTTATAAAGCAAGCTCTTGAGACTGCTTACTTCTTCATCAGGCATGGTATAAAGGGAGGTAAACAGTCTTGAGAGCTCGCTGCTCTGTAACATAATTTATTATATTTTTGTTGCCTTTGAAAGGTATCACAACTACAAGATTATTATTTTGTTTCTCCAACTCATACCTTTACTTGAATGATTCCAAGTTTGATTGCAGAGAAAAGAATAATAAAACTCATGGAAAACAGGGCAGCAGAAGATGTGTGCAACACTGCCTCACTATTTGGGGTTGGGGTTCTTTATTACTCCCCTGTGGGCATGTCTTTTGGCTGTAAACCAAACCTTCCTCCCTCCCTCTCATCTGTACTTTGAGTACTTTCAGGTAAGAGGGAGGGGGGTTTGGCTTACAGCCCAAAGGCATGCCCACAGGGGAGTAATAAAAAAAAAACCAACCCCAAATACTGATGCAGTGCTGCACACATCAATCATCTGCTTCCCTGTTTTCCAGGAGTTTTATTACTCTTTTCTCTGCAATCAAACCTGAAATCATTCAAGTAAAGGTATGATTGCATTCAGTATACTAGAGCCAGTAAGACACTGACTTCACTTTATAGCCCCAAATCCTGCTGGTTGGTTCCCTTTCAAGGGGTTGTTACATCTTAAATTTTCAGGAGTGCACCACTCCATTCTACATAGACTCCAATGTTACAAAAACGGAGGATAAACAGTGATCAGTTACTAGGGATCTGTTCTCCATAGACTCCAATGTTACAAAAACGGATCCTGCAGAAATCAATATTTGCAAAATGGACAAAAAGTTGTTTACAGAACGGATTGTGCTGGATCCGATTAGTTACGCTGACTTATTCTGTTTGGATATTTCCATAACCCCCAATGTATGATTTTGGGTCTCTTATCGCCTTCTACATATTTTACTTATTAGACCCCCCCTATCCCTGTTCCTATCTTCTTCCTTTCGGATGATCCCTGTTTCCCTGCAGACTGTGGAGGATCTCTGTGTAGTCCTATAACTTCTAGAACTTTACATCATGTACATTTCACCATGGAACGTTCAGTAGAAACAATAGAAACAATGTATCATCTGTATCCTGCAGTCATTGTTTGTTTATTTGTTTATATTTCCTCTCTGCAGACTAGAGTTGTGATCTGTGCAGATTTTCTTGCTGAGTGCAGACACTTTGTGACTGTCTCTTTCTGCTTTTCTTGCAGTCTCCTGGATGTCTCATGGTGACCTCATTCTGACAGTTCTCTTTGCCCATAAAAGGAAGGAACCCAAAACCAGGAAATAAGGAGCCTGACCTGCAGGAGCCCCCCCTCCTCCCCTGACACATGTAAGTGTAATGTTACATCATCACAAGCTGCCTCTCCTGGTGCTGCACATTCCTGGGCCATCACACCCCTGTGCCCCCCAGCATCATCACACCCCTGTGCCCCCAGCATCATCACACCCTGTGCCCCCCAGCATCATCACACCCCTGTGCCCCCCAGCATCATCACACCCCTGTGCCCCCCAGTATCATCACACCCCTGTGCCCCCCAGCATCATCACACCCTAGTGCCCCCCAGCATCATCACACCCCTGTGCCCCCCAGCATCATCACACCCCTGTGCCCCCCAGCATCATCACACCCCTGTGCCCCAGCATCATCACCCTGTGCCCCAGCATCATCACACCCAGTGCCCCCCAGCATCATCACACCTCTGTGCCCCAAGCATCATCACACCCTGTGCACCCCTGCATCATCACACCCTGTTCCCCCCAGCGTCATCACACCCCGTGCCCCCCAGCGTCATCACACCCCAGTGCCCCCCAGCATCATCACACCCCGTGTCCCCCCACATCATCACACCCCATTGCCCCCCAGCATCATTACACCCTGTACCCCCAGCATTTACACCCTGTGCTCCCCACATCATAACCCCTGTGCTCCCCAGCTCACACCCTGTGCCACAGCATCATCACACCCAGTGCCCTAGCACATACACCCCTGTGCCCCCCACCATCATCACACCCCTGTACCCCCCACCTCCATTTTTGCCTCATGTGCACACCCCACAGCTGATGAACATGCCTTTCTTACTGCGCTCATAACTATTGTGTCTGGTTTTGGGAAAGTTGGGTGACGACCAACATGACTGATCTCCAAACTGGTGACACAACCCTACTGCAGGGCTCAGGAACCCCTGACGCTCCAACTGCAACCCTCAACATGTCCCTACAGCCTGCGGCTATCAGAGCCTGCTGGGAGTGGTAGTTTCACAACAGCTGAAGTGTAGACACTTTCTGCTTTACACTATCATGTGGGCTGATGTCTCTTTTGTGACAATACAGTCAGTGTTCCATTTCCAACAAGGGTTGGATTTCCTTTTACACATTTCTCAATGCTTCATATATGTTGTTCAGGCACCTGGGAAAGCTGGGTTGGTTGGATTGTCATCTATGGTAGTCTGAGTTTACACGTCCAGTAACCGTCCATTAGATCGGGATCCAGCACAATCAATTGACAACTTTTTGCCCATTTTGCAGAATTGATTTCTGCAGGATCTGTTTTTGTAACATTGAAATCTATGGAGAACAGATCCGGTAACTGATCACTATTTATCTTCCATTTTTCTGTCACTTGTAAGGGATCCTTCTTTTCCTTACTGGATCAAATGGAGGATAAATAGTGATCAGTTACTGGATCTGTTCTCCATAGACTCCAATGTTACAAAAACAGAGGATAAATAGTGATCAGTTACTGGATCTGTTCTCATAGACTCCAATGTTAAACAAACGGATCCTGCAGAAATAAATTTTTGCAAAACAGACAAAAAAGTTGTGTTTACAGAACGGATCGTGCTGGATCCGATCTAACAGACGATCACTGGGGGTGTGAGCTCAGTCTTATAGAGACATCTTGTGTCCTTTCCAGATTTTCCCTTCCTGGATGAATGTGACCCCCGAGGCGTAACCGGATGATGTGTCACACAATGGGTCAGATAATCTCCCTGTGATATGTCAATCTGATCCGCTCTGCTTCAATATTCTCAATGTTTGGGTCTTTTAGGGTCATCTACAATGGAGCAATCTGCTCAATGTTTGGGTCCTGTAGGGTCATCTGCAATGTGTCAATATTCTCAGTATTTGGGTCCTGTAGGGTCATCTGCAATGTGTCAGTATTCTCAGTATTTGGGTCCTGTAAACTGATCTGCAATGAATCAGTAGTCTCAATGTTTAGGTCCTGTAGGGTCATCCGCAATGTATTAATATTCTCAGTGTTTGGGTCCTGTAGGGTCATCTGCAATGTGTCAGTATTCTCAGTGTTTGGGTCCTGTAGGGTCATCTGCAATGTGTCAGTATTCTCAGTGTTTGGTCCTGTAGGGTCATCTGCAATATGTCAGTATTCTCAGTGCTTGGGTTCTGTAGGGTCATCTGCAATGAATCAATATTCTAAGGCTAAGCTTTTGAGTCCTATGAGTTTATCTGCAATGTATCAATATTCTCAGTGGGTCCTGTAGAGTCATCTACGATATATCAATATTCTCAGTGCTTGAGTACTGTAGGGTCTCTACAATGTATCAATATTTTCAGTGGGTCCTGTCGGGTCATCTACGATATATCAATAGTCTCAGTGTTTAGGTCCTGTAGGGGCATCTACAATGTATCAATAGTCTCAGTGTTTAGGTCCTGTAGGGGCATCTACAATGTATCAATAGTCTCAGTGTTTAGGTCCTGTAGGGGCATCTACAATGTATCAATAGTCTCAGTGTTTGGTCCGTAGGGTCATCTTAATGTATCAATATTCTCAGTGTTCAGTGTCCTGTAATGATATCAATTCTCAGTGTTGTGTCCCGTAAACCTCTGCAATATATCAGTATTCAATCTTAGGTCTGTAGGTCATCTGTCATGTATTACACCTGAAACAGACTATAATATCCAGTAGGTAGCCGGGCACACCTCTATAGACACAATAATGAGTAACCTTGGCTCCCGCACCCGCCTCTCTCTGTACATTTCCTATCTCTCTAGAGTTCCTTGGCCTGAGTTCTACCCTCTGTACAGGCCAAAAGCACAAGATAATCATCCTGGAGAAGGAGCGACCGCTCATATCTCATGGTGACGCAGCCGTACGGTGACATAAAAAATGTGGCGGTATAAATGATAAAACCCATTGTGTGTTTATTATTCTTACCTGGTGTAAATGCCGCTGTTCTCCTGAATCCGGTGATGTTTCCCTTATGTTCCTGAGCCTCTCCGTTGCAGAGATACAGCCCCCACTTCCCTATGTATAAATGTAGTCTTGTTAGGCAATTGGGCGTGGCCTTCCTCAAGCCACACCCAATTGTATAAAAACTAGATTTATATACCGGGAGAAGGGGGCTGTATTTCAGGAACGGAGAGGCTCAGGAACATAAGTGACACATCACCGGATTCAGGAGAACATCGGCATTTACACCAAGTTACATATTTCTGGCATTGACAGGTCCCTTCTAATTATATTTGTCTCCTATTTAAAGCCTGCATTTGTGATGAACGCTGTTTTCCAGGGTAGGGGACAGCCTGATCTCCTACATACGGAGCAGCGTGTGCCGTGCATGATGTGGCGTGTTGTATGATGATCTCACATGAGTAATATGCACATGATACACAATGTATCCCAATAAGGGCCACAGTCCAGGTAACGCTTTCAGTGGTTGTCAGACCTCTACCTTCTATTTGTCAGGCAGCAATACCAGGACATGATGACCCCATCAGCTGCACCCATGGGGACCTAGGGTACTGAGCAGTGATTCTCCACCTCTGCAGCCCACTGCTTGCCCTGGGTATGCTTGCATTTGTAGTTCTTCCGCTTCTTGCAGCCGACACCTCTCCCTTTCTCTCTCGTGTATATCATACCCTGAGATTTCCATTTTTCCGCCCCCTCTCTCTTCCTACACCCCTTTTTTTTTCCTTCCCCGCAGCGCTCTCCCCACCTCACACCCACACACAGCTGTGCTCCCTGACAGACCCCCGGCTTCTCTCCTGCTGACAACCCCCTGTTTCTCAAGGAGGACAGATATGCTAAATATGATCAGTGCCGCTATGCCAGGCCTTGCCCCAGTGCCCAGCTTTGGCCAAATGCTCCTTTAAAGAACATGCCCTTTAAAATCATCAATCCTCTACTGACAAGCTGGCAGGGAATCCGGCTCTTCTGTGGTCCTGAATGTCTAATCTGTCGGTAGTCTGATGATTTATCCCTTGTTTGTCTATTTCTGGGCAGATTTGCCTTTCAGGATCCTAGGAAAGCTGGATGTTGAGCGGTGGTTTGTAGCCATTGTGGTTGGTAATGTGGACATATAGCCTCTGCTGCCCTAATATGGCATTCAGGTGCTATAGAAAGCTAGGTACAACCCCCCCCAATGCTACAACTGAATGGATTATGCCACAAATAACATTTATAAATTAGGCTTTCCGATAAATGTATGATTCTGGGGGTCTGGCTGCTGAGACCCCCACTAATTGTGAAAACATGGGACCCAAAGTCCTCTAGATGAGTGGAGCTGTACTGAGCATGTGTGACCTCTTCTCCCATAGACAGTGCTGGAGCAGTACTGAGCATGTGTGACCTCTTCTCCCATAGACAGTGCTGGAGCAGTACTGAGCATGTGTGACCTCCGCTCCTATAGCCAGTGCTGGAGCAGTACTGAGCATGTGTGACCTCTTCTCCCATAGACAGTGCTGGAGCAGTACTGAGCATGTGTGACCTCTGCTCCTATAGACAGTGCTGGAGGAGTACTGAGCATGTGCGACCACTGCTCCTATAGACTGTGCTGGAGCAGTACTGAGCATGTGCGACCTCCACTCCTATAGGCAGTGCTGGAGCAGTACTGAGCATGTGCGACCCCCGCTCCTATAGACAGTACTGGAGCTGTACTGCGCATGTGCGACCTCTGCTCCTATAGACAGTGAATGGGGCAGTACTGAGCTTGTGCGACCTCTGCTCCTATAGAGAGTGTTGCAGCTGCACTGAGCATGTGCGACCTTCTCTCATATAGACAATGCTGGAGCAGTATTGAGCATGTGCGACCTCCGCTTCTATAGACAGTGCTGGATCAGTACTGAGCGTGTGCGAGCTCCGCTCCTATAGACAGTGGTGGTGCTGTACTGAGCATGTGTGACCCCCGCTCCTATAGGCAGTGCTGGAGCTGTACTGAGCATGTGCGACCTCCACTCCTATAGACAGTGCTGGAGCAGTACTGAGCATGTGCGACCCCCGCTCCTATAGACAGTGAATAGAGCAGTACTAAGCATGTGCGACCCCCGCTCCTTTAGACAGTGAATAGAGCAGTACTGAGCATGTGCGACCTTCTCTCATATAGACAGTGCTGGAGCAGTACTGAGCATGTGCGACCTCTGCTCCTATAGACAGTGAATGGTGCAGTACTGAGCATGTGTGACCTCCACTCCTATAGACAGTGAATAGAGCAGTACTGAGCATGTGCGACCTTTGCTCCTATAGACAGTGCTGGAGCAGTACTGAGCATGTGCGGCCTCCACTTCTATGGACAGTGCTGGAGATATACTGAGCATGTGCGACCTCTCGCTCCTATTAGACAGTGAATAGAGCAGTACTGACATGTGCGACCTCCGCGTCCTATAGACAGTGCTGGAGCTGCACTGAGCATGTGCGACCTCCACTTCTATAGACAGTGCTGGAGCTGCACTGAGCATGTGCGACCTCCACTTCTATAGACAGTGCTGGAGCTATACTGGCATGTGCGACCTCCCTCCTATAGACAGTGCTGGAGCTGACTGAGCATGTGCGACCTCCCTTCCTATAGACAGTGCTGGAGCTTACTGAGCATGTGCGACCTCCGCTCCTATAGACAGTGCTGGAGTTTACTGAGCATGTGCGACCTCTCTCCTATAGACAGTGATGGTAGCAGTACTGACATGTGCGACCTCCATCCTATAGAAGTAATGGAGCAGTACTGAGCATGTGCGACCTCAGCTCCTATAGACAGTGCTGGAGCTAGTACTGCTTATGTGCGACCTCCACTCCTATAAACAGTGCTGGAGTGCACGAGCATGTGCGACCTCCACTTCTATAGACAGTGCTGGAGCTATACTGAGCATGTGTGGACCTCCACTCCTATAACAGTGATGGAGTACTGGAGCATGTGCGACCTCCATCCTATAGTCAGTGCATGGAGCAGTACTGAGCATGTGCGACCTTGCATCCTATAGACAGTGCTGGAGCTATACTGGCATGTGCGACCTCCGCTCCTATAACAGTGCTGGAGAGTACTGAGCATGTGTGACCTCCGCTCCTATAGACAGTGAATGGTGCAGTACTGAGCATGTGCGCCTCCACTCCTATAGATAGTGCATGAGCAGTACTGAGCATGTGCGACCTCTCCACTAGTAACAGTGCTGGAGCATACTGAGCATGTGCGACCTCCGCTCCTATAGACAGTGCTGGTAGCAGTACTGAGCATGTGCGGACCTCCGCTCCTATAGACAGTGCTGGAGCTATACTGAGCATGTGCGACCTCCGCTCCTATAGACAGTGATAGACAGCTCACTGAGCATGTGCGACCTCCACTCTATAGACAGTGATGGGCAGTACTGAGCATGTGCGACCTCCCGCTCCTATAGACAGTGAATGGTGCAGTACTGAGCATGTGCGACCTCTGCTCCTATAGAAGTGAATAGGGTGCGTGAGCATGTGCGACCTTTGCTCCTATAGACAGTGATGGAGCATACTGGCATGTGCGACCTCCGCTCCTATAGACAGTGAATGGTGCAGTACTGAGCATGTGCGACCTCGCTCCTATAGACAGTGATAGAGCAGTACTGAGCATGTGGACCTTCCTCCTATAGACAGTGCTGGAGCAGTGGTCGCACATTCTCACTAATGCTCCATTCTCTCAGTCATCTTTGGACCCCAGGGATCGTATATTTGTACTATATCTGTGGATAGATTTTTTACATGCAGGCCCCGTCCGCGGCTGTGCCGGGAAGCCGGAGGTTCTTGTTTCAGAATTGTTTTTGCAGGGCAGACTATATTGGGCGCATTGTTTCTCCATTCCCTAAATAACAGATATCAGCTTTTGTGATGACTGACCACCAATATGACTGCCGTGTCCTGCTGTGAGATACATTAGGGCTTGTGCCCACCACAGCAAAGGAAAAAGACCACCAAAAAGAACCTGAAGGCTCCGCAGGCGTAACAAGGACGATGTGCTCCGATACATGAATGTCCTCATTCACTGACAGCAAGCAAAATGTCATTGTTATAGTTGAAGTGCAAAATATATATTAGGCAGTTGCAGAATTTTTTGCTAACCAGCGATTCTACTGTATTTCTACTGCACACGTGAAATGTTCCCGATACAAGGTGACATCATCCTCCGGCCTTGTCCAGACCAGTCCCGGCTGCTGCAGCACCTCTTCCTGTACACTCAGCGCCGTGTCATGGGATCTCGTCATTGTCTCTGGGAGCGGCTGTCAGACGTCCTCCGCTGCTGACTGTGCAAATATCCGGAGACGTCGCAATCCAGGAATTCTTTATTGATTGAAGTCCAGATCCTCCGAGCATTACAATCCTAATGGGCAGTGGCGTAACTGCAGGTCCAGGGGCCCCGGTGCGAAAGCTCCAACGGGGCCCCCAATTATTGCAAATCTTTAATAGCATTAGTCTTTTTCTATAGGCCAAAGGGACTTCTGGGGCCCCCCTAGGCTGCAGGGCCCGGGTGCGATCGCAACCCCTGCACCTATTGTAGTTACACCCCTGTTAATGGGCTCACCCTGCGGATTAAAGGGATTGTCCCAGTGAGATGATGGGCCCCGGTGTAAGATCTGGATTTGGGCCCCTCATTCTCATTGCATGTTGGACAGACGTACGGGCACTTTTATCTTTCTAAAACATATAAAGACATGTGTTACTCCCCTTCATTATGTAGTAATGTCAGCTATCCTGTACTAATGGCCCCCATCCTAGTATATATTCCCCCATACTGAGCTTATCCTGTATGTATTCTCATCCTGGTATATATATTGTCCATCCTGGTGAATATGTTGCTCATCCTGGCATATATGATACCCATCCTGGTATTTATGTCCCCGGTCCTAGACTAAATGTGCCCATCCTGGTGTATATGTCCCCATAATGGGCCCATCCTAGTAAATATGATCCCCATTCTGGTATATATGTCCTTTTCTGGTATATATGTCCCCCATCCTGGTATATATGGTTAGTATATATCTCCCATCTTAGTATATATGTCCCCCATCCTGGTATGTATATCCATCATTCTGGTATATATGTCGCCCATCCTGGTGTATATGTCCCCATAATGGCCCATCCTGGTAAATATGATCCCAATTCTGGGATATATGTCGTCCATTCTGTTATATATGTTGCCAATCCTGATATATATGATTCCCTATGTTGGTATATATGTCCCCCATCCTGGTATATATGGTCCTCATCCTGGTATATATTCTCCCATCTGGTATATATGTCCCCCATCCTGGTATGTATAGTCCCTCATCCTGGTCTATATGTCTCCCATCCTGGTATATATGTCCTCCATCCTGGTATAATCCCTCATCTGGTATATATCTCCCATCTTGGTATATATGTCTCCCATCCTGGTATATATTTCCCATCCTGGTATATATGTCTCCATCCTGGTATATATGTCTCCCATCTTGGTATATATGCCCCATCTTGGTAATATGTCCCCATCTTGGTATATATGTCCCCATCTGGTATATATGTCTCCATCCTGGTATATATATCTCCCATCTTGGTATAAATGTCCCCCATCCTGGTATAATATATGGTCCTCATCCTGGTATATATACTCCCATCTTGGTATAAATGTCCCCCATCCTGGTATAAGTATATGGTCCTCATCCTGGTATATATATCTCCCATCTTTGTATATAATATCCCCCATCCCTGGTATACAGTATATGGTCTCTATCCTGGTATATATATCTCCATCTTGGTATAATGTCCCCCATCCTGGTATACAGTATATGGTCCTCATCCTGGTATATATGTCCCCCATTCTAGAATAAATGGGCCCATCCTGGTAAATGTGATCTCCATTCTTGCATATATGTCATGCATCTTGGTATATGTTTCATCCATCCTGTTATATATGTCCCCCATCTTCGTGTATATGTTTCTCATCCTGGTATATATGTCTCCCATCATGGTATATACATCCCCCATACTGGTTATATGGTCCTCATACTGGTATACATGTCTCCATCTTTGTATATATATCCCCCACCCGGTATGTATGTTCCCTATTCTGCTATACATGTCCCCCATTCTGGTATATATGGTCCTCATACTGGTATATATATCCCCCACCCCGGTATGTATGTCACCCATCCTGCTATATATGTCCCCCATTCTGGTATATATGGTCCTCATACTGGTATATATATCCCCCACCCCGGTATGTATGTCACCATCTGCTATACATGTCCCCATACTGATAAACAGTCCCCCATACTGGAATATATGTCCTCATACTGGTATATATATCCCCCACCCCCATTCTGACCCTATCCTGGTATATATGTGTTCACATGTGGAGTATTTGGTGACTTTTGCTTCAGTGTTTGTAGCTATTACCAGCAGTGGGTGATAAATACAGAAGTGGTGACGTGTTTCTATTACACGTTTCCTCTTATTGTTCCACTCCTGTTTTTTGTTACAAATCCAGAGGTGAAAAACTCCCCAAATCCTCAATGTGTGCCGTGGCCTACAGGTGAAGTCGGCCGCTCGTCATAATAAGCCTCAGCCTGTTTGTCTCATGGGTCGTGTCGCTGGTCCGCGCCTCGGCTGAGCTCTGCCGCGACTTGTGGACGCCATCGCCAGTGTGTGTAATTCTATTTTCTGGGAATAACAAAGTCTCGGAGCGATGAAGTCACTTATGTTCCATCCATAAAACGCAGCTGATGTCGTATCAGCGGCTGATTGCAGTTTATGGCCCTCAGTGTCCTGCTGCGCCATGGGAGAAGCTGCTGCACAATGTCCGCCGCCCGCCATCCGCGGCTCAGGTTTCTACCATGTGTTGTATGGGATGGGACTTGCAGGAACGCGATCCTTCATCCCTCCTGGCGGCAGGGCCACACATATATATTTGTGGATGTTATAAATTCTTCCAATGACTTTCACACGAGGAGGGGCCCCGCGCCGCGAGGAAGGTGCTGCTTCTTATAAGGAGAAAATACGGCATCGTGCATCTGTTTAACGGAACATATGGAAGAATGGGGGACATATATTTATAGGAAATACCTTGTGATCATCCGCGCTGGTCCTGGAGATTTTTCAGACCGTTGCAAAACTTGTCGAAATTTGCCCCAACAAAAGGACGTGTAAACTATTGCAAGCAATATGGTGGCAGAACTTAGCATTTTTGCAAAAAAGGCGACAGCCACAAAGTGAGATTGCAGAATTATGGATCACCTGTAGACAAAAGTCAAAATGGAAAAGGGGATCGCGTGACCGCAGCGTCCAGATACACGAGTGTGGTCTGCATGTATGGTGACATATGACTCTGCAGAAGTGCTGCAAAAAATCTGGGATATACATTATCTAAATTAAGTTACAGATGCATTTAAGGACAAAAACCTAGATAGAGCCACCAGGGTCTTCTCCAAGCCTAGATAAGTCAGGGCTTTCTCTAAACCTACATAGGTCCACCAGGGTCTTCTCCAAGTCTAGATAGTTCAACATGGGTCTTCTCCAAGCCTACATAGGCCGACCAGGGTCTTCTCTAAGGCTAGATAGGTCCAGCATGGTCTTACCCAATCCGAGATAGGTACACCAGGGTCTTTTCCAAGCCTAGATAGGTACACCAAGGTCTTTTCCAAGCCTAGATAGGTACGCCAGGGTCTTCTCCAAGCCTAGTTATGTACACCAGGGTCTTCTCTAAGCCTAGATAGGTCCACCAGTGTCTTCTTCAAGCCTAGATTGGTCCACCAGGGTCTTCTCCAAGCCTAGTTAGGTCCACCAGGGTCTTCTCCAAGCTAAGATAGGTCCCCCAGGGTCTTCTCCAAGCCTAGATAGGTCCACCAGGGTCTTCTGCAAGCCTATATAGGTCCACAGACCAACAGGGTCTTCTCCAAGCCTAGTTAGGTCCCTCAGGGTCTTCTCCAATCCTAGATAGGTCCACTAGGGTTTTCTCCAATCCTAGATGGGTCCATCAGGGTCTTCTCCAAGCTTGGATGGGTTCACCAGGGTCTTTTCCAAGCTTAGATAGGTTACAGGTCTTCTCCAAGTTCACGGCTCTTCTGCAATCCTAGATAGGTCCCCAGGGTCTTCTCCAAGCCTAGATAGGTCCATCAGGGTCATCTGGAAGCCTAATAGGTCCACCAGGGTCTTCTCCAAGCCTAGATAGGTTCATCAGGGTCTTCTGGAAGCCTAGGTAAGTCGACACAGGGTCTTCTCCAAGCCTAGATAGGTCCACTAGGGTCTTCTCCAAGCCTCAATAGGTCCACCAGGATGAGTAGAGATATGAGCACACAGCGTCTTATAGACAACCGCAAACTTGCATGCAGACATATTCTTCAGGAAGACACCAGGGATGTGTTTCCTGAAGTGTCCTGTTTGACGTCTGCTTTGTAGCATTTTTGTGACTTGTGTTTCTTTGTCTTAGTTCTGAACAATGGTCCGGTCACTTCTTTCAGCCGTCACATGGTTTCTCAAAGCCTGAAGTGGTTAAAAAAGAAGTTATGGAAGGTGGAAACTCTGCTCTGAACGTGGTTGTGATGTTGCCATGCATATCTTCACTATTTTTAACATTTATTGAGCGCTTTGTCATGCAGATCCAGGTGGAATCTGCCTGAAAAGAAGCGTCACGTGCACCACGCACACATGCAAGGGGCCAAGCCTGCAGGAGGGTGAACGCCAGCATTGTCAGTCCTCTTATATGTGTATGTATGTAATGCATGTGAATGTAAGTGAAAGATCAGGTCGCTATTTCTTAATCCATATTATCAACAAGGTCAATATGAGAAGCATGAAAGAATATTGCAATGGTTATAGGAGTGCAAGGTCTAGTCATATATGGACCAAAAAATGAATAAAAGATACCGTAATCAAAGCTTCATGACAATAATATCCAAACATATTTCCAAAATAAGAATATTTTCATGCAAAAGCAACAACCACAGAATAAAGCCAAATTGGGGAGTCATACCCTCCAATGGGTAAATGGGCGAGTACGAGGCCAACTACTGAGACACCTGATAACCTGCCTCCTATTGAATTATTATTATTATAGCACCGTTAATTCCATGGTGCTGTACATGAGAAGGGGTGACATACTAAATGATAGCTATAGTTTACAGTAAACTAACAATGACAGCCTGGTACAGAGGGGAGAGAGGACCTAACCTTGTGAGCTTACAATCTACAGAATGAGCGTGCTCGACCACCACTCCTTTAGATGGGGTTCTACAAAGCCATGTTCTCGCCTTGGAATTGGTGTGGGGCACCAGCTGGTGGCTCACCAGTGGTCCAGAAGATCTACTCTTTTTCATTAAAGGGGGTCTGAAAATCTAAATTCCCTATCGGTCTTTGGAGTGTGGAATGAATCCTGAGAACCTGGAGAAACACAAGCAATCTGGCAGAGAACATACAAAATCCTTGCAGATGTTGTCCATGGTAGGATGTAAATCCAGGACCCAGTGCTGCAAAACTAAGCAATACAGTACATGAGCACACGTACATGGCCACATTACAGTGCTAACCACTGAGCCACCATACAGTGCTAACCACTGAGCCACCATACAGTGCTAACCACTGAGCCCACATACCTGAGATGTCTAACACTGAGCCACCATATACAGTGTAACCACTGAGCCACCATATACAGTGCTAACCACTGAGCCACCTACAGTGCTAACCACGAGCCACCATATACAGTGTAACCACTGAGCCACCTATACAGTGCTAACCACTGAGCCACCATACAGTGCTAACACGAGCACCTATCTGGCTAACCAACTGAGCCACCATATACAGTGCTAACCACTGAGCCACCATATACAGTGCTAACCACTGAGCACAACACAAAATACAGTGCTAACCACTGAGCACATAACAACCTACAATATACAGTGCTAACCACTGAGCCACATTATACAGTGCTAACCACTGAGCCACCATATACAGTGCTAACCACTGAGCCACCATATACAGTGCTAACCACTGAGCCACCATACAGTGCAACCACTGAGCCACCATATACAGTGCTAACCACTGAGCCACCGTATACAGTGCTAACCACTGAGCCACTCAGTTATACAGTGCTAACACTGAGCCACAATACAGTGTAACAGACACCAATAGGCTAAACTGAGCACAATATGACTACCACTACATGCAACACTGAGCCACCGTATACAGTGCTAACCACTGAGCCACCTATACAGTGCTAACCACTGAGCCACCATACAGTGCTAACCACTGAGCCACCATACAGTGCTAACCACTGAGCCACCATATACAGGCTAACCACTGAGCCACCTATACAGTGCTAACCACTGAGCCACATACAGTGCTAACCACTGAGCCACCGTATACAGTGCTAACCACTGGCACACGTATATACAGTGCTAACACTAGCCACTAGTGCACCATGACCACCATATACAGTGCTAACCACTGAGCCACCATATACAGTGCTAACCACTGAGCCACCATACAGTGCTAACACTGAGCCACCTTACAGTGCTAACCACTGAGCCACCATACAGTGCTAACCACTGAGCCACCATACAGTGCTAACCACTGAGCCACCATATACAGTGCTAACCACTGAGTCACCATATACAGTGCTAACCACTGAGCCACCATATACAGTGCTAACCACTGAGCCACCATATACAGTGCTAACCACTGAGCCACCTATACAGTGCTAACCACTGAGCCACCATACAGTGCTAACCACTGAGCCACATATCAGTGCTAACCACTGAGCCACCATTACAGTGCTAACCACTGAGCCACCATATACAGTGCTAACCACTGAGCCACCATATACAGTGCTAACCACTGAGCCACCATACAGTGCTAACCACTGAGCCACCATTACAGTGCTAACCACTGAGCCACCATATACAGTGCTAACCACTGAGCCACCATACAGTGCTAACCACTGAGCCACCATATACGTGCTAACCACTGAGCCAGATATACAGTCTAACCACTGAGCCACCATATACAGTGCTAACCACTGAGCCACCATATACAGTGCTAACCACTGAGCCACCTATACAGTGCTAACCACTGAGCCACCATATACAGTGCTAACCACTGAGCCACATATACAGTTACTATGAGCCACTACAGCTACCCTGAGCCACCATATACAGTGCTAACCACTGAGCCACCATATACAGTGCTAACCACTGAGCCACCATATACAGTGCTAACCACTGAGCCCCTATACAGTGGCTAACCACTGACCACCGTATACAGTGCTAACCACTGAGCCACCGTATACAGTGCTAACCACTGAGCCACCGATACAGTGCTAACCACTGAGCCACCATACAGTGCTAACCACTGAGCCACCCATATACAGTGCTAACCACTGAGCCACCATATACTGTGCTAACCACTGAGCCACCATATACAGTGCTAACCACTGAGCCACCATACAGTGCTAACCACTGAGCCACCATACAGTGCTAACCACTGAGCCACCATACAGTGCTAACCACTGAGCCACCATATACTGTGCTAACCACTGAGCCACCATACAGTGCTAACCACTGAGCCCCCATATACAGTGCCAACCACTGAGCCACCATATACAGTGCTAACCACTGAGCCACCATATACAGTGCTAACCACTGAGCCACCATATACAGTGCTAACCACTGAGCCACCATATACAGTGCTAACCACTGTGTCACCTGCTACCGAAATACTGATATAAAACCTTTATTATTGATTATTTATACCTCCTTGTAACAAGATGACTAGTGTAAAATAAAAATGTTATCAATTATTTCATGTATCTAAAGACAACGCTATTAATAACATACAGAACTTTTTTATTCCAGTTACATCAAATTACATCAAACCTGTTAGAAGAGAGCAATGCATTGTGGTATATAACAGCTCAGCTGTCATGTCAGGAGGCTGACACAGGGGAGGAGCTCGTGTCTGTTTCCATGGTAACCATGGAATGTTTACACAACTAGATACATTGTAACAGGAAGCAGTAAACAAAATGCAATCAGTCTGGGCTGGAAAAGGAAATCTTGTAACAATTACTGAACTGCTGAGAAATCTAGTGATCAGGTGTAATCTGTAAGGAACCCAGCCGCAAATCTTCAATCCTTTACAGCACCTCCACAGGGGGATTTATGTATTGCACAGTTGTCATTAAAATCAATAGTCTGTGCGTAGAATGCATGCACAGGGTCCTGCAGAGGGAGAGCAGTGCTTTATGGCCACTATGGCTCTGACTAATAGAAGACGGTCCAGATTAGAAAACAACCCCCCCCCCACCACCACCACAAACACCTCTCTATTCACTCAGAGCTAGAAAAGGGTCTAAAATAAGTTACAGTAACACAGATGTCCCCAACAGAATGTAAAAAGGGAAATTGTCACCATGACATTGTCAGCTCTCCATTAAACACCCTTTGGCGCTGCTTATATTAGGCATTATATGTGCCTCTACATACATACATATACATAAATAACTATCAATTAGAGTGTACACCGGAGCCAGCTGGATGAGTATATGTGAGTTGCTGCTACAGGCCTGTGGGGGTTACCGTGTATGACCCAACCCATAGGGAAATAGTAGGAAACTTTAAATAATGAAGTTGGCCTATCGCTAACTCTCGAAAAAATGGCTAGTAATAACAGGTCTAAAGGTATTTGGTTAACCCTTATGCGAAATGTTTATTTAATAACAACACATTAAAATAATTAAAAAATTGTGTAAAATTCTATAGAATTGTGAAGCTGAAGCTAAAATTACTAATCATAAAATGAGAGCGTATCTTGGAACATACAGTCATAGGATGAAGATACAATCTCAAATAGTGGTGTGTTGTAGTTTATACTCTATATAGAGTCTTGTTTCCAAGGTGTTCGGGGCTCAGAGATGTCTGTATTTCAATGATGAGGGAGATCTCTCTTGGATCGTGGTCAGGGCACTAACAACGTACAAGTTTATAAATGTAAGTATATACAACCCATATAATTAGCTAGGTCTGTAGGTTTGCTCGTTGCCTTACCTTCAGGGAACGCTGCTGATGTTCCGTGGTGTAATGGGTGGGTAGGCATCCCAGCAAATCTAAGGGGTCCTTTTAGTAGGACTTAGGGTACCGTTACACGGCACGACATCGTTTACGACATCGCCCAAAAGTGACATGTGTAACAATGTTGAAACATCGCGTCGTTGCGTGTAACCAAACGATTCAACTACGATAATACTGTAGTCAAGTTGGAGTTGACAGGTTTATGAACATGTTCTAAAACCTGACGACCTGCAACCAGCCAATCTGCTGTATTGTTCTGTGTGTCACCGCGATAACGATGTCGTGGACGACTTCGCCCATCCACAGCAATGAGCAGGGATCGTTCGCGGTGTTTGCGGACGATTCCTGCTCACAACATCGTTGGTGAGTTGTCTACGATATCTAGACGTGTGACACCTCACCAGCGATGTTACAACAATGTCAAAAAGTTCCGCGCGCTCACGAGATCATTGCCGACATCGTACCGACGTCGTGCCGTGTAACGGTACCCTTAGTCAGACTTAGAAATTCAATACATCCTATTAAAAGGACCCTTTAGATTTGCTGGGACTCTTACCCACCCATTACACCATGGAACATCAGCAGCGTTCCCTGAAGGCAAGGCAACCAGCAAATCTACAGCCCTAGCCAATTACGGTATATGGGTTATACAGTATATACTTATAAATGTGCATATTTTTAGTGCCCTGACCACAAACCAAGAGAGATCTCATCATTGAAACACATAGTCATCTCTGAGCCCCGAACACCGTGGGAACAAGACTCTATATAGAGTATAAACTACAGCACACCACTATTTGAGATTGTATCTTAATCCTATGACTGTATGTTCCAAGATACGCTCTCATTTTATGATTAGTAATTTTAACTTCAGCTTCACAATTCTATAGAATTTTATACAAATTTTAAATTATTTTAGTGTGTTGTTATTAAATAAACATCTCGCATAAGGGTTAACCAAATACATAAATCAATCTATCTATCTATCTATCTATCTATCTATCTGAGCATCTCAATGACATAGAATATCATCAAACATGTATTTATTACAGTAATTCAATACATAAAGTGACACACATATATTATATGGAGTCATTACACACAGAGGGATCTATTTCATGTGTTTATTTCTGTTAATGTTGATGATTATGGCTTACAGCCAATGAAAACCCAAAGGTCATTGTCTCAGAAAAGTAAAGTAGGGAGCATGAAGGGTTAAAATCCGCGCTGCTGTATTAATCAACGTGTTTCTGTTTCTGGGCTCCCTGAAACATGGCAATATGATATTTGTCCTGAGGAAGGGGCCAGGGAGCCCTGAAACGCGTTGACTAATACATCAATTTTTTATTCACCCTTTGCTGTCTCGTGGAATACAGCAGCATGATTTTTAACCCTTTATCCTCCCTAATTTACTCCCTTTTCTGAGATAATGACCTTTGGGTTTTCATTAATCATCAACATTAACATAAAGATCCCTCTGTGTGTAATGACTCTATATAATATATGGGTGTCACTTTATGTATTGAATTACTGAAATAGATTAACTTTTTGATGATATTCTAATTCATTGAGATGCAGCTGTATACATTTTACATGACCACACATTTACCACGTTAGTTCAGTGGTGAGATACATTACCATATCCTTTCTCACTCTTCATAACATCATATCTACTATATATATGCATTACCATATAGGAGTCTGCAAATGACCACTATGGACACAGTTACAATGGTGACATATCTGTCCAGTTATGCTATAATTCATCTCTTTTACCCAATAGCATTGCATTATCAGTCAGATTTAAAAGTCAGGAGTCTTGAAGAGTTGGGTGATGTCAACCAATTTAGCTTCAAATAGTAGTTGCCTATCTTTTCCAGACTATTGGGGAATCTCTCCTTATTTTCTGATGTGACTGATTGCAGATTATTGCACACTAAGCAGATATTATCGGGTCTCCGAAAAATATCTCTTACATACTGAATCTCAAAGAAGGAAATTACAGGTACCAGCATGCCTAGTTGGCCTGTAACTTCAATGGTAACTGAGCTGCCCTTATCCTAATGTCTAGGAATTTTAATAAAAGCAATGTTAGCTGATCTAAGTCTGCCACATTACTACAACTCCCATCATAGTCCAAAAACCCTTTATGATAATAATATTTATTCATTTATATAGTGCTGTTAATTCCATACCACTTTCCATACATCATCATCATTGTCCACATCGACGCTCATAATCTAAATATCCTATCAGTCTTTGGAGTGTGGGAGGGAACTGGAGAACCTGGAGGAAACCCATGTAACACAGGAAGAACATACAATCTCCTTGCAGATGTCGTCCTCGGTGGGATTTGAATCCACGACCCCAGCACTGCAAGACTGCAGTGCTAACCACTGAGCCAATGTACAGTGCTAACCACTAAGCCACCATACAGTACTAACCACTGAGCCAACATACAGTGCCAACCACTGAGCCACCATATACTGTGCTAACCACGGAGCCACCATATACTGTGCCAACCACTGAGCCACCATATACTGTGCCAACCACTGAGCCACCATATACTGTGCCAACCACTGAGCCACCATATACTGTGCTAACCACGGAGCCACCATATACTGTGCTAACCACTGAGCCACCATATACTGTGCTAACCACTGAGCCACCATATACTGTGCTAACCACTGAGCCACCATATAGTGCTAACCACTGAGGCACTGTACTGTGCTAACCACTGAGCCAATGTACAATGCTAACCACTGAGCCACCATATAGAGCTAACCACTGAGCTACCATACAGTGCTAACCACTGTGTGTCACGGGTGTGTCAGGAGGCACAGATGAGGCTGTAGAGGCCCCTCGCAGAAGGTCGCAGCGTTTAGCCAAACAGCCAAAATCCTAAATAATGTCTCTGTCGCTTTAAGAGGCATTTCTCTCTGAGTGAAGGCTGGAGATCACTAGGACCAATGATCACTTACCTTGAGCTGTCTATTTATACCCCTTGACTTCCGGGATGCACTGCTGGTGATAGCTTGTTAGGTGTTTGAAGGTTCATTCCTAGCTCTAGCAGTGAATCCTGGAATTTCTGTTGGACTGCTGCCTGAATCTTCTCAAGCTAAGTGCTCTTCCTTCCCTCTTTGTTTGTTTGTTTCCCTGGAGTGTACCTTTAGTTGGTAGTTGGGCTGACTAGTGTTCACCTGCTCTGATCCCTGTGTAGTTGTAGTTCAGGGACAGCAGGGCAGGTATACCTGGGACAGTTGCAGAAACTGTATAGGGTTATTAGGGGAGCCAGGTGTCAGGGCTAGTTTATCTAGGGGTCACCATTTCCCTTTTTGTCCTTAGCATTAGGGACTCCTTCCCCCCCCTCGTCATCCTGCGCTGGGTGTCTCCCTACATCCAGCATGATACTGAGCCGCCATATAGAGCTAACCACTTAGCCACCATACAGTGCTAACCACTGAGCAACCATAGAGTGCTAACCCTTGAGCCACCATGCAGTGCTAACCACTGAGCCACCATGCAGTGCTAACCAATGAGCCACCATACAATGCTCACCACTGAGCCACCATATACAGTGCTAACCACTGAGCCACCATACAGTGCTAACCACTGAGCCACCATAGAGTGCTATTCACTGAGCCACTATGCAGTGCTAACCCCTGAGCCACCATGCAGTGCTAGCCCCTGAGCGACCATACAGTGCTAACCACTGAGCCACCATGCAGTGCTAACCCCTGAGCCACCATATACAGTACTAACCACTGAGCCACCCTACAGTGCTAACCCTTGAGCCACCATGCAGTGCTAACTACTGAGCCACCATAGAGTGCTAACCCTTGAGCCACCATGCAGTGCTAACCACTGAGCCAGCATGCAGTGCCAACCCTGAGCCACCATACAGTGCTAACCACTGAGCCACCATACAGAGTTATCCACTGAGCCACCATGCAGTGCTAACCCCTGAGCCACCATGCACTGCTAACCTCTGAGCCACCATACAGTGCTAACCACTGAGCCACCGTACAGTGCTAACCACTGAGCCACCATGCAGTGCTAACCACTGAGCCACCATACAGTGCTAACCACTGAGCCACCATACAGTGCTAACCACTGAGCCACCATACAGTGCTAACCACTGAGCCCCCATATACAGTGCTAACCACTGAGCCCCATACAGTGCTAACCACTGAACCACCGTACAGTGTTAACCCTTGAGCCACCATGCAGTGCTAACCACTGAGCCACCATGCAGTGCTAACCCCTGAGCCATCATACAGTGCTAACCCCTGAGCCACCATACAATGCTAACCACTGAGCCGCCATACTGTGCTAACCACTGTGCCACCATACAGTGCTAACCATTGAGCCACCAAATACAGTACTAAACACTGAGCCACCAAATACAGTACTAACCACTGAGCCCCCATACAGTGCTAACCACTGAGCCACCGTACAGTGCTAACCCTTGAGCCACCATACAATGCTAACCACTGAGCCGCCATACTGTGCAAACCACTGAGCCACCATACAGTGCTAACCACTGAGCCACCAAATACAGTACTAACCACTGAGCCACCAAATACAGTACTAACCACTGAGCCCCATACAATGCTAACTACTGAGCCACGTACAGTGCTAACCCTTGAGCCACCATGCAGTGCTAACCACTGAGCCACCATACAGTGCTAACCACTGAGCCACCATACAGTGCTAACCACTGAGCCACCATATACAGTGCTAACCACTGAACCACCGTACAGTGTTAACCCTTGAGCCACCATGCAGTGCTAACCACTGAGCCACCATATACAGTGCTAACCACTGAGCCACCATACAGTGCTAACCCCTGAGCCACCATACAATGCTAACCACTGACCCGCCATACTGTGCTAACCACTGAGCCACCATACAGTGCTAACCACTGAGCCACCATACAGTGCTACCCACTGAGCCACCAAATACTGTACTAACCACTGAGCCCCCATAGAGTGCTAACCACTGAGCCACTGTACAGTGCTAACCCTTGAGCCACCATGCAGTGCTAACCCCTGAGCCACCATGCAGTGCCAACCCCTGAGCCACCATACAGTGCTAACCACTGAGCCACCATGCAGTGCTAACCACTGAGCCACCATGCAGTGCTAACCTCTGAGCCACCATACAGTGCTAACCACTGAGCGACCGTACACTGCTAAGCACTGAGCCACCATACAGTGCTAACCACTGAGCAACCATATACAGTGCTAACCACTGAGCCACCATATACAGTGCTAACCACTGAGCCACCATATACAGCGCTAACCACTGAGCCACCATGCAGTGCTAACCCCTGAGCCATCATACAGTGCTAACCACTGAGCCACCATATACAGTGCTAATCACTGAACCACCGTACAGTGCTAACCACTGAGCCACCGTATACAGTGCTAACCACTGAGCCACCATACAGTGCTAACCACTGAGCCACCATACAGTGCTAACCACTGAGCCACCATATACAGTGCTAACCACTGAGCCACCATATACATTGCTAACCACTGAGCCACCATACAGTGCTAACCACTGAGCCATCATATACAGTGCTAACCACTGAGCGACCATATACAGTGCTAACCACTGAGCCACCGTACTGTGCTAACCACTGAGCCACCATATACAGTGCTAATCACTGAGCCACCATACAGTGCTAACCACTGAGCCACCTGTATACAGTGCTAACCACTGAGCCACCATACAGTGCTAACCCCTGAGCCACCATACAGTGCTAACCACTGAGCCACCATACACAGTGCTAACCACTGACCCACCATACAGTGCTAACCCCTGAGCCACCATACAGTGCTAACCACTGAGCCACCGTATACAGTGCTAACCACTGAGCCACCTTATACAGTGCTAACCACTGAGCCACCATATACAGTGCTAACCACTGAGCCACCATATACAGTGCTAACCACTGAGCCACCATACAGTGCTAACCACTGAGCCACCATACACAGTGGTAACCACTGACCCACCATACAGTGCTAACCCATGAACCACCATACAGTGCTAACCACTGAGCCACCTTATACTGTGCTAACTACTGAGCCACCATATACAGTGCTAACCACTGAGCCACCATGCAGTGCTAACCCCTGAGCCACCATGCAGTGCTAACCCATGAACCACCATACAGTGCTAACCACTGAGCCACCATACAGTGCTAACCACTGAGCCACCTTATACAGTGCTAACCACTGAGCCACCATATACAGTGCTAACCACTGAGCCACTATATACAGTGCTAACCCCTGAGCCACCATATAGTGCTAACCACTGAGCCACCATATACAGTGCTAACCACTGAGCCACCATACAGTGCTAACCAATGAACCACCATACAGTGCTAACCACTGAGCCACCGTATACAGTGCTAACCACTGAGCCACCTTATACAGTGCTAACCACTGAGCCACCATATACAGTGCTAACCACTGAGCCATCATATACAGTGCTAACCACTGAGCCACCATATACAGTGCTAACCACTGAGCCATCATATACAGTGCTAACCACTGAGCCACCATATACAGTGCTAACCACTGAGCCACCATACAGTGCTAACCACTGAGCCACCATATACAGTGCTAACCACTGAGCCACCATATACAGTGCTAACCACTGAGCCACCATACAGTGCTAACCACTGAGCCACCATACAGTGCTAACCACTGAGCCACCATACAGTGCTAACCACTGAGCCACCATATACAGTGCTAACCACTGAGCCAC
Organism: Allobates femoralis; assembly: GCA_033576535.1. Taxonomy (NCBI): domain Eukaryota; kingdom Metazoa; phylum Chordata; class Amphibia; order Anura; family Aromobatidae; genus Allobates; species Allobates femoralis. The sequence continues at coordinate 4,474,632 of JARQOC010000006.1, read as the reverse complement.
CATATACAGTACTAACCACTGAGCCACCATATACAGTGCTAACCACTGAGCCACCATACAGTGCTAACCACTGAGCCACCATACAGTGCTAACCACTGAGCCACCATATACAGTGCTAACCACTAATGAACAAATTTAACAATGTAACAACAACCTAGTTAAAAAGGAAACCCCTGAAATATCTATACACTTAGCTATGGTATCCTATAATTACATATAGCCCATATCCGGAGGCATCACGGTATTTCTGTTATCACTCCAATTCTACTTACTAATACGCAGTGGTGTAACTTCAGGCCCAGGGGCCCCGATGTGAAAGCTCCATTAGGGCCCACAATTATTGCAAATCTTTAATAGTATTAGTCTTTTTCTTCTGGGGCCCCCCTAGGCTGCAGGGCCCCTGTGCGATCGCAACCCCTGCATCTATTGTAGTTACGCCCCTGCTAATACTGTCTAATTAGATTCCTAGCCATCAATGCCTTTTCGTTAGGATCTCATCTAGATCCACTAATTATGTGTATCTAATACTATAGTAACTATTTCTGCAGTACATATAATTATATACTATATATACTGTATATTTGTGTATAATGTATCAATATGCCTATATTTGTCTCTTAGTGTTATTTCACCTCCTTTGGATCAACTTTTATAAAGATTCATACGTCTACTGATATACACTTTCTAGATTAATTATGTACAGTGGCTTGCAAAATAATTCATCCTCCCCCTTGGCTTTTTACTTATGTTGTTACATTACAACATGTTATTCATTTTTTTTTTATCTGATTTGTGTGTGAATCATCAACACTAAATAGACCAAGTTTGGGGAAGTGAAGTGAGAAAAATAGGCAAAAATTAAATTTGTGGGATGAAAGAAATAAAAATTGCCATGTGTATGTTTTCACCTCTTTTGTGATGAATAAAAATTTCTGGTGTAAGCAGTTACCTCCATAAGTCTCATGTTTTGTGAAAGGACGTCCACCTATGTGCAATCGGTAGGTCAGTACATACACGCCTTTTCTGAAAGGCCACAGAGGCTGCAACACCATAAACAAGAGGCATCACTTACCAAATAACATCATGAAGACCAAGGAGATTTCCAAGCAACACCATGGAGACCAAGGAGATCTCCAAACAAGACCACGAAGACCAAGGAGATCTCCAAACAACACCATGGAGACCAAGAAGATCTCCAAACAACACCATGGAGACCAAAGTGATCTCCAAACAACACCATGGAGACCAAGGTGATCTCCAAATTACACCATGAAGACCAAGGAGATCTCCAAACAACATCATGAAGACCAATGGGGATCTCCAAATAACACCATGAAGACCAAGGAGATCTCTAAACAATGCCATGAAGACCAAGGAGATCTCCAAACAACACCATGGAGACCAAGAAGATCTCCAAACAACACCATGGAGACCAAGGTGATCTCCAAATAACACCATGGAGACCAAGGTGATCTCCAAATAACACCATGAAGACCAAGGAGATCTCCAAATAACACCATGAAGACCAAGCAGTTCTCTAAACAACACCATGGAGACCAAGGAGATCTCTAAACAACACTATGGAGACCAAGGAGATCTCCAAACAACACTATGGAGACCAAGGAGATCTCCAAATAACACCATGAAGACCAAGCAGTTCTCTAAACAACACCATGGAGACCAAGGAGATCTCTAAACAACACTATGGAGACCAAGGAGATCTCCAAACAACAGCATGAAGACCAAGGAGATCTCCAAACAACACCATGAAGACCAAGGAGATCTCTAAACAACACCATGGAGACCAAGGAGATCTCTAAATAACACCATGGAGACCAAGGAGATCTCCAAACAACACCATGGAGACCAAGGAGTTCTCAAAACAACACTATGAAGACCAAGGAGATCTCCAAACAACACCATGGAGACCAAGGAGTTCTCAAAACAACACTATGAAGACCAAGGAGATCTCTAAACAACACCATGGAGACCAAGGAGATCTCTAAATAACACCATGAAGACCAAGGAGATTTCTAAACAACACCATGGAGACCAAGGGGATCTCTAAACATACAAACGTATCATATATACCAGGATGAGGGATGTATATACTGATAGACGGACTCCATTTAACATTAAACATTATTTCTTTCTCTTTTCTTTCACCAAATTTGGAGTGAGTCTTATAGAGCGAAAAATACAGTATGTCTTTGTGTTCATTCTTGTTAATTATCTTGTGCAAATGTAATGAAATATGATTATTTCTGATACTTTTAGTACTGGTTTCTTTTAGTAATTCTATGGTGTTAGATGGACTCTATGAATGTGTTCAGTCACTTGCGGCCATGATTGCCCTCACGATTGTCCTCACGATTGCCCTCACGATTGTTCTCATGATTGTCCCATCGATTGTCCTCATGATTGTCCTCACGATTGTCCTCGCGATTGTCCTCGCGATTGTCCTCACGATTGTCCCATCGATTGTCCTCATGATTGCCCTCACGATTGTCCTCACGATTGCCCTCACGATTGTTCTCATGATTGTCCCATCGATTGTCCTCATGATTGTCCTCACGATTGTCCTCACGATTGTCCTCACGATTGTCCTCACGATTGTCCTCATGATTGTCCTCGCGATTGTCCTCACGATTGTCCTCACGATTGTCCTCATGATTGTCCTCGCGATTGTCCTCACGATTGTCCTCGCGATTGTCCTCACGATTGTCCTTACGATTGTCCTCATGATTGTCCTCTCGATTGTCCTTACGATTGTTCTAATGATTGTCCCATCAATTGTCCTCATGATTGTCCTCACGATTGTCCTCACGATTGTCCTCACGATTGTCCTCACGATTGTCCCATCGATTGTCCTCATAATTGTCCTCACGATTGTCCCATCGATTGTCCTCATGATTGTCCTCATGATTGTCCTCACGATTGTCCTCACGATTGTCCTCACGATTGTCCTCATGATTGTCCTCACGATTGTCCTCACGATTGTCCCATCGATTGTCCCATCGATTGTCCCATCGATTGTCCTCACGATTGTCCCATCGATTGTCCTCACGATTGTCCTCATGATTGTCCTCACGATTGTCCCATCGATTGTCCCATCAATTGTCCTCATGGTTGTCCTCACAATTGTCTTCACGATTGTCCTCACGATTGTCCTCACGATTGTCCTCACGATTGTCCTCACGATTGTCCTCACGATTGTCCTCATGATTGTCCTCTCCCCGCAGATTTTACCAAGTTTTCTTTAAGATACAAATCTTGACATAACGCTATAAAAATAAAAATAAAAAGCAGAAGCAGCTAAAACCACAAGAGCAACAAAATAAACGGTATCAGGAAATTGAATTCTGCATAAGGGCGTCGTCCCCGGAGCGGAAGAAGTCGTATTTATACACAAGAGGTTGTGGAGGCAACTGAAACCCATTGGTCTTTAGAGGAAGTCTGGTCACCGATACGAGCGGGGGTGACCGACCACGGCCGATACCACCACAGTCAAGGGCGGCCGTGGATGAATATGAATACTAACTAGTCATACTGCCATACTGTGCACCCTAGTAATACTGCCCACCTGTATTTTTAGGCAATCTCTATATACATATCTCTTGAACTTTTCAACCTTTTGCCACATTTCAGGCTTCAAACATAAAGATAGAAATTATAATCTTTTTGTATCCAAATCCGGCTTTAAACTTCTCCACAACAGTATCTTGGACCTGCCTGGTGTGTTCCTTGGTCTTCATGATGCTCTCTGCACTGGATACAGACCCCTGAGACTATCACAGAGCAGGTGCATTTATACGGAGACTTGATTACACACAGGTGGATCCTATTGATCATTACCAGTCATTTAGGACAACATTGGATCATTCAGAGATCCGCACTGAACCTCTGGAGGGAGTTTGCTGCACTGAAAGTAAAGGGGACGAATAATATTGCACCCCCCACGCCTCAGTTTTTTATTTGTTAACAAGTTTAAAATATCCAATAAATTTGGTTCCCTCTCACGATTGTGTCCCACTTGTTGTTGATTCTTCACAAAAAAATTATAATTTCTATCTTTATGTTTGAAGCCTGAAATGTGGCAAAAGGTTTGAAAAGTTCAAGGGGCCGAATACTTTCACAAGGCACTGTATATAGGGGGCTGAATACTTTCACAAGGCACTGTATATAGGGGCCGAATACTTTCACAAGGCACTGTATATAGGGGGCTGAATACTTTCACAAGGCACTGTATATAGGGGACCAAATACTTTCACAAGGCACTGTATATAGGGGGCCGAATACTGTCACAAGGCACTGTATATAGGGGACCGAATACTTTCACAAGGCACTGTATATAGGGGACCAAATACTTTCACAAGGCACTGTATATAGGGGACCGAATACTTTCACAAGGCACTGTATATAGGGGACCAAATACTTTCACAAGGCACTGTATATAGGGGACCGAATACTTTCACAAGGCACTGTATATAGGGGACCGAATACTTTCACAAGGCACTGTATATAGGGGACCAAATACTTTCACAAGGCACTGTATATAGGGGACCGAATACTTTCACAAGGCACTGTATATACATAGGGGGCCGAATACTTTCACAAGGCACTGTATATAGGGGGCCGAATACTTTCACAAGGCGCTGTATATAGGGGACCAAATACTTTCACAAGGCACTGTATATAGGGGACCGAATACTTTCACAAGGCACTGTATATACATAGGGGGCCGAATACTTTCACAAGGCGCTGTATATACATAGGGGGCTGAATACTTTCACAAGGCACTGTATATACATAGGGGGCCAAATACTTTCACAAGGCACTGTATATACATAGGGGGCCGAATACTTTCACAAGGCACTGTATATACATAGGGGGCCAAATACTTTCACAAGGCACTGTATATAGGGGGCCGAATACTTTCACAAGGCACTGTATATAGGGGGCCGAATACTTTCACAAGGCACTGTATATACATAGGGGGCCCAATACTTTCACAAGGCTCTGTATAATTGTGAGTTGGCTCCTCCACTTCCGTCTGGATGTTGCCTTTGTCACTTCTGCAGCCACCATATTTCTACACCCTAGTAATGGATATGGAAATACGGCGACCGCTGCTCCCCCGCCCTGTGAGCCACTAACCCGATGCCGCAGCCCCCGCCAGCTATCGCAACCGCTGCATATAAGCTAGGACCGACTTACAGGACCTGTGGTGACGTCATGATCATGGTGGAGCCAGGTCACATGATCATGACATCAACACAGGATCCTGATTAGAACGGATGGAGGAGCAGAGAGCAGCAGCAGGAGGCAGGTACTGCAGGGGCAGCTCACTGTCACCCCACACCACGGTCACACCTACACTCGCTCTGCCCCTACACTCACACTGCACTCACTCGGCCCACACTCAGCCCGCACCATGGTCAGCCCAAACTACAGTCATCCCGCACTCACTCAGTCCACACCACAGTCACTTTGCACTCTCTCAGCCAGCACCACGGTCATCCTGCAGTACGGTCATCCCACACTCACTCAACCTACACTAGGCCTGCACTCAACCTGCACCAACTCTACACTCACTCAGCTCACACTACGGTCATCCAGCACTCAGCCCACACTCACTCAGTCCACACCAAGGTCAGCCTGCACTCTCCTGCACTGACCCGCCCCACGGTCACCCCACAATATGGTCATCCTGCACTCAGCCCACACCACAGTCACCCCACACCACGGTCACCCTGTACTCACCCCACACTACCTCAGCCTGCGCCACAGTCACCCCACACCACGCTCTCCCAGCACCACGCTCACCCCGCACCATGGTCACCCCGCACACCCCCCACACTAACTCAGTTCACACCACGGTCACCATGCACTCAGCCCGCACCATGGTCACCCGGTAGCACTGGGGGGCAGAGAGCGAGGGGGAAAAAACAGCGTGCAGGGGAGATACCGCACACTGGGGAGAGGCAAATACTGTCCCCAGTGCCATAGAGCCGTCCCATCATGATATCACCGCCCACCCGATGCCATAGCATCAGGCTCCTATGTAGTATAAATAAATACACAATCAATAAGTAATGAGTGACTCACAACTAACATTTAAGAAGGGCCTGGATGCCTTTCATGAAAACTATAATATTATCAGTTATACATACTAGATTCTATATATACTAGATTCTGTGCACCTGAGCGATGCCGCCCCACTGTTCACCTGAGTGATGTCGCCCTACTGTGCACCCAAGCAATACCGCCCTACTGTGCACCTGAGCGATGCCGCCCCACTGTTCACCTGAGTAATGCCGCCCTACTGTGCACCAAGCAATACCGCCCTACTGTACACCTGAGCAATGATGCCCCACTGTACAGCTGAGCGACGTAGCCCTGCTGAACGCCGGAGCGATGCCGCCCTACTGTGCACCTGTGCAATGCTCCCTACTTTGCACCTGAGCAATGCTGCCCTGCTGTACGCCTGGGCAATGCTGCCCTACTGTACACCTGAGTAATGCGCCTTACTGTACACCTGAGTAATGCCACCCTACTGTACACCTGAGCAATGCCACCCTACTGTACACCTGAGTAATGCAGCCCTACTGTGCACCTGAGTAATGCCGCCTTACTGTACACCTGAGTAATGCCACCCTACTGTACACCTGAGCAATGCCGCCCTACTGTACACCTGGGCAATGCTGCCCTACTGTACACCTGAGCAATGCCGCTCTACTGTACACCTGAGCAATGCAGCCCTACTGTACACATGAGCGATGCCACCCTACTGTACACCTGAGCAATGCCGCCCTACTGTACACCTGAGCAATGCTGCCCTACTGTACACCTGAGCAATGCCGCTCTACTGTACACCTGAGCAATGCGCCCTACTGTACACCTGAGCAATGCCGCCCTACTGTACACCTGAGTAATGCCCGCCCTACTGTACACCTGAGCAATGCCTTCTACTGTACACCTGAGCAATGCCGCCCTACTGTACACCTGAGTAATGCAGCCCTACTGTACACCTGAGCAATGCCGTTCTACTGTACACCTGAGCAATGCCGCCCTACTGTACACCTGAGTAATGCCACCTTACTGTACACCTGAGTAATGCCATCTTACTGTACACCTGGGCAATGCCGCCCTACTGTACACCTGAGTAATGCCTCTTACTGTACACTGAGCAATGCGCCTATGTGCACCCTGAGCAATGCACCCTACTGTACACCTGGTAATGCTGCCCTACTGTACACCTGAGTAATGCCACCCTACTGTACACCTGAGTAATGCTGCCCTACTGTACACCTGAGTAATGCCACCTACTGTACACCTGAGCAATGCTGCCCTACTGTACACCTGAGTGATGCCCCTTACTGTACACCTGTGCAATGCTGCCCTACTGTGCACCTGAGCGATGATGCCCCACTGTACACCTGAGTACTGCCACCCTAATGTACACCTGAGCAATGCTGCCCTACTGTACACCTGAGTGATGCCGCCCTACTGTGCACCTGAGCGATGATGCCCACTGTACACCTGCTCAAGGCCACCCTACTGTGCACCTGAGCGATGCCACCTTACTGTACACCTGGACAATGCAGGGCGACACGCTCTACTGTATGCCCGAGCGATGCTGCCATACTGTAAACCTGTCAACAGAGCCTAAAATTCCACCATATATGCACATAAATAAGTTGCCATAAGGTGCACTCAATATATATGATGCTGAGTAATGTCTCCAGATGGAGGATATTAACTGAACGGATGACGTCCTTGATATTTCTGCCATAAGTCATGTGTTTATAAAAGAAAAAAAGGGTGCTATAACCGCCCCCCAACGTGGTGCAGCTCACCTTTACAACTGTGTGAGCCACAACAAACTGGAATGAGCCTGGAAGGAGTTGGCGGCTGCAGATGCTGGGGAAAGATATGCAATCCAAGGAAAAACAGAGGCTTCATCCGCGCAGACCAGGAGGGATCAGTCCGATAATCGTCAGGCTAACTGTTTTATTTCCTTAGCCTACGCGTTTCGTGGCTGTACTTGCCACTCTCATCAGAGCCACGAAAACGCGTAGGCTAAGGAAATAAAACAGTTATCCTGACACTTATCGGACTGATCCCTTCTGGTCTGCGCCGAGTGAAGCCCCGCCTCTGTTTTTCCTTGGATTGCATGCGTCATGTGCAGACACAATCCCACATTGATCCGCTGACGTCACAAACACAGATATATTGACGACGTCATTGATTTTTCTTATTACTTCCACCATTGCTTTACGTCTTGCTGCTTCTCCTAAAGTTGCCATACTCCTGTCCTAAAATACTCTGTGCTGCTGTGACATCATTTCGCCTAGAATGATTGACACTGGATAATCTGGGGTGTTTTGTTTTTTTTTTTATCTTTTGACGGTTCTGTCTGGTTCCCGCCGGTGTTTTCTTGCTTTATTCGTCAGATGCCCATGCGATGGACGGCCGCTGCGGTGACTCAGCCGATCGCCCTGACGTGAATGATTCCAGTCGCCACAGGCTCCGTCCGCGGCACAGCAGGATTTTCCAGGGAGCTGGTAATGTTATTTGACAGTTTCCACAGATGTTTGTCATTGAAGAACCCTTGTTTGTGATGGTTTGTTACCCGAACATGCAAATATTATCAAAGGGAACTCGGCCATTCATATTCAGTGGATGATGACTTCATGGATCTCATTCTAAGAACATGTTCCCCCTTGACCACAGCAGCCTGATCTACCACATTTTATCTTATTTACATGTTTGTTTTTACTTTGTACAATATGTAGAGTCAAAAAGCTGCTAAATGGAAACCATCAACAAGTAGGATATAGCTGCCATCAAATATTCTACAACCCCCACCATTAAATCTGCTTTATTAGCAAAGTTTACAAATGTTCTGCTGTTTGCAAATAAGTATCTCCACACAACTAATATAAGTGATGGTTCCTCCAAGTACAACACAAAATGCAACTTTCACTGACTCCTGCAGTCTCGGAATTATTTACCCCTTCATACCCTGTGTCCTTCATAATTAGAAGAGCCCTCTGGCTCTTATGACCTGTTGTCCCTCTGGCTGTTATGCCCTGCTACACCTCTGGCTGCTACGACCTTCTTCCCCCCTGGCCGTTATGACTTGCTGTCCCTATGGCTGCTTATGACCTGCTGCCCCTCTGGCTGTTATGACCTGCTGGCCCTTCTGACCAATGGTGCACCTCTGGCTGTTATGATCTGCTGCCCTCTGGCTGTTATGATCTGCTTCCCCTCTGGCTGTTATGACCTGCTGCCCCTCTGGCTGTTATGACCTGTTGCCCTCTGGCCATTATGACCTGCTGCCTCTGGCTGTTATGATCTGTTGCCCCTGGCTGTTATGACCTGCTGCCCCTCTGGCCATTATGACCTGCTGCCCCTCTGGCCTTCATGACCTGCTGCCCCTCTGCCTGTTATGACCTGTTGCCACGTGCCTGTTATGATCTGTTGTCTCGTGGCTGTTATGACCTGCTGCACCTTTGGACGTTATGACCTGCTGCTCCTCTGACCGTTATACCATGGTGCACCTCAGGCCGGTATGACCAGCAACCCCTCTGGCTGCTACAACATGCCACACCTCTGGCTGCTACAACCTGCTGCACCTTTAGCTGTTACAACCTGCGTGATTTATAGCCAGAATCTTAGCCAATTCCCCATGGGCAATAGCCTCCAGGTTACTAATATTCTTGGATCATCAAGAGGGTGGTCCAAAAAGAGATGAGATCATTCCCTGTACAAACAAGGGAAAGAATACATACAGATAAAACAGCATTAAAACTGTTCCTTGAGACACATCGGCTAGCAGAGGAGACATAGGACCACTGGCTATACTACCGGGATACAGCAGAAAGATGAAGCCACCACTGGCTGCCACCGGGGTCCTAAGGAAGAAGGTGCTCAAAAACATGTGAGTGACTGCAAAAGATCTAAAGTGAGACTTAGTGACAGCAGAGACAGTGGGGCACATACTAAACGTTGAAGGTTTTCATGCCTGAACCCCTAGACGTCACCTCCAATGACCAAACCGCACAAGAAAAGTCACCTCTATGTTCAAAATCATGTAAATAGCCACAGAAGTTCAGGGATTGTGTTTTGTGGAACGTGGAAATAAAACGTGAACTTTTTATTCCTATGGATCATTGGTATAGACTGGAGGAGGAAGAATGAAAGGAACAAAAGCACTCTGCCTACAGTGAAGCATAGAAGTAGCTCTATGATGCCTACATTGAAGAAGGGCAGAAGCTTATTAATGCCTATAGTGAAGCCTCGGGATGCCTACAGTGGAGCATATTGGTGGCTCTGAAATATCTATAGTAAAGCATATTGGTGGCTATGCAATACCCACAATAAAGCATATTGGTGGCTCTGTAATGCCCACAGTAAAGTAATGATGGGGACTCTGTGATACCCACAGTGAGGCATGGCGGAGGCTCAGTAATTTTTACAATGAAGTATAGTGGGGACTTGGTGATGCCTATAGTGAAGCATGGCGGTGACTGTGATACTTACTAAAGAATGACAGAAGCTCATTAACTACAGTGAAGCATAATGGGGGCTCAAAGATGCCTACAGTGAAGCATGGTGGTGGCTTGGTGATGCCTACAGTGAAGCATGGCAGAAGTCATGATCCCTCCATGCAACATGTCTAGGACACTCTAGAGATTATGCTGTGACTGGTACCTGGATATGCTGGGCTGTCAGTGTGCTGATTTTTAGTCCTCCATTCTGGTTCCGGGAGGTGCTGGGTTTTCAGTTGTTTCATCTTTCCTGTGATTGCTCAGTTGTGTTACTGAGCAGCCTCTCCCAGAACTCTGCCAGTCATACATTCTATGTTGGTGGTTCTGTTGGCCTTCATACTTGTGTCTGTCTAGTTCATTGTTTGCTGACCTCTGACTGTTGCTCGACTACCCTTCTGCTTGTTCCCTGTACTTGACGTGATCTCTTGGTATTTTAACCCCGGACCGGTACCTGACTGTCTCCATTGATTCCCTTTTCAATCACTTTTTTTTTTCAGGCAGATCAGCCCAAAAGGTTCCTTAAAGCACCACTGCATTGTTTTTTTTTTTTTTTCCTTTCAGCACTTGAGTGGTGCTTTAATTCTACGTTTCCCGGTCTTATACTCACACTCGGTGGCTTCATTTCTTTTGGTGTCATCTCATGCCCGTAACTTCTGACTGGCGGGAAAGTTTAGAAGTTACATCTCATACTCTCAATACAAGTCTATAAGAGCCAGAACAAGGCTCTCATAGACTTACTTTCAATTGCGACCTTCATGAAACACCGTAGGCAGCCAGCAGGTCAAACATCACTGGAGACTGACTAGAGTGGCCACTGTGGAACCACACAATGGTAAGACTTTATTAGATCTCACACAGTCAAAGGATATAACACATAACCAAGAAAACACACAATGTAACAGGAACAGGTCTCACCTTCCGTTCCACTTGGCTTCAAGGGCCAATTACCCCAATCCAGGAGTAGCCTGCTTTTGGTGGTCACCCACTAAGAAGAGATAGCAGCAAGCTTAAGAAGCTGCCCGAGCACAGCAAAGTTTGTAGTCAGGTGACGGATTGTCCCAACCTGGCAGTGATGTAGTTATATGATCCTCCAGCTGGATCCTTGGATCCTTGGCTGAAGTCCTGGAAGTCCATAGTGACCAGATCAAGTTCCTTTTTATACCCCAGTTCTCATTTCAGGGTATTTTATTCTTTGAGGATGGTTGGGATAAGGCTGTTCCCTTATTGGTCGCCATTTCAATCCGACCTCCAGAATTTTCCTTTGAGTGATGTAGTCAGAAGGACTGAGGCAATCCACAAACTAAGACAATGGGGCTCCGATCAGTCTGACATGAAACAATGGCTAACTTCTCTTTGATTTCCTGAGTAAAGGAATAATATGTCTGGCCTAATTAAGAACAGTTAACCCCGACACAACTGGTCAAATTTGTCATCACACAATATTTGAAAACTTGTGTCAGTGTTTACCTGTTCTTAATTAGGCCAGACTTATTGTTCCTTTGCTCCGTAAAGCAAGAGTAGTTAGCTATCGTGTAAGAAGCCCGATAACAGAACAAAGAGAGCAGCAGGTGACTAAAAGACAGGAGTCAGGGGACTTACATTTAAAGCAATGCTACAGCGGTACAATAACACATAACGCTGGACTGGTGCTTTAAACATCTGTGCACACAGTCTACGTCCTGCATACATTGATGAGCTCAGGCTTTATATTTCATGGGATGAAGGATCTGATATTTTCGACAGGAATGTGATGCGCCTAATCCCTCCACTGTACATCTTCCTCTAGGGAATTCCACAAATGGTCATGTATACCGTTATACTACGACAGGAATGCAGGCGAGCACCGTGAGGACAGACAGGAGCATTTACACATAATTAAAGGCACAGAAGGGTCACATATTTTCCTATGGTCAATTATGCCTAGAGGTGAGGCTTGCATAGACTTGTAGTCCTTTTTACTGATATTCTGCTATATACAGGAGCATCTGAATGAATTAGAAGATCATCAAAAAGTTAATTTATTCAGTAATTCAACTACATAAAGTGACACACATCTATTATATAGAGTCATTACACACAGAGGGATCTATTTCATGTGTTTATTTCTGTTAATGTTGATGATTATGATGCAGGGGTAACATATGAAGTGTAGATTTAAATAAGTGCAGATTTTAGGAAGTGCAATATGCAGTTATTCCGGGCAGTTACATGGAGCAGGAAACGGGTAAGTCATGGCAGACAAACACACAGACATATAACTTGTTCACTTGTGCTGCACAATGTGTTCACTATTTTAATTTGCATCATTTTTGTGCTAGCTGCTTCCATGCCTCATACCTGCCGCTCTTTCACACAAAGCCTACTCCATCCATATCAGTCCCCCTCTGCTCCCTGCTCCTAACTACTGCTCTAATGCTCTTTTTAGAATGTTAAAAAAACATGATTTATCGACACCCTCTATACAACATAAGAGACGCCTTCACAATCCCTTAACCATCTACTCACTCTCTATTATTCAACTTCTCCTAGTCACAGGGGATATTGAACCAAATCCAGGCCCTTCTTATCATAGTAAACTTAACTCCTTCCTACTACTCTCAGAAATTTAATTAATGTCTCCTGCATGCCATCTGTCTCCTTCAACTGTGCCCTTGGGAACCCTCGCTCAGCATGTAACATTTCCTACATCCACGACTTTTTTCACTTTCACATAATATTAACCTCCTTGCTGTTACAGACCTGGATTCAGCAGTTGGACACTACCACTGCTGCTGCTCTTTCATATGGTGGCCTCCAGTTTTCTCATATACTTGACCTGAGAACAGACCAGGTGGAGGTGTTGGTCTGCTGCTCTCAACTTAATTGTGCTTTTCAGGTAATCCCACCTGTCCCCTTACTTATCTTTCATCTTTTCGAGGTACACACTGTTAGACTCTACAGGCCCTCCTCACTGTGAGTGGCGGTGGTTTATTGCCCTCCAGGCCCCTTCGTCAATTCCTTCACTTTGCCACGTGGCTTCCACACTTTCTATCCTGTGATCTTCCCACTCTCATCATGGGGGACTTTAACATCCCGACTGCCAACCCCATCTCCTCATCTGCTCAACTTACTAACTCTGCTACACATGCAGATGGGAATGCTCTGGACCTGATCTTCTCCCAGCTCTGCTCAGTGCATGATTTTACTAAGGCTAGGGTCACACTCAGTGCTGCCCCTGCGGCAGCCGGATTGCGTTACGGCATAGCTCAGCCTGCTGTAACCGCCAGCGGTAACGACTTCGGGCGAACGCAGCCCTTAGTTACCCGATGTGAACCATAGTTACTGGCCACACACAAAGCTGCCTGGACTGCGGTAATCCTGAGCGCAGGGAAAAAACGTTCAGGCAACACCATATACCTGGTACACACTCTGCTCCGCTCACCTCTTACACACACGGCTCCGCTGCATACACAGGCGGCTCTGCTCCGTACACCACGTACACGCTCAGCTCCACTCAGTACACCTCGTACACACATGGCTCCACTGTGTACACACGGCTCTGCTCCATACACCTCGTATACACACGGCTCCACTCCGTACACACGGCTCCACTCCGTACACCTCGTACACACATGGCTCCACTCCGTACACACGGCTCTGCTCCGTACACCTCGTACACACATGGCTCTACTCCATACACACGGCTCTGCTCCATGCACCTCGTATACACACGGCTCCACTCCGTACACACGGCTCCACTCCGTACACCTCGTACACACATGGCTCCACTCCGCACACACGGCTCTGCTCCATACACCTCGTATACACACGGCTCCACTCCGTACACACGGCTCCACTCCGTACACCTCGTACACACACGGCTCCACTCCGTACACACAACTCCGCTCCGTACACCTCGTACACACATGGCTCCGCTCCGTACACCTCGTACACACATGGCTCCGCTCCGTACACCTCGGACACACTCAGCTCCACTCCGTACACCTCATACACACATGGCTCCAGTCCGTACACACGGCTCCGCTCCGTACACCTCGTACACACACGGCTCCGCTCCGTACACCTCGTACACGCTCAGCTCCACTCCGTACACCTCATACACACATGGCTCCACTCCGTACACACGGCTCCGCTCTGTACACCTCGTACACACACGGCTCCGCTCCGTACACCTCGTACACACACGGCTCCGCTCCGTACACACGGCTCCGCTCTGTACACCTCGTACACACACGGCTCCGCTCCGTACACCTCGTACACACACGGCTCCGCTCCGTACACCTCGTACACGCTCAGCTCTACTCAGTACACCTCATACACACATGGCTCCACTCCATACACCTTGCACACACTCGGCTCCGCTCCGTACACCTCGTACACACACGGCTCCCCTCTGTTTACCTCGTACACACACGGCTCAACTCCGTTCACCTCGTACACACACGGCGCCACTCCGTACACACGGCTCTGCTCTGTACACCTCGTACACATGCGGCTCAGCTCCGCTCTATACACCTCGTACACACTGGGCTCCGCTCTATACACCTCGTGCACACTGGGCTCCGTTCCATGCACCTCGTACACACTCGGCTCTGCTCCGTACATCTCGTACACACTCGGCTCCGCTCCATACACCTCGTACACACTCGGCTCCGCTCCATACACCTCGTGCACACTGGGCTCCGCTCCATACACCTCGTACACACTCGGCTCTGCTCCGTACACCTCGTACACACTGGGCTCAGCTCTGTACACCTCTTACACATGCGGCTCCGCTCTATACACCTCGTACACACTCGGCTCTGCTCCGTACACCTCGTACACACTCGGCTCAGCTCCGTTCACCTTGTACACACTCGGCTCAGCTCCGTTCACCTTGTACACACTCGGCTCCGCTCCGTACACATTGTACACACTCGGCTCCGCTCCGTACACATTGTACACACTGGGCTCCGCTCCGTACACCTCTTACACATGCGGCTCCGCTCTATACACCTCGTACACACTCGGCTCTGCTCCGTACACCTCGTACACACTCGGCTCCACTCCGTACACCTCGTACACACTCGGCTCTGCTCCGTACACCTCGTACACACGCGACTCCGCTCCGTACACCTCGTACACACTCGGCTCCACTCCGTATACCTCGTACACACTCGGCTCCGCTCCGTACACCTCGTACACACTCGGCTCTGCTCCGTACACCTCGAACACACGCGGCTCCGCTCCGTGCTCCTCGTACGCACACAGCTCCACTCCGTTCACCTTGTACACACTCGGCTCCGCTCCGTACACCTCGTACACACTCGGCTCCGCTCCGTACACCTCGTACACACTCGGCTCCGCTCCGTACACCTCGTACACACTCGGCTCCGCTCCGTACACCTCGTACACACTCGGCTCCACTCCGTACACCTCGTACACACTCGGCTCCACTCCGTACACCTCGTACACACTCGGCTCCGCTCTGTACACCTCGTACACACTCGGCTCCGCTCCGTACACCTCGTACACACTCGGCTCAGCTCCGTACACCTCGTACACACGCGGCTCCGCTCCGTGCTCCTCGTACGCACACAGCTCCACTCCGTTCACCTTGTACACACTCGGCTCCACTCCGTACACCTCGTACACACTCGGCTCCGCTCCGTACACCTGGTACACACTCGGCTCCGCTCCGTACACCTCGTACACACTCGGCTCCACTCCGTACACCTCGTACACACTCGGCTCCACTCCGTACACCTCGTACACACTCGGCTCCGCTCTGTACACCTCGTACACACTCGGCTCCGCTCCGTACACCTCGTACACACTCGGCTCAGCTCCGTACACCTCGTACACACGCGGCTCCGCTCCGTGCTCCTCGTACGCACACAGCTCCACTCCGTTCACCTTGTACACACTCGGCTCCACTCCGTACACCTCGTACACACTCGGCTCCGCTCCGTACACCTCGTACACACTCGGCTCCGCTCCGTACACCTCGTACACACTCGGCTCCGCTCCATACACCTCGTACACACACGGCTCTGCTCCGTACACCTCGTACACGCGGCTCTGCTCCGTACACCTCGTACACACTCGGCTCTGCTCCGTACACCTCGTACACACGCGGCTCCGCCCCGTGCACCTCGTACACACGCAGCTCCACTCCGTTCACCTTGTACACACTCGGCTCCGCTCCGTACACATTGTACACATGCGGTCCGCTCCGTACACCTCGTACGCACGCGGCTCTGCTCCACTGTGTGTGACGTCACATCACATACACAGAGTCTCGCTGTCTGCGGGTGCCAGCTGCGCTGCTTAAGAAGAGTCAGAGTCAGCGGTATGTAATGTTACAGTTTGTGCTGCGCCTGCTGCACCAGCCAGCCTGTGTGTCTTGAGACTGAGAACGATCCACATCTGTTCCCAAAGAGCTGCGTGCTGGCCGGGAGGGGAGGGGGGCGGGCCTCCTTGCTCCAGCGGCCACACCCCAAGTTCTCCCAGGGCCCTCCAATGATAGGCCAGGCCCCTTAATGATTAAGAGCTATAAGGGTCTGTTGCAGGATGGCGGCTGGGAGAAGGGGTTTCAAGGTGGCGTGAGGTGGGCGCTATTGATCTCCCCACAATGGATACGGTGGAGTTCATGAAAATGGCTGCGCAGGCAGCGCATGTGCAGATTGAGATTTGGGAGAGTCGTGAAACCCCCTCCTCCCAGCCTCGGACCCGCAACATTGCCCTACTCATGCCACTGCCTTCCTGCAGCGACCCTACCTCCTGTGACCCTACTCCACCGTCACAAAGCCCCCCGGTAAACTATAATCGGTTTATAAGATGCACCCCCATTTTCCCCCAATTTTGGCACCACTTACGCATCTTTCACCCACTCCTGATTTTGACTTACACATACTGAAATAAAATACTGACCAAATGCTCAATGTGTGAATGAGACCTTACACATCACTAAATCTATGGACATCTATGGTGTGATGTCTTCTCCTGTGCGGATTGGATGGGCTGTCACCGACATCTGGGGAGAAATTCATGTCAATAGCAACTTTAGAAATATATCTACTTAGAAAATTGGTGACGTGTTCAATACTTATTTTTGGCCCAAATTCTTCCCCGTGTAATCAACAATTATGCAGTAAAACTGACGTTCTTTGGTTCCGGATGAATGTTATCCACATGTTTTGTTCCTTCAGTTGTTATGTAGTGCCTAGGCCGGGTCATGCATCATTTTTCCCTGGTCACTGAATAAATGTCCCTTTTTATATCCCCAGCCTATATCTCTAGGATAAGACTGATTTCTTATTGGTTGGATTTCAAGCCACATTCTTAATTCTCCTTTGAGTGTGTGTAGTCAAGAGAGGGGTCAAGGTTTAGAGGGGGGGAGGTAATTTACATTGAATTAGCAATACACAACCTCCGAACAATAAAGACTCCACATAGTCTGGCAGAAACAATGATTTACTTATCATAAGTTATCAAACAAAAGACCAACATGTCTGGCTAATTTAAGAAACTTAACCTACGCCACACATTGAAAAAGTCCATGTTGTCACAAAGTCCTTTAGTGCTTCCAGATTGACGTTGTCCATCTCCCATGTGTCTCGGTCGTACCTGGCAGTAGTCAGTATCGTTGTCTTCTATGTGTTGAGTAGCCGCCTCATGTTCTTTCCATCTTGACTCCGTATTAAGTCCTTCATTCCATCTACACTTCTGGCTAACTGTGTACAAGCCGTTATAGTCACATTCCTCGAGTTCAATGTCATCCAGTGATTCCTCCCCAAAAATTGAAATACCAATAATAACCTTCCTGGCCCCCCTGGGTTCACATTCCTGACAATTGTGGACAATCTGCTGTGATAACACTTGTGATATGTAACACTCGGGCTCCTCAGCTCTTCCGTGGCGTTAATCATATTACACAAAGAGCGCGGCGACCTGCTGATTTCCAGGGCCGGTGCCAGGAATATCCGGTGAATTCCCTGCCGGAATATTCCAGGGACTCTTCCCCGTGTTTACAGTATAATAACGAAAAAAGTGAAGTGCGTTTAACAGATGCTACAATGCCGTCATTCTCGTATCTTATCAAGCCTGAAAAATAAACAGAAAAATGTAGAAGTCGATACAAAGTAACAAGAAGAGACACAAAAACGAATTCAGAAACGGAGTGAAACAATGGAGAAGACGAGTTCTGGGTTCAGAGAATAATCAGAAACCTGAAATATTCCAACCACCCGGTGTTTCACTGCCGGTACGGCTCAACATTCAGCCCAGATCCCGGTACGGCTCAACATTCAGCCCAGATCCCGGTACGGCTCAACATTCAGCCCAGATCCCGGTGCGGCTCAATATTCAGTGCAGATCCCGGTGCGGCTCAACATTCAGCCCAGATCCCGGTGCGGCTAAATATTCAATCCAGATCCCGGTACGGCTCAACATTCAGCCCAGATCCCGGTGCGGCTCAATATTCAGTGCAGATCCCGGTGCGGCTCAACATTCAGTCCAGATCCCGGTGCGGCTAAATATTCAATCCAGATCCCGGTACGGCTCAACATTCAGCCCAGATCCCGGTACGGCTCAACATTCAGCCCAGATCCCGGTACGGCTCAACATTCAGCCCAGATCCCGGTGCGGCTCAACATTCAGTCCAGATCCCGGTACGGCTCAACATTCAGTCCAGATCCCGGTGCGGCTCAACATTCAGTCCAGATCCCGGTACGGCTCAACATTCAGTCCAGATCCCGGTGTGGCTCAATATTCAGTCCAGATCCCGGTATGGCTCAACATTCAGTCCAGATCCCGGTGCGGCTCAACATTCAGTCCAGATCCCGGTGTGGCTCAATATTCAGTCCAGATCCCGGTATGGCACAACATTCAGTCCAGATCCCGGTGCGGCTCAATATTCAGTCCAGATCCCGATGCGGCTCAATATTCAGTCCAGATCTCAGTGGGCTCAATATTCAGTCCAGATCTCAGTGTGGCTCAATATTCAGTCTAGATCTCGGTGCGGCTCAACATTCAGTCCAGATCCGTGCGGCTCAACATTCAGTCCAGATCCTGGTGCGGCTCAATATTCAGTCCAGATCCGGTGCGGCTCAATATTCAGTCCAGATCTCAGTGTGGCTCAATATTCAGTCTAGATCCAGTGTGGCTCAATATTCAGTCCAGATCCGGTGCCGCTCAACATTCAGTCCAGATCCCGGTGCGGCTCAATATTCAGTCCAGATCTCGGTGCGGCTCAATATTCAGTCCAGATCCCGGTGCGGCTCAACATTCAGTCCAGATCCTGGTGTGGCTCAATATTCAGTCCAGATTCCGTGTGGCTCAATATTCAGTCCAGATCCCGGTGCGGCTCAACATTCAGTCCAGATCCTGGTGCGGCTCAATATTCAGTCCAGATCCTGGTGCGGCTCAATATTCAGTCCAGATCCCGGTGCGGCTCAACATTCAGTCCAGATCCTGGTGTGGCTCAATATTCAGTCCAGATTCCGGTGTGGCTCAATATTCAGTCCAGATCCCGGTGCGGCTCAACATTCAGTCCAGATCCTGGTGCGGCTCAATATTCAGTCCAGATCCCGGTGCGGCTCAATATTCAGTCCAGATTCTGGTGCAGCTCAATATTCAGTCCAGATCCCGGTGCGGCTCAATATTCAGTCCAGATCCCGGTGCGGCTCAACATTCAGTCCAGATCCTGGTGTGGCTCAATATTCAGTCCAGATCCCGGTGCGGCTCAACATTCAGTCCAGATCCTGGTGTGGCTCAATATTCAGTCCAGATCCCGGTGCGGCTCAACATTCAGTCCAGATCCTGGTGCGGCTCAATATTCAGTCCAGATCCCGATGCGGCTCAACATTCAGTCCAGATCCCGGTGCGGCTCAATATTCAGTCCAGATCCTGGTGCGGCTCAATATTCAGTCCAGATCCCGATGCGGCTCAATATTCAGTCCAGATCCCGATGCGGCTCAACATTCAGTCCAGATCCTGGTGCGGCTCAATATTCAGTCCAGATCCCGGTGCGGCTCAATATTCAGTCCAGATTCTGGTGCAGCTCAATATTCAGTCCAGATCCCGGTGCGGCTCAATATTCAGTCCAGATCCCGGTGCGGCTCAACATTCAGTCCAGATCCTGGTGTGGCTCAATATTCAGTCCAGATCCCGGTGCGGCTCAACATTCAGTCCAGATCCTGGTGTGGCTCAATATTCAGTCCAGATCCCGGTGCGGCTCAACATTCAGTCCAGATCCTGGTGCGGCTCAATATTCAGTCCAGATCCCGATGCGGCTCAACATTCAGTCCAGATCCCGGTGCGGCTCAATATTCAGTCCAGATCCTGGTGTGGCTCAATATTCAGTCCAGATCCCGGTGCGGCTCAACATTCAGTCCAGATCCTGGTGTGGCTCAATATTCAGTCCAGATCCCGGTGCGGCTCAACATTCAGTCCAGATCCTGGTGCGGCTCAATATTCAGTCCAGATCTCAGTGTGGCTCAATATTCAGTCCAGATCCCGGTGCGGCTCAACATTCAGTCCAGATCCTGGTGCGGCTCAATATTCAGTCCAGATCCCGGTGCGGCTCAATATTCAGTCCAGATTCTGGTGCAGCTCAATATTCAGTCCAGATCCCGGTGCGGCTCAATATTCAGTCCAGATCCCGGTGCGGCTCAACATTCAGTCCAGATCCTGGTGCGGCTCAATATTCAGTCCAGATCCTGGTGCGGCTCAATATTCAGTCCAGATCCCGGTGTGGCTCAGTGTTCAGTCCAGATCCCGGTGCGGCTCAACATTCAGTCCAGATCCCGGTGCGGCTCAACATTCAGTCCAGATCCTGGTGCGGCTCAATATTCAGTCCAGATCCCGGTGCGGCTCAATATTCAGTCCAGATCTCAGTGTGGCTCAATATTCAGTCCAGATCCCGGTGCCGCTCAACATTCAGTCCAGATCCCGGTGCGGATTAATATTCAGTCCAGATCTCGGTGCGGCTCAATATTCAGTCCAGATCCCTGTGTGGCTCAATATTCAGTCCAGATCCCGGTGCCGCTCAACATTCAGTCCAGATCCCGGTGCGGCTCAATATTCAGTCCAGATCTCGGTGCGGCTCAACATTCAGTCCAGATCCCGTGCGGCTCAACATTCAGTCCAGATCCTGGTGCGGCTCAATATTCAGTCCAGATCCCGGTGCAGCTCAATATTCAGTCCAGATCCCGGTGCGGCTCAATATTCAGTCCAGATCCCGGTGCCGCTCAACATTCAGTCCAGATCCCGGTGCGGCTTAATATTCAGTCCAGATCTCGGTGCGGCTCAATATTCAGTCCAGATCCCGGTGCGGCTCAATATTCAGTCCAGATCTCGGTGCGGCTCAACATTCAGTCCAGATCCTGGTGTGGCTCAATATTCAGTCCAGATCCCGGTGTGGCTCAATATTCAGTCCAGATCCCGGTGCGGCTCAACATTCAGTCCAGATCCTGGTGCGGCTCAATATTCAGTCCAGATCCTGGTGCGGCTCAATATTCAGTCCAGATCCCGGTGCGGCTCAATATTCAGTCCAGATTCTGGTGCAGCTCAATATTCAGTCCAGATCCCGGTGCGGCTCAATATTCAGTCCAGATCCCGGTGCAGCCCAATATTCAGTCCAGATCCCGGTGCGGCTCAATATTCAGTCCAGATCCCGGTGCGGCTCAATATTCAGTCCAGATCTCGGTGCGGCTCAATATTCAGTCCAGATCCCGGTGCTGCTCAACATTCAGTCCAGATCCTGGTGTGGCTCAATATTCAGTCCAGATCCTGGTGCGGCTCAACATTCAGTCCAGATCCCAGTGTGGCTCAATATTCAGTCCAGATCCTGGTGCGGCTCAATATTCAGTCCAGATCCCGGTGCGGCTCAATATTCAGTCCAGATCCCGGTGCGGCTCAATATTCAGTCCAGATCCTGGTGTGGCTCAATATTCAGTCCAGATCCCAGTGTGGCTCAATATTCAGTCCAGATCCTGATGCGGCTCAATATTCAGTCCAGATCCCAGTGCGGCTCAATATTCAGTCCAGATTCTGGTGCAGCTCAATATTCAGTCCAGATCCCGGTGCGGCTCAACATTCAGTCCAGATCCTGGTGTGGCTCAATATTCAGTCCAGATCCCGGTGCGGCTCAATATTCAGTCCAGATTCTGGTGCAGCTCAATATTCAGTCCAGATCCCGGTGCGGCTCAACATTCAGTCCAGATCCTGGTGCGGCTCAACATTCAGTCCAGATCCTGGTGTGGCTCAATATTCAGTCCAGATCCCGGTGCGGCTCAATATTCAGTCCAGATTCTGGTGCAGCTCAATATTCAGTCCAGATCCCGGTGCGGCTCAACATTCAGTCCAGATCCTGGTGTGGCTCAATATTCAGTCCAGATCCCGGTGTGGCTCAGTGTTCAGTCCAGATCCCGGTGCGGCTCAATATTCAGTCCAGATCCCGGTGTGGCTCAATATTCAGTTTATCTCCGGCTGCCGACCGACGAGCTGCAGGCCCATCACTAAACGGGTTTGCTTCAGCACCACAAGGTACCTCGCCCCTCAGGAACACACTAGATCCAAGATCACAGGAGTAACGGCCCAAGTACCGACGTCGGGGGAGTGTCTGGTCTCCTCTTAAATCCGGGAAAGGGCACCCGTGCCCCACCGTGGGAGATCAAGGGACTGGCGGGAGAGCTCTGCGAGGGTGGTAGAAGTGAGGAAGAATAAGTTAAGCCCGGAAAGCCATACAAGGAAGAACATCTAGAGACTCCATAACAGGGAACCTGGAACTGGTGACAGATCCCCGATAAACCAGACTGTACCGTATATCATCACCATCTACCGCTACCCATTAAACTGGAGTTGAAATTGATTTGGACTTGGTTTTCCTTATTGCGGTGCCCGGAGGGCTCAACGTCACCAACAGCTCAGCAGAAGGGTAAGAACATCAACACCAATCACCACCACCACTGCCCTCCCTCACCATATTCCTTCACCGCTGCCCTGAGGTAATGGCTCCACCCGTAGGGAGCTGCTACACTCTCTGCTGCACCCACCATCACCTCAGCGGCCGGCTTGCAGCACTGGTACCATATTAACCGGGAACTACAGGTGGCGTCACGATCCCCTGTAAATACTCCCTTCTCCCCCACCACCACCTACTTCAAATGATAACCAGGGCACGAAATCGGGATCCCGACCACCCGTGATCTCCCCACCCAAGCAGCCATCAGTCCCGGTGTCTGAGTACCCCTAGCCCTGGCCACATCAATAGCATCAGGGCTCCATGTAGTTACTACATAAAGAGTCAAAAGTTTGGACACCCTCGATCATGCAATGGTTTTCCTTGTTCTTATTGGTATGTGATCGTGTAAAATCAGACTGAAGGCGGCAAAAGCACAAAGGCAGGAACACGTGGAAACAAGGAGTAAAATATGAGTGAAACAAATCAGAATCGAATAATAACCAAAAATGAATCACAAGACACGCGATCAAATTCATTTTGATAAAATATCCATAAATTTATCCAAATAGCTCAAGTAAAAGTTTATTTATATACAAAAATGAACACAAACAACTGCCAAAAATGTATTATTAATAAGTGTGGTGTGACGCAGCGCTCGCCTAGGGACTCGCTTGGCAACGGAAAATGACACTAAAGCAATGTTTTTTTAACATAACATTATGTAGCAGTTTATTATAACTCCTAAACTGCTCACATCACATATAATACATAGGACACTGACATAGTAACAGTAATCACATGACATTACATCTCACATAACAGCACATTACAGTTCACATAGACCCCTTTAAAAGGTTTATGTACACAGGAGCCCTGATTACCGCAACAGGCCATGTGAGTCATACCGGCCACGTGCTATAGAGCCGGCATGCCTCACAGTTGTCATATTACACCCACCGTATTGGCTCCTTGTGGTGACCCCTCTGTATTTGCTCCTTGTGGTGACTCCTCTGTATTTGCACCTTGTGGTGACTCCTCTGTATTTGCACCTTGTGGTGACTCCTCTGTATTTGCACCTTGTGGTGACCCCTCTATATTTGCATCTTGTGGTGACCCCTCTGTATTTGCTCCTTGCGGTGACTCCTCTGTATTTGCACCTTGTGGTTACCCCCTCTGTATTTGCACCTTGTGGTGACTCCTCTGTATTTGCTCCTTGTGGTGACTCCTCTGTATTTGCTCCTTGTGACTCCTCTGTATTTTCACCTTGTGGCGACTCCTCTGTAATTGCTCCTTATGGTGAGCCATCTGTATTTGCACCTTGTGGTTACCCCTCTGTATTTGCACCTTGTGGTTACCCCCTCTGTATTTGCACCTTGTGGTTACCCCCTCTGTATTTGCACCTTGTGGTTACCCCCTCTGTATTTGCACCTTGTGGTTACCCCCTCTGTATTTGCACCTTGTGGTTACCCCCTCTGCATGTGCACCTTGTAGTTACCCCCTCTGTATTTGCACCTTGTGGTTACCCCCTCTGCATCATGTGCACCTTGTAGTTACCCCCTCTGTATTTGCACCTTGTGGTTACCCCCTCTGTATTTGCACCTTGTAGTTACCCCCTCTGTATTTGCACCTTGTGGTTACCCCCTCTGCATGTGCACCTTGTGGTTACCCCTCTTTATTTGCTCTCATGAAATCTCTTTTTGGTGGACTTGGGTCCTGAAGCTTCGACTCCCTGGAGATCATTCTTCATTTGGGTGGATGTTGTGAAGGGTTTTCTTCACCATGTAAAGGATTCTGTGATCATCTACAACTGTTGTCTTCCACGGACGTCCAGGCCGTTTTCTGTTCCCAGCTCACCGGCGCACTCTTTTTTTTTGCATAATGCACCAAACTGTTGATCTGGCCCTTCCTATCATTCCTGCTCTCTGTGATTAATTTCTCCTTTTTTCAGCCTAATGATGGTCATTTTCTCATCCAATGAGAGTTACTTTGACCGTATGCGGTGGGTTCACGGCAACAGCTTCCAAATGCCAATGCCGCACCTGGAATCGGCTCCAGACCTTTTTACCTGCTTCACTGATGTAGCCCATTAAAGAGCTTTTCAGATAATTGTCCAAATACCTTTGGTCCCTTGAAAAAGAGGCATCTACATATTAAAGAGCTGTAATTCCTAAACTTTGCACCAATTAGAATGTGAATACCTCAAATTAAAGCTGAGAGTCAGCACCTTAAGCCCAGGTTGATTATACAACTGGATCTTGAATATATATTGGTAAAATATTAAAATGCCAAAACTTGTGTCACTGTCCAAATATTTCTGGACCTGTCAATGTATATACAGTATGAGGAGCCGGAAGGAAAAGATGATAACACATGATTACACTAACTCATATCAACTAATCACTATAGTAATACCTTTCTATGGAGACAGTAAATTATGACACCAAATAAGTCATAAAGACCTTAAAGGGGCTGTCCACCACTCGGGCAGCCCCTTCTCAATCATAAAATAACCCAGTGAAAAATGGAAGTCACAACATCAATATGAAACAGTTAAAATGTTATTAATAATTAAAATTACATCAAAGATAAATAAGGAGATAAAGGACACAAAATACAGGTATATAAGGAAGCTATATGGATCACAATGGGTTGCCAAATGCGAGTCGTGCATGGACAAGGAAAGGTCTATGGCGCAACACAGAGGTTGCAACGGGGTGGAAATGAAGAGCAGCAGTGATGGGACACCCCCTGACACTAACCTGTGTCTGCCTCCTAAGCTCCCCTAATGTCCCTAAGCGGGTCCTTCCCCCCCAACCTCCAACACGTGCTTAGTCCCTGAATGTCCTTCCGCCCACCTTAGCTAGTACGAAGGCCGGTGAGTGCACTAGATGTCGCCTCTAACGTAGTGCAACACAGAGAAGGTGGACAGACAGGGGGAACATAGACACTATACCAGGGCTGTGGAATTGGAGTCGGTGTCCATTTTGGAGGAGTCGGTCTTGGAGTCTGATCCAGGGAAATTGAGGAGTCGGAGTTTGGCTTACCAACTGCAGGGCTCTGGAGTTGTGGAGTCGGAGTTGGTGTCCATTTTGGTGGTGTCGGTTTCAGGGCAATTGAGGAGTCAGAGTCGGAGTCGGATTCGGCAGTTAGGCTTACTGACTCTACAGCCCTGCAATATAGGATACAAATTTCAGATTCCAGAGCTGTCACAAGTCTCCTAATGAGGGTAGATACTCGTGACACTTAGTAATCAGGTAACTTGTCTGACCCTTAGACTCAGGAGCCCTAGCTGACCCTAATCCCAGAGATACCTCTGAAGGTGAGGATGTCTGGGCCGCCACCCTTGCCTGGCCCCTGGCCAGCCCTATCCTAATTCCCCCTATCGCTATCCAGGGGGCCAGGGCAGGAACAGCAAACCTCACAAACGATGATGGGCTCCAAAGGATAAGGCAGTTTCTCAAAGACTTCAACAGAAACAGCTCACAGCATCCAAACAGCTCAAGGGTCAAACACAGTATGAACTCTATCAGCGACATCAGGTGGTGGGACATGGGACTATTTAAAGGCTTCAGGAGTGGTCAACCACATCACCTGATACACACAGCAACTCATACTGCAGAGCCGCAGCAACAACGTTAACCCTTAATGTACAAAAGGAAATTTACTCCCACGTGACAACACTAGAGACTTGCAGCTAAAATAGTAGGAATCCTGTCCCTGCTGGGAGGAACCCTGACGCACGTTTCGTGTTAGCTTGTTCCTGGAGGATTTGAATGGTTCTCCCCAGGGAACGACTATAACCTTATATATCCTTTGGCTAATTAGATTGCTAACTATCTTTCATATGATCATGGTATATTGATGTTTCTTTTATTCTGACTCAGGGACATATATTTCTTGCTTATCTCGTGTAATCAATTTAAGGTTCCTTGCATTTAGCAACTCATTGTGATCCATAGAGCTTCCTAATACTTATATACTGTAGGTTCTCTGACCCGTACCTGTATTTTGTGTCCTTTATTTTCATTCTGTTTTTATCTTTGATGTAATTTTAAATATTAAATAAAATGTGAACTTTTTTATATTGGCGTGTTACTTCCATTTTTCTTTGAGTTATATTATGATAGGAAGTGCCCCATATTTCTTTGGTATTCCTCAGTGCAATACATTCAGATATAATAAGACTTATTGCTGTGTTTGGTATCTGGTGTGCTGAGATGTCAGTAGATGATTGACAGCACAGGCTTCCATCCTGGTCCTAGGAGGTGCTGGGTTGCTCAGGTGTTCCATCTTCCCTGTGATTGCTCTGCAACTTTACTGAGCAGCCTCCCCCAGAATCCTGCCAGTCATACATTACATTTGTAGTATTGTTTGGCCTGCATTCCTGTGTCTGTCTTGTTCTGATTTCTGTTATATGACACTGGACTGTTCCTAGATTTTCCTTTTGTCTGCTCCGTGCCCTTGTTGTGATCAGTTGGTATTTTGACTCCTGGACTACAAACTGAATATTCCTCTGTTGATTCCCTGAATCCTCTTTGTGCCATCCTGGAAACCTGACTGTCATGGGGTCCTTCTCTGGTATCCCACAATCAACAGATCGAGAGATGCATGAAAAACCCAAGAACGTTTATTGCTTGAAAACATAAAAATCCATAAAACAATCCATCACAAAAAAATCCATAAAATAATCAAGCAGTATACTGTATCCAGGTAAATAAGGTTTCTCTAAATTCCTTTGTGGAGCTGATCTCAACTCAGCATCCCACACACACGAAGACTGAAAACACACCGCCTTTCCTTCCACCAATCAACTCCCATATCCAAAACTAGGTCTATTGACACACTTCATGGGGGGTGAATATAAACATCTACAGACAGAGGACTAGAATGACCAAGTAAGGAGATGTCCACAGTAATTCAATTATAACACCTTCTGGAATATAATGAGTACACAGTAAGTAGGGAAGGGCTGAATACACAATAATAAAATATGTCCCACTGTATCACACCATCACACTGACCCTGCACGGCTATTTCTTTGTCTACTCCCTGAATCCTCTTTGTGCTCTCCTGGAACCTGACCCTGGGATCTTTGCATGACTACATCTCTGTCTACTCCCTGGATACTATGAACTCTCCTGGAACCTGACCCCGGTTTACCTGACCTCCCTGCTGTCTATATGGTACTTCTCTAAGTAGTGACTGTGTCACACCCTAGCTATTAGTAGTGTCTAGCATCACAGGTATTGATCCCTTCTCAATTAGTATGTTTTACCCTTGTAAAATAATAACGCTTAAGCCGGAGACACACTATGTGAGATGCATGCAAAATACTCGCATGAGTCTCGCATGACTCACCTGGCTCCGGCTAAGCTAACGCCTCTCTGAATGGAAGTGCGTCATCTACATAGAATCACACGCAGCTGATGCGCGCCTGTTCAGAGAGCTGACGGACGTTCTGGGTGAGTCATGCAAGATTTATGCCAGTATCTCGCATGCATCTCGCATAGTGTGTCTCCGGCCTTACACTCAACCCTGTTGACGGTGCTGTTCCAGCCAAACAGCATGTTGCAAAAATAAAAAAAGTGGCACTCACCCTGTTCTTGCCTTAATAGGATTAAGGATTACAGCTGTTTCGTGCTAGCTTGGCACTTCAACAGATCCTATATATAACCTGATAGCCAGGCTAGCACGAAACAGCTGGAATCCTTGTACTATGATGAGAAAGTCCTTATGTTCCTGCTTATTTTTAAGGACAGGCAATAAAGAAGTTATTGTAAGGCAAGAACAGGGTGAGTGCCACTTTTTCTATTTTTGCAACTTTAAAGGTGCACATCACTTACTGAACTTGACGCTTCTTGAACACCTTACACCTGGCCAGAAATACTACTCCAGTCCTTGGAGTAGCATTTCTGGCGTAAGACACGCCATTACCTCTGTTGAATTTAAAGGGGGACGTAGGCCTTCTCTTTTCTGCTCAATCATTTTTTTAAGTGCTTTATGCCAGTTGTCTGGAGAAAACTCTTTGATGAAATCGCCTCCAATGAATACAAATATCAAAAATTCACAATAATATCTGATTTTGCAGATGCAATCAAGCAAAATGGGGGTTTGCTAGCAGTCATTTTTCAGTATTCTTTTTACAGCCAGAAAAGGGTTAAAAACACAAACAAAAGCAACCCGTCATGTGAACAGCCCTATTGACTTTCAGCAATCACTGCCCATACTATATGGGTCTGAACGAGCCCTCAGTCTCCACTGACGCAAGGCTTAGTGAGTGTCCCAGAGAAGCAAAGCTGACAGAGGAGACGCCAGGACAGGAGAGGGTCGAGGGGCCAGTATCATGCCGGGGCGTATGGACAGATGCCAGTTGTGCGGTGCCACACAGTGGAGATAGCAGAGATGGAATAGCAGTAAGGCACTGGAGATACGGAGAGGGGAAAGGGAACACCTCCTGGCACAGACCCGAGTCTGTACCCTACACTCCCTAACGTCCCTATACGGGTCCTTTCCCTCGTCGGCATCACATGCCAAGGCCTTCACTCACTCTGAACTCATCCTGGCTAATGAGAAGGCTGGCGGGTTTGCTACACTTACTACTACAAAGGGAGACAGACAGAGGGAAATAAACACAAGAGGATAAACTCCATAACTCCACAATTGTATTTCAACACAAGAACAGCAATATTCATAACCCGAGCTTCTTCAAGAGACTGGTTCCTTCCAAAGTGGTCAGCATAGAATGAGATTCTATCATCAGCGTCAGAAGATAAAACACGTGACACTTTATAGGGGAGGGGAGTGGTTACAAAACCACTGCAACTGAGATAAGGCTACAAAGAATAACCAGACAGGAAAAGGTCCTTAACCCCTGTAGAATTAACATAAAGTATACTGTTTGAATATAGACGTGTGATCCATAAGGCATTGTAACCTTTAGGTCCCAGACCTGTCAAAGGTCACCCTAGGGCGGGAAACACTTGTGGCAACTAGATAGAGTAACACCACAACTTTTTAAACTTTAGAAAAACTTTTTTTTTTTCAGAGATTCTGATTACCTCTGATCTCGTAACCGACCATCAATGACGCTCACGGAAAGATCTTAGGATAGTCTAATGGAGTTGTGCCCGTCTGAGTGTCCAACCTGCCCGAATCGAGTACTGAGCAACTTTTTAAACTTTCAAAAACTTTTTTATTTTTTAATTGAAAAGATCCTTTTAGTAAAAGTAGCCCTGAATTAAGGGTACTTTTATTAAAAAGACCTTTTCAATTCAAAAAATGTAATAAAGTAGCAGCCAGCTTACATTTTGCCAAGTCAAAAGGCACCGAAAGGAGTTAAAAAAAGTTAAAAAAAAACAACAAAACTTGAGTTTCCAATTAACTTCCATTATAGTTGTGACTAATTTGCTACTTAAACCGACAGCTCTCTAGCGCCCCTCTTATACTCAGGACAGTCATGGAATTGATTGAGGATAAGGAAGGCACTGCAGCTGCCTTTTAAATCCTGGTTTATTAAGGTCCCCTTAGTGAGATTGGTATTTTGTGACCACTCCCCTCAACTATAAGTGTCAGGCCAGAAGCGCATATAATAACCACCACGCCGTCACTACTGAAGGTCCTATACAACGTCATCACCAATTGCTGCCACCAGTTCCTCGTTCAGATATACGGCTGGTCTGTCCACGGGGTTATATCAGGGTCAGAAAATAACCGAGGTAAACAAGCTCTCGTGATCGAGATAAAAGAGCAACGGAAGATTAAATTATATATTTAATTGCCGTAGGGGCACACTTGATAATATATACAAATTAGTTATACAAATATTACAGATATTACAGTTATGCAAATAATAGATAAATGGGGTACACACAGATATACAGACAAATGTAGTTCAGTTACCAGTTACCTTGATGCTGGTGGCCACTCGGAGGCAGTGAAGATCCACAGGGTTATCTTGGGTATACTCTGACACGTGTGTTGTAATGAGTCCACTGCCGAAATATGGCAGGGGGCTTTTGTCAACCTCCGCCCCACCCACCGACCTTCCCCAGGTGACCTCATGTGGGCTGTTTTTTTCATACCTAAAGATGCTATGAAACTGCAGCCTTTCCCATAACTCTGCCTGGGAGTGTCATAGGTGAAAGATAATGTACTCATATTTTCGGTTATGATCTTACCTTTCCAATGGTAGAACAAACTGATACAAAAAGATGGAAGCGTGGTGTATGTTTGGGCGCTGAGGTAAGGAAGATCTCTGATGCTGGCTTCTTTTCCGGACTTTATTAAATTAATTGCAGTTATAATTATTCAACGTGCTTCTCAAGTGAATGCCATTCACTTGAGAAAGACGTGTGAGCACGTCGAAATGCATCGTGGGTTTTGAGAGCCTTAAGCTTGAATAATTATAACTGCAATTAATTTAATAAAGTCCGGAAAAGAAGCCAGCATCAGAGATCTTCCTTACCTCAGCGCCCAAACATACACCACGCTTCCATCTTTTTGTATCATTTTGACTCCCTATGGGGAGAGTGGTGGAGTGAGCTGCAGAGGAGGGAGAGTACCTGAGAAGACATCAGCTGGATCGGCCCCTTTACTAGACACGTGACGCCGCCCGGCACTAGTGTTTCCCCGGAGAAGACCTCGTAGGAAGCACGAGGACGGAACCGGAGGATTCCGTTGCTTGATTTTAATAAGCTTATCTACGGGCTGTGGTTTATAACCAGACCAGGTGAGTTTAAACGCAAAAGAACCGCCCGCTAACAACCCCATGTGTACAGGCCCACTATAAGCTGTTGTTGTTTTTCCTTTCCAATGGTAGAACAAACGACATATCTGTGGTTGTCCCGCTGGCCAATATTAACTTTGAGGTAGATAGGAATGTTGCACAGTTAAGTGTAAAATATGCTTTACGATCCTACACCTCTACCGATGTCAAAATAAGGATTGTCATATTTATGGGACTCATACCTCTTGTCCTGGCTCTTGGATGTCTAGCAAAATCCTGTGACTCGGCAGGGATGGAGGGGGGTAATTCCTTTTCGGTTCCTGTCTGTTAACTAAACCCATTTGCTATGGAGGCTTCTGTTGTCCCGGGATATGGCCACAGGTACAATGGAGTTCTTGCGTGTCTTAATTAACAAATGACACCCCTTCATTGACAAATTACGGTACATTGTAGAGAAGGTAAATGAGGGAGGGGGCCATATTGATTGATTATGAATTATTGGGACATCGCTTGATTGAACAGTCAGAATATATCCCTCTTTCCTTACAATAGTTGGTAGTCAAGTCGAGCCCATCCATACCGAGCACTCAGGCATTGCAGTGCCCGCTTGTCTCGTGTTGATTGCTTTGCACTCCATGAGAGCTGCTGTGATTAAACTGATTTTTTTATCCTTTAGTCTATGCTGTGTGCGGCTCTGCAGGTGGAGGGGTGAGTCAAAGTATTTAGGAGGAGATGGAGGGGTGTGTTTTAGTATTCAGAGTTCTACTTCCCTCCACCAGGTGTCGCAGTTAGAGCTAATTTCTACTTGGAACCCATGCAGTGGAGTCGTGCTGTGTGAGCTTTGTTGCCTTCCATAGAAGCTGCTGGGTTTTCCCTGTCCGGTGATGGAGGTAGGAGCTCTTAGCCTAGGGCTGATCAGGAGCAAAGGGCTTGGGTGGCAACCCAGACCTCCCCGCCATCTGGAGTACCCCTGGAAACAGGGTGAGTTAAAGACCCCCAGTCTAGGGTCAGACTAGCTCCCCTGAATGCCTTTGCCCATGTTGCTATCTTGCCTCCTGACTGCCTATCCTCTATACCACCCCGTGACACCGCTCATCACTATTCTTTATCCATAGACGATAGCTGAACACTTCCGTGTAGCACTATTTTTTTGCCTGGAGATCCCCTTTAAGTACAATTCTGCTGTCGTCTGTATCAGCAGTTGCTTCCTCATTACTTGTTGTATTTTTAGCTGGTTATTATCGTGTCTAATATTACAGAGAGGAGCGATTACTGTAAGATAAAAATTCCAAACATTCCCAACCGCTAAAATCACACTCTTTATCATCTACCGTGAAGGGAACGAGCCGGGAGCCGCTCTGCGAGAGACGGGCGCAGATCTCCATCACTGTCTCCTCATTGGCCCAGGAAGGTTTTATTGGATAATACGGATGTTCTGTTATATCGTAGCATTTCCAGCAAACACTTATCTCATAAAAAGGCGCTCGGGTCACTCCGGGGTCTGAGCTTATTGGTAGAGATGGAGTTACACCGGAACGGCAGAGCATAAGAGCTGGATACAAATGTATCTGTCAGCGAGAATTATAAGTCACCGAGATCATATACAGGATAAATGTCTCCAGGTGAAGAGTCTGCGGAACATCATCAAACCCAGAGAGATGTAACACCGTACTGAGAAAAAGATCACTCCATACATGGAGAACTCCTGTGTATAGGCGGTATTATAGTAGTTTATTCTTGTATATAGGGGCAGTATTATATATAGTTATATTCTTGTATATAGGGGCAGTATTATAGTAGTTATATTCTTGTATATAGGAGCAGTATTATAGTAGTTATATTCCTGTACATAGGAGCAGTATTATAGTAGTTATATTCTTGTATATAGGGGCAGTATTATAGTAGTTATATTCTTGTATATAGGAGCAGTATTATAGTAGTTATATTCCTGTACATAGGAGCAGTATTATAGTAGTTATATTCTTGTACATAGGGGCAGTATTATAGTAGTTATATTCTTGTATATAGGAGCAGTATTATAGTAGTTATATTCTTGTATATAGGGGCAGTATTATAGTAGTTATATTCCTGTATATAGGGGCAGTATTATAGCAGTTATATTTTTGTACATAGGAGCAGTATTATAGTAGTTATATTCTTGTATATAGGAGCAGTATTATAGTAGTTATATTCTTGTATATAGGAGCAGTATTATAGTAGTTATATTCTTGTAAATAGGGACAGTATTATAGTAGTTATATTCTTGTATATAGGGGCAGTATTATAGTAGTTATATTCTTGTACATAGGAGCAGTATTATAGTAGTTATATTCTTGTATATAGGAGCAGTATTATAGTAGTTATATTCTTGTATATAGGAGCAGTATTATAGTAGTTATATTCTTGTAAATAGGGACAGTATTATAGTAGTTATATTCTTGTAAATAGGGACAGTATTATAGTAGTTATATTCTTGTATATAGGGGCAGTATTATAGTAGTTATATTATTGTATATAGGAGCAGTATTATAGTAGTTATATTCTTGTATATAGGGGCAGTATTATAGTAGTTATATTATTGTATATAGGGCACTATTATAGTAGTATATATTCTTGTATATAGGGGCAGTATTATTATTATCTTATACATAAAACCCGAAGGCCACTTCCGCCCAAAATCCGCTCAACTTCCGTGATGGCCTCCCCCTGTGTCAAACACCGGAACCGGAAGCACCAGACCCACAGAGCCCCAGCCACCGGCCTTGCACAGAGCCCCGTCTGCGCCCACCCACATCCGGCCCACAGCCCTGCAGCTCACCGCCCACTCTTCATCAGGGACCGCCATGCCGCCACTGGGTCCGCACACAGCCTGGTGTGCGCCCATCAACATGAGGGAACCGGCCCACACTCCGGTGTGCGGCCTCCGCCGGCAACGCTCCCCCGCCACCTCGGGGGGCCACACAACCTCTGGGGGTACCGGCGCGCCTGGAGAGGAGGGAGGGTGGGACTTTCTGTCCTGCAGCTCTGCCCGCCCCTCCTCTCCTCCTACACCGGACGCGCGGCGCGGTGAGTCTGCACTCCAGCCTCCGCCTCAGCCTGTGCCCGCCGGCTCCGCTGCAGCCTGTGCTCCCTCCAGCCTGTGCCCCCTCCAGCCTGTGCCCCCTCCAGCCTGTGCCCCTTCCAGCCTGTGCCCCCTCCAGCCTGTGCCCCCTCCAGCCTGTGCCCCCTCCAGCCTGTGCCCCCTCCAGCCTGTGCCTCCTCCAGCCTGTGCCCCCTCCAGCCTGTGCCTCCTCCAGCCTGTGCCCCCTCCAGCCTGTGCCTCCTCCAGCCTGTGCCCCCTCCAGCCTGTGCCCCCTCCAGCCTGTGCCCCCTCCAGCCTGTGCCCCCTCCAGCCTGTGCCCCCTCCAGCCTGTGCCCCTTCCAGCCTGTGCCTCCTCCAGCCTGTGCCCCCTCCAGCCTGTGCCCCCTCCAGCCTGTGCCTCCTCCAGCCTGTGCCCCCTCCAGCCTGTGCCCTGTGCCCCCTCCAGCCTGTGCCCTGTGCCCCCTCCAGCCTGTGTCCTGTGCCCCCTCCAGCCTGTGCCCCTCCAGCCTGTGTCCTGTGCCCTCCAGCTGTGCCCCCTCCAGCCTGTGTCCTGTGCCCCCATCCAGCCTGTGCCCCCTCCAGCCTGTGCCCCCTCCAGCCTGGTGCCCTCTCCAGCCTGTGCCCTGTGCCACCCTCCAGCCTGTGCCTGTGCCCCTCCAGCCTGTGCCCCGCTCAGCCTGTGCCCCCTCCAGCCTCCAGCCGTCCTCTGCCCCTCCAGCCGTCCTCTGCCCCCTCCAGCCGTCCTCTGCCCCTCCAGCCGTCCTCTGACCCCTCCAGCCGTCCTCTGACCCTCCAGGCCGTCCTCTGCCCCTCCAGCGTCCTCTGCCCTCCAGCCGTCCTCTGCCCCCTCCAGCCGTCCTCTGCCCCTCCAGCCGTTCCCCTGCCCTCTCCAGTCGTCCGGTGGTGGCCACATGTTGACATCAGGATCCAGGCGCCGGAGAAGACGCAGGGTCGGTG
This sequence comes from Allobates femoralis, assembly GCA_033576535.1. NCBI lineage: Eukaryota > Metazoa > Chordata > Amphibia > Anura > Aromobatidae > Allobates > Allobates femoralis. The sequence continues at coordinate 4,438,366 of JARQOC010000006.1, read as the reverse complement.
TGTAAGTATAGCGTATGTGTGTGTTGTGTTTGTTGTGTTGCGTTGTGTGTGTTGTATGTATGTGCCACTCTGCCCACGGCGCTGCGCTGACCACTCTGCCCACGCCGCTGCGCTGACCACACTGCCCACGCCGCTGCGCTGACCACACTGCCCACGCCGCTGCGCTGACCACTCTGCCTACGCCGCTGCGCTCACACACTCATGCTCACTGCCGCTGCCTGACCAATCTCACCGCACTCACTGCTAACCACTGAGCCACCGCAACTCACTGCTAACCACTGAGCCACCGCGCACAGTGCTAGCCATTGAGCCACCATATACTCTGCTACCCACAGAGCCGCCTGTATACAACAATTAATTTTCACCGCACTACCTATTAACTATTCGTAAATAAACTATATATGGATTCTAGACTACCCGATTCTTTAGAATCGGGCTGCCATCTAGTCTTATACATAAAACCCGAAGGCCACTTCCGCCCAAAATCCGCTCAATTCCCGTGATGGCCTCCCTCCTGTGTCAAAACCGGAACCGGAAGCACCAGACCCACAGAGCCCCAGCCACCGGCCTTGCACAGAGCCCCGTCTGCGCCCACCCACATCCGGCCCACAGCCCTGCAGCTCCACCGCCCACGTCTTCATCAGGGACCGCCATGCCGCCCACTGGGTCCGCACACAGCCTGGTGTGCGCCCATCAACATGAGGGAACCGGCCCACACTCCGGTGTGCGGCCTCCGCCGGCAACGCTCCCCCGCCACCTCGGGGGGCCACACAACCTCTGGGGGTACCCGCGCGCCTGGAGAGGAGGGAGGGTGGGACTTTCTGTCCTGCAGCTCTGCCCGCCCCTCCTCTCCTCCTACACCCGACGCGCGGCGCGGTGAGTCTGCCCTCCAGCCTCCGCCTCAGCCTGTGCCCGCCGGCTCCGCTGCAGCCTGTGCTCCCTCCAGCCTGTGCCCCCTCCAGCCTGTGCCCCTTCCAGCCTGTGCCCCCTCCAGCCTGTGCCCCCTCCAGCCTGTGCCCCCTCCAGCCTGTGCCCCCTCCAGCCTGTGCCTCCTCCAGCCTGTGCCCCCTCCAGCCTGTGCCTCCTCCAGCCTGTGCCCCCTCCAGCCTGTGCCTCCTCCAGCCTGTGCCCCCTCCAGCCTGTGCCCCCTCCAGCCTGTGCCCCCTCCAGCCTGTGCCCCCTCCAGCCTGTGCCTCCTCCAGCCTGTGCCTCCTCCAGCCTGTGCCCCCTCAAGCCTGTGCCCCCTCCAGCCTGTGCCCCCTCCAGCCTGTGCCCTGTGCCCATTCCAGCCTGTGCCCTGTGCCCCCTCCAGCCTGTGTCCTGTGCCCCCTCCAGCCTGTGCCCCCTCCAGCCTGTGTCCTGTGCCCCCTCCAGCCTGTGCCCCCTCCAGCCTGTGCCCCCTCCAGCCTGTGCCCCCTCCAGCCTGTGCCCTGTGCCCCCTCCAGCCTGTGCCCCCTCCAGCCTGTGCCCCCTCCAGCCTCCAGCCGTCCTCTGCCCCCTCCAGCCGTCCTCTGCCCCGTCCAGCCGTCCTCTGCCCCGTCCAGCCGTCCTCTGCCCCCTCCAGCCGTCCTCTGCCCCCACCAGCCGTCCTCTGACCCCTCCAGCCGTCCTCTGACCCCTCCAGCCGTCCTCTGCCCCCTCCAGCCGTCCTCTGCCCCCTCCAGCCGTCCTCTGCCCCCTCCAGCCGTCCCCTGCCCCCTCCAGCCGTCCCCTGCCCTCTCCAGTCGTCCGGGGGTGGCCACATGTTGACTCAGGATCCAGGCGCCAGAGAAGACGCAGGGTCGGTGGTAAGTATAGCGGTATGTGTGTGTGTGTGTGTTGTGTGTGCGTGTGTGTGTGTGTGTTGTATGTATGTGCCACTCTGCCCACGGCGCTGCGCTGACCACTCTGCCCACGCCGCTGCGCTGACCACACTGCCCACGCCGCTGCGCTGACCACACTGCCCACGCCGCTGCGCTGACCACTCTGCCCACGCCACTGCGCTCACCACTCTGCCCACGCCGCTGCGCTGACCAATCTCACCGCACTCACTGCTAACCACTGAGCCACCGCACTCACTGCTAACCACTGAGCCACCGCGCACAGTGCTAGCCATTGAGCCACCATATACTCTGCTACCCACAGAGCCGCCTGTATACACACAATTAATTTCACCGCACTACTCTAACTATTCGTAAATAAACTATATATGGATTCTAGACTACCCGATTCTTTAGAATCGGGCTGCCATCTAGTAGTAGTTATATTCTTGTATATAGGAGCAGTATTATAGTAGTTATAGTCTTGTACATAGGTGCAGTATTATAGTAGTTATATTCTTGTATATATGAGCAGTATTATAGTAGTTATATTCTTGTACATAGGAGCAGTATTATAGTAGTTATATTCTTGTACATAGTAGCAGTATTATAGCAGTTATATTCTTGTATATAGGGGCAGTATTATAGTAGTTATATTCTTGTATATAGGAATAGTATTATAGTAGTTATAGTCTTGTACATAGGTGCAGTATTATAGTAGTTATATTCTTGTATATATGAGCAGTATTATAGTAGTTATATTCTTGTACATAGGAGCAGTATTATAGTAGTTATATATTCTTGTACATAGTAGCAGTATTATAGCAGTTATATTCTTGTATGTAGGTGCAGTATTATAGTAGTTATATTCTTGTATATAGGAGCAGTATTATAGTAGTTATATTCTTGTACATAGGAGCAGTATTATAGTAGTTATATTCTTGTATATAGGGGCAGTATTATAGTAGTTATATTCTTGTACATAGGAGCAGTATTATAGTAGTTATATTCTTGTATATAGGAGCAGTATTATAGTAGTTATATTCTTGTATATAGGAGCAGTATTATAGTAGTTATATTCTTGTACATAGGGGCAGTATTATAATAGTTATATTCTTGTATATAGGGGCAGTATTATAGTAGTTATATTCTTGTATATAGGAACAGTATTATAGTAGTTATATTCTTGTACATAGGAGCAGTATTATAGTAGTTATATTCTTGTATATAGAGGCAGTATTATAGTAGTTATATTCTTGTATATAGGAGCAGTATTATAGTAGTTATATTCTTGTATATAGAGGCAGTATTATAGTAGTTATATTCTTGTATATAGAGGCAGTATTATAGTAGTTATATTCTTGTATATAGAGGCAGTATTATAGTACTTTCTTGTACATAGGAGAAATATTAATAAATAACAGTGTATTCATTGCCTGAGGGTCAAAAGTACGTTGATGAAACTTATCATCTGAGTCTCCAGTAAATGATAAGTTAATATCTGAGCAGTGGATTGCGTTCCTGTAGATGATAGCAGGAATTACACAAGAATTTGCAGGAATAGTTTCACGGTCAGATGTCAGAATGTGCATTAAGATTTATTATCTGTTCTTACATTTTTTCTTATGAGCTCCTTTCTCATTGATCATTAACTATACAGTGAATCTTACAGGAGACCTTGGTCCTCACCTTGTCCCTTCATGACTTGATGGATCGGACGTCTGTCAGTTGGAATAATTGTTTTGTGATCATAGACACAAATATCTTTAGTACAAACATTTCTTTGTTCTGGAATCAGATGATAAATCTTTTTTTCTACAAAAAATATATTAATATTAATGTAATTGGCCGGTCAATATATTGGAGTGTGCGTCCTCTGTCCTGAATATAGGACGGATCTGACTTGCAGAGGATCTTTCAATGCTTCTTAAAGGAGTCTATTATTCTTCTATATGAGCTCTACACTATGGAATATGAGTCTTTATCCTTAGGACTTTGCATCTCTTTTCTGAAGGTTTTATGTTTTTTTTAGGTAGAGAATGAACTGTCTACCTTAATAATGCTTTGACATATTTTCTACTATGTAAATGCCTTATCAAGTTTGCCTGTAAGTTTGTACAGGGTAAAAGAGATGTCACACCGGGGTGAGTGAGACACTAACAGGAACAGAGAGCGCAGAGGGGAGAGAAAGTCCACAGAGGGGAGAGAGTTCACAGAGGAGAAAGAGAACACACAGAGGGGAGAGAGTTCACAGAGGAGAAAGAGAACACACAGAGGGGAGAGAAAGTGCACAGAGGGGAGAGAGTTCACAGAGGATGAAGAGAACGCACAGAGGGGAGAGAGCGCACAGACAGGAGAGTGCACAGAGGATGAAGAGAACGCACAGAGGGGAGAGAGAGCGCACAGAGGGGAGAGAGTTCACAGAGGAGAAAGAGAACACACAGAGGGGAGAGAGCGCACAGACAGGAGAGTGCACAGAGGAGAAAGCGAGTGCACAAGGAAAAAGAGAACACAAAGAGGGGATAGAGCACACAGGGGGAAGAGAGAAGACACAGGTGAAAGAGAGCGCACAGAGGGGAGAGAGCGCATAGAGGGAAGAGAGAAGACACAGAGGGGAAAGAGAAGATGGGGAGAGAGATCGCACAGAAGGGAAAGAGAGTGCATAGGAGGGAAAGAGAGTTCACAGGAGAAGAGAGAACACACCGAAGGGAAAGAGAGCACACAGGAGGGAAAGAGAGTGTACAGGGAACGAGAGAGTGCACAGAGAGGAGAGAGAGCGCACAGGGGGGAGAGTGCACAGAGGGGAGAGAGAGCGTACAGTGGGGAGAGTGCACAGAGGAGAAAGAGAGTACACAAAGGGGAAAGAGCGCACAGGGGGAAGAGAAAATGTACAAGGCTATGGAGAGTGCACAAGGGGAGAGAGAGTGCACAGGAGGGATAAAGAGTGCACAGGGGTATGGAGAGTACACAAGGGGAGAGAGAGTGCACAGGAGAGAAAGCACACAAGGGAGAGATAGCACATCAGGAGAGACAGCACAGGAAGAGAGATAGCACATAGAGGGAAGAGACAGCACAAGGGGGTGAGATTACGCAAGGGGGGAGAAAGCGCACAGAGAGGAGAAACAGCACAAGGGGAGAGAGAGCACACAGAGAGGAGAGAAAATGCACAGGGGGACGAGACAGCACAATGGAAGGGACAGCGCATGGGAAGAGATGGCACAAGAGAAGAGCAAGCACACAGGGGGAGAGATGGCACAAGGGGTGAGAGAGCACACAGAGAGGAGAAACAGCACAGAGGGAGACAGGAAAAAAGGTTTTTTTTCATCAGCTTGTGGAGCGCTAAATGAATCACAAACAGAGCATCAAATAAAATCAGACCTTTATTGGCCCCTTGTGCTGCCACAACGCGTTTCAACAGTACTCTACTGTCTTCCTCAGGTAGTACCTGCTCTACTTGTGATTCATTTAGCGCTCCACAAGCCGATAAAAACCCCCCTTTTTTCCTGTATGCTATCACTCTATCTGGGAGTTCGTCAGGAGCTGCTCTAGTGGATCACAATACTTAACAAGCTGAAGGACCTCTGGTCTCCATGGCAACCGCCTGGTGGATTCAAGGACCTGCGGTGACGTAATTCCGGCAGTCGCTGTCATGTGACGTGGAACCCGGAAGCATCACGCTGAGGAGCCGCAGGACTGCTACAGGAGGACATAAGTTCAATAGGAGGCTTTGTCCGGGGTTGTGCGGGGGAGCACAACCCCCCAAGGTGAGCGGCCCCCATCTAATTCTTATTTCTGGAAGGTCTTTCACAGGGAGCGCTCTCTCTTTTTTATGTTTAGCACAGGGAGAGAGACAGCACAAGGAGAGAGAGCGCATTGGGGGAGAGAATGCACAATGGGGAAGAGGGGAGGGCACAGGGTGTAGAGACAGGAGAAAGAGCGCACAGGGGAGGAGAGAGCACAAAAGGGGATGATGAGCAGCCGCACCTGCCAAGCTTTGGCCATCCCATGCAGTAGCATGCCCTCTCCCCCTTCCTTGGTGGCGCTGTGATTAGTAGCGGGAGAAGTTGCACTAGTATATAATCACACGTTCTAGAATCACCTGATGCCATAGAATTGGGCCCCCGTCTAGTTTTGGATAATTCCTTTACTCAAGATTGTGGAGTCAAAGAAATCTATAAATAAGATGTAATAAAAAAATGTTAAAACCAAAATTATTGCCCTTACAATGTGCGTCAAAGATTTGGCCATTGGCCAGAATGGACCCCTCCTATCAATATACATTTAATCATACAAAAAAGTGGGAGGTTTCAGGTCCTTTTAGATTATATATATCCAGTCACTTATGTCAGTTTTCAACATGAATTTATTTAGTAAATTGTTTATACATATAAATAATTCATTTTATAACATAGTATTTTACATAGGATATACATAGATTTCATTTGATTGTTTATTTCATAGAGGAACAAGTATTAAAGTGACAATGTGACATTTAAAATTTCCATACAGTTGGTTTATCCCACTTTTACATGGACAAGGGACAGTGGAAGGATTTGTGGGCATTGGATCAAGTTTCAATCTGTATATGCAGTGCCTATCAATTTTACCCCTTCATTGGGGGATGAAGGTTGACTATATAGTAAGTATATAACCCCCATTTTGGGAAATCCTGCAGAGTATTGTTAAGTATCCCATGTAAGGCTCATGCAGTTTAATCCGTCCCTGGGGGAGTATTAGCTATTGTCAGCCCTATATAGATATCACACAGACCTTTGCATATCAATCCTATCAATCCTATCAAGGGTAAAATCACCCTCCCACAGTTCCACACTTACCCATGTCCTGTAATGGGATGGAGTACCGGGTGCCCCCAGACGCGTTTCGCTTTGGGCTTTCTCAATGGGGTCCGTTTTAGCCCGCCGGCCGGCATCTTTTTATACCTGCATTAAGCTCCCTCACATGTGTGTCCCATTTCCCGGTCCGCCTCTTCCCTCGCGACTCGCGGCCAATCCCGAGGCCGGAGAGTCAGTGGCCACCTGCTCTCATCCAGCCAATCCGGGATGCCTGCGACGTCACTGGGGGGCGGGACCGGGTGTTACACCATAGAATCTCTCACCAATGGCGCCGTAGTTTGGGCGGAAGTGCGATTTCCGCCATCTTAGAGGCTGGTGTGTCAACAGACACCCATAATAACCTTACATCAAGGGCGGAAATCGCAACCCCGCCATTTTGGACCTGGGCACTTCACCTCATTCACACTAATAAACTCTATTTAAAGTCTTTTTAAGAATATTGGGGCGATTAGAGTCATGGAAATGCATATAGAGAATACAGCACTGTATACACAGTGCTGTATGCCAATATCCCAACATAGCTTGTGATTTAGCTATGATTTCCCGGATGCCGCCTATTCACTTTCATGTGCATGAATAGTTTATATATCCATCAGAAAATACCTCCACCCCCATGTATATCACGGGAGGGAGGATTGTCATCAGGTATATATCTCACTGTTATCCACTGGCATATCTCAATTTGTCACTACAATCGAGGAAAACTCCCTCACATACAACAGCCATATATGAACCCTGGCAGAATTTTCCACATATGCAATCTCCACCACTACTAAAATCTTTTTTCTTCCCCATAGAGGGATTAGCTGTTAAGTGAAATCCATCGGTGATTATTCAGAGGGTATCTTCTCAGTCAGATGTCAATGGTCGACGGTTGCATATTATCATACTCATATCTGGAAAACTAGCCGGCGGGCTAAAACGGACCCCATTGAGAAAGCCCAAAGCGAAACGCGTCTGGGGGCACCCGGTACTCCATCCCATTACAGGACATGGGTAAGTGTGGAACTGTGGGAGGGTGATTTTACCCTTGATAGGATTGATAGGATTGATATGCAAAGGTCTGTGTGATATCTATATAGGGCTGACAATAGCTAATACTCCCCAGGGACGGATTAAACTGCATGAGCCTTACATGGGATACTTAACAATACTCTGCAGGATTTCCCAAAATGGGGGTTATATACTTACTATATAGTCAACCTTCATCCCCCAATGAAGGGGTAAAATTGATAGGCACTGCATATACAGATTGAAACTTGATCCAATGCCCACAAATCCTTCCACTGTCCCTTGTCCATGTAAAAGTGGGATAAACCAACTGTATGGAAATTTTAAATGTCACATTGTCACTTTAATACTTGTTCCTCTATGAAATAAACAATCAAATGAAATCTATGTATATCCTATGTAAAATACTATGTTATAAAATGAATTATTTATATGTATAAACAATTTACTAAATAAATTCATGTTGAAAACTGACATAAGTGACTGGATATATATAATCTAAAAGGACCTGAAACCTCCCACTTTTTTGTATGATTAAATAAAAAAATGTTGTTATTAAACCATATAATATACAGATTAAAAGACAGACTTGTGACAACCACAGGCTCCGACGCACGTTTCGAGTTGGGCTTTCTTGGGAGATGAAACGTGCGTCAGAGCCTATGGTTATGTCATCTCATTACATGATACAATGTGTAAGTAGGACTTTGTTGTTTAAGTACTTTATCATGCACCTTTATGTAGGTTGATACTCTTTTACTGTCTGCACCCCTTCCAGTTATTATATTGTCTATTAGGATTTATGTATCACATCGGGGATTTAAAGGGCCAGCTACACATTAATGACATTATGCTATTTTTGTAATATTTACTCTAATTGATCTACTTACGTGTATATACCCTTTCCCTACTATGAACTTTGGGAGGTTTTGATCCGCAGTTTTTTGTGCCCGATCCTAAGTCTCTCTTTTAGGGTGAAAACTCACTATGTGAGATGCATGCAAGATACACGCATGACTCACTCGGAACAACCCCTGTCCCTCTGAACGGGAGCGCATCAGCTGCTTGTGTTTCTATGCAGCTCCACACTCCCGTCTAGAGAGGCAGAGGCCGTTCCGGGTGAGTCATGCGAGACTCATGCGTGGTGTGTTTCCACTCTTAATCTGTATTATTTTATTGTGTAATGGGATGAGATAACCACCGACCCTGACGCACGTTTCGCTCCAGAGGATGCACAACTTGAAACACGCGTTGGGGACTGTGGATATCTCATAAATCTCACTTTTAATCTGTATATTATGTGCATATTATTTATGGATTTCTTTGACTCCACAATCTTGAAGGTAGGGATTATTTAGCCTTGGAGTATTTTCCTTCTGAGTTCTCTATACGGCCTCATTTTCTCAGATGATACTGATTTTATCTTACTTTCAATGCAGATTTTTTTTCCTGTATGATATCCCATGTCACATATTTTGAGGGTGATTTCTCACCTTTCATCATTTCTCATGGTGTCACCTCTTGGAATGTTCTATATTGTTTATCCGTGAACCATGACTTGTGTGTCTGGTTCGTTGACTCTTTCAATAACAGACACATATTTCAATGTTTTGTGTTGTTTTTGATCTTTATTCTTATGTATATATTGTTAAAGACTAGAAAACACAGACGTTGGTCCATGGAGCCTTGAACCTTCCAAGCACGAAAAACGAGACTTTAAGGATACGGCTGCTTTCTTGTCGAATTTCAGAAATACCATCAAATAATGTATAATGGTGTCACGAACAGCCCTCTGCTGCCCCCTATCATCAGGAAAATTGTGCAATTAAAATGATTAAAGGACTATTATGCCAATTATTAGGAGCATATTCTATATATGCAAACGATTATAAAGCATGGAATATGTATATACCTCGGTTCCGTCACTGCCAAGTTCCACAATAACCCAAGAGAAATAATAGCTGCCACCACCAATCATTTATACAGGTAGATTGGACACTCGACACAAAACAATACAGTATATACAATTACATAAAATAAAAGGAATAAATAAAAGAAGATTACTAAACCTGTATCAATGAAATGACTCAGATTTATGGAGGGAAACATGGAACAATCTTACACAGCAACGTATCTTCCGGGCATTGAACAAGGATTATCATGTGGCATTTGACATGATTAATGGACTATTATGCCAATTATTAGGAGCATATTCTATATATGCAAACAATTATGAAGCATGGAATGTATATATACTTCGGTACCGTCACTGCCAAGTTCCACAATAACCCAAGAGAAATAATAGCTGCCACCACCAATCATTTATACAGGTAGATTGGACACTCGACACAAAACAATACAGTATATACAATTACATAAAATAAAAGGAATAAATAAAAGAAGATTACTAAACCTGTATCAATGAAATGACTCAGATTTATGGAGGGAAACATGGAACAATCCTACACAGCAACGTATCTTCCGGGCATTGAACAAGGATTATCATGTGGCATTTGACATGATTAATGGACTATTATGCCAATTATTAGGAGCATATTCTATATATGCAAACAATTATGAAGCATGGAATGTATATATACTTCGGTACCGTCACTGCCAAGTTCCACAATAACCCAAGAAAACTAATAGCTGCCACCACCAATCATTTATACAGGTAGATTGGACACTCGACACAAAACAATACAGTATATACAATTACATAAATTAAAAGGATAAATAAAAGAAGATTACTACTAAACCTGTATCAGTGAAATTACTCAGATTTATGGAGGGAAACATGGAACAATCCTACACAGCAACGTATCTTCCGTGCATTGAACAAGGATTATCATGTGGCATTTGCTTTTATTAACACAAGTTACACCCACATACCTCACCTCTGGTGACACTTACCCTGACTGATGTCGCTTCTGTCTGTAGAAAGTTATGAGAACCCTAAATTTCAGGATATCTTCGCCCCTGGAGGTCCCAGGCAGAAAATATTGTTGTCATGTTTCTTATCATGATTTTTCCTTTCCATAGTGATGAAACATGGCATGGATAGCATTATCTATCTAACTGATATTAATTTGGGGCTGATGTACTGATCGCACAATTTTATAAAAATATGTATGTTTCTCAGGTCGGGATCGTGATGCCGAGGAAAAAATGTACTTCCCCTAAATATCGGATGGATACTAACTACAACTTTCATATTTTGACACCAGAGATAGAGTGTTTACTAAAGATACTTTAATGAGAGGAAGCTAATGCCTGGGAAGGCACTTCTCCTCCTCTGCGTAAAGGAATCTCAGTCTTGCTGTCTTTTTTTCCCAGCAATAAACTGTTGAAGAGAAAAACACAATACGGTCTTACCCAGGAAGAGGAATGATTGGCACGGAAGCGATATAGTGCTCACCTTGCATGGATGTGACCCGCAACCAAATGAAAGTGTTAGAAGCATCTGCTGCAGGAACCACATGCACCCAGGCAAGTCCATGATGCAGGATACCACATCAAATCCGCGCTGCTCCTAAATGATCCAATTCAAAGTGATCGTTGTAGCATATGGTGGTTTATAATGTGCGTTTCGAAGCGAAACCATGCTTCATCAGGACACCAGTTGTACATGTCCTGATGACGAAGCGGGGTTTTGCTTCAAAACATGTAGAATAAACAACTTTATGCTAAAATGATCACTTGAATTAGATTATTTCGCAGCAGCGCGGATTTGATACCATTTTTCCTGATCTACTTATATATTTCCTTGGGACCGGAAGTCGAGATGTCATGTTTTCTTCATCATCTGATTGGTCCATCTCTCCCGGTCTCTGCACGTTCCACTCTCTCCGCCGGTCCCAATCTCTGCACGCGCCACACCCTTCCTACGGTAGCAGTCTCTGCACGCTTCGATCCCCTCCCCCAGTATCTGCACACTCTGCACCCCTTCCCTTGTTCCAGTCCTTGCACGCTCCCCTCCCCTGGTCTCCACATGCTCCCCTCCCCCAGTCTCTCCATGCACCACTCCCCTCCCCCAGTCTCTCCATGCACCACTCCCCTCCCCCAGTCTCTCCATGCACCACTCCCCTTCCCCAGTCTCTCCATTCACCACTCCCCTCCCCCAGTCTCTCCATGCACCACTCCCCTCCCCCAGTCTCTCCATGTACCACTCCCCTTCCCCAGTCTCTCCATGCACCACTCCCCTCCCCCAGTCTCTCCATGCACCACTCCCCTTCCCCAGTCTCTCCATTCACCACTCCCCTCCCCCAGTCTCTCCATTCACCACTCCCCTCCCCCAGTCTCTCCATGCACCACTCCCCTCCCCCAGTCTCTCCATTCACCACTCCCCTCCCCCAGTCTCTCCATGCACCACTCCCCTTCCCCAGTCTCTCCATTCACCACTCCCCTCCCCCAGTCTCTCCATGCACCACTCCCCTCCCCAGTCTCTCCATGCACCACTCCCCTCCCCCAGTCTCTCCATGCACCACTCCCCTTCCCCAGTCTCTCCATTCACCACTCCCCTCCCCCAGTCTCTCCATGCACCACTCCCCTCCCCCAGTCTCTCCATGTACCACTCCCCTTCCCCAGTCTCTCCATGCACCACTCCCCTCCCCCAGTCTCTCCATGCACCACTCCCCTTCCCCAGTCTCTCCATTCACCACTCCCCTCCCCCAGTCTCTCCATTCACCACTCCCCTCCCCCAGTCTCTCCATGCACCACTCCCCTCCCCCAGTCTCTCCATTCACCACTCCCCTCCCCCAGTCTCTCCATGCACCACTCCCCTTCCCCAGTCTCTCCATTCACCACTCCCCTCCCCCAGTCTCTCCATGCACCACTCCCCTCCCCCAGTCTCTCCATGCACCACTCCCCTCCCCCAGTCTCTCCATGCACCACTCCCCTCCCCAGTCTCTCCATGCACCACTCCCCTCCCCCAGTCTCTCCATGCACCACTCCCCTCCCCCAGTCTCTCCATTCACCACTCCCCTCCCCAGTCTCTCCATGCACCACTCCCCTCCCCCAGTCTCTCCATTGACCACTCCCCTCCCCCAGTCTCTCCATGCACCACTCCCCTCCCCCAGTCTCTCCATGCACCACTCCCCTCCGCCAGTCCCGGTCTCCCCTCCCCTGGTCCCTGCACACTCCACCATGAGAGGTTGGGGGAGAGCGGACGAGGGAGGCGGGGGCTCACCGCCGCTGCCCCAGCATTACAGAACCCGCCCCCAGTGTGATTTCACTGCCCTCCCGATACGATAGGATCAGGCCCACATCCAGTATCCTGTATAATTGTCTTTTTTTTCCCCAAGCATTCCTTTGCTGTAATTACCTGTCCACACCAGGAGGTCCTGGCTGGAAGGGGCCAGTGTTATCTCTCTCGTTCTTCTTCTTCCTGATATTAGCTTATTTTTCGCTAGCTATACTTAATCCCATATGTTCAGTGTTGGGGGTGGAAATGTCCTCTCTAGAGACCAGAGAGATGTCAGGTCATCCGCTCAAAAAGTGTGATTTTTAAAAAAGTCACCATTAACGAATCAGCGACAAACATCCAGAGAATCTGAACCCTGCCCACAACATGGGATTTGCTTCATATTCTGTGCAATAATCAGCAGCAACATTTTCTGCAAAACTTTGCAGATTTGGGTTGGATATCACATGACGCTTTTTTTTCATGCAAATTTGTACAGAAAGTCTGTAGGAAAGAAGTTAAAGAAGTAAAAGAAGTAAGGAACAACTGGCGGAACAACAGGCGGCCCCTGAAACCTAACACGTTCTGTCTGCCTGTCTGTTCTTGTAAGTTCCTCATTCAGATTGCTGGAGTCGCCTCTGTGCCTCCTGGGCTCCTGGAGATCAGCACATTCCTGGCCGCTCACACACAATTAACCTCATTACATAGAACTTTCTGACGATGTCACGGATACACGGTACTTTCCACGGTCACAGCTGACACAGATCAGAGTATCACACCGTGGATCCTGCGCTCTGCTTGTCACATTCACTTGTGGCACCGCCGAGCTCACCTCTTCTATATACAGGAGATGTCCAGGTTATACCGGCTGTACATATATAATTATATACAGGAGATGTCAAGGTTATACCGGCTGTACATATATAATCATATACAGGAGATGTCCAGGTTATACCGGCTGTACATATATAATTATATACAGGAGATGTCCGGGTTATACCGGCTGTACATATATAATTATATACAGGAGATGCCCAGGTTATACCGGCTGTACATATATAATTATATACAGGAGATGTCCAGGTTATACCGGCTGTACATATATAATTATATACAGGAGATGCCCAGGTTATACCGGCTGTATATATATAATTATATACAGGAGATGCCCAGGTTATACCGGCTGTACATATATAATTATATACAGGAGATGCCCAGGTTATACCGGCTGTACATATATAATTATATACAGGAGATGCCCAGGTTATACCGGCTGTACATATATAATTATATACAGGAGATGTCCAGGTTATACCAGCTGTACATATATAATTATATACAGGAGATGTCCAGGTTATATTGGCTGTACATATATAATTATATACAGGAGATGTCCAGGTTATACCGGCTGTACATATATAATTATATACAGGAGATGTCCAGGTTATACCGGCTGTACATATATAATTATATACAGGAGATGTCCAGGTTATATTGGCTGTACATATATAATTATATACAGGAGATGTCCAGGTTATACCGGCTGTACATATATAATTATATACAGGAGATGTCCAGGTTATACCGGCTGTACATATATAATTATATACAGGAGATGTCCAGGTTATACCGGCTGTACATATATAATTATATACAGGAGATGCCCAGGTTATACCGGCTGTACATATATAATTATATACAGGAGATGTCCAGGTTATACCGGCTGTACATATATTATTATATACAGGAGATGTCCAGGTTATACCGGCTGTACATATATAATTATATACAGGAGATGCCCAGGTTATACCGGCTGTACATATATAATTATATACAGGAGATATCCAGGTTATACCGGCTGTACATATATAATTATATACAGGAGATGCCCAGGTTATACCGGCTGTACATATATAATTATATACAGGAGATGCCCAGGTTATACCAGCTGTACATATATAATTATATACAGGAGATGCCCAGGTTATACCGGCTGTACATATATAATTATATACAGGAGATGTCCAGGTTACACCAGCTGTACATATATAATTATATACAGGAGATGCCCAGGTTGTACCGGCTGTACATATATAAATTATATACAGGAGATGCCCAGGTTATACAGGCTGTACATATATAATTATATACAGGAGATGTCCAGGTTATACCGGCTGTACATATATAATTATATACAGGAGATGTCCAGGTTATACCGGCTGTACATATATAATTATATACAGGAGATGTCCAGGTTATACCGGCTGTACATATATAATTATATACAGGAGATGTCCAGGTTATACCGGCTGTACATATATAATTATATACAGGAGATGTCCAGGTTATACCGGCTGTACATATATAATTATATACAGGAGATGTCCAGGTTATACCGGCTGTACATGTATAATTATATACAGGAGATGTCCAGGTTATACCGGCTGTACATATATAATTATATACATGAGATGTCCAGGTTATACCGGCTGTACATATATAATTATATACAGGAGATGTCCAGGTTATACCGGCTGTACATATATAATTATATGCAGGAGATGTCCAGGTTATACCAGCTGTGAATATATAATTATATACAGGAGATGCCCAGGTTATACCAGCTGTACATATATAATTATATGCAGGAGATGTCCAGGTTATAGCGGCTGTACATATATAATTATATACAGGAGATGCCCAGGTTATACCGGCTGTACATATATAATTATATGCAGGAGATGTCCAGGTTATAGCGGCTGTACATATATAATTATATACAGGAGATGTCCAGGTTATAGCGGCTGTACATATATAATTATATACAGGAGATGCCCAGGTTATACCGGCTGTACATATATAATTATATACATGAGATGTCCAGGTTATACCGGCTGTACATATATAATTATATACAGGAGATGTCCAGGTTATACCGGCTGTACATATATAATTATATACAGGAGATGCCCAGGTTATACCGGCTGTACATATATAATTATATACAGGAGATGTCCAGGTTATACCGGCTGTACATATATAATTATATACAGGAGATGCCCAGGTTATACCGGCTGTACATATATAATTATATACAGGAGATGTCCAGGTTATACCGGCTGTACATATATAATTATATACAGGAGATGTCCAGGTTATACCGGCTGTACATATATAATTATATACAGGAGATGTCCAGGTTATACCGGCTGTACACATATAATTATATACAGGAGATGCCCAGGTTATACCAGCTGTACATATATAATTATATACAGGAGATGTCCAGGTTATACCGGCTGTACATATATAATTATATAAAGGAAATGCCCAGGTTATACCAGCTGTACATATATAATTATATACAGAATATCCCCAGATTATAGTAGCCTGATCCATGTCACTGTTTGCAGGATATACTCTGTGAGCGGCTTAGTGACTTGTAAATCTGGGCTGAACGTGATCGTTCCTTCGGGGAGGACAGAAAAGAACTTGATCTCTTATTAAAGTCTAATGTGGATCAGATGTTGGCAGAGAACATGGGATGTAACTGGCATCTATGACAGGGCTGAGGCCATATGGCGTCTGCTCTGCGATGCCCATCTGCTCTCTCTGCCCTGTGTCTTTATATAGAGTGTCGTAGTCACTATAGGATGATCTATGGGAGTTCTGGTTCTGGGGCCGCCTGCATTGGTCATGAAGTGATAAAGCTCTTTAGGATCTTCTGCATCTTTCCCTGACTCCACTCTCTTCTCCTCTGCGCTCCCTGAGCCTGAATGTCATTGATCTTTAAGTGGCGGAAATTCTTCTTCATATCCTATCTCTATGTTCCCTTACATATCAGATAGCTGCCATCCAGCCGCCATCTCCTACAACTGCAACATACACAGGAAAGCTCGACCAGGAACTGCTGTGTTCCTCCATACTCCTTCCTCCCCCTGACTCCTCTGTTCCCCTCCAGACTCCTATGACCTGCCCTGAACTTCTCTTTCTTCCCACAGACTCTTCTGCATCCTGATTCCTCTGTGTTTCTGCAGAATCCTATCTTTCTCCAGATTCCTCTGCCCTCCTCCAGACTCTTCTGTCCTCTTCCTCCAGACTCTTCTGTCCTCCTCCTCCAGACTCTTCTGTCCTCCTCCTCCAGACTCTTCTGTCCTCCTCCTCCAGACTCTTCTGTCCTCCTCCTCCAGTCTCCTCAGTTTTCCTCCAGACTCTTCTGTCCTCCTCCTCCAGTCTCCTCAGTCCTCCTCCAGTCTCCTCAGTCTTCCTCCAGTCTCGTCAGTCTTCCTCCAGTCTCCTCAGTCTTCCTCCAGTCTCCTCAGTCTTCCTCCAGTCTCCTCAGTCTTCCTCCAGACTCCTCAGTCTTCCTCCAGACTCCTCAGTCTTCCTCCAGACTCCTCAGTCTTCTCCAGTCTCCTCAGTCTTCCTCCAGTCTCCTCAGTCTTCCTCCAGACTCCTCAGTCTTCCTCCAGACTCCTCAGTATTCCTCCAGACTCCTCAGTCTTCCTCCAGTCTCCTCAGTCTTCCTCCAGACTCCTCAGTCTTCCTCCAGACTCCTCAGTCTTCCTCCAGTCTCCTCAGTCTTCCTCCAGTCTCCTCAGTCTTCCTCCAGTCTCCTCAGTCTTCCTCCAGTCTCCTCAGTCTTCCTCCAGTCTCCTCAGTCTTCCTCCAGACTCCTCAGTCTTCCTCCAGTCTCCTCAGTCTTCCTCCAGTCTCCTCAGTCTTCCTCCAGACCCCTCAGTCTTCCTCCAGTCTCCTCAGTCTTCCTCCAGTCTCCTCAGTCTTCCTCCAGTCTCCTCAGTCTTCCTCCAGACCCCTCAGTCTTCCTCCAGTCTCCTCAGTCTTCCTCCAGTCTTCCTCCAGTCTCCTCAGTCTTCCTCCAGTCTCCTCAGTCTTCCTCCAGACTCCTCAGTCTTCCTCCAGTCTCCTCATTCTTCTTCCAGTCTCCTCAGTCTTCCTCCAGTCTCCTCAGTCTTCCTCCAGTCTCCTCAGTCTTCCTCCAGTCTTCCTCCAGTCTCCTCAGTCTTCCTCCAGTCTCCTCAGTCTTCCTCCAGTCTCCTCAGTCTTCCTCCAGTCTCCTCAGTCTTCCTCCAGACCCCTCAGTCTTCCTCCAGTCTCCTCAGTCTTCCTCCAGTCTTCCCTCCAGTCTCCTCAGTCTTCCTCCAGTCTCCTCAGTCTTCCTCCAGACTCCTCAGTCTTCCTCCAGTCTCCTCATTCTTCCTCCAGTCTCCTCATTCTTCCTCCAGTCTCCTCAGTCTTCCTCCAGTCTCCTCAGTCTTCCTCCAGTCTCCTCATTCTTCCTCCAGTCTCCTCAGTCTTCCTCCAGTCTCCTCAGTCTTCCTCCAGACTCCTCAGTCTTCCTCCAGACTCCTCAGTCTTCCTCCAGACTCCTCAGTGTTCCTCCAGTCTCCTCAGTCTTCCTTCATTCATTGACAGTGCAGGTGCGGGCGCAGAGTGTTCAGCACCTCCATGTGCAGTTGACACCTATTTTCTGGACATTTTGGGAAACTTAAAAAATATGCTTTGATGATACATGACATCACTCCTGCGACCCCCGACTCTCCTATAAGGCCCTTGTTCTCTGGTCTTATCACTCTATGTCCCCCGTCCACACACGGCCCCCTATCACCACACACTCTCCTATAAGACCCTTGTTTTGGAGTCTGACCGCAGTATGTCCCCCATTCACATATGGCCCCCTATGACCACACACTCTCCTATAAGACCCTTGTTCTGGGGTCTGACCGCACTATATACCTCATCCACACACGGCCCCCATAACCACACACTCTTCTATAAGACCCTTGTTTTGGGGTCTGACCGCAGTTTGTCCCCCGTTCACACACGCCCCCTATGACCACACACTCTCCTATAAGACCCTTGTTCTGGGGTCTCACCGCACTATGTCCTACCCCCACACGGCCCCCTATCACCACACACTCTCCTATAAGACCCTTGTTCTGAGGTCTGGCCGCACTATGTCCCCGTCCACACACAGCCCCCTATGACCACACACTCTCCTATAAGACCCTTGTTCTGGGTTCTGACCGCACTATGTCCCCCGTCCACACATGGCCCTCTATCACCACACACTCTCCTATAAGACCCTTGTTCTGGGGTCTGACCGCACTATGTCCCCCCCTACACGGCCCCCTATCACCACACACTCTCCTATAAGACCCTTGTTCTGGGTCTGACCGCACTATGTCCCCGTCCACACCCGCCCTATGACCACACTCTCCTTTAAGACTTGTTCTGGGTCTGACCTCACTATGTCCCCCGTCCACACATGGCCCCCTATCACCACACTCTCCTATAAGACCCTTGTTCTGGGGTCTGACCGCACTATGTCCCCCGTCCACACACGGCCCCTATGACCACACACTCTCCTATAAGACCCTTGTTCTGGGGTCTGACCGCACTATGTCCCCCGTCCACACACGGCCCCCTACTGACCACACACTCTCCTATAAGACCCTTGTTCTGGGGTCTGACCGCACTATGTCCCCCGTCCACACATGGCCCCCTATGACCACACACTCTCCTATAAGACCCTTGTTCTGGGGTCTGACCGCACTATGTTCCCCCGTCCACACAGGCCCCTATGACCACACACTCTCCTATAAGACCTTGTTCTGGGGTCTGACTCACTATGTCCCCGTCCACACACATGGCCCCCTATCACCCCCCCCCCCCCCCCCCCCCCCCCCCCCCCCTTGTTCTGGGGTCTGACCGCACTATGTCCCCCGTCCACACATCGGCCCCTATGACCACACTCTCCTATAAGACCCTTGTTCTGGGGTCTGACCTCACTATGTTCCCCATCCACACATGGCCCCCTATCACCACACACTCCCTATAAGACCCTTGTTCTGGGGTCTGACTGCACTATGTCCCCCGTCCACACACGGCCCCCTATGACCACACACAGGCCCCCTATACCACACTCTCCTATAAGACCCTTGTTCTGGGGTCTGACCGCACTATGTCCCCCGTCCACACACGGCCCCCTATGACCACACACTCTCCTATAAGACCTTGTTCTGGGGTCTGACCTGCACTATGTCCCCCGTCCACACACAGCCCCCTATGACCACACACTCCCTATAAGACCCTTGTTCTGGGTCTGACCGCACTATGTCCCCCGTCCACACACGGCCCCCTATGACCACACACCTCCTATAAGACCCTTGTTCTGGGGTCTGACGCACTATGTCCCCCGTCCACACATGGCCCCCTATGACCACACACTCTCCTATAAGACCCTTGTTCTGGGGTCTGACCGCACTATGTCCCCGTCCACACACGGCCCCCTATGACCACACACTCTCCTATAAGACCCTTGTTCTGGGTCTGACCGCACTATGTCCCCGTCCACACACGGCCCCCTATGACCACACACTCTCCTATAAGACCCTTGTTCTGGGGTCTGACGCACTATGTCCCCCGTCCACACACGGCCCCCTATGACCACACACTCTCCTATAAGACCCTTGTTCTGGGGTCTGACCCACTATGTCCCCCGTCCACACATGGCCCCCTATACCACACACTCTCCTATAAGACCCTTGTTCTGGGGTCTGACCGCACTATGTCCCCCGTCCACACACGGCCCCTATGACCACACACTCTCCTATAAGACCCTTGTTCTGGGGTCTGACCGCACTATGTCCCCGTCCACACACGGCCCCCTATGACCACACACTCTCCTATAAGACCCTTGTTCTGGGTCTGACGCACTATGTCCCCGTCCACACACGGCCCCTATACCACACACTCTCCTATAAGACCCTTGTTCTGGGGTCTGACCGCACTATGTCCCCGTCCACACAGGCCCCCTATGACCACACATCTCCTATAAGACCCTTGTTCTGGGGTCTGACCGCACTATGTCCCCGTCCACACACGGCCCCCTATACCACACACTCTCCTATAAGACCCTTGTTCTGGGGTCTGACCGCACTATGTCCCCCGTCCACACCAGGCCCCCTATGACCACACACTCTCCTATAAGACCCTTGTTCTGGGGTCTGACCGCACTATGTCCCCCGTCCACACACGGCCCCCTATGACCACACACTCTCCTATAAGACCCTTGTTCTGGGGTCTGACCGCACTATGTCCCCCGTCCACACACGGCCCCCTATGACCACACACTCTCCTATAAGACCCTTGTTCTGGGGTCTGACCGCACTATGTCCCCGTCCACACACGGCCCTAGCCACACACTCTCCTATAACTTGTTCTGGTTGACCACTATCCCGTCACACACGGCCCTATACCACACACTCTCCTATAAGACCTTGTTCTGGGTCTGACCCACTATGTCCCCGTCCACACACGGCCCCCTATGACCACACACTCTCCTATAAGACCCTTGTTCTGGGGTCTGACCGCACTATGTCCCCCGTCCACACACCGGCCCCTATGACCACACACTCTCCTATAAGACCCTTGTTCTGGGGTCTGACCGCACTATGTCCCCCGTCCACACACGGCCCCTATACCACACACTCTCCTATAAGACCCTTGTTCTGGGGTCTGACCGACTATCCGTCACGCTATGACACACACCTCCTATAAGACCTGTTCTGGGTGACCACATGTCCCCGTCAACGCCCTATACCACACACTCTCCTATAAGACCCTTGTTCTGGGGTCTGACCGCACTATGTCCCCCGTCCACACACGCCCTATGACCACACACTCTCCTATAAGACCCTTGTTCTGGGGTCTGACCGCACTATGTCCCCGTCCACACACGGCCCCTATGACCACACACTCTCCTATAAGACCTTGTTCTGGAGTCTGACCCACTATGTCCCCCGTCCACACACGGCCCCCTATGACCACACACTCTCCTATAAGACCCTTGTTCTGGGGTCTGACCGCACTATGTCCCCCGTCCACACACGGCCCCCTATGACCACACACTCTCCTATAAGACCCTTGTTCTGGGGTCTGACCGCACTATGTCCCCCGTCCACACACGGCCCCCTATGACCACACACTCTCCTATAAGACCCTTGTTCTGGGGTCTGACCGCACTATGTCCCCCGTCCACACCCGGCCCCCTATGACCACACACTCTCCTATAAGACCCTTGTTCTGGGTCTGACCGCACTATGTCCCCCGTCCACACACGGCCCCCTATGACCACACACTCTCCTATAAGACCCTTGTTCTGGGGTCTGACCGCACTATGTCCCCCGTCCACACACGGCCCCCTATGACCACACACTCTCCTATAAGACCCTTGTTCTGGGTCTGACCCACTATGTCCCCCGTCCACACACGGCCCCCTATGACCACACACTCTCCTATAGACCCTTGTTCTGGGGATCGACCTGCACTATGTCCCCGTCCACACAGGCCCTATGACCACACCTCTCCTATAAGACCCTTGTTCTGGGTTTGACGACACTATGTCCCGTCAACTCGGCAACTAAAGTACATACAACATCCTCTACTATAGACCTTGTTGGGGTCCTGACCGCGACTATGTCTCCCCGTCCACACTGGCCCCTGATCTCCACACTCTCCTATAAACCCTTGTTTTGGGTTCACCCGCACTATGTACCCGATCCACCCGGCCCACCTTCTGCCACACCCTCTATACAGACTACTTGTTCTGGGTCATGACCGGCATTAATGTCCATCCGTCCACACATATGCCTATACCACACACTCTCCTATAAGATCCTTGTTCTGGGGTCTGACCGCACTATGTCCCCCGTCCACACCCGGCCCCCTATGACCACACACTCTCCTATAAGGACCCTTGTTCTGGGGTCTGACCGCACTATGTCCCCCGTCCACACAACGGCCCCCTATGACCACACACTCTCCTATAAGACCCTTGTTCTGGGGTCTGACCGCACTATGTCCCCCGTCCACACCCGGCCCCTATGACCACACACTCTCCTGTATTTGTTTTGTTTTCGGAGAGAGAACATTTGAGTTAAATGCCTGAAATGCTGTGAATCTTGGCATTTCTTTCTCTGTCTGTTGTTTTTCTCGTTTTTATCTGAAACAATCAACATTTTTGGAAAAGTTTGAGACAAATTGAGATTTTTGGAGATAAAAGTACATAAAAAAGTCCCGTACATACTTTACCAAATAGGGCGGACTCCTGGACCGCGGACCCATGTAACGTGCCTGTGTAATGGCTCAGGCCGGATGATCTTCGCGAGTTATAAATAATTCACCTCTCAGTTAAAAGTATTTGTTCATCCCGTAAAACCGTAAAGAGCAGATCCGCTCCTCGTGGCACCACGTCTTCTGCTCCGCTCGCTGCTTACAGTCTGTACTGCGCTGACAGACGCCCCAATAACGGGACATTATACATTGTATCTGGGGAGGTGCTGGGATCCTCTGTATCATATATATGATCTACTAGACGGGGGGCTTTATTCTATCACATCGGGCAATTCTAGAACGTGTTTAATTAAACTACTCCCGCTACTAATCACAGCGTCACCGAGAAGGGCAGGGAGACAGTGCTGTACAAGGAGGCCATGGCTTGGCAGGCACTGCTGCTGCTCATCATCCCCCTGTGCAACCTCTCTCCCCTTGTGGTGTCTCTCAACCATGTGCACTCTATTTTCCTGTCCTCTCCCCCTGTGTACTGTTGTTCCTCTTGTCCTGTCTCTCCCCTTGTACTATCTCTCTTCACCCTGTGCTCTCTCTACCCTTGTGCTGTCTCTCCCCTCTGTGCACTCTCTCTCCTCTTGTGCCGTCTCTCTCCTTTGTTTGACCTATCCTCTCGTGCTGTGTATCCTCCTGTTCGCTATCTCCCCCTGTGCACTCTCTTTCCCCTTGTTCTGTCTCTTCCCTTTGTGCACTTTCTTTTCCCTTGTGCTGTCCCCCCGTGCACTCTCTCTCCCCTTGTGGTGTCTCTCAACCATGTGCACTCTATTTTCCTGTCCTCTCCCCCTGTGCACTGTTGTTCCTCTTGTCCTGTCTCTCCCCTTGTGCTATCTCTCTTCACCCTGTGCTCTCTCTCCCCTTGTGCTGTCTCTCCCCTCTATACACTCTCTCTCCTCTTGTGCTGTCTCTCTCCTTTGTTTGACCTCTCCTCTCGTGCTGTCTCTCCTCCTGTTCTCTATCTCCCCCTGTGCACTCTCTTTCCTCTTGTTCTGTCTCTTCTCTTTGTGCACTTTCTTTTCCCTTGTGCTGTCCCCCCGTGCACTCTCTCTCCCCTTGTGGTGTCTCTCAACCATGTGCACTCTATTTTCCTGTCCTCTCCCCCTGTGCACTGTTGTTCCTCTTGTCCTGTCTCTCCCCTTGTGCTATCTCTCTTCACCCTGTGCTCTCTCTCCCCTTGTGCTGTCTCTCCCCTCTGTGCACTCTCTCTCCTCTTGTGCCGTCTCTCTCCTTTGTTTGACCTATCCTCTCGTGCTGTGTATCCTCCTGTTCGCTATCTCCCCCTGTGCACTCTCTTTCCTCTTGTTCTGTCTCTTCCCTCTGTGCGCTTTCTTTTGACTAGTGCGGTTTCTCTCCCCCCTGTACTCTATTTTTCCTCTTGTCCTTAATCTCCCCTTGTGCTGCCTCTCTTCCCCCTGTGCTTTCTCTCCCCCTGTGTACTCTCTCTCCTCTGGTGCTATCTTGCATCCCTGTGCGCTCTCTATCCCTTGTGCTGTTTCTCTTCCATTGTGTACTGTTTTTCCTCTTATCCTGTCTCTCCCCTTGTGCTGTATCTCTCACCCTGTGTGCTCTCTTCCCCTGTGCGCCCTCTCCTCTGTGCACCCTCCCTTCACTGGACACTTTCTCTCCCCCTGAGCACTCTTTCCTCTATGTGCACTCTCTCTCCTCTTGTGCTGTCTCTCCCTTTATGCTGTCTCTTCCACCTGTGTGCTGTCTCTTCTACCTGTGTGCTGTCTCTCTCCCCTTGTGCTGTCTCTACCCCTGTGCACTGTCTCTCCCCTTGTGCTGTCTCTCCTCCCTTGTGCACTGTCTCTCCCCTTGTGCTGTCTCTCCTCCCTTGTGCGGTGTTTCTCCCCTTGTGCTGTCTGTCCCTCCCCCCTTGTGCTGTCTCTCCACCTCATGGGGTTTTTCTTTCTCCTGTATGCTCTCTCTCCCCCTGTGCTCTCTCTGCCACCCCCTGTTGTCTCTTTCCCCCTGTATACTGAAGAGCTACAGAAGAAGGATGGTTGGCCCCAAGTGTGTGACAGAGTGGACTCAGGCACAGGCGTTAATGAATGCCGGTGTTGCAGCCAGTGTCGGAGATGGCGGGTTGCCCCATTTCAGATGTCCTATAGGCGGCGCTTTTTTTTGACTGATCAACCAAACTTATGGGCTTCTTCACATTCTAGTTTAACTGTAACTCACACAATGTCCTATAGGTGGCGCTGTTTCCATAACAAACTTACAGACACACAGACAGAGAGACTGGGATAGGGATTTTATATATAGTAAATATACATATATCTTTATGTAGTCAGAGGTAGTCTTATAGACACTGGGGTCCTGGGCAACAAGCACGCAGGACCCCTCAGCTGCCATTATAGACGTTCTTTCATTACTTTAGCTGAAATAATTTCAGAACTGCCATAGACTGGACAGTCGATACTGTTATATATGAAAACTGACGACACTCCCTAACAAGCAGGTGTGAACAGGTGCATACTGAACATAAGATATACTATAATTAATAATCAGTCCACTGTGAAACACTAAGGTATGCAAACATTTAATATAGTAATCTGGACATGCATTACTGCTAAGGAAATACATAAACATTTGCATAAAAAAGGCCAGTTTTATGTCAGCCCAGCAGCCAGCGACAAGGTGCATCTCTTTGAAGGCATGCACCTTGATGTTGGCTGCTGGGCTCACATAAAGCTGGCCTTGTTTATACACTGTGTATTCATTTTTTTTATGTATTTCCTTAGCGGTAATGCATGTCCATATTCCTATATCCAATGTTTTCATACTTTAGTGTTTCAGAGTGCAACTATTTATTATATACTGTTATATACAACCCATATACCGGAATATCGTGGCAGGCAGTACTTTCATATACACCTCACATTTTATTACTTTATAGTGGCAAGACAATGCTGCCACATGCCAGACATACTACTGCCGTATGCTGCACATAATACTGCTATCTAGTATCTTTTATAGCCCATATAATAGTGTCAGGTCAATACCATTATGTACAGGCTGCATAATATAATACTGCCATATGTCGCTAGAATAATGCTGTCATCTAGTACTAAGACATTACAGCCATATAGAATTAATACCCTCATATATATAGGCCATATTATACTGCCATATACTCTTACCATAATATTAATATCTAGTGCCAAGCCAATGTCAACACATAAAACCCACAATATATTATGCCATATAATTCCAGAACACTATTGCTATGTACTGACCACATATTACTGCCATATAATGTCAGGGGAATGCTGCCTTATACCACATACATAATACTGCCATATAGTGCAGGACAAAACCCTCATATACAGTGCATATCATACTGCCATATACTGTAAACATAATATTGCCATTTAGTGCCAGGCCAATATCGCCGTTAAAGGACAATATATAATGTCACATAATTCCAGGACAATATTGCTATATACAGCCCAAATCATACTGCCATATAGTGTCAAAAAATAGTATCATATACTGCCTATAATACAGCCATATAATTCCAGGGCAATACTCCCTTATGCTGCATACATAATACTGCCATATAGTGCCAAGACATTGTTACTACACAGTGTCAGGATAATATCCTCATATATAGCCCATATTATATTGCCATATATTGCCAGGATAATACCTTTACATATAGCCCATATTATACTGCCATATGGTTCTAATACGTTACTGCTATACACTGTAACTATAATATTATTGTGTACCAGGTCAATGTCGCCTTTAAAAATCCAAATGATACTGCATATAATACCATGCCATATTATTATGTACATCCCACATAATCGTGCCATATAGAGCCAAGATAATGTCATATATAAAGCCCACATACTGCCATATAATACCAGGATAATACTGCCTTACACAGCACACATAATACCGCTATATAGTGCCAGGATAACAGTATAATATACAGCCCATATACTGCTAGGATGATACTGCCTTACACAGCTCACATAATACCGCCATATAGTGCCAGGATAACGGTATAATATACAACCCATATACTGCCATATAGTGCCATAATAGTAACTTACACAGCACACATAATACCGCTATATAGTGCGAGGATAACGATATAATATACAGCCCATATACTGCCAAGATGATACTACCTTACACAGCATACATAATACCACCATATAGTGCCAGGATAACAGTATAATATACAACCCATATACTGCCATATACTACCATAATAGTAACTTACACAGCACACATAATACCGCTATATAGTGCCAGGATAACAGTATAATATACAGCCCATATACTGCCATATAGTGCCATAATACTGCCGTACACAGCTCACATAATACCGCCATATAGTGCCAGGATAACAGTATAATATACAGCCCATATACTGCCATATAGTGCCAGGATAATACTACCTTACACAGCACACATAATACCGCCATATAGTGCCAGGATAACAGTATAATATACAGCCCATATACTGCCATATAGTGCCATAATACTGCCGTACACAGCACACATAATACCGCCATATAGTGCCAGGATAACAGTATAATATACAGCCATATACTGCCATATAGTGCCAGGATAATACTACCTTACACAGCACACATAATATCACCATATAGTGCCAGGATAACAGTATAATATACAGCCCATATACTGCCATATAGTGCCATAATACTGCCGTACACAGCACACATAATACCGCCATATAGTGCCAGGATAACAGTATAATATACAGCCCATATACTGCCATATAGTGCCAGGATAATACTACCTTACACAGCACATATAATACCGCCATATAGTGCCAGGATAACAGTATAATATACAGCCCATATACTGCCAAGATGATACTACCTTACACAGCACACATAATACCACCATATAGTGCCAGGATAACAGTATAATATACAGCCCATATACTGCCATATAGTACCAGGATAATACTACCTTACACAGCACACATAATATCACCATATAGTGCCAGGATAACAGTATAATATACAGCCCATATAGTGCCATATACTACCATAATACTGCCGTACACAGCACACATAATACCGCCATATAGTGCCAGGATAACAGTATAATATACAGCCCATATAGTGCCATAATACTGCCGTACACAGCACACATAATACTGCCATATAGTGCCAGGATAACAGTATAATATACAGCCCATATAGTGCCATAATACTGCCGTACACCGCTCACATAATACTGCCATATAGTGCCAGGATAACAGTATAATATACAGCCCATATACTGCCATATAGCGCCATAATACTGCCGTACACAGCACACATAATACTGCCATATAGTGTTAAGACATTACTGCCATATAGTGTCCGGATATTGGCATCATATCCAGCCCATATAATGTCAGGGTAATACTGCCATACACAGCATACATAATACCGCCATTTAGTACCAGGACCATATATAACCCATATAATACCAGTGCATCTGTCATATCTGAGGGTTTGGTGCAATGTTCTAGCTAAGCTTTGCTCATATGTCTAGCTCCCGGGGAGTCGCCTACTGTAATACATTGTGACAAACTCTCAGCTGTGGCCTGGGATAGACTGCAGAAATGACAATGTATCTATTGTGGAGAATATCAGGGTTGGCGGGGGCCGGGTGTGCTTTGCCTTGGGCACCATTGTGCGCTGCCCGCGGCTATATGATAGAGTGCAGTACACAGGTGTACAGATAGAGGGCGCCAGTGATGAGCTCAGAATCCGCCTGCCCCTGCAGCAGGGATATGACATGTACTAATCATTATTATGCCCATGACTGTTCCTTCCTGACATGATGACCTGGCCTCCCTCTGATGGATGTGATGGGCTGTCACCACTGATGAGCCACGTCCGCTCCTCTGGGTTATATCATAGGCAGCAGCCTGACATCTGTCTGCCAAACTCCACATCAGACCAATGACGTCTGTTCCATAAAACAAATGGAGCTTAATAATTCAGCTCCCCAATTCCCCGATCTGTGCCGCTCTCCGCCTGCTCCTAGTCAGAGGGGATCGCGCTCCCGCTTTATGTTTTACCGCAGGATGATCGTACAGGAAGACCGAGACGTGTTCAGGAGGCGAGGGGTTAATCAGACATCCCATTATTATAGGGCCGTGTACGATCCTTTATTCTGTGTACTCTACCGTCAACCAACAAACAACTCCCGAAACATTAGGTGTTGGAACCATACACGGAATGGATTACAACGCCCCTTTAATTAGAGGGTAACTTGGGCCAAGGGGCCCATTTGGGCCCCCCCAAGGCTCTAGGTATGAGTGCGACACTGGCACACACTATAGTTATCACGGTGGGGGCTTGGATGAGAAAATCTCATGGATTCGGGTTTCCAGAGTAGAAAAACAGGTCTGAGTGCACAATGCCAGGCAGCAGCCGATGTGGTGTAAAGCCATTGGAATTTTCAGTAGAGGGAAAAAAGTTCTTTGGAGGAAACGAACTGAGGGAACGATGAATGAATGCGGGTCTGGATGCCAGGAGAATGGTTCCTTCCCAAATATGAAGGGCCCGGTTCATCATAGGAGTTATGGTATTTATTGCAGTTTCCTTATGGTAAATTCTTCACGTGGGTTCAAGTGTAACTGTGATGGTGGGATATAGTTTACTGCATTTTGTAACTTGTTCCTTTACTGTGTATGCTCCCCTTCCTGTGCACTCATTACACTCCTGAGGGTCTGAGAATTGAATTACTGTGGATATGTCCTGACTTGGTTATTCTAGTCCTCTGTCTATAAATGTGTGTACTACCCCCCAGGAGTGTGTCAATAGACCTGGTTTGGATATGACAGGTGGTTGCGGAAGGAGAGGCGTTGTGTTTTCAGTCTGTGTGTGGGAGGCTGAGTTGTGACCAGCTCCATAAAGGGATTTAGAGAAACCTGGATACAATATTCTACTGGATTATTTTATGGATTTTTCTGATGGATTGTTTTATGGATTTTTATGTTTACAGGCAATACAGGTTCTTGGGCTGTTCATGTGGCGCCCCTGCGTTCTGGTCGCCATAGAGGGGTAGTTCACGGGTGTAGTATTCCTGTTCTCAGTAAACGGGATGGTAAGTCTGGACACCCACAAAAGCACCCAACACACCCGGTCCTGGGGACGGCGGGTAAACCCTGCAGGGGGAGGGCCCAGGTAGTCAGCGGGACGGCGAGGAGAAAGGCGGTGGGTGGGAAATTAGGAAGAGCAGTCAGGAAGTGGAAGAGGGAACAAAGAGGAAAGACCACAGGAAGTAAGGAGTTAGTGCTGAGGAGAGAGCGGGAGAGTATGGAGGAGAAGGACCCGGAGGACTTGAGTGGAGATGTGGCTCGTCCCGGGTCCCAGATCAGCGGTTTGCAGAGAGACAGAGGGAGCCCTAGGGGTGCGGGAAGTGAGCAATCCACCCGTGCGCCAGAATCTGAAGTGAAGCGGAAGGGCAGGTTGCAGACCGAGGGGACCGGCCCTGAAGGTGGCGAGGAGCATCCATACTCCAACCACGGAACCGGAGGCCACGAGTTCCAGAGGAGCTGTGGCCAACACCCGGCACATCCACTGAAAAGGCAGCCGGACTAGGGTCAGGGCACATAGCCGGTCACCCGACAGGACCCATGGCTGCTGGAGCGAGCAGGAGTTAGATGAGCAGGCAGCGCTTAGGAAGGAAGCAACCAGAGAAAGTACGGAGGAGAAGGACCCAGAGGACTTGAGAGGAGATGTGGCTCGTCCCAGGTCCAAGAAGAGCGGGCTGCAGAGAGACAGAGGGAGCCCTAGGGGTGCGGGAAGTGAGCAATCCACCAGTGCGCCCGAATCTGAAGCGGAGGGGCAGGTTGCAGACCAAGGGGACCGGCCCTGAAGATGACAGGAGATTCCATACTCCAACCACGGAACTGGAGGCCACGAGTTCCAGAGGAGCTGCGGCCAACAGCTGGCGCATCTGCTGAAAAAGGCAGCCGTACTAGGGTCAGGGCACATAGCCGGTCACCCAACAGGACCCATGGCTGCTGGAGCGAGCAGGATTTAGGTGAGCAGGCAGCGCTTAGGAAGGAAGCAACCAGAGAAAGGAACATAAAAGGGGTGTCCCGGACAAGCTATCCTGGTTGCTGAGGACTATCCGGACCGCGACTGTACCAGAACTGTACCCTGTGAACAGCTAAGTAAACCGGGTTAGAACTCAGAACTGTGTGTGAGACTGTTCATTTCCCGCCTGAGGAGCAGTAGACTGACAAACAGCGCAGACCGCAGGGCCCGGCATGTGAGCCGCTCTGATCCTTCCCTGCAGCCAGATCTGCCCCGCTGGCCTGCTTACCACCACAAATCTCTTCCCTCCGGATGCCCTGGGGACCCGCTCCACCCGTGGGGAGCGATAACCATCCCAGCCACCACTCCATCATCTCCAGATGTCCCGGACGACAGCAGCGGCCCCTAGTGGTCGCATACCACGGGTGGCGTCACGACAACCACCCCCCTAAGCCCTAGGTCCTTATAAATACCCTATTCCTTGAAAACTAATAGCCCCTTGCCATTTTTCTTTTTGACCGCTCCAGGGCCACGGACCGGGTCACGCCACCGTGATCCCCATTGCCAGCAACGACACCTACTGGGCCCGGCTCTGAGTACCCCACCGCCCCCACGGGGTGCGTCATTCACACATCTCTCGCTCTGTTGATTGTGAGATACCGAGAAGGACCCATGACAGTAAGTTCAAAAAATTCTTATTTATTATTTTTTAACCCTTTTTTATGCTTTTTTTTTTTTAGAACAAAAACATTGCATGATCCGTTAGGCTGTGTTCACACATTGTGTTATTGCTGCGTCCAAAAATACAGGTTTTGCTGCATTTTTTATTGTTTTCTTTTCTGTGTTTTTCAACATTCAGTATTAATGTGCAGATACTGCCGTATTGCTGTGTGCGGCTCTGCAGGTGGAGGTTTATCTGGCCATTAAATAGCCTCCTCTTCCTCCAGCTAATGTCGCTGATAGAGTCTCACTCTGCCTTGGCCATGTGAGCTGAGAAGACGTCTAGGCCTTCATTGTTGAAGCTTCTTGGTGCTTTTCCTTTTGGAAGTTTCTGGTCCGTGGGTGGAGATGAGGGGAAATTAGCACAAGGCTGGTTGAGGAGCAAAGGGCAAGGGTGGTGGCCCAGACCTCCTCACCATCAGATACACCTCTGGTTACAGGGTCAGACTAACTACCCAGTTTACCTTACCTGTTATTGCCATCTATACCACAAATCCTGACAATCTCTTATAATTGTCCTCAATAATCTTCAGCCTCGGTGGATTCCATGTTCCTTGATCTCTTATCTCCATATCTTGGTGAACTCTCCTCGCTCGCTGCTTCGCAGTTTGGCGGAAACAAGTCTAGATGTGAATGTAAGAAATGAATCACGAGGAGCAGCCAAGATCCTTATGTGTTTCGATGAGATTTTCCACCACCTCTTCATAGTTATCTGCTCTTAGTGTGAATGTTTCCCTTGTGGCCATTTCCTTGCCCTGAAACAAATAGAGAATCTTATCATCTTGAAGGAGCTTACGATGCATTTCGGTATCTCAAGTGTGGGCACTAAATGATGAGCGCTACGATGCTCGGGTGCTCAGATGGGCGCAACTCGAGCACACCGAATTATTGCGATCTTCCTGTCACCATGGTCTCTCTTACTTAGGAGACTTGTGACAGGTTTGGGACCTGTGTCTCATTCCTGTTTTGAGACTTCATATTAAACGTGTTTCTTTCCTATGTCAGTTTCTGTTGCTAGCAAGCTAGCTAGTTCTTTGTCCAGGTGTGTCTACTTTGTGATCACTCCCATCCCCTTTATATGGTCACATGGTTCCAGCATGTTTTGCTGGTGATTGAATTCATTCCTGGCCAAGCTTCCTGTGGTAAAGGTGCTATTCTGGAGAGCTGACTACTGCTAAGCTGTCTGCTTCCAAGGGGCGTGGCAGCAGGCGTGAAGTTGTTTATGTCGTCCTCCTGTCTGTCTCCCCTTCCCTCTTGTTGTTATTATTGCAGTGGTTGGGACTAGTGCTCCCTCCAGCCACCTCCCTATTGAGGGCTAACATCAGGGCCAGCGAGGGACTAGGTATCCTGTTCGGCGACGGGTTGAAAGAACCTGTATAGGGACAGTAGGGAGATCAGGGCACAGCCGCAGGTGAGTGCAGGAGGTCACCTCTCCCCCATTCCCTATGAGCAGGGCCCTCTGCTGTATTTGTTCCCCCGCCAGTTGTTTTGTGTAATGCGCCAGACACTGTTGGACCGTGCATCACTATCACGCACTGTAGCCGGACACCCCACTAGTCCAGCGTGACACTTCCGGAAAAATGCTCCAGTTCCCCATTGACCTCCATTATAGTCAGTACTCGACTTGCGCCCGTCTGAGCGTCCAATTGGCTCATTTTGAGTACCGAGCACCCGAGCATGCTAGCGCTCACTCATCACTAGTGGGCACCAATGCTTTTACCTTGATCCAGGGATCTAATTGTGACTTTTTCCCCCAAAAAGACTACATATCCCTAGGAATACCCCTGCGTGACCCCCTCATGTCCTTGAAAAGGAACATCTTAGGCTACTATTGGAATCACATATATGATCATAAAGTATTAAATATTACACCATTATATGGAGGAGGCTCTGAGGGGATCTAGTTTAAAATCTGTTGGATCAATAATAATAAAAAATATACATAAAAAAGTGCATAAAATAGAATTATTTATTCATTGCAGCGCCATCTGGTGGCCAGTGCTGTCATTTCTTTTTTATGGTTTTTTTTTTGCAGGTCACTGGAGTTTGGAACATCGGGATATAATGAATCAATTTAATGTAAATGAAATAATGACCGTACACTGGATGTTCCTGCCTTACGGGATCTCATCAGTACAAGATATGGATCACAGCATTAAAAAGTAAATCGTCATCATGAGCCAAAGTCACAAACTGCAGGGTGTACTCTTTTATACAGAAATGTATTTTCATCCACTTACAGAAATGCGGTGGATGTCCCTGAATAAACGCCACCTCATTGGCCAGCTGTGTGGTCCGCTGACCGGCACCTGAAAGACAGAAGAAAAGGGGCCACCATATTGGCACACCCAAGTGATGGATGGGTCAATACGCCGGCCACACGCTGATGCTGTTGCCTACGTTGTCTGCGCCACCTCAGAGCCCTGCCCATGCACCCGCCATGTTTGTACACCCTGTACATGTGCAGCAACGAAGTGGGGGTCCAAACATGGCGTCCGCATGCGTATTGACTATGCCACCGCACCCATCCCATCTCACGCAGCCATCACTTCTCCTATATGCATTCCACAGTGGAACGCACACCGCCTGGGGAGAGAGACAGAGGAGAGAGACAGCACACAGGGGAGAGCGCACATGGGCAAAGATAGCACAAGGGAAAGTGAAGGAAACGTGCACAGGGGGAGAAGACATGCACAAAGGGGAGAAACTGGACAGTGGAGAGACAGCATAAGGGGAAGAGAGAGTGATGGGGAGAGAGACAGCACAAGAAGAGTGTGGACAGGGGGAGAGACAGCACAAGAATGAGGTGTGGAGGGGGGAGACAGTACAAGGGGAGAGAGGTGGGGGGGGAAAGACAGTACAAGGGAAGAGAGAATGGGGGGAGAGACAGCATAAGGAATGAGTGAATGCACAGGGGGGAGACAGCACAAGAGAAGAGTGTGGACAGGGGGAGAGACAGCACAAGGGGAAGAGAGAGTGCACAAGGGGGAGAGAGACAGCACAAGAAATGAGTGTGGACAGGGGGGAGACAGCACAAGGGGAAGAGAGTGCACAAGGGGGAGAGACAGTACAAAAGGAGAGTGTGAACAACGGAGAAACAAGGGGGAAAAGTGGACAGGGGGGAGACAGCATAAGGGGGAGAGAGAGCACAAAGGGAGAGAGTGGATGGGGGAGAGACAGCACAGGGTGAAGAGAGAATGCACAGGGGAGAGAGACAGCACAAGAAGAGTGTGGACAGGGGGGAGACAGCACAAGGGGAGAGAGATAGCACCAGGGGAGGGAGTGGACAAGGGGGGAGAGAGTGGAAGGGGGGAGAGACAGCACAAGGGGAAGAGAGAGTACAAGAGGAAAGTGTGGACAGCGGAGAAACAACGAGAGAAAGTGGACAGGGGGGAGAAAGTAAAGAGGGAAGACAGCACAGGGAAGAGGGGACGTGAGAGGAGTGGACTGGGATGAGACAGCACAAGGGGGGAGAGAAAGCACAGGGGGGCAATCAGCTTAAAGGAGAGAGCAAAGAGGGAAAAAGACCACACACGGGGGAAGAGTGCAAAGGGTGGAGAGACAGCCCCACAGAGACCGTCCCATCATGATACCGCCACCATCCTGATGTAATGGCTTCGGGCCCATCTCTAGTACTGTTATAAATTGTGCATTTTTTTAAACAAATTTAAGAAATGATGTGATGTAAGGGGTTAATGATGAGTGCACACTCCCTGCCGCAGAGCATCACTCCCTGCCGCAGAGCATCACATCCCTGCCGCAGATCATCACTCCCCGCAGATCATCACACCCCCGCAGATCATTCCACACCCTGCCGCAGATCATCACTCCCCGCAGATCATCACCACACCTGCCGCAGATCATCACACCCTGCCGCAGAGCATCACACCTGCCCGCAGAGATCACCTCACATCCTCTGCTAATATTTGATTTCCGCAGGCTCCTGATCAGAAGGGATAGGTCACAGGTAACATCTGTTCTGGTATTACCTGGGCGCTGGAATCCACCAGAGGTCACGAGGTCAGATGTAGGTTGGGATCTATGGTGTAATATAATCTGCAGGAGAAAGAAATGTGAATATGTAATAACTCAGATCAATAACATAATGAGACACCGCTCGAGGCTCAGCACTGCCACCTGGTGGGCCAGATCATCAACTGAAGAGAAGTATTGATCATAAAGTGAAATATCTGCAATGAAATGCGCTCCACTATGTGCAAAAACACAAGGAATCATTGAGTATTATTAGGCGACCTGTGTCCGGATAAAGTGCACGACAGTGGTGCAAAGACCAGTGGTGTCCGGCGCACTACAACCAACAACAGGGAACACAGGTCCAGGTGGAACAAAGACAGCAGAGGGCCCTGCTCATAGGGAAATGGGGGAGAGGACACCTCCTGCACTCACCTGTTGCTGAGCAGGATACCTTGTCCCTCACTGGCCCTGATGTTATCCATCAATAGGAAGATGGCCGGCAGGAGCACTAGTCCCAACCACTGCACTAAAATCAACAAGAGGAAAAGTGGAAACAGACAGGTAAATGACAAGACAACTTCACGCCACTCTCCCAGGCAGCAGACAGCATGGCAACGGCAAACCTCTCCATACTAGCTCCTTCACCTCAGGTAGACAGACAAGAATGAGCTCAATCACCAGCAAAGAATGCTGAATCATGTGACCATATAAAGGGGATGGGAGTGATCACAAAGTAGCTACACCTGGGAAGAGAACTAGCTAGCTTGCTAGCAACAAAAACTGACATTAACTCCTATATTGCCAAAGGAAAGAAACACATTTAATATGAAGTCTCAATACAGGAATGAGACAGAGGTCCCAAACATCACAAGTCTCCAAAGTAAGAGAAACCATCGTGACAGTACCCCCCCCCCCTTTAACCATCAATACCTGATTCAGTCTGGCGAACACCTACGGAAGCAACGCCGCGAAATACCAGCGTTCAATTCCGTAATAACCCCCCCCGTCCCTCAATGATATCACCTGCGCAACGAGGTAAAGATGGAGCAAACGTCGGCTCAGGAGACGCGACACATCTGGAGCCAGGACCTGTGAAACGCGTTACAGGTACCAAGTGCTGGGGGCAGATCCAGCCAGAGGCCGAAAGGTTACCAATGTCCGTCACCTGATACTGACCGACAAACCCAGACACCCCGAAGCACATATCTGCTTGATGGCATTAGTGGACACCCAAACACGGTCATTCACACACCGGTCCAGACCTGCACAGTTATCACCAAGCTGCGTCTTTTGGAACGGGAACATCCCCTTAAAGGACCGACAACCAAGGTGTCACCCCGAAACCTGCAACTCCCACCCTCAGAATGGGGAACATCCGTAGAGGCAACCACCCTCCCTCCTCCACCGCTCCTGGGGCAAACCCCCCCCTCCTCCACCTCTCCTGGGGCAAACCCCCCTCTCCACCGTCTCTCCTGGGGCAACCACCCTCCCTCCTCCACCACCCCTGGGGCAAGTACCCTCCCTCCTCCACCTCTCCTGGGGCAACCCCCCCTCCACCTCTCCTGGGGCAACCACCCCCCTCCTCCACCCCTGGGGCAACCACCCTCCCTCCTCCACCACTCCTGGGGCAAACTTCCCCCCCTCCACCGTCTCTCCTGGGGCAACCCCCCCTCCACCTCTCCTGGGGCAACCACCCCCCTCCTCCACCTCTCCTGGGGCAACCACCCCCTCCTCCACCTCTCCTGGGGCAACCACCCCCCCTCCACCTCTCCTGGGGCAACCACCCCCCTCCTCCACCTCTCCTGGAGCAACCACCCCCCTCCTCCACCTCTCCTGGAGCAACCACCCCCCTCCTCCACCTCTCCTGGGGCAACCACCCCCCCTCCACCTCTCCTGGGGCAACCACCCCCCCTCCACCTCTCCTGGGGCAACCACCCCCCTCCTCCACCTCTCCTGGGGCAACCACCCCCCTCCTCCACCTCTCCTGGAGCAACCACCCCCCTCCTCCACCTCTCCTGGAGCAACCACCCCCCTCCTCCACCTCTCCTGGGGCAACCACCCCCCCTCCACCTCTCCTGGGGCAACCACCCCCCTCCTCCACCTCTCTTGGGGCAACCACCCCCCTCCTCCACCTCTCCTGGAGCAACCACCCCCCCATCATCATCTCTCCTGGGGCAACCACCCCCCTCCACCATCTCTCCTTGGGGGGACACATAGGTCCATAAAGAACCTGGGCAGATGGAGTGCGTCATCTCTCTGGTAGCACCTTGTGCCCATTAACTGGAGGAGAGGGAAATACAGAGGAAATGTATACAGGTCACCTTCCTCACAACGACCTGGGGAGGGCGGCTCTTCAGATAGTGTATTGGGAGCAGACACCTCTGACAGAACCGCTTAGGAACCGTACATTCAGGAGCGGGGCCCCAGTATGGACAACTTATAGATCCCTGGAGGAGAGACTGAGGCCTAGCATTATCCTGAATGGGATCCCCTCTGTCCCGGAAGGATAGCAGCTGGAAAAGAGGAAAAAACGGAGGAAACATACACACCCAGTTCGCCACCCTCCACACGATCTGGGGAGACGGCTTTTGGGATGATTGTTTGGGGATAGATAGACAAACCCCAACGAGGTGACCCTTAAGCCCACAGTAAAAATATGCCCCTGCCCCACGGTGAACTATAGGGACCTAAAATAAGAGGGCACCCCCCCATCTGAATAGGTTCATCCGCCTGCACTGGGGGGAACAGGGGGCTGGAACTTTCACCGAGGCGTCAGTCTATTCTGATGGAAAGGGACATCGCGGCCTGACCCATGGAGTCCTGGAGCCCACTAGTCATCCCATGACAGAACTGACTCCTAAGAGCCGGGTCATTCAACTGGGTGTCCGTGAACTCTGAACAGTACTCCTCAGCCGGCTGCATCCCAGCTCCGTGAACTCTGAACAGTACTCCTCAGCCGGCCGTGACCCACCTCCGTGAACTCTGAACAGTACTCCTAAGCCGGCCGCATCCCACCTCCGTGAACTCTGAACAGTACTCCTAAGACGGCCGCGTCCCACCTCCGTGAACTCTGAACAGTACTCCTCAGCCGGCTGCGTCCCAGCTCCGTGAACTCTGAACAGTACTCCTCAGCCGACCGCCTCCCACCTCCGTGAACTCTGAACAGTACTCCTCAGCCGACCGCATCCCACCTCCGTGAACTCTGAACAGTACTCCTCAGCCAGCCACGTCCCACCTCCGTGAACTTAGAACAGTACTCCTCAGCCGGCCACGTCCCACCTACGTGAACTCTGAACTGTACTCCTCAGCCAGCCGCATCCCACCTCCGTGAACTTAGAACAGTACTCCTCAGCCGGCCACGCCCCACCTCTGTGAACTCTGAACAGTACTCCTCAGCCGGCCGCGTCCCACCTCCGTGAACTCTGAACAGTACTCCTCAGCCGGCCGCCTCCCACCTCCGTGAACTCTGAACAGTACTCCTCAGCCGGCCACGCCCACCTCCGTGAACTCTGAACAGTACTCCTCAGCCGGCCGTCCCACCTCCGTGAACTCTGAACAGTACTCCTCAGCCGCGCGTCCCACCTCCGTGAACTCTGAACAGTACTCCTCAGCCGGCCGCGTCCCACCTCCGTGAACTCTGAACAGTACTCCTCAGCCGGCCACGGTCCCACCTCCGTGAACTCTGAACAGTACTCCTCAGCCGGCCACGTCCCCACCTCCGTGAACTCTGAACAGTACTCCTCAGCCGCCGCGTCCCACCTCCGTGAACTCTGAACAGTACTCCTCAGCCGCCGCATCCCACCTCCGTGAACTTGAACAGTACTCCTCAGCCGGCCGCGCTCCCACCTCCGTGAACTCTGAACAGTATCTCCTCAGCCGACCGCCTCCCACCTCCGTGAACTCTGAACAGTACTCCTAAGCCGGCCGCGTCCCACCTCCGTGAACTCTGAACAGTACTCCTCAGCCGGCCCGCGTCCCACCTCCTGTGAACTCTGAACAGTACTCCTCAGCCGGCCGCGTCCCACCTCTGTGAACTCTGAACAGTACTCCTCAGCCGGCCGTGACCCCTGTCGGAGTCTATAGAGATTAGACTCTGCCAGAGAAACACCATCAGGGCCCCCATAGGCAAGGACCAAAGCTAGAAAAAACCTGCCTACCGACACAATGAGGCAGAATCGGTCGGTAGAGAGAAACCCCAGCACTAGGGGAGCTCCCTGTATACAGAGATACATGATAGAGATTACTGATCTGCAGAGAATCACACCACTAGGGGGAGCTCCCTGTATACAGAGATACATGATAAGATCCTGTCTGCAGTCACCACTAGGGGGGTAAGACTCCCACATAGGGAGCTCCCTGTATACAGAGATACATGATAAGATTCTGTCTGCAGTCACCACTAGGGGGAGCATCCCTGTATACAGAGATACATGATAAGATTCTGTCTGCAGTCACCACTAGGGGAGCTCCCTGTATACAGAGATACATGATAGATTCTGTCTGCAGCCACCACTAGGGGGAGCTCCCTGTATACAGAGATACATGATAAGATCCTGTCTGCAGTCACCACTAGGGGAGCTCCCTGTATACAGAGATACATGATAAGATCTCTGTCTGCAGTCACCACTAGGGGGAGCTCCCTGTATACAGAGATACATGATAAGATCCTGTCTGCAGTCCACCACTAGGGGGAGCTCCCTGTATACAGAGATACATGATAAGATCCGTCTACAGTCACCACTAGGGGAGCTCTACAGATAAGATCCTGTCTGCAGTCACCACTAGGGGACTCCTGTATACAGAGATACATGATAAGATCCTGTCTGCAGTCACCACTAGGGGGAGCTCCCTGTATACAGAGATACATGATAAGATCCTGTCTGCAGTCACCACTAGGGGAGCTCCCTGTATACAGAGATACATGATAAGATCCTTCGCAGCCACCACTAGGGAGCTCCTGTATACAGAGATACATGATAAGATCAGTCTGCATCACCACTAGGGGAGCTCCCTGTATACAGAGATACATGATAAGATCCTGTCTGCAGTCACCACTAGGGGGAGCTCCCTGTATACAGAGATACATGATAAGATCCTGTCTGCAGTCACCACTAGGGGAGCTCCCTGTATACAGAGATACACTACCATTCAATTTGGGGTCAGTTAGAAATGTCCTTATTTTTAATAGAAAAGCACATTTTTTTTCAATGAAGCTAACATTAAATGAATCAGAAATACACTCTATACATTATTAATGTGGTAAATGACTATTCTAGCTGCAAACATCTGGTTTTTAATGCAAAATCTACATAGGTGTATAGAGGCCCATTTCCAACAACCACCACATCGTGTTTTAATGGTACATTGTGTTTGCTAACTGTGTAAGAAAACCTAGAAAACCCTTGTACAAGTATGTTAGCACAGCTGAAAACGGTTTGCTGATTAGAGAAGATATAAAACTGACCTTCCTTTAACCTTCTGTAGTTGAGAATCTGGAGCTTTACGTTTGTTTGTTCTATGAAACTCTCAAAATGGCAGAAAAAGAGAACTTTCATGTGAAACTCGACAGACTATTCTTGTTCTTAGAAATGAAGGCTAATCCATGTGAGAAATTGCTAAGAAACTGAAGATTTCCTACAGCGGTGTGTCCTACTCCCTTCAGAGGAGAGCACAAACAGGCTCTAACCAGAGGAGAAAGAGAAGTGGGAGGCCCCGCTGCACAACTGAGCAACAAGACAAGTACATTAGAGTCTCTAGTGTAGAAATCGACTCCTCACAGCTCCTCATCTGGCAGCTTCATTACACGTCTACAGTGAAGAGGTGACTCCGGGTGCTGGCCTTCAGGGCAGAGGGGCAAAGAAAAAGCCATATCTGAGTACTTGCTAATAAAAGGAAAAGATTAATATGGGCAGAAGAGCACAGACATTAGACAGAGGAAGATTGGAACAAAGTGTTATGGACAGAGGGATCAAAGTGTGAGGTGTTTGCATCACACAGAAGAACATTTGTGAGACACAGAACAACTGGAAAGATGCTGGAAGAGGCCGGACGCCATCTGTGAAGCATGGTGGAGGCCATGTGATGGGCTGGGGCTGCTTTGGTGCTGGTAAAGTGGGAGATTTGTACAAGGTAAAAGGGATTTTGAATAAGGAAGGCTATCACTCCATGTTACAATGCCATGTCATACCCTGTGGACAGCGCTTGATTGGAGCCAATTTCCTCCTACAACAGGACAATGACCCAAAGCAAAGCAAGCGCACCTCCAAATTATGCCTGAACTATTAGGGAAGAAGCAGCAGCTGGTATTCTATCTGTAATGGACCCATGAACCCCATTGAGCTGTTGTGGGAGCAGCTTGACCGTATGGGACCCAAAAAGTGCCCAGCATCCAATCCGACTTGTGGGAGCGGCTTCAGGAAGCATCGGGGGAAATGTCTCCAGATTACCAAGATAACAGCTAGAAACAGCACGCCGAGGGTCTGTAATGCTGGAATTGCTGCAAAGGAGCCTTGTGTGACCAAAGCAAAGTGTGAAGGAGAAAATCGTTACTTCTAACCTTGTCAATGTCTGGACGATATTTTCTGTTCACTTCATCTGCTCTCATCTCCAGTGTTTCACACAAGGGGTGTCTGACCCCTAAACTGTCATTCCTAACTATCATTACCCTCTAACCACTGTCCTAATTATCTTTATTATACAGCCCTCTACACTTCTCCCTATCTATCCGCTAAGGTGTTCTTTTTTTCTACCCTTCATGTGACGCTAGGATGAGAGGAGTCTGTAACGTGACATGACGGGAGGCCGGGGCTGCACCCCCTCTCCGCAGCAGTTTAGAAATGCTTCAGTAACCAATGCTACCAATATGTTTTGCAATAAAAGGTTGTGAAGGTCTTGAGACAGCTCACTGGTTTTACCCTTCATGAGATGTTTCTTGTGAAGCACCTTGGTAATGAGGCAGCTGATATTATTCATCACTCAGTGGCAGGATTGCTTCCTAATCACAGATAGATATCAGCTGCGGTCAGGACTTTCCAGGGCTTTTTACTCTCTCTTTCTTCATGTGTTCAATACTTTTTCCCTGTGTCATTTCTCATTATTACACATCTTAATCTATGGACATCTATGGTGTGATGTCTTCTCCTGTGTGGATTGGATGGGCTGTCACCGACATCTGGGGAGAAATTCCTGTCAATAGCAGCTTTAGAAATACATTTATTTCGAAAAATTGGAGACGTATTCAATACTTATTTCACCCGCTATACACGATCAGATTCTGTGTATGTACATAGCACTTTAAATAGTTTGGGGAAGGCAGTGAACTGCATGAGACAATTGTGACTATTCTACTTGATGTAACCGAGTCTGTCATTCTTACTGAAGAAGATTACTGCATTCACAAATCAGCGTTGTGGTGTATAAGCAGACTGGGCTGAGATGATGATGATGCTGCTGATGATCTAAGCTGATGATGTGATGATGCGAGACTGATGATGACGCTGAGGCTGATATGATGCTTAACCTGATGATGACTGCTGCTGATGACGCTGAGGCTGATGATGATGCTGAAGCTGATTAGATGCTGCGCTGATTATGTTGAGCTCATGATGCTTACGATGAGATAAGATGATGCTGAGCAGATGATAATGATGCTGAGGCTGATGAGCAGAGGCTGATGATGATGATGCGAGGCTGATGATGCTGAGGCTGATGATGATGCTGAACCTGATGATGATGATGCTGATGATGACGCTGAGGCTGATGATGATGCTGAAGCTGATTATGATGCTGCTGCTGATGATGCTGAGGCTCATGATGCTTACGATGAGGATAATGATGATGCTGAGGCAGATGATAATGATGCTGAGGCTGATGATGCTGAGGCTGATGATGATGCTAAAGATGCTGAGGCTGATGATGATGATGATGCTGAGGTTGATGATGAGCTTAGCTGATGAATGATGCTGAGGCTGATG
This sequence comes from Allobates femoralis, assembly GCA_033576535.1. Classification (NCBI taxonomy): domain Eukaryota; kingdom Metazoa; phylum Chordata; class Amphibia; order Anura; family Aromobatidae; genus Allobates; species Allobates femoralis. The sequence continues at coordinate 4,394,674 of JARQOC010000006.1, read as the reverse complement.
ATGATACTGAGGCTGATGATGATGATGCTGAGGCTGATGATGCTGAGACTGATGATGATGCTGAGCTGATGTTGATACTCAGGCTGATGATGATGCTGAGGCTGATGATGATGATGCTGAGGCTGATGATGCTGAGGCTGATGTGATGCTCATGCTGATGATGATGCTGAGGCTGATGATGATGCTGAGCTGATGAGATGATGCTGAGGCTTGATGATGATAATGCTGAGGCTGATGATGATGATGCTGAGGCTGATGATGATGATGCTGAGGCTGCTGATGTGATGCTCAGCTGATATGATGCTGAGGCTGATGATGATGCTAAGGTTGAAGCTGATGCTGATGATGATGCTGAGGTTGAAGCTAATGCTGAGGTTGATGATGAGGCTGAGGCAAATGCTGAGGCTGATGATGATGTTGATTAAGATGATACTGATGATGATGTTGATGCCGTGATACATATCACATGACTGCGAGTGGCCAATTGGCGCCCAAGACGTCACTATGACATCATGCAAGGCCCTGGCAGGACGGATACGTGGCCTTGCCTCTGCACGGAGACCGCGAAAAGGCATCGGAAAGGGTAAATATTAATTTTTATTATTTTTAATACATTTGGCTTTATTTAATATTGATTTTGCAGTGTATATTAATATATTAACTCACATTCACTTTGCCGGCAGACGCAAGGGCTCATTTGGCATTTTTGAAAAGCGCGCGTAATAAAGCGCACAAAAATATGAAATGTGTGAACGTAGCCTTAAAAGTAAAAATAAATATGAAAAAAACAATAAACACAAAGGTTCACATCACCCCCTTTTTGCCCCATTGAAAATAAAACAATAAATAAAATGAAACCCACATATTTGGTATCGCTGTGTTCAGAAATGCCGGATCTATCAACATATAAAGTCAATTATACTGATAAGTAAACTGCGTAAATGAAAAAATGATAAACTCTAAAATTATTATTTTTTTGTTGCTGCAACATTGCAGTAAAATGCAAAAACGAGCAATAAAAACATCACATCTACCCAAAATGGTGTCATTAAAATCATCAGATCAGGACGCAAAAATGAGTCCATCACACTTATATGAACTGAAGATTTAAGTGAGAAAAAAATGAGAGACCAACTCATCGTATAAGACAAAATAGAACCAGAAAACCCAACAGGTCCGGCAGGACGTGACAGGACCGAGCACAGAGACGGCAACATGTCTATAGAACAAAAACCTTGGGAATTGCCCCTGAACACTCCATGATCTGAATTATGATTACCGCTCAGGTTTTCCTCCGGGATCAGACACAGACGTAACAATCATTACAATCCATAGCGCTCGTCACATCACAGGAGAGACTATTGATTCTGCACTAAATAATTTACAAAAAAATAAATTATTAGATGTGACATATTTTCCTTAAATTTACTTTAAATATGTAGTTATATAGTAACGCGATTATAGCGGTATCATACCGTGCAAGTGTCCGGTATCTGGATTATAGGTCTATATTGTGTTAGAATCACAGTCCCACGTACAAGGCAGGAAAATGAAGCAAAGGAAGAAGTAGAAGATAATAGTTTATTTTTAGCAATTAACAATAAAAATGTAATCATCAAAGGGAAAATGTAAATTACATCAGTATTCATTGACCGCCCGTCTCCTCCATCCTCAGTATCCAGTGACCGCCCGTCTCCTCCATCCTCAGTATCCAGTGACTGCCCGTCTCCTCCATCCTCAGTATCCAGTGACCGCCCGTCTCCTCCATCCTCAGTATCCAGTGACTGCCCGTCTCCTCCATCCTCAGTATTCAGTGATCGCCCGTCTCCTTCATCCTCAGTATTCAGTGACCACCCGTCTCCTCTATCCTCAGTATTCAGTGACCGCCCGTCTCCTCCATCCTCAGTATTCAGTGACCGCTTGTCTCCTCCATCTTCAGTATTTATTGATCGCCCGTCTCCTCCATCCTCAGTATCCAGTGACCGCCCGTCTCCTCCATCCTCAGTATTCAGTGACTGCCCGTCTCCTCTATCCTCAGTATTCAGTGACTCCCCGTCTCCTCAATCCTCAGTATTCAGTGACCGCCCGTCTCCTCCATCCTCAGTATTCAGTGACCGCCCGTCTCCTCCATCCTCAGTATTCAGTGACTGCCCGTCTCCTCCGTCCTCAGTATTGAGTGACCACCCGTCTCCTCCATCCTCAGTATTCAGTGACCGCCCGTCTCCTCCGTCCTCAGTATTGAGTGACCGCCCGTCTCCTCCATCCTCAGTATTCAGTAACCGCCCGTCTCCTCCATCCTCAGTATTCAGTGACCGCCCGTCTCCTCCGTCCTCAGTATTCAGTGACCACCCGTCTCCTCCATCCTCAGTATTCAGTAACCGCCCGTCTCCTCCATCCTCAGTATTCAGTGACCGCCCGTCTCCTCCATCCTCAGGATTCAGTGACCGCCCGTCTCCTCCATCCTCAGGATTCAGTGACTGCCCGTCTCCTCCATCCTCAGTATTCAGTGACCGCCCATCTCCTCCATCCTCAGTATTCAGTGACCGCCCGTCTCTTCCGTCCTCAGTATTCAGTGACCGCCCGTCTCCTCCATCCTCAGTATTCAGTGACCACCCGTCTGCTCCATCCTCAGTATTCAGTGACCGCCCGTCTCCTCCATCCTTAGTATTCAGTGACTGCCCGTCTCCTCCATCCTTAGTATTCAGTGACCGCCCGTCTCCTCCATCCTCAGTATTCAGTGACCGCCCGTCTCTTCCGTCCTCAGTATTCAGTGACCGCCCGTCTCCTCCATCCTCAGTATTCAGTGACCACCCGTCTGCTCCATCCTCAGTATTCAGTGACCGCCCGTCTCCTCCATCCTTAGTATTCAGTGACTGCCCTTCTCCTCCATCCTCAGTATTCAGTGACCGCCTGTCTCCTCCATCCTCAGTATTCATTGACCGCCCGTCTCCTCCCTCCTCAGTATTCAGTGACCGCCCGTCTCCTCCATCCTTAGTATTCAGTGACCGCCCGTCTCCTCCATCCTCAGTATTCAGTGACCTCCCATCTCCTGCGTCCTCAGTATTCAGTGACCGCCCGTCTCCTCCATCCTCAGTATTCAGTGACCTCCCATCTCCTGCGTCCTCAGTATTCAGTGACTGCCCGTCTCCTCCATCCTTAGTATTCAGTGACCGCCCGTCTCCTCCATCCTCAGTATTCAGTGACCTCCCATCTCCTGCGTCCTCAGTATTCAGTGACCGCCCGTCTCTTCCGTCCTCAGTATTCAGTGACCGCCCGTCTCCTCCATCCTCAGTATTCAGTGACCGCCCTTCTCCATCCTCAGTATTCAGTGACCGCCCCGTCTCCTCCGTCCTCAGTATTCAGTGACCGCCCGTCTCCTCCATCCTCAGTATTCAGTGACCGCCCGTCTCCTCCATCCTCAGTATTCAGTGACCGCCCGTCTCTTCCGTCCTCAGTATTCAGTGACCGCCCGTCTCCTCCATCCTCAGTATTCAGTGACCACCCGTCTGCTCCATCCTCAGTATTCAGTGACCGCCCGTCTCCTCCATCCTTAGTATTCAGTGACCGCCCGTCTCCTCCATCCTCAGTATTCAGTGACCTCCCGTCTCCTCCATCCTCAGTATTCAGTGACCGCCCGTCTCCTCCATCCTCTAGTATTCAGTGACCACCCGTCTGCTCCATCCTCAGTATTCAGTGACCGCCCGTCTCCTCCATCCTTAGTATTCAGTGACCGCCCGTCTCCTCCATCCTCAGTATTCAGTGATCGCCCGTCTCCTCCATCCTCAGTATTCAGTGACCGCCCGTCTCCTCCATCCTCAGTATTCAGTGATCGCCGTCTCCTCCATCCTCAGTATTCAGTGACCGCCCATTCTCCTCATCCTCACTATTCAGTGACCGCCCTTCTCCATCCTCAGTATTCAGTGACCGCCCGTCTCCTCCGTCCTCAGTATTCAGTGACCGCCCGTCTCCTTCATCCTCAGTATTCAGTGACCGCCCTCTCCTCGTCCTCAGTATTCAGTGACCGCCCGTCTCCTCCATCCTCAGTATTCAGTGACCGCCTGTCTCTCTTCATCCTCAGTATTCAGTGATCGCCCGTCTCCTCCGTCCTCAGTATTCATGACCGCCCGTCTCCTTCATCCTCAGTATTCAGTGACCCCCGTCTCCTCCATCCTCAGTATTCAGTGACCGCCGTCTCCTCCGTCCTAGTATTCAGTGACCGCCCGTCTCCTCCATCCTCAGTATTCAGTGACCGCCCGTCTCCTCCGTCCTCAGTATTCAGTGACCCCGCGTCTCCTCCGTCCTAGTATTCAGTGAGTCTACCTATCTATCCTCCATTCCTCAGTATTCAGTGACCGCCCGTCTCCTCATCCTCAGTATTCAGTGACCGCCCGTCTCCTCCATCCTCAGTATTCAGTGACCGCCCGTCTCCTCCATTCTCAGTATTCAGTGACGCCCGTCTCCTCCATCCTCAGTATTCAGTGACCGCCCGTCTCCTCTCATCCTCAGTATTCAGTGACCCGCCTTCTCCTCCGTCCTCAGTATTCAGTGACCGCCCGTCTCCTCCATCCTCAGTATTCAGTGACCGCCCGTCTCCTCCATCCTCAGTATACAGTGACCGGCCGTCTCCTCCATCCTTAGTATTCAGTGACCGCCCTGTCTCCTCCGTCCTCAGTATTCAGTGACCGCCCGTCTCCTCCTCCTCAGTATTCAGTGACCGCCCGTCTCCTCATCCTCTAGTATTCAGTGACCGCCCATCTCCCTCCTCCTCAGTATTCAGTGACCGCCGTCTCCTCCATCCTCAGTATTCAGTGACCGCCCGTCTCCTCCATCCTCAGTATTCAGTGACCGCCCGTCTCCTCCATCCTCAGTATCAGTGACCGCCCGTCTCCCATCCTCAGTATTAGTGACTGCCCGTCTCCTCCTCCTCAGTATTCAGTGACCACCCGTCTCCTCCATCCTCAGTATTCAGTAACCGCCCGTCTCCTCCATCCTCAGTATTCAGTGACCGCCGTCTCCTCCTCCTCAGTATTCAGTGACCCCCGTCTCCTCCATCCTCAGTATTCAGTGACCGCCCGTCTCCTCCATCCTCAGTATTCAGTGACCGCCCGTCTCCTCCATCCTCAGTATTCAGTGACCGCCCGTCTCTCCATCCTCAGTATTCAGTGACCCCCGTCTCCTCCATCCTCAGTATTCAGTGACCGCCCGTCTCCTCCATCCTCAGTATTCAGTGACCGCCCGTCTCTCCGTTCCTAGTATTCAGTGACCGCCCGTCCCTCCATCCTCAGTATTCAGTGACCACCCGTCTCCTCCATCCTCAGTATTCAGTGACCGCCCGTCTCCTCCATCCTCTAGTATTCAGTGACCGCCCGTCTCCTCCATCCTCAGTATTCAGTGACCGCCCGTCTCCTCCATCCTCAGTATTCAGTGACCGCCCGTCTCCTCCATCCTCAGTATTCAGTGACCAGCCCGTCTCTCCATCCTCAGTATTCAGTGACCGCCCGTCTCCTCCATCCTAGTATTCAGTGACCGCCCGTCTCCTCCATCCTCAGTATTCAGTGACGCCCGTCTCCTCATCCTCAGTATTCAGTGACCGCCCGTCTCCTCCATCCTCAGTATTCAGTGATCGCCCGTCTCCTCCATCCTCAGTATTCAGTGACCGCCCGTCTCCTCCATCCTCAGTATTCAGTGACCGCCCGTATCCTCCATCCTCAGTATTCAGTGACCACCCGTCTCCTCCATTCTCAGTATTCAGTGACGCCCGTCTCCTCCATCCTCAGTATTCAGTGACCGCCCGTCTCCTCCATCCTCAGTATTTAGTGACCACCCTTCTCCTCCGTCCTCAGTATTCAGTGACCGCCCGTCTCCTCCATCCTCAGTATTCAGTGACCGCCCGTCTCCTCCATCCTCAGTATACAGTGACCGGCCGTCTCCTCCGTCCTTAGTATTCAGTGACCGCCCATCTCCTCTGTCCTCAGTATTCAGTGACCGCCCGTCTCCTCCATCCTCAGTATTCAGTGACCGCCTGTCTCCTTCATCCTCAGTATTCAGTGATCGCCCGTCTCCTTCATCCTCAGTATTCAGTGACCGCCTGTCTCCTTCATCCTCAGTATTCAGTGATCACCCGTCTCCTCCATCCTCAGTATTCAGTGACCGCCCGTCTCCTCCATCCTCAGTATTCAGTGACCGCTCGTCTCCTCCATCCTCAGTATTCAGTGACCGCCCGTCTCCTCCGTCCTTAGTATTCAGTGACCGCCCGTCTCCTCCATCCTCAGTATTCAGTGACCGCCCGTCTCCTCCGTCCTCAGTATTCAGTGACTACCTATCTCCTCCATCCTCAGTATTCAGTGACCGCCCGTCTCCTCCGTCCTCAGTATTCAGTGACTACCTATCTCCTCCATCCTCAGTATTCAGTGACCGCCCGTCTCCTCTGTCCTCAGTATTCAGTGACTACCTATCTCCTCCATTCTCAGTATTCAGTGACTGACCGTCTCCTCCGTCCTCCAAGACTGCTCCAGCGATCCTGACAGCGATAACAACCTGCCGGGATCGCTGGAGCGTCATTACCTGATCGCTGGGGAGCTGTCAAACAGGCAGATCTCCCAGCGATCAGGCCATGGAAGCCACCTCCCACATCGCTAAAGGCGATGTCAGCGTCCTCCCTGCTTAGCGCTGCCATACAGGCAGCGCTAAGCAGGGAGAACGCTGGTAACTATGATAAACAGCGGGTATCAAGGCAGCGCGCGCTGCTTAAATACCCGCTGTTTATCATAGTTACCAGGGTCCTCCCTGCTTACATGCAGTGCTAAGCAGGGAGGACGCTGGTAATCATGGTAAACACCGGGTATCTAGGCAGCGCATGCTGCCTAGATACCCGGTGTTTACCATGGTTACCAGCCAGTGAGGTCACTGATCGCTGGTCTCTCGCGGTCACACGCAGTGATGCTTACTGACCAGCAGGAAACCAAAGATCAAAAAATGACCCGCAGCACTTTCCAGCAATCAGCGACCTCACATCAGAGGCCTGATCGCTGCTAAGTGTCACACATAACGACGTCGCTGGAGAGATCGTTGTAACGTCACAGTTACAACGATCTCTCTAACGATATCGTTATGTGAGACAGGGCCTTAAGGCTATGGATTCTTGAGCATACAAGGATCAAATTTACTACAGTCTTAAGGTTCAATATAAAAAATACAGTGCTTACAATGAAAAGATATAAAAGATAAAGATAAAAGTTACTGAAAAATTTCCAGAACGGTTATAAAATAGAAAGGGACAAATAACAGAAATACCTAAACATTCCAGTCTAATGTTATCTTCTGTTACCTTGAGGGAAGGAGAAAATGAATTATGGATCACAACCAGCATTGGCTGATCCCCACTTGTGAACAGCTTTCTATAGATCTAGTTCATGTTTTCAGGATGGCCTGATTATATTACAGTTGCTGGTCTGTGATTGGTCCGTTGGGCTAATTTACTGGCAAGCACCTTTCATTTTAAATACGTTGTGTCTCCAACTGCCCCTTTCCACATAGTACAGTGGGTACAGAAAGTATTCAGACCCTTTGCTCAGACACTCATATTTACTTACATGCTGTCCATTTCCTTGTGATCCTCCTTGAGATGGATCTACTCCTTCATTGGAGTCCGGCTGTGTTTAATTAAACTGACTGGATTTGATTTGTAAAGACACACACTTGTCTATAAAAGACCTCACAGCTCACAGTGCATGTCAGACCAAATGAGAATCATGAGGTCAAAGGAACTGCCCAAGGAGCTCAGAGACAGAACTTGGCAAGGCACAGATCTGGCCAAGGTTATAAAAGAACTTCTGCAGTACTCAAGGTTCCTAAGAGCACAGTGGCCTCCATAGTCCTTAAGTGGAAGAAGTTTGGGACCACCAGAAGTCTTCCTAGACCTGGCCATGCAGCCAAACTGAGCAATAGTGGGAGAAGAGCCTTGGTGAGAGGTAGAGAAGATCCCCAGGATCACTGTGGCTGAGCTCCAGAGATGCAGGAGGGAGATGGGAGAAGTCACCTATCACTGCAGCCTCCTCCAGTCGGGCCTCTATGGCAGAGTGACCTGACGGAAGCCTCTCCTCAGTGCAAGACATAGGAAATCCGCATAGAGATTACAGGAAAACACATGAAGGATCCCAGACTATGAGGAATAAGATTCTCTGCTCTGATGAGACGAAGATAGAACTTTCTGGTGGTAATTATAAGCGATGGAGAAAACCCAGGCCCTGCTCATCACCTGCCCAACACAATCCCAACAGTGAGACATGGTGGAGGCAGCATCATGCTATGGGGGGTTCAGCTGCAGGGACAGGACGACTGGTTACAATTGAAGGAAACATGAATGTGGCCAAGTCCAGAGATCTCCTGGATGAAAACCTCTTCCAGACTCCGGACCTCAGACTGGGCTGAAGCTTCACCCTCCAACAAGAAATCCTAAGCCACAGCTAAAATAACAAAGGAGCGGCTTCACCACAACTCTGTGCCTATTCCTGACCGGAGCCAGAGCCCGGACCTAAACCCAATGGAGCGTCTCTGGAGAGACCTGAAAATGGCTCCATCAACGTTCACCCATCCAACCTGATAGGACTGGAGAGGATCTGCAAGGAAGAATGAGAGGATCCCCAAATCCAGGGGGGAAACTGCATCATTCCCAAGAAGACTCAAGGCTGTACGAGCTCAAAAGGTGAATACTCAATACTGAGAAGGCGATACTTACACATACGACCAAAGGACTGAAGACTTATCACAATACTGACAAAGGCTAAGCTTATCATCAATACTGAGCAAAGGGGCTGAATACTTATCATCAATACTGACCAAAAGGGACTGAATACTTATCATCAATACTGAGCAAAGGGTCTGAATATTATCATCAATACTGACATGGCTGATATTATCATCAATATAGCAAAGGGCTGAACTTTCATCAAACTGAGCAAAGGGGCAAATGTTATAAATGTCCCTTACACCTTAAAATGACACACAAATATGCAAAAACAGTTATAAAATAAAAAGGGAGAAATAACAAAAAATACCTAACTATTCCAGTCTAAAATTGTCTCCTGTTTCCTTCAGGGGACGAGAAAACAAATTATGGATCACAACCAGCATAGGCTGACCTCCCACAAGTGAACAACTTCTTTTGTGCAACCCAGCTTTTTATGAGCCTGATTTTGGGCTCATGTTTCTAGGATGGTCTTTATTGTAATATTACAATTGTTGTTCTGTGACTGGACAGTGGTTAATTTAGGGGGCAGACACCTTGAATTTTAAATAGTTTGCGTCTCAACCACCCTCCTCCATATAGTAACTAAGTAATCCAGCTACAATGACCAACTGACCACAGTGTGAAACTCAGACTCACCATACCGAGGTGTCACAATTAACACCTCTTTGTTCTCAGCAAAACCACCTATGGTCCAACAGCCATTACTTTTTTATTTTCCCTCAATATAGACATATGAGGGCTTGTTTTTTGCAGGACGATTTGTATTCTTGAATGACATCATTTATTTTACCATATAGTGTACAGGAAAAAAAAATCTAAATGTGGTGAAATTGCAAAAAATGACCCGTAGCTGTGTGACGGCTTATTTTTTGCGTCTGGTGCTGAAGTTTCTAATGATACCATTTTTGGGCAGATGGATGCTTTGATCACCCATTATTGCATTTTATTGCAATTTTCAGCAACCAAATAAACGTAATTTTAGCATCTTTACTTTATTCTTCCTTACATAGTTTACAGATCAGATTAATTGATTTTATATTGTGATAGATCAGGCATTTCTGAACAGGCAATACCAAATATGTGTCTTTTTTTGTTTTATTTTCAATGGGGCAAAAGTTTTTTGGATACTTTGTACTATTACATCCTTAGTCATGAATGGGTTAACAACTTCCTTTTGTACAATCCACCTTTTTATAAGCCTCATGTTTCCAGGATGGTCGTTGATTATATTACAATTGTTGGTCTGTGACTGGACAGTGGCTAATTTAGGGGAAAACCCTTGAATTTTAAATAGTTTGTGTCTCCAACCATCTCCCCTCTACATAGTAACTAAGTAATCCAGCTACAATAACCAACTCACCGCAGTGTGAAACTCAGACTCAACAGGCCGATGTGTCACAATTGACACCTCTGTATTCTCAGAAAACAATCTACGGTTCTGAGTTCCTGTAATAAGAGTAAAAAGGGTTATATCCTTTGTGTAGAGACAGTCATGTGGAGGCAAACAAACTAATGTTACTTTTCTGATGCAATAGGTTTCCTTACACCCTAACATGACACACAAATATGTAAAAAGTTGTAAAATAAAAAGGGAGAAATAACAGAAATTCTCAGCAATTGCACCTGCAACACCCACCAGGGCCATGGGGTACTCAGTGACCGGGCCAGTCGGTTCGGTGGGTCGTTCACTGTGGCAGTTACCCGACTCTGTGACCCTGGGCATGCATTAAAGAGAAATATGTACAAGGAGATAAATTTGTGACGCCACCTGTGGTTATTCTGGTCGGGCAGTGCAGACCACTGGGGCCTGTAGGAGTGGCAGCCCAGATGGTATCACTTCCCACAGGTAGAGGTAGTCCCAGGGATTGTAGTAAAGTCTATTGAGATGGTGATGAGACCTGTGTGATGAGGCAGGAGGGCGTGGATAATAATTGTAGGAGACCAGGATTGCAGTTATTTTTACCTTTACTTGGCGATCCTCAAGTCTACCCAGCCGGGTAGTGTACTCCTCAATGCGCAGCCAGGTTAGTCCCCAGGTGATTAGGGTAGCCTGTCTGGGCCATCTCACCACACTGGTTATCATCCTGTCCCACCTGATCTACATGGGCAGTGTCCCAATCCAGTGGCCACAGGCCTTGTCGGGCGACGCTCGAGGTGTTCAGCACTCCCACCAGTTTAGGGCCGGTCCCCTTCTATGACCCAGTCCCTCCACTCACCATTGATGCAGGGATTCGGCACCAGGTGGTTCCTCCACTCCCGTGCCCCCTAGGACACTCTCACCTCCTGCCTGCTCGACGTCAAAAACTCCCCTCTGGTTCCCTCCCGCCCTGGGACGAGCCTCTCAGGGGCTCCAGCCCCCAGGATGTCTCCTGCAGTCTTAACCCCTTTCTTCCTGTTTCTCTCTCCCTTTCTAACTCTTGCTAACCCCTCCTCCAGCCAGGAGATGGGGCCCTCCCTAAAAAGGGTGCGCCTGAATCCCCCAGCCTGGATTTGGGATGGTGATGTATGCAAACTCTGTGTCTTGGGATCACAACCCCCCCCCCTCCCCACCTGACGGTGAACACCTGTGAGTGCAGCATCACTGTGGCGGAGGGGCGCCACACACCTATGGTTCTAAGTTTCTGTAATAAGAGTAAATAGGGGTTATGTCCTTTGTGCAGAGACAGTTATGTGGATGCAGACAACAAATTTGTTACTTTTCCGATGCTATACATTTCCCGTACACCTTAAAATGACACACAAATATATCAAAACAGTTATAAAATAAAAAAGGAGAAATAACAGAAATTCTCAGCAAATCCACTATGGTTCTGAGTTTCTGTAATCAGAGTAAATAGGGTTTATGTCTAGACAAACTAATGTGATTTCTGATGTTATACATTTCCTTTACAGCGTCCAAATAACGGCGCTATATAATAGTTCTATACACATCCAAATAAAAGATCTATGCAGCATCCACATAACAGCTGTTATAACGACCAAAATAATATGCCTAAAAACTTAATTACACCCAAGCTACAACTATCCCAAACTTTGTTGACACCTTCTGGCATGGTGGGGAGTTTTGGGGTCATTCCCCCTTTCTTCTCTCTCCGCTGCCCCCTCCTGGTGTGGGGTCAGGGAGGTTTGGGGTCATTCCCCTTTTTTCTCTCTCCGCTGCCCCCTCCTAGGTGTGGCATTGGGGATTTTTGGGGTTGTGGAGTTTTAGAGTCGTTCCCCCTTTCTTCTCTCTACACCTGTCGTGGGGTCTTGAGGCTGGGGTGGTTTAGGGTCGGAAAGGTTTGGGGTCATTCCCTCTTTGTTCTGTCTCCGCCCCCCCCCCCCCTCCTGCTGTGGGGTCGGGGAGTCTTGGGATTGGGTAGGTTAGGGGTCATTTTCCCCTGTCTTCTCTCTCCGCTGACCCTTCCTGGTGTGGGGTTGGGAGGTTTGGTGTTGGGGAGGTTTGGGATCATTCCCCCTTTCTTCTCTCTCTGCCAACCCCTCGTGGTGTGGGGTTGGGGAGGTTTGGGGTCATTCCCCCTTTCTTCTCTCTCTGCCACCCCCTCCTGGTGTGGGGTCGGGAGGTTTGGTGTCGGGAAGCTTTGGGGTCATTCCCCCTTTCTTCTTTCTCTGCTGCCCCCTCCTGGTGTGGGGTCAGGGAGTCTTGGGGTTGGGTAGGTATAGGATAATTTCCCCCTTTCTTCTCTCCCTGCCGCCCCTCCTGGCGTGGGGTCGAGGAGTCTAGGGATTGGGGAGGTTTGGGGTCATTCCCCCTTCTCTCTGCTGCCCCCTCATGGTGTGGGGTCGGGGAGTCTTGGTGTTGGGGAGGTTTGGGGTCGGGGAGGTTTGGCTTCATTCCCCCTTTCTTCTTTCTCCGCCGCCCCCTCCTGGTGTGGGGTCGGGGGGTCTTGGTGTTGGGGATGTTTGGGGTCGGGGAGGTTTGGGGTTGTTCCCCCTTTCTTTCTCTCTCCGCCGACCCCTCCTGGTGTGGGTTCGGGGGGTCTTGGTGTTGGGGAGGTTTGGGGTCATTCCCCCTTTCTTCTCTCTCCGCTGCCCCCTCCTGGTGTGGGGCTCGGGGAGTCTTGGTGTTGGGGAGGATTTGGTGTTGGGGAGGGTTGGGGGCATTCCCCCTTTCTTCTCTCTCCGCTGCCCTCTCCTGGTGTGGGGTCAGGGAGGTTTGGGGTCATTCCCCCTTTCTTCTCTCTCCCGCCGCCCCCTCATGGTGTGGGGTCGGGGAGTCTTGGTGTTGGGGAGGTTTGGGGTCGGGGAGGTTTGGCTTCATTCCCCCTTTCTTCTTTCTCCGCCGCCCCCTCCTGGTGTGGGGTCGGGGGGTCTTGGTGTTGGGGAGGTTTGGGGTCATTCCCCCTTTCTTCTCTCTCCGCTGCCCCCTCCTGGTGTGGGGTCGGGGAGGTTTGGGGACGTTCCCCCTTTCTTCTCTCTCCGCCGCCCCCTCCTAGTGTGGGGTCAGGGAGGTTTGGGGTCATTCCCCCTTTCGTCTCTGTCCTCCTCCCCATGTCATGTTCTCTCTTCTCTTTAGGATGCTGAGGATTGATGTTTGCTGTATAAACCTGCCCAGAAAACATAATGAGACAGACGGACAGGGAGCGGAGGGCGGAGGCAGAGCAGTGTGTGGGAGCAATGCACAGGTTGTATCACAGAGACACATAGATGGAGCCAGGGATGAGATGCTGACGGAGCGGCTGCCATGCAGGTGACAGCACAGCACACTCAGATGTAGCAGAGCTGACTCGGTCGTCTCTGAGGCCGCAGATAGCACATGGCGATGACTTCTGCCTAAACTCAGCTCTGCTACATCTGCCCAGATTGGAGACCGAGACCGCCATTGCCATCCGGACTCCAAGAGACATCAAGGAGGCAGCTGGGGATCTCCAAATAGACAGCCCTGTGCCAAAGAGACTGCCTTGTGCCCTGTGGATGTGACAGCTGTTTCCTCCCCCTCAGCCAATCCTCACTCCTTGTGTTTGTGAGTCTCATCCTTCCTCCCCCGCCCTGGGCTGCTGGTCCCTGAGCATCCCTGAGAAAGAGAGGGAGCGAGAGAGAGGGGGAGGAGAGAGAGAGAGGAGAGAGGAGAGAGAAGAGAGAGAGAGAGAGGGCTGCGTCTGCTCGTCACGTCCGGAGACATCCCAGTATGATCCCAGATCCGAGACCCCAGTGACGGGGAACCTCCTCCGAGCGTCCCCCCCTCTCTCCTCCTCTCTCTCTCTTCTTTCCTTCTTTCCCCCCTTTCTCCATCCTTTCTCCTTTCCTCTGCCCCTTCCTCAATCCTCTGATCCTTTCCTCTCCCCTCTCTACCCTTTCCCAGCCTTCACCGTCCTCCATCCATCACCCCAAGTGGCGTCTGTCCGTCCCCCCCAAAATCTCCGGCTCTCTACACCCACAAGATCCATCCCACACAGTGATCAGCATGGGCTGCATCGGATCCCACAGTGCAGGTAAGAAGCCTGTGCACGAGGCGGCGGCACACAGAGGGGGGCTGAAGGTGAAAACACTGGACCACGAGACACCGCAACACCAGACTGCACACTGCAACACGGGACTGCACACTGCAACATGGAACTGCACACTGCAACACAACACCAGACTGCACACTGCAACACGGGACTGCACACTGCAACACAACACCAGACTGCACACTGCAACATGGGACTGCACACTGCAACATGGGACTGCACACTGCAACACAACACCAGACTGCACACTGCAACACGAGACTGCACACTGCAATACGGGACTGCACACTGCAACACGGGACTGCACACTACAACACGGGACTGCACACTGCAACACGGGACTGCACACTGCAACACAACACCAGACTGCACACTGCAACACGGGACTGCACACTGCAACACAACACCAGACTGCACACTGCAACATGGGACTGCACACTGCAACATGGGACTGCACACTGCAACACGGGACTGCACACTGCAACACAGGACTGCACAATGCAACACAGGACTGCACACTGCAACACGGGACTGCACACTGCAACACGGGACTGCACACTGCAACACGGGACTGCACACTGCAACATGGGACTGCTCACTGCAACACAACACCAGACTGCACACTGCAACACCAGACTGCACACTGCAACACAACACCAGACTGCACACTGCAACACGGGACTGCACACTGCAACACAACACCAGACTGCACACTGCAACACGGGACTGCACACTGCAACACGGGACTGCACACTGCAACACGGGACTGCACACTGCAACACGGGACTGCACACTGCAACACCAGACTGCACACTGCAACACGGGACTGCACACTGCAACACCAGACTGCACACTGCAACACAACACCAGACTGCACACTGCAACACGGGACTGCACACTGCAACACGGGACTGCACACTGCAACACGGGACTGCACACTGCAACACAACACCAGACTGCACACTGCAACACGGGACTGCACACTGCAACACAACACCAGACTCCACACTGCAACACGGGACTGCACACTGCAACACGGGACTGCACACTGCAACACGGGACTGCACACTGCAACACAACACCAGACTGCACACTGCAACACGGGACTGCACACTGCAACACCAGACTGCACACTGCAACACGGGACTGCACACTGCAACACAACACCAGACTGCACACTGCAACACGGGACTGCACACTGCAACACCAGACTGCACACTGCAACACGGGACTGCACACTGCAACACCAGACTGCACACTGCAACACGGGACTGCACACTGCAACACCAGACTGCACACTGCAACACGGGACTGCACACTGCAACACCAGACTGCACACTGTAACACGGGACTTCACACTGCAACACCAGACTGCACACTGCAACACCAGACTGCACACTGCAACACAACACCAGACTGCACACTGCAACACCAGACTGCACACTGCAACACAACAACAGACTGCACACTGCAACACGGGACTGCACACTGCAACACAACAACAGACTGCACACTGCAACACGGGACTGCACACTGCAACACCAGACTGCACACTGCAACACGGGACTGCACACTGCAACACCAGACTGCACACTGCAACACGGGACTGCACACTGCAACACCAGACTGCACACTGTAACACGGGACTTCACACTGCAACACCAGACTGCACACTGCAACACCAGACTGCACACTGCAACACAACACCAGACTGCACACTGCAACACGGGACTGCACACTGCAACACAACAACAGACTGCACACTGCAACACGGGACTGCACACTGCAACACGGGACTGCACACTGCAACACAGGACTGCACAATGCAACACAACACCAGGCTGCACACTGCAACACAACACCAGACTGCACACTGCAACACAGGACTGCACACTGCAACACGGGACTGCACACTGCAACACGAGACTGCACACTGCAACACGGGACTGCACACTGCAACACGGGACTGCACACTGCAACACAACACCAGACTGCACACTGCAACACAACACCAGACTGCACACTGCAGCATGGACTGCATACTGCAACATGGGACTGCACACTGCAACACGAGACTGCACACTGCAACACAACACTAGACTGCACACTGCAACACGGGACTGCACACTGCAACACGGGACTGCACACTGCAACACCAGACTGAATACTGCAACACAACACCAGACTGCACACTGCAACACGGGACTGCACACTGCAACACGGGACTGCACACTGCAACACAACACCAGACTGCACACTGCAACACAACACCAGACTGCACACTGCAACACAACACCAGACTGCACACTGCAACACACCACCAGACTGCACACTGCAACACGGGACTGCACACTGCAACACAACACCAGACAGCACACTGCAACACAACACCCGACTGCACACTGCAACACGGGACTGCACACTGCAACACAACACCAGACTGCACACTGCAACACAACACCAGACTGCACACTTCAACACCAGACTGCACACTGCAACACGGGACTGCACACTACAACACCAGACTGCACACTAACAACACCAGATTGCACACTGCAACACGGGACTGCACACTGCAACACAACACCAGACTGCACACTGCAACACGGGACTGTACACTGCAACACCAGACTGCACACCACAACACGGGACTGCATACTGCGAAACAACACCAGACTGCACACCGCAACACGGGACTGAACACTGCAACACGGGACTGCACACTGCAAAACAACACCAGACTACACACTGCAACACGGGACTGCACACTGCAACACCAGACTGCTCACTGCAACACAACACCAGACTGCACACTGCAACACGGGACTGCACACTGCAACACACCAGACTGCACACTGCAACACAGACTGCACACTGCACACAACTGACTCACACTGCAGCACAACACCAGACTGCACACTGCAACAGGGACTGCACACTGCAACACCAGACTGCACGACTGCAACACAACACAGACTGCACACGCAAACACAGACATGCAACAACTGCAAACGCAACACGGGACTGCACACTGCAACACCGGACTGCACACTGCAACACGGACTGCACACTGCAACACGGGACTGCACACTGCAACAACACACCAGACTGGCAACACGGGACTGCACACTGCAAACAACACCAGACTGCACACTGCAAACAACACCAGACTGCACACTGCAACACGGATGCACACTGCAACAACCAGACTGCACACTGCAACACAACACCAGACTGCACACTGCAACACCAGGACTGCACACCTGGCAAGCACCAGACTGCACACTGCAACACGGGACTGCACACTGCAACACCAGACTGCACACTTGCAACACAACACCAGACTGCACACTGCAACACGGACTACTGAAACACTGCAACAACAACACCAGACTGCACACTGCAACACCAGACTGCACACTGCAACACAGAACTGCACACTACAACACCAGACTGCACACTACACAACACCAGATTGCACACTGCAACAGGGACTGCACACTGCAACACAACACCAGACTGCACACTGCAACACGGGACTGCACCCCTGCAACACCAGACTGCACACTGCAACACAACACACCAGACTGCACACTGCAACACTGGACTGCACACTGCAACACCGGACTGCACACTGCAAACACAACACCAGACTACACACTGCAACATGGGACTGCACACTGCAATACAACACTGACTACACACTGCAACACACCAGACTACACACTGCAACAAAACATTAGACTGCACAATGCAACAAAACGTCAGACTGCACACTGCAACACAACACGGGACTTCACACTGCAACACAGGACTTCACACTGCAACACGGGACTGCACACTGCAACATGGGACTGCACACTGCAACACGGGACTGCACACTGCAACATGGGACTGCGCACTGCAACCCGGGACTGCACACTGCAACACCAGACTGCACACTGCAACATGGGACTGCACACTGCAATACCAGACTGCACACTGCAACACAACACCAGACTGCACACTGCAACACAGGACTGCACACTGCAACACAACACCAGACTGCACACTGCAACATGGGACTGCACACTGCAACACCGGGACTGCACACTGCAACATGGACTGCACACTGCAACACGGGACTGCACACTGCAACACGGACTGCACACTGCAACACAACACCAGACTGCACACTGCAACATGGGACTGCACACTGCAACACAGGACTGCATACTGAAACACAACACGGGACCGCACACTGCAAAACAGGACTGCACACTGCAACACTGGGACTGCACACTGCAACACAACACCAGACTGCACACTGCAACACAGGACTGCAGACTGCAATACAACACCAGAGCGCACACTGCAACACAACAAGAGACTGCACATTGCAACACAACACCAGAGTGCACACTGCAACACAGGACTGCACACTGCAACACAACACCAGACTGCACACTGCAACACAACACCAGACTGCACACTGCAACACCAGACTGCACACTGCAACACAACAAGAAACTGCACATTGCAACACAACACCAGACTGCACATGCAACACAACAAGAAACTGCACATTGCAACACAACACCAGACTGCACACTGCAACACAGGACTGCACACTGCAACACAACACCAGACTGCACACTGCAACACAAACACCAGACTGCACACTGCAACACCAGACTGCACACTGCAACACAACAAGAAACTGCACATTGCAACACAACACCAGACTGCACACTGCAACACAACAAGAGACTGCACATTAGAACACAACACCAGACTGCACACTGCAACACAACACCAGACTCGACTCTGCAGCAAAACAGAGACTGCACATTGCAACACAACACCAGACTGCACACTGCAACACAACACCAGACTACACACTGCAACAATGGACTGCAAACTACAACACCAGACTGCACACTTCCACACTGAACTGCACACTGCAATACAACACCAGACTGCACACTTAACACTTCACCAGACTGCACACTGCAACACCAGATTACACACTGCAACAAAACATCAGACTGAACACTGAAACACAACACGTGACTGCACACTGCAACACCAGACTGCACAATGCAACACAATTCCAGACTGCACACTGCAACATAACACCACACTGCACACTGCAACACAACACCAGACTACACACGGGACTGAACACTGCAACACAACACCAGACTGCACACTGCAACACAGGACTGCACACTGCAACACCAGACTGCACACTGCAACACAACACCAGACTGAACACTGCAACACAGCACTGGACACAAAACTGCACACTGCAGCACAACACAAGACCACGCTGCAACACAAAATGAGACTGCATGCTGCCACATGGGACTGCACACTGCAACACCAGACTGCACACTGCAACACAACACTGGCCATGATACACTGCAACACCACCCCGGGCACAAGACTGCACACTGCAACACAACACTTAACTATAGCACTACACTCTGCAACACATTACTGGACTAATAAAAGACTACAACATAGGACTGGACCATGAGACACTGCAACGCACAACTAAACTATGACATTACACAATGCCACACACACAGGACCATGAAACAGAATACACACTGCAAAGTAACACTGGAGATTGAGACAGACAAAAGATTGCAACGCAACACAACAACCAGGCATGAAACACAGCAGAATATTGGACCATGAGAATACACACTGCAACACACTAAACCATAAGACTACACTCTCCTTCAAGACTGGCCCGTGAGACCCTGCAAGATGACACTTAACTGTGAGGGACTGCAACACAATACTAGACTAAGAGACACTTCAACATAGGAATGGACCACAAGACCCTGTAACACAACATTGTATTGTGACACTACACACTGCAGCACACCACATGTCTACAAGATACTGCAACATAACACCGATCAATGAGACAATACACACTGTACAACAACACTAAACCATGAGACAATGCAACTAAACAATAGAATATGAGGCGGGACTATCCACTAAAACTCAACACCCACCGGACTAGTGAACACTGCAACTCAACACTGGACCATGAGACAACTCAACACTGGACCATGAGACAACCCAACTCAACACTGGACCATGACACAACCGAATTCAACACTAGACCATGACACAACCCAACTCACCACTGGACCATGAGGCACAACACACTGCAACTCAACACTGGACCATGAGACACAACACATAACAACTCAACACTGGACCATGACACAACCCAACTCAACACTGGACCATGAGGCATAACACACTGCAACTCAACACTGGACCATGACACAACCCAACTCACCACTGGACCATGACACAACCCAACTCACCACTGGACCATGAGACAACTCAACTCAACACTGGACCATGACACAACCCAACTCAACACTGGACCATGACACAACCCAACTCACCACAGGACCATGAGGCACAACACACTGCAACTCAACGCTGGACCATGAGACACAACACATAACAACTCAACACTGGACCATGAGACAACCCAACTCAACACTGGACCATGAGGCACAACACACTGCAACTCAACAATGGACCATGAGACAACCCAACTCAACACTAGACCATGAGGCACAACACATTGCAACTCAATACTGGACCATGACACAACCCAACTCAACACTGGACCATGACACAACCCAACTCACCAGTGGACCGTGACACAACCCAACTCAACACTGGACCATGAGGCACAATACACTGCAACTCCACACTGGATCATGAGACACAACACATAACTCAACACTGGACCATGAGACACAACACATAACAACTCAACACTGGACCATGAGACAACCCAACTCAACACTGGACCATGAGGCACAACACACTGCAACTCAACACTGGACCATGAGACACAACACATAACAACTCAACACTGGACCATGAGACAACCCAACTCAACACTGGACCATGAGGCACAACACACTGCAACTCAACACTGGACCATGAGACACAACACATAACAACTCAACACTGGACCATGAGACACAACACATAACAACTCAACACTGGACCATGAGACAACCCAACTCAACACTGGACCGTGAAGCACAACACACTGCAACTCAACACTGGACCATGAGACACAACGCATAACAACTCAACACTGGACCATGAGACAACCCAACTCAACACTGGACCATGAGGCACAACACACTGCAACTCAACACTGGACCATGAGACACAACACATAACAACTCAACACTGGACCATGAGACACAACACATAACAACTCAACACTGGACCATGAGACACAACACATAACAACTCAACACTGGACCATGAGACACAACACATAACAACTCAACACTGGACCATGAGACACAACACACTGCAACTCAACACTGGACCATGAGACACAACACATAACAACTCAACACTGGACCATGAGGCAATGCAACTAAACACTGGACTATAAGGCACAACATACTACAACTCAACACTGGACCATGAGGCATAACACACTGCAACTCAACACTGGACCATGAGACACAACACATAACTCAACACTGGACCATGAGACACAACACACTGCAACTCAACACTGGACCATGAGACACAACACATAACAACTCAACACTGGACCATGAGACACAACACATAACAACTCAACACTGGACCATGAGACACAACACATAACAACTCAACACTGGACCATGAGACACAACACATAACAACTCAACACTGGACCATGAGACACAACACACTGCAACTCAACACTGGACCATGAGACACAACACATAACAACTCAACACTGGACCATGAGGCAATGCAACTAAACACTGGACTATAAGGCACAACATACTACAACTCAACACTGGACCATGAGGCATAACACACTGCAACTCAACACTGGACCATGAGACACAACACATAACAACTCAACACTGGACCATGAGACACAACACATAACAACTCAACACCGGACCATAAGGCAATGCAACTAAACACTGGACTATAAGGCATAACACACTGCAACTCAACACTGGACCATGAGATTCAACACACTGTAACTCAACACTGGACCATGAAGCACAACACACTGCAACTCAACACTGGACCATGAGGCACAATGCACTGCAACTCAACACTGGACCATGAGGACACAACACACTGCAACTCAACACTGGACCATGAGGCACAATGCACTGCAACTCAACACTGGACCATGAGACATCGCAACTCAACACTGGATCATGAGACACAACACACTGCAACTCAACGCTGGACCATAAGGCAATGCAACTCAACACTGGACCATGACACACAACACTCTGCAACTCAACACTGGACCATGAGACACAATGCACAATAACTCAACACTGGACCATGAGATGCAATACACAATAGCTCAACACTTGACCATGAGACACAACACACTACAACTCAACACAGCACCATGAGGCACAACACATAACAACTCAACACTGGACCATGAGGCACAACACACTGCAACACAACACTGGACTGTGATTCACTGGACAGTGAGATGAAATACACAATGCAACAACCCTGGACCAAGAGACAGTACACAGTACAATGCAGTAACCCTGAGACTACACAGCATTTATCTATAGATCCTGACAACCTGCTCCCTATATGTGACCCCGCACCGTGCACTGCGGAGTGATGTCACTGCCACCAGGAAATTACAAATCACTTTATATCTCAACACAATAACACTGGAGACCACAACACATGATATACACCGTAATACGATAATTGTAGACGAGGCAAAGGTCACTGCAAACCACAATGACATGTACACAATGCAACACAACACCGGCCCTACAACTCCACTGTGTAAAGTCATCCCAGACTGCAACATTGTAGCACTGAATTGCCGATACATTGTAACACACAATGATCATGTAAACCTGGATGGACCTTGGTCTTTGTTCAACCTATGTAACCTCCTCACTGCAACACATCTGGACATAGTCATAATGTGGTGGACTCTGCAGGACGATATGGCGGATTCTAAGGTCAAGTGTATAGAAAGTATTGATTGCGCTAAGACAAAGGATTTAAAGGGAAAGGCTTGGCAGAAACACAACTTGCAAATGACATTATGTTATTAACCGTACACGCTGTATTGTGCCAGACTTGTAGAGTGCAAGGTGACAGCTCCGGCACGGCGTCGGGGTGCAGTGCACCCGCCAGATCATTACATTGCACGCTTAGCATTGACACATTGCAGCTCGTTTGCTTTCTCAGCATTGTTCTGCGGGTCTGCGCCTTGCAGCTTTACACCCTGCTGGGATGTTATTAAGTTGTAGCTCGCCCACGCCTGGGCGTATTTGTACGTGAGTGTTGATACTGTTTTGGTAGACGTGTTCTGTGCAGGATAAGAGCTCGGTGATGCAATATTGGAGCAGACATAGATCATCGGAGTGTGCGCTGACTCCTAATGAACGCTCGCCATGGCTTCTGCTTGGGATTCTGTGTGTGTGTTACCTATTCCCAGGTCGGCTGTCGTCATAGTGTACGCAGAGCACAGGACATTCAGGGGCGACGCTCTGCAGCCTATAGTCAGATCATGGCGCCTTGGGTCACAATAGGGACTCCATCTCCCCAGGGACACAGAGGGCCCCCCGGTGGGCAGTGAGTGAATAGTGTGAACCATTGATCGCTTCCTGCTGTCAGCAAAGAAGTAATGGAGAAGTTGATCATAATTTATATTTATTGCTGATATACACATATACACCGCCACCCCCTGCTCCCTTGTAAAGCCATGTTTTGATGTTGTGCTATAGTGTGGTGTGGTGGAACGACAATGGCACGTAGTGGACAGTCACCAACATGACACCTGGTGTGGACCACAAAGAGTGCCAGACGACAGGGTCAGAGGATCCCCTAAAGGGCAATTTTAGTAGGGTGTTCCCGGTATACGGAGGGTCTTGTGGGGAGTTCCCGGTATACGGAGGGTCTTGTGGGGTGTTCCTGGTATATGGCAGGTCTTGTGGAAGGTTTCTGGTATATGGCAGGTCTTGTGGAGGGTTCCTGGTATACGGCAGGTCTTGTGGGGTGTTTCCAGTATACAGCAGGTCTTGTGGGGTGTTTCCAGTATACAGTGGGTCTTGTGGGTGTTTCCAGTATACGCGGGTCTTGTGTGGTGTTCCTGGTATACGGCAGGTCTTGTGGAGGGTTCCTGGTATACAGCAGGTCTTGTGGGGTGTTTCCAGTATACAGCAGGTCTTGTGGGTGTGTTCCAGTATACAGCAGGTCTTGTGGGTGTTTCCAGTATACAGTGGGTCTTGTCGGGTGTTTCCAGTATACAGCGGTCTTGTGGGTGTTCCTGGTATACGGCAAGTCTTCTGGGTGTTCCTCGTATATGGCAGGTCTTATGGAGGGTTCCTGGTATACGGCAGGTCTTGTGGAGGGTTCCTGGTATACGGCAGGTCTTGTTGGGTGTTCCTGGTATACAGCAGGTCTTGTGGGGTGCTCCTGGTATATGGCAGGTCTTGTGGGGTGTTCCTGGTATATGGCAGGTCTTGTGAGGAGTTCCCGGTATACGGAGGGTCTTGTGGGGTGTTCTTGGTGTATGGCAGGTCTTGTGGGGTGTTCCCGGTATACGGAGGGTCTTGTGGGGTGTTCCAGGTATACGGCAGGTCTTGTGGGGTGTTCCTGGTATATGACTGGTCTTGTTGGGTGTTCCTGGTATATGGCAGGTCTTGTGGAGGGTTCCTGGTATACAGCAGGTCTTGTGGGGTGTTTCCAGTATACAGCGGGTCTTGTGGGGTGTTCCTGGTATATGGCAAGTCTTGTGGGGAGTTCCCGGTATACGGAGGGTCTTGTGTGGTGTTCCTGGTATACGGCAAGTCTTCTGGGTGTTCCTCGTATATGGCAGGTCTTATGGAGGGTTCCTGGTATACGGCAGGTCTTGTGGAGGGTTCCTGGTATATGGCAGGTCTTGTGGGGTGTTTCCAGTATACAGCAGGTCTTGTGGGGTGTTTCCAGTATACAGTGGGTCTTGTGGGGTGTTTCCAGTATACAGCGGGTCTTGTGTGGTGTTCCTGGTATACGGCAGGTCTTGTGGAGGGTTCCTGGTATACAGCAGGTCTTGTGGGGTGTTTCCAGTATACAGCAGGTCTTGTGGGGTGTGTTCCAGTATACAGCAGGTCTTGTGGGGTGTTTCCAGTATACAGTGGGTCTTGTCGGGTGTTTCCAGTATACAGCGGGTCTTGTGGGGTGTTCCTGGTATACGGCAAGTCTTCTGGGTGTTCCTGGTATACGGCAAGTCTTCTGGTGTTCCTCGTATATGGCAGGTCTTATGGAGGGTTCCTGGTATACGGCAGGTCTTGTGGAGGGTTCCTGGTATACGGCAGGTCTTGTTGGGTGTTCCTGGTATACAGCAGGTCTTGTGGGGTGCTCCTGGTATATGGCAGGTCTTGTGGGGTGTTCCTGGTATATGGCAGGTCTTGTGAGGAGTTCCCGGTATACGGAGGGTCTTGTGGGTGTTCTTGGTGTATGGCAGGTCTTGTGGGGTGTTCCCGGTATACGGAGGGTCTTGTGGGGTGTTCCAGGTATACGGCAGGTCTTGTGGGGCGTTCCTGGTATACGACTGGTCTTGTTGGGTGTTCCTGGTATATGGCAGGTCTTGTGGAGGGTTCCTGGTATACAGCAGGTCTTGTGGGGTGTTTCCAGTATACAGCGGGTCTTGTGGGGTGTTCCTGGTATATGGCAAGTCTTGTGGGGAGTTCCCGGTATACGGAGGGTCTTGTGTGGTGTTCCTGGTATACGGCAAGTCTTCTGGGTGTTCCTCGTATATGGCAGGTCTTATGGAGGGTTCCTGGTATACAGCAGGTCTTGTGGAGGGTTCCTGGTATATGGCAGGTCTTGTGAGGGTTCCTGGTATACGGCAGGTCTTGTTGGGTGTTCCTGGTATACAGCAGGTCTTGTGGGGTGCTCCTGGTATATGGCAGGTCTTGTGGGGTGTTCCTGGTATATGGCAGGTCTTGTGAGGAGTTCCCGGTATACGGAGGGTCTTGTGGGGTGTTCTTGGTGTATGGCAGGTCTTGTAGTGTGTTCCCGTTATACAGTAGGTCTTGTGGGTGTTTCCCATATACAACAGGTCTTTTGGGGTGTTCCTGGTATATGGCAGGTCTTGTGGGGTGTTCCTGGTATCCGACAGTCTTGTAGGGCGTTCCTGGTAAATGACAGGTCTTGTGGGGTGTTCCTGGTATATGACAGGTCTTGTGGGGTGCTCCCGGTATACGGAGGGTCTTGTGGGGTGTTCCAGGTATACGGCAGGTCTTGTGGGGTGTTCCTGGTATATGACTGGTCTTGTTGGGTGTTCCTGGTATATGGCAGGTCTTGTGGAATGTTCCTGGTAAACAGCAGGTCTTTTGGGGTGTTTCCGGTATATGCAGGGTCTTGTGGGGTGTTCCGGTATACGGAGGTCTTGTGGGGTTCCTGGTAACAGCAGGTCTTGTGGTGTGTTCCCCTTATACGGAGGGTCTTGTGGCGTGTTCATAGTATATGACAGGTCTTGTGAAATATTCCTGGTTTACAGCAGGTCTTGTGGGGTGTTCCTGGTATAACGCAGGGTCTTGTGGGATGTTCCTGTGTTCTGATATGACAGGTCTTCTGGGTGTTCCCGGTATATGGCAGGTCTTGTGGGTGTTCCGGTTACGGAGGTCTTGTGGGGTGTTTCAGTATATAGAGGGTCTTGTGGGGTGTTCCGGTATATGGCAGGTCTTGTGGGTGTTCCTGGTATATGACAGGTCTTGTGGGTGTTCCTGTATACGGCAGGTCTTGTGGGTGTTCTGGTATATGACAGGTCTTGTGGGGTGTTCCTGGTATACGGCAGGTCTTGTGGGGTGTTCCTGGCATATGCAGAGTCTTGTGGGAGTTCCTGGTATACGCAGATCTTGTGGGTGTTCCCGGTATATGGCAGGTCTTGTGGGGTGTTCCCGGTTTACGGAGGGTCTTGTGGGGTGTTTTCAGAATATAGAGGGTCTTGCGGGGTGTTCCTGGTATATGGCAGGTCTTGTGGAGTGTTCCTGGTATATGACAGGTCTTGTGGGGTGTTCCTGGTATACGGCAGGTCTTGTGGGGTGTTCCTGGTATATGACAGGTCTTGTGGGGTGTTCCTGGTATACGGCAGGTCTTGTGGGGTGTTCCTGGCATATGCAGAGTCTTGTGGGGAGTTCCTGGTATACGGCAGATCTTGTGGGGTGTTCCCGGTATATGGCAGGTCTTGTGGGGTGTTCCCGGTTTACGGAGGGTCTTGTGGGGTGTTTTCAGAATATAGAGGGTCTTGGGGGTGTTCCTGGTATATGGCAGGTCTTGTGGAGTGTTCCTGGTATATGACAGGTCTTGTGGGGTGTTCCTGGTTATACGGCAGGTCTTGTGGGGTGTTCCTGGTATACGGCAGGTCTTGTTGGGTGTTCCTGGTATATGGCAGGTCTTGTTGGGGTTTCCTGGTATAAGGCAGGTCTTGTGGGGTGTTCCTGGTATACGGCAGGTCTTGTGAGGTGTTCCTGGTATACGGCAGGTCTTGTGGGGTTCCTGGTATAAGGCAGGTCTTTGTGGGTGTTCCTGGTATACGGCAGGTCTTGTGGGGTGTTCCTGGTATATGCAGAGTCTTGTGGGGAGTTTCCTGGTATACGGCAGGTCTTGTGGGGTTCCTGGTACATGAAGGTCTTGCTGGGTGTTCCTGGTATATGGCAGGTCTTGTGGGGTGTTCCTGGTATATGACAGGTCTTGTGGGGTGTTCCTGGTATATGCAGAGTCTTGTGGGGTGTTTCTGTTATATGGCAGGTCTTGTGGGGTGTTCCTGGTATACGGCAGGTCTTGTGGGGTGTTCCTGGTATACGGCAGGTCTTGTTGGGTGTTCCTGGTATATGGCAGGTCTTGTTGGGTGTTCCTGGTATAAGGCAGGTCTTGTGGGGTGTTCCTGGTATACGGCAGGTCTTGTGAGGTGTTCTTCTGTATACGGCAGGTCTTGTGGGGTGTTCCTGGTATAAGGCAGGTCTTGTGGGGTGTTCCTGGTATACGGCAGGTCTTGTGAGGTTTCCTGGTATACGGCAGGTCTTGTGGGAGTTCCTGGTATATGATAGGTCTTGCGGGGTGTTCCTGGTATACTGCAGAGTCTTGTGGGGTGTTCCTGTATATGCAGGTCTTGTGGGGTGTTCCTGGTATATGGCAGGTCTTGTGGGGTGTCTCTGGTATATGGCAGGTCTTGTGGGGTGTTCCTGGTATAATGGCAGGTCTTGTGGGGTGTTCCTGGTATATACGGCAGGTTTGTGGGTGTTCCTGGTATATGGCAGGTCTTGTTGGGTGTTCCTGGTATAAGGCAGGTCTTGTGGGGTGTTCCTGGTATACGGCAGGTCTTGTGAGTGTTCCTGGTATACGGCAGGTCTTGTGGGGTGTTCCTGGTATAAGGCAGGTCTTGTGGGGTGTTCCTGGTATACGGCAGGTCTTGTGAGGTGTTCCTGGTATACGGCAGGTCTTGTGGGGAGTTCCTGGTATATGATAGGTCTTGCGGGTGTGTTCCTGGTATATGGCAGGTCTTGTGGGGTGTTCCTGGTATATGACAGGTCTTGTGGGTGTTCCTGGTATATGCAGAGTCTTGTGGGGTGTTCCTGTATATGGCAGGTCTTGTGGGTGTTCCTGGTATATGGCAGGTCTCTTGTGGGGTGTTCCTGGTATATGGCAGGTCTTGTGGGGTGTTCCCGGTTTACGTAGTGGTCCTTGTGGGGTGTTCACTGTATTCAGTGGTTAGTATCTACCAAGGTTTTTCCAAGGAAGAAGAACTGGTGACAGGATCATGAATGGATCATTGACATCTGTGAGGGGTGATAGCCTGGTCTGTGTCCATGCAGTACAGATCAGCTGCTGACTATGGTATAATGGTGTCAGAATATGCAGAACATCGCAGCTCGCTGCCCCATAGGGTTGTGCGGCTGTAGTCATGTCCGAGCGTCCATGTTGACCTCTGAGAAGTGAATCTGAACTGGACAGTGGATCATATGTGAGAACCCGATTCTGCCGGGACAATCGTACACACTGGAGATCAGCAGGATGGGATTGTGCAATCCCGCTTGACCCCTCAGTTTTTGGCATTCATGGGGCGCTGATGGAGCATGCTCATTGTGGACATTGAAATAACCAGTTATGCATGGAGCAATGGAGGAAGAAGGACACCGGGAGTACAGGGATTCACTATGGGAAGAAGGAGGAGGCAGAGTGATGTGGAGCTGGTGGGCAATGGCCTCCGGGAAGCCTTGGTCCTGCCGCCATGTGGATGGCACTTTAATATGTTGTCGAGGGCAAATATGGGGCAAATATACATCAGAGCCCTACAGGACGGTGAAGGCGGCATAAGATCTACAAGTCATCGCTCCAGGACAGAGATTGTTTTGAGGAGGTAAAAGGAAATCAAATAACAGACTGGTAAATCCTTAATGTTTCCGGTCCCGGTCCGGGCTGCAGGGTCACCAGGCTGTGGATGGCAACATTAACCACGTGGGCTCAGAGTGTCAGGAATCCTGGTGGTGTTTAATAGTAAAGTATCGTATCACCAAATGAGGACCAACAACCGGAGGAAAGTCATAGAGGAGGCCAAGGGGCAAGAACCGGAGGAAAGTCACAGAGGAGGCCGAGGGGCAAGAACTGGAGGAAAGTCATAGAGGAGGCCGAGGGGCAAGAACTGGAGGAAAGTCACAGAGGAGGCCGAGGGGCAAGAACCGGAGGAAAGTCACAGAGGAGGCCGAGGGGCAAGAACCGGAGGAAAGTCACAGACGAGGCCGAGGGGCAAGAACTGGAGGAAGGTCACAGAGGAGGCGGAGGGGCAAGAACCGGAGGAAAGTCATAGACGAGGCTGAGGGGCAAGAACCGGAGGAAAGTCACAGAGGAGGCTGAGGGGCAAGAACCGGAGGAAAGTCACAGACGAGGCCGAGGGGCAAGAACCGGAGGAAAGTCACAGACGAGGCCGAGGGGCAAGAACCGGAGGAAAGTCACAGAGGAGGCCGAGGGGCAAGAACCGGAGGAAAGTCATAGACGAGGCTGAGGGGCAAGAACCGGAGGAAAGTCACAGAGGAGGCCGAGGGGCAAGAACCGGAGGAAAGTCATAGACGAGGCTGAGGGGCAAGAACCGGAGGAAAGTCACAGAGGAGGCTGAGGGGCAAGAACCGGAGGAAAGTCACAGACGAGGCCGAGGGGCAAGAACCGGAGGAAAGTCACAGACGAGGCCGAGGGGCAAGAACCGGAGGAAAGTCACAGAGGAGGCCGAGGGGCAAGAACCGGAGGAAAGTCACAGACGAGGCCGAGGGGCAAGAACTGGAGGAAAGTCACAGAGGAGGCCGAGAGGCAAGAACCGGAGGAAAGTCATAGACGAGGCCGAGAGGCAAGAACCGGAGGAAAGGCACAGACGAGGCCGAGGGGCAAGAACCGGAGGAAAGTCATAGACGAGGCCGAGGGGCAAGAACCGGAGGAAAGTCATAGACGAGGGCGAGGGGCAAGAACTGGAGGAAAGTCACAGACGAGGCCGAGGGGCAAGAACCGGAGGAAAGTCACAGAGGAGGCCGAGGGGCAAGAACCGGAGGAAAGTCATAGACGAGGCCGAGAGGCAAGAACCGGAGGAAAGTCATAGACGAGGCCGAGAGGCAAGAACCGGAGGAAAGTCACAGACGAGGCCGAGAGGCAAGAACCGGAGGAAAGTCATAGAGACGAGGCCGAGAGGCAAGAACCGGAGGAAAGTCATAGAGGAGGCGAGAGGCAAGAACCGGAGGAAAGTCACAGACGAGGCCGAGGGGCAAGAACCGGAGGAAAGTCACAGACGAGGCCGAGGGGCAAGAACCGGAGGAAAGTCACAGACGAGGCCGAGGGGCAAGAACCGGAGGAAAGTCACAGACGAGGCCGAGGGGCAAGAACCGAGGAAAGTCACAGACGAGGCCGAGGGGCAAGAACCGGAGGAAAGTCACAGACGAGGCCGAGGGGCAAGAACCAGAGGAAAGTCACAGAGGAGGCCGAGGGGCAAGAACCGGAGGAAAGTCACAGACGAGGCCGAGGGCAAGAACCGGAGGAAAGTCACAGACGAGGCCGAGGGCAAGAACCGGAGGAAAGTCACAGAGGAGGCGAGGGGCAAGAACCGGAGGAAAGTCAACGAGGCGAGGCAAGACCGGAGGAAAGTCACAGAGAGCCAAGGGCAAGAACCGGAGGAAAGTCACAGACGAGGCCGAGGGGCAAGAACCGGAGGAAAGTCACAGACGAGGCCGAGGGGCAAGAACCGGAGGAAAGTCACAGACGAGGCCGAGGGCAAGAACCGAGGAAGTCACAGACGAGGCCGAGAGGCAAGAACCGGAGGAAAGTCACAGAGGAGGCCAGGGGCAAGAACCGAGAGAAAGTCAATGACGAGGCCGAGGGGCAAGAACCGGAGGAAAGTCACAGACGAGGCCGAGGGGAAGAACCGGAGGAAAGTCACAGACGAGCAGGGGGCAAGAACCGAGGAAAGTCACAGACGAGGCCGAGGGCAAGAACCGGAGGAAAGTCACAGAGGAGGCCGAGGGGCAAGAACCGAGGAAAGTCACAGACGAGGCCGAGGGGCAAGAACCGGAGGAAAGTCACAGAGGAGGCCGAGAGGCAAGAACCGGAGGAAAGTCACATGAGGAGGCCGAGGGCAAGAACCGGAGGAAAGTCACAGACGAGGCCGAGGGGCAAGAACCGGAGGAAAGTCACAGAGAGGCCGAGGGGCAAGAACCGGAGGAAAGTCACAGAGAGGCCGAGGGGCAAGAACTGGAGGAAAGTCACAGAGGAGGCCGAGGGGCAAGAACCGGAGGAAAGTCACAGACGAGGCCGAGGGGCAAGAACCGAGGAAAGTCACAGACGAGGCCGAGGGGCAAGAACTGGAGGAAAGTCACAGACGGAGGCCGAGGGGCAAGAACCGGAGGAAAGTCACAGACGAGGCCGAGGGCAAGAACCGGAGGAAAGTCACAGACGAGGCCGAGGGGCAAGAACCGGAGGAAAGTCACAGAGGAGGCCGAGGGGCAAGAACCGAGGAAAGTCACAGACGAGGCCGAGGGCAAGAACCGGAGGAAAGTCACAGACGAGGCCGAGGGGCAAGAACCGGAGGAAAGTCACAGACGAGGCGAGGGGCAAGAACCGGAGGAAAGTCACAGACGAGGCCGAGGGGCAAGAACGGAGGAAAGTCACAGAGAGGCCGAGGGGCAAGAACCGGAGGAAAGTCACAGACGAGGCCGAGGGGCAAGAACCGAGGAAAGTCACAGACGGGAAGGCGAGGGGCAAGAACCGGAGGAAAGTCACAGACGAGGAGCGAGGGGCAAGAACCGGAGGAAAGTCACAGACGAGGCCGAGGGGCAAGAACCGGAGGAAAGTCACAGACGAGGCCGAGGGCAAGAACGGAGGAAAGTCACAGACGAGGCCGAGAGGGCAAGAACCGGAGGAAAGTCACAGACGAGGCCGAGGGGCAAGAACCGGAGGAAAGTCACAGACGAGGCAGAGGGCAAGAACCGAGGAAAGTCACAGAGGAGGCGAGAGGCAAGAACTGGAGGAGAACGAGAAGTCACAGGACGAGGCAAAGGAAGTCAGACGGAGGAAGAACGAGGAAGTAGAGACAACGAGGAATAGAAGCGAGGAGAGAGAAGTCACAGACGAGCGAGGAGAAGGAGAAGCAGAGAGGCAGAACGAGAAAGTCAAGGAGGCGAGGCAAGACGGAGAAAGTCACAGAGAGGCCGAGGCAAGAACGAGGAAAGTCAAGAGAGGCAGGGGCAAGACGAGAAAGTCACAGAGAGGCGAGGGCAAGAACGGAGGAAAGCACAGAGGGAGGAAGAACGGGAAAGTAAGACGAGGCGAGGGGCAAGAACGAGGAAAGTCACAGAGAGGTGAGGAAGAACCGGAAGTCACAGGAGGGAGGAAGAACGAGGAAAGTAAGAGAGGCGGGCAAGAACGAGGAAAGTCACGAGAGGCGGAGAACGAGAAAGTCACGAGGCGAGGCAAGAACCGAGGAATCAAGACAGCGAGGCAAAACGAGAAAGTCACAGAGAGCCGAGGCAGAACGAGAAAGTACAGCAGGCCGAGGCAAGAACCGGAAAGTCACAAGGAGCGGGAAGACGGAGGAAAACAGAGGAGCGGGAGAACGGAGGAAAGTCACAGGAGGCAGGGCAAGACGGAGGAAAGTCACAGGAGGAGGAAGACGAGGAAAGTCACAGGAGGCGAGGCAGAACGGAGGAAAGTCAAGAGAGGCGAGGGCAAGAAGAGGAAAGTCCAGAGAGGCGAGGCAAGAACGAGAAAGTCACAGAGAGGCGAGGGGCAAGAACGAGGAAGTACAGAGAGGCGAGGGCAAGAACCGGAGAAGTCAAGACGAGCGAGGAAGAACGGGGAAACACAGAAGGCCGAGGCAAGAACGGAGGAAAGTACAGAGAGGCGAGGCAAGAACGGAGGAAAGTCACAGACGAGGGAGGGAAGAACCGGAGGAAAGTCACAGAGAGGCGAGGCAAGAACGGAGGAAAGTCACAGAGAGCGAGGCAAGAACGGAGGAAAGTCCAGAGAGGCCGGGGCAAGAACGGAGGAAGTCACAGACGAGGCCGGGGGCAAGAACGAGGAAAGTCAGAAAGTCAAGAGAGGCCAGGCAAGAACGGAGGAAGTCAAAGCGGCCAGGGAGGAGGCCGAGGGGCAAGAACCGGAGGAAAGTCATAGACGAGGCCAAGGGGACAAGAACCGGAGGAAAGTCACAGACGAGGATGAGGGGCAAGAACTGGAGGAAAGTCACAGACGAGGCCGAGGGGCAAGAACCGGAGGAAAGTCACGAGACGAGGCCGAGGGGCAAGAACCGGAGGAAAGTCACAGACGAGGCCAAGGGGCAAGAACCGGAGGAAAGTCACAGACGAGGATGAGGGCAAGAACTGGAGGAAAGTCACAGACGAGGCCGAGGGGCAAGAACCGGAGAAAAGTCACAGACGAGGCCGAGAGGCAAGAACCGGAGAAAAGTCACAGACGAGGCCGAGAGGCAAGAACCAGAGGAGAGTCATAGAGGAAGCCGAGAGGCAAGAACCGGAGGAAAGTCACAGACGAGGATGAGAGGCAAGAACGGAGGAAAGTCACAGACGAGGATGAGGGCAAGAACCGGAGGAAAGTCACAGACGAGGATGAGGGGCAAGAACTGGAGGAAGGTCACAGACGAGGCCGAGGGCAAGAACTGGAGGAAAGTCACAGACGAGGCCAAGGGGCAAGAACCAGAGGAAGGTCACAGACAGGGGCAAGGGGTAAGGACCGGAGGAAAGTCACAGACAAGGCCGAAAGGCAAGAACTGGAGGAAAGTCATAGACGAGGCCAAGAGGCAAGAACTGGAGGAAGTCACAGACGAGGCCAAGGGGCAAGAACCAGAGGAAGGTCACAGACAAGGGCAAGGGTCAAGAACTGGAGGAAGGTCACAGACGAGGCCGAGGGGCAAGAACTGGAGGAAAGTCACAGACGAGGCCGAGGGGCAAGAACCGGAGGAAAGTCAAGACGATGCTGAGGGCAAGAACCGGAGGAAAGTCATAGACGGGCCAAGAGGCAAGAACCGGAGGAAAGTCATAGACGAGGCAGAGGGGCAAGAACCAGAGGAAGTCACAGACAAGGGCGAAGGGGCAAGAACGGAGGAAAGTCACAAGACTAGGGGCAAGAACTGGAGGAAAGTCACAGACGAGGACGAGGGGCAAGACCCGGAGGAAAGTCACAGACGAGGCCGAAGAGGCAAGAACCGAGGAAAGTCACAGACGAGGCTGAGGGGCAAAACCGGAGGAAAGTCACAGACAGGGCAAGGGGAAGAACTGGAGGAAAGTCATAGATGAGGCCGAGGGCAAGAACCGGAGGAAAGTCACAAACGAAGCCGAGAGGCAAGAACCGGAGGAAAGCACAGCAGAGGCCGAGGGGCAAGAACTGGAGGAAAGTCATAGACGAGGCCGAGGGGAAGAACCGGAGGAAAGTCACAGACGAGGCCAAGGGGCAAGAACCCAGAGGAAAGTCACAGACGAGGCCGAGAGGCAAGAACGGAGGAAAGTCACAGACGAGGATCGAGGGGCAAGAACGGAGGAAAGTCACAGAGAGGCCGAGGGGCAAGAACCGGAGGAAAGTCACAGACAAGAGGCCAGAGGCAAGAACCGGAGGAAAGACACAGACGAGGCCAGAGGGCAAGAACGGAGGAAAGGTCGACAGACGAGGCCGAGGGGCAAGACCCAGAGGAAAGTCAAGACAGGGCCAGGGTAAGAACTGGAGGAAATTCACAGACGAGGCGAGGGGCAAGAACCGGAGGAAAGTCACAGACAAGGCCGAGAGGCAAGAACCGAGGTAAGACACAGACGAGGCCAAGGGGCAAGAACTGGAGGAAAGTCACAGACAAGGCCGAGAGGCAAGAACCGGAGGAAAGTCACAGAAAGGCCGAGAGGCAAGAACCGGAGGAAAGACACAGACGAGGCCGAGGGCAAGAACCAGAGGAAAGTCACAGACGAGGCCGAGAGGCAAGAACTGGAGGAAAGTCACAGACGAGGCCAAGAGGCAAGAACTGGAGGAAAGTCATAGAGGAGGCCGAGGGGCAAGAACCAGAGGAAAGTCACAGACGAGGCCGAGAGGCAAGAACCAGAGGAAAGTCACAGACGAGGCCGAGAGGCAAGAACCAGAGGAAAGTCACAGAGCGAGGCCGAGAGGCAAGAACCGGAGGAAAGTCACAGACGAGGCCGAGAGGCAAGAACTGGAGGAAAGTCATAGAGGAGGCCGAGGGGCAAGAACCGGAGGAAAGACACAGACGAGGCCGAGGGGCAAGAACTGGAGGAAAGTCATAGACGAGGCCGAGGGGCAAGAACCGGAGGAAAGTCACAGACGAGGCCAAGGGCAAGAACTGGAGGAAAGTCATAGAGGAGGCCGAGGGCAAAACCGGAGGAAAGACACAGATGAGGCCGAGGGGCAAGAACTGGAGGAAAGTCACAGACGAGGCCAAGAGGCAAGAACTGGAGGAAAGTCATAGAGGAGGCCGAGGGGCAAGAACCGGAGGAAAGCACAGACGAGGCCGAGGGGCAAGAACTGGAGGAAAGTCACAGACGAGGCCAAGGGGCAAGAACTGGAGGAAAGTCATAGAGGAGGCCGAGGGGCAAGAACCGGAGGAAAGACACAGACGAGGCCGAGGGGCAAGAACTGGAGGAAGGTCACAGACAAGGCCGAGAGGCAAGAACTGGAGGAAAGTCACAGACGAGGCCGAGGGCAAGAACCGGAGGAAAGTCACAGACGACACTCAAGGGCCATCAGTGATGGCATCGAGGAATCTTTATCTAGAGAATAATTCACTGTCTAGAGCAGAGTTCTCCAACTCCAGTTTCAGGAGTCAGGAGCCACCAACAATGCTGTGTTCAGGGTTTCCTTAGCATTGCACAGTGATAATTAATTACATGCACTGGTGATGATTCCAACACCTGTGAATGCTAAGGAAAATCATGAAAACATGACCTGTTGGTGGCCTTGAGCTGGAGTTGGAACACTGATCTAGATGATAATGATGATGAAGGTGATAGTAATGATGATGATGATAGTAATGATAATGATTGTAAGTGATGTTGATGATAGTAATGATGATGATGATGATGAAGTAATGTTGATGATCGTAATGATGATGATAGTGATGATGATGATAGTAATGATGATGATGATATAGCAATAATGATAGTGATGAATGTGATGATGATAAGTGATGAAGTTGATAGCAATAATGATGTGATGATGATAGTGATGATGATGATGATAGCAATAATGATAGTGATGATGAAGTTGATAGTAATGATGATGATGATAGCAAAAATGATAGTGATGATGATGATGATAGTAATGATGATGAAGATAATGATAATGATGGTAGTAATATTGTTAATGATAATAACAATAATGATGAAGATATCAGTGATGTTGTTGACATTGCAGATCAACTTTCTTATCAAAATTATCATAACCTTTGTTATCTTCATCATCATCTAGACTTTCATCATTATAATTATTATCATCAACATCATCATTGCTATCAATATCATTGTCTTTATTATCATTATGATAATAATTATCAGGATATTGATAGTAATACTGATGATACTTATGATGGTGACCCGTCCTTGGGTAGTCTTGTGACAGGTTTGGGATCTGAGTCTCACTTTGTCTTGTGAGATTCTGGTCTTTAAACATATTTGCTTTCTTTTGGTGCAGCAAGGAGTAAGGACTCTTTACTTGCTGGTAGATCCTTGTCAGTTGTATCTCAGGTGCAGCCGATTTGTGACCATTCCCCTTCCCTTTAAATAGTAATATGTCCCATCACATGATGACGGTAGTAGAATCCTTTCTAACTGACCACTGTGAGGGAGAATATTTGTGGAAGTTGCTGGAGTCCTGTTGTTTGCAGCTCTAGTGTTTTGCTGCAGCTGTGAAGTTGGTGTATATCTCTTTGGCTATGTTCCCCTGTATGTCTTCCTTCCCGTGTTTGACTATTGCAGTGGTGAAGTCGAGTGTACTCACCTGCCTTGGCACTGCTCAGGGCGAGTGGAGGGTTAGTGAGGGATTAGGCACGTGACAGAGACGGGGGAAGGACCCGTATAGGGATGTTAGGGAGCTCAGGGTTCAACACAGTGTCAGAGGTGACCCGTCTCCCCTCTCCCTAACAGTAGGGCCTTCACCGTTGTTAAGTTTGATTTCGTGCCGCGCATTGGAAGTCGTTTATTCCACCGTGATATGAAAATGGTGATTATGATGATAATGCTGATAATTCTGATAGTAAAGATGATGATGTTAGTGTTGATAATTATTGTGATTGATAATAATGATGATATTGAGGATGCTAATGATGAAATTGTTGATTCTAATAATAATGTTGATGATATTGATGATGATAATATACTGATGCTGTTGATTACAAGTACAATATTGATTAAGCTCATAACTCTAGGGATGACCTGATGGTGATTACGATGAAGATGATGATATTGACAATTGGGAAGGTGCTGATGTTTATGATTTTGATGATAACAAGGTAGGTGATCATTGTG
The DNA here is from genome assembly GCA_033576535.1 of Allobates femoralis. Lineage (NCBI taxonomy): Eukaryota > Metazoa > Chordata > Amphibia > Anura > Aromobatidae > Allobates > Allobates femoralis. The sequence continues at coordinate 4,356,431 of JARQOC010000006.1, read as the reverse complement.
CTGATGACACTGACGTTAATGGTAATGATGATGATGCCGCAGTTACTACCGATGATTCTGCTCCATTCACAAGTGGATAATTGTATCAGTTATTGACTTTAATACGTGATCTAACCCTGATGGCAAATGTTCGATATAAATTCTCGTCTATCGGGTAACACTTCATTCACAATGGATGAATACGTTTGTGATAACCGGCTTTATCCACGTTCACTCTCAATGTTACACGACACAATAATGGTTATTGTTTTGCTATTTTTTTCGCTCACATAAAAACGATTCCATACTTGATGAAAAAACATTTTTAGACGTAACCTTTGGTCAGAACATTGTTTACATCACACAATGATGGTGAAGAATTTCTCATTGGAGTTTGAATTGTAACAATTATCTTCACTTCTAGATGGACCATGAGATGATGATGATTGTTGATGATGATGATGATTGTTGATGATGATGATTGTTGATGATGATGATTGTTGATTATGATGATGTTGATGATGATAACGGTCTTGAGGGTGATGAAATCTTGAGATGGACATAAAATAGGTGTCACCTGTGCAGGAAGAAGCTGAGGAGTTTGTTGCTGTTGCTGCAGTCAAGTCCCTGTTGGAGCATCTGAAGATTGTTGTTTGTTGTGTATTTTCCCACCTGTTTGCTCTGATCTCCCTCGTGTTGTTTTTTGTAGTAGTGAGACTAGTGCCTCACTGGCCTGCGCAATAGTCCTGTAGATTCCAAGACCAGCGAGGGCCAATGCATGTGACACTGATAGGGGGGGAAGGAACGGTATAGGGATGTTAGGGAAGCGTAGGGTTCAGCCTCAGATGAGTGTTAGGAGATGGCCCCTCTCTCTCTAATATCAGGGCCTATCATCTTACCTGGTGTTCCCATCTGTGTTGCTCCGCTTGCTGAGCGTTCCCTCGCTCAGGTGTGACACAGTGATACATTGTAACTGCTCAACTTTCTAGAAAATGGAAAAGTCATGGAAGAAAAGGAAGAAACAACAGAGGGTGCTTGAAAAGTCATTTTTTTTACTCAACCTTTGACTTGATCTCAAGCCATGGCGACTTGATGGAAGAACGCTCTGTAGGACAATCAATTTTGTGTAGCCTACATATGTCCACCAGGGTCTTCTCCAAGCCTAGATAGGTCCACCAGGGTCTTGTCCGAGCCTAGATAGGTCCACCAGGGTCTTCTCCAAGCCTAGATAGGTTCACCAGGGTCTTCTCCAAGCCTAGATAGGTCCACCAGGGTCTTCTCCAAGCCTAGATAATTCCACCAGGGTCTTCTCCAAGCCTAGATAGGTCCACCAGGGTCTTCTCCAAGCCTAGATAGGTCCACCAGGGTCTTCTCCAAGCCTAGATAGGTTCACCAGGGTCTTTTCCAAGCCTAGATAGGTCCACCAGGGTCGACGCCAAACTTAGATAGGTCCACTAGGGTCTTCTCTAATCCTAGATAGGTCCACCTTCAAGGCTAGATGGGTCCACCAGGGTCTTCTCCAAGTCTAGGTAGGTCGACCAGGGTCTTCTCCAAGCCTAGATAGGTCCACCAGGGTCTTCTCCAAGCCTAGATAGGTTCACGAGGGTCTTCTCCAAGCCTAGATAGGTCCACCAGGGTCGACTCCAAACTTAGATAGGTCCACTAGGGTCTTCTCTAATCCTAGATAGGTCCACCTTCAAGGCTAGATGGGTCCACCAGGGTCGACTCCAAACTTAGATAGGTCCACTAGGGTCTTCTCTAATCCTAGATAGGTCCACCTTCAAGGCTAGATGGGTCCACCAGGGTCTTCTCCAAGTCTAGGTAAGTCCAACAGGGTCTTCTCCAAACCTAGATAGGTCCACCAGGGTCTTCTCCAAGCCTAGATAGGTCTACCTGGGTCTTCTGAATCCATCAAGTCACCATGGCTCGAGATTGAGGTCAAGGAACTAAGATGATGATGATGACAAGGTAGATGATGTAATTGGAGTGTTAATAGTTCTGGTGATTAAGGTACCAGTAATAATGTGTTTATGATGATGGCAATGCTGATGCTAGTGCTGATATCATAGTGCTGGTTATGATGTTGGTGACAATAGTGTAATAAAGGTTTTGGTGATGATTGTACTAGTGATAATAGTGCTGGGGATAATGATATTGATATTTGGGGTCTTAATAAATATTACATTGTTGTCGATGATGATGATGATTTTGCTGCTTCTTATATTCTTATATTGATTGTTTTGATGTCAGTGTTGATGATGGTAATTATACAGATTGTGACATTGTTATTAATGTTGATGACGATTATACAGATAGTGAGGTTATTATTAATGTTAACGATGATTATACAGATAGTGACAGGTTATTAATGTTGATGATGATGATTATACAGATAGTGAGGTTGTTATTAATGTTAATGATAATTATACAGATAGTGACATTGTTATTAATATTGATGATTATACAGATAGTGACATAGTTATTAATGTTGATGATGGATCATACAGATAGTGACATTGTTATTAATGTTGATGATGATTATACATATAGTGAGGTTGTTATTAATTTTGATGATGATTATACAGATAATTACATGGTTATTAATGTTGATGATGATGATTATACAGATAGTGATGTTGATGATGATGATGATTATTATACAGATAGTGAGGTTGTTATTAATGTTGATGATGATGATTATACAGATAGTGAGGTTGTTATTAATTTTGTTGATAACGATTATACAGATAGTGACATTGTTATTAATGTTGATGATTATACAGATAGTTACATAATGATGATGATGATTATACAGATAGTGAAGTTGTTATTAATGTTGATGATTATACAGATAGTGAAGTTGTTATTAATGTTGATGATTATACAGATAGTGAAGTTGATGATGATGATTATACAGATAGTGAGGTTGTTATTAATGTTGATGATGATGATTATACAGATAGTGAGGTATTTAATAAATGTTGATGATGATTATACTGATAGTGACAGGTTATTAATGTTGATGATGATGATTATACAGATAGTGAGGTTGTTATTAATGTTGATGATGATGATTATACAGATAGTGAGGTTGTAATAAATCTTGATGATGATTATACTGATAGTGACAGGTTATTAATGTTGATGATAATGATTATACAGATAGTGACAGGTTATTAATGTTGATGATGATGATTATACAGATAGTGAGGTTGTTATTATTGTTGATGATGATCACACAGATAGTGACAGGTTATCAATATTGATGATGACTGTAAAGATAGTGACAGGTTATTATTGTTGATGTTGATGATTTTACAGATAGTGAGGTTGTTATTAGTGTTGATGATGATTATACAGATAGTGACAGGTTATTAATGTTGATGTTGATCACACAGATAGTAACAGGTTATTAATATTGATGATGATCACACAGATAGTGACAGGTTATTAATATTGATGATGACTGTAAAGATAGTGACAGGTTATTATTGTTGATGGTGATGATGATTACGCAGATAGTGACAGATTATTAATGTTGATGATGATGATTATACAGATAGTGACAGGTTATTAATGTTGATGATGATCACACAGATAGTGACAGGTTATTAATATTGATGATGACTGTAAAGATAGTGACAGGTTATTATTGTTGATGTTGATGATTTTACAGATAGTGAGGTTGTTATTAGTGTTGATGATGATTATACAGATAGTGACAGGTTATTAATGTTGATGATGATCACACAGATAGTAACAGTTTATTAATGTTGATGATGACTGTAAAGATAGTGACAGGTTATTATTGTTGATGGTGATGATGATTACGCAGATAGTGACAGATTATTAATGTTGATGATGATGATGATGATTATACAGATAGTGACAGGTTATTAATGTTGATGATGATCACACAGATAGTAACAGTTTATTAATATTGATGATGACTGTAAAGATAGTGACAGGTTATTATTGTTGATGGTGATGATGATTACGCAGATAGTGACAGATTATTAATGTTGATGATGATGATTATACAGATAGTGACAGGTTATTAATGTTGATGATGATCACACAGATAGTGACAGGTTATTAATATTGATGATGATGATTGTAAAGATAGTGACAGGTTATTATTGTTGATGATGATGATTACGCAGATAGTGACAGTTTATTAATGTTGGTGATGATTATTATACAGATAGCGAGGTTGTTATTAATGATGATAATGATGCCGGTGATAACTTGTTATTGTTGGCGATGTTTGTGATGAAGTCGCTGGTGGTGATGAAGCATCTACTGATAACAATTAGTATTATTATTTATAATGTCACACTGAAATGATTCTTTAATCCAATTTAACAAGATAATTTACCGCTGTCATTGTCACTGCCCAACTTTCTAGATAATGGTACGGCCGTGACAGAAACCAGAAGAAACAGATGGCGATGGAAGGGTTAAATCGTTGATAAAAGGATACATTACATGAACATAGTGATGCGACCCTTTTAAGTTCTCCAATGAGAATGCAGGAAGCCTAATTGTCTCTTCAGAGAGGAAGAAGACAAACTCTAGTGCCACCTATTGGAAGTAGCAATACTCATAGTCAATATCAGGCCTTTAACGAGTCTTGACATATGCTATAAGACAAATCATAATCTCAATTTGCAGACACTGTGTTTTGGGGTCATGTTCCTCATCAGTGCTAAGTATGAGATCTGATATGGTTCTATGAGAGGCTAAGTGGGGTCTAAGGGGTAAGGTCTCTCCTTGTTTAGAGTGACACATCTGATCTGGAATGCTGGTAGTGAGGAGACTAGCTGACCCCTTAGACCCCACTTAGCATCTCATACAGCCAAATCAGATCTCATATTTTGCACTGATGAGGGACAATACCCTGAAAACCCTGTTCTGCAAATTGAAGTTCTGATCTGGTTTTAATCCTAGGTCATTTGACATCAAGGCTCTTTAAAGGGTTGATATTAACATTTAGGATTGCTACCTCCAATAGGTGGCGCTACACTCCCTGACAGAAGTTATGTCTCTTATCCATGTTATGTAATAAAAGCTTATAATCTGATGTTATATTCATCCATTGGTTGTATAAATTTCTCCTCTGAAAGCTGAAACCTCCGAAATGTGGTTTAGGTTAAGAAAATAAATTGGCATCAATGCTGAAATATTGATCATTTAATGGACACAGAATGGTCAGATTTTGGCAAGACAAAAGTTTTGTCGTCCACAGAAAGTAATGTGATATTCAAACAAAAATTAACTTAAAATACAAACGAATGAAGTTGTGGTTCTATTAGAGTCATATTTAACATTTTGTGTGACTTCCATGAGCTTGAAGGACGGCATCCATGCGGTTCAACAATGATTCATACAATTTATTAATGAAGTCATCAGGAATAGCAAAGAATGCAGTCTTACATGCCTCCCAGAGTTCATCTAGATTCTTTGGTTTTGTCTTCCAAGCTTCCTCTTTCATCCTACCCCAAACATGCTCAATGATGTTCATGTCTGGTGACTGGGCTGGCCAGTGCTTGAGCACCTTGTCTTTTTTTGCCTGGAGGAACTTTGTGGTAGAGATGGATGTATGAGATGGAGCACCATCCTGCTGCAGAATTTCACCCCTTTATGATTTGGAATTTAAGAGGTAGCTAATACTTCTTGATATTTTAGGCTATTGATATTGCCCTCCACCTTGCTAATGTTTCGCACACCCCCATACTGAATGTAACCCCAGACCATGATCTTTCCACCACCAAATTTAACTGTTTCCTGGGTGTATTTTGGATCCATACGGGCTCCAGTAGGTCTCCTGCAGTATTTGCGGCGGCTGTGGTGTAATTCTACTGAAGATTCATCAGAGAAATCCACCTTCTACCACTTTTCCAGTGTCCATCTGTTTAGCAGGCTGTGGGACTTTGCACAGTTTTTTTATTAGCCCTTTGTTTAGTTCTGGTTTCTGGGCACTGATTCACCCATGGAGGCCATTACGAGACAGAATCCTACACACTGTTCTAGTTGACACAGGGACTTGAGGTGACCAGGCCTGTTGGAGCTCTGCTGCAGTGGAAGAGGGGCTTGCTTTGGATTTTCTAACCAACAAACATTTCTCCTGAGCAGTTGTCTTGCGGGGTCTGCCAGACCTGGGCTTGTCAATCACATCTCCAGTCTGTTCAAATCTTGTTTTAATTCTTTGTACTTGACGCTGAGACACATTAAAGATGCCAGACACCTCTGCAGTGGATCTGGTCTTCAGCCTCTTGATAATCAAGGCTTTGGTCACAGGGTGAATTTTTGGCATGTTGTCAGAGTTCAAGTTGCAGTTAAGTGAAGGTCTGGGGTGCTGGGTTTCTACACACCCACTAATTACTGAGCACAGGTGAGGCTGTAAACTAGGATTGGGGGCATTATATGACCAGGCGACAAAACTTTTGTCTTGCCAAAATCTGACCATTCTGTGTTCATTAAATGATCAATATTTCATCATTGATGACAATTTATTTTCTTAACCTAAACCACATTTCGGAGGGGTTCAGCTTTCAAAAGAGTAATTTATACAACCAATGGATGAATGTAACGTCAGGTTATCAGCTTTTATTAACATAACATGGATAAGCGACATAACTTCTGTCAGGGAGTGTAGGGTTCAAGTCCTCTTCCTCTCTGAAGAGGCAATTTGGACAATTTGCATATTTTATTTCCCAGAGGAGCATTGTGTGTTAAGGCTCCTCATACTGACATGTCACTCTCCACAAGGAGAAGCCTTACCCCTAGTTGAGACTTTGTAAGAGGACTTCTATTATTCCATGTGGAAATTCCTGCAACATTAAAGGAGACGCCGTATGGAACATAAAGGTGCACATTTCACCTGTTCTGATGTCGCCGGTCCTTCCCTTCCTTCCGGTGTGACCACCACCTTTTCCGTCGCACAGAAGTGGTTACCGTTTTCTTGGCTCTGATTATACATTTGTCGTTGTAAGAAGAATGAAGTCAGCACAAAAAGTCAACAAGACGATGGAGAAATAAAGAGGAAAACATTCTACATGAAAACTATCACTGTGTTTCCGCAGAAGAGATAGCGGCCGACAAAACGTCTGTTTTAGAAATATAATTGTAATTCGGGGAGATGAAGCGTCACATGTCGGTGAGATGACAGAGCCGCAGTGCACAGTCGGTGAGATGACAGGGCTGCGGTGCACAGTCAGTGAGATAATGGAGCCGCAGTGCACGGTCGGTGAGATGATGGAGCTGCGGTGCACGGTCGGTGAGGTGACAGGGCCGCGGTGCACGGTAGGTGAGGTGACAGGGTTGCGGTGCACAGTCGGCGACATTACGGGGATGGGGTGCACGGTCGGTGAGATGACGGAGCCATGGTGCACGGTCGGTGAGATGACAGAGCCACAGTGCACGGTCGGTGAGATGACGGAGCTGCAGTGCACGGTCGGTGAGGTGATGGAGCCGCGGTGCACAGTTTGAGAGGTGACAGTGCTACGGTGCACGGTTGGTGAGATGACGGAGCCACAGCGCACGGTTGGTAAGGTGACATAGTTGCGGTGCACGGTTGGTAAGGTGACGGAGCCTTGGTGCACTGGTCAGCGACATGACGAAGCTTCTGTGCACCGTCGGTAAGGTGACAGGGCTGCAGTGCACGGTCGGTGAGATGATGGAGCTGTGGTGCACGGTCGGTGAGATGATGGAGCTGCGGTGCACAGTTGGTGAGATGATGGAGCTGCAGTGCACAGTCGGTGAGATGATGGAGTCACAGTGCACGGTCAGTGAGATGACAGAGCCGCAGTGCACAGTTGGTGAGATGATGAAGCCACAGTGCACGGTTCGGTGAGATGATGGAGCCGCGATGCACAGTTGGTGAGGTGACAGGGCCGCGGTGCATGGTCGGTGAGATGACGGAGCCACAGTGCACGGTTGGTAAGGTGACATAGCCGCAGTGCACGGTTGGTGAGGTGACAGGGCCATGGTGCACGGTTGGTGAGGTGACAGGGCCGTGGTGCACGGTCGGTGAGATAACGTAGCCACAGCACACGGTTGGTAAGGTGACATAGCCGCGGTGCACGGTTGGTAAGGTGACATAGCCGCAGTGCACGGTTGTTGAGGTGACAGGGCCGTGGTGCACGGTTGGTGAGGTGACAGGGCCGTGGTGCACGGTTGGTGAGGTGACAGGGCCGTGGTGCACGGTTGGTGAGGTGACAGGGCCATGGTGCACGGTTGGTGAGGTGACAGGGCCGTGGTGCACGGTCGGTGAGATAACTGAGCCACAGCGCACGGTTGGTAAGGTGACATAGCCGCGGTGCACGGTTGGTAAGGTGACATAGCTGCAGTGCACGGTTGGTGAGGTGACAGGGCCGTGGTGCACGGTCGGTGAGATGACGGAGCCACATCGCACGGTTGGTGAGGTAACAGGGCCGCGGTGCATGGTTGGCGAGATGATGGAGCTTCGGTGCACAGTTGGCCAGATGACGGAGCCGCAATGCACGGTCGGTGGGATGACGGAGCCGCAGTGCACGGTATTGTAGAAGCATAATAATGCACCGATCTATGCTATAACAAATCCTGCATGAGATAAAGCTTCTGTTTGCGCTGAAGGCGGACATTTCCAGGCGGGCGGCTTCCAGCATTGTTAGGGCGACGGCCCCAGAATCCATCCCGGGCCGTGATATTCTCATCCGCTATATCCCTCGTGCTGACATTCAATTAAGAATTGTGCAGGTTCTGTCATGCGTGAGCTCGCGGAGCATGTACATTAATATGTCCGGATAATCGCGTTCTCCAGCAGCCGGAAGAGTCCGGACAAAACAGCACAACGTTCTATGGAAAATCACCAAACCTGCAGATCTGCAGCCGACATCTCGTCCAGATCTGAAGAACCAGACTCCTGTGATCTACCCGGATCCACTGCGGATTACTAATGTCACTCAGTGATCGATTGAAAAGAAAAACGTGCAGATATGTGTAATGATAGATAGATACATAGATATATAGAATAGAGATCATTACATCTAGAGAATCAGCAGAGGAACTTGAAGATTGTAGCAGGGTCCAACTAGCACAGGGCTGTAATATTAATAGTATTTCCATATGGGCCCCTCACACTCCAGGGGCCACGTGAGATTGCAACCTGTCACCTATTACACTGGTCAACAGCATTTTTGGTGCCAAAGATATTTCATTGAATTTAGGGTAACTTTGGGGTGCTGATTCTGAATATGTCATCAGTTTTGCCAGATTGGCTCAAGTTTTTGAGATTTTTCGTAAAATGTGTAACAAAAAAGACGTTTTTTTGCTACTTTTTTAACGAAGTCTGTTATGTTTCTTCTATGTTTTGTCAGTGTATATTCACCACAAATGTAACAGAATGAGTCTGGATCGTTAAGACAACTTCTTCTTGATGAGTTCATGCTTTTCACTGGACAACAGACAACAACATAAAGTTAGTGCCAAAAATCAAGCTATGAACAAACTTTTAGAACACTAATTAACACAAAACTATATTGAGAACTGCTCAGTTCAAGTACTAATCCAAAGAAATTAATGAGATGATGCGTCGCATTTACCAACAAGTGCTATAAATAAGATACCAAAAATCTCAAAAACTTGAGCCAATCTGGCAAAACTGATAGTATATTCAGAATCAGCACCCCAAAAATACCCCAAATTCATTAAAATATTTTGGGCACCAGAAAAAAAAATTTTTTTTGTTGACCTGTGTTATAGATATGTCCCTGGATAGATAATATTTACCATAGATAAACAGAATGTAGGACAAATAACATACATGAATATAAATGGGATGGATGGATAGATAAATGGATGGATAGAAGAATGGATGGATGAATGGATGCATGGATGGGTGGATAGATGGATAGATGGATGGGTTTGTGAATGGATAGATAATGAATGGAAAGATAGATAATAGATGGATGGATAGACATATGGTTGGATTGATAGACGAAATGATAGGTATGAAATGGATAGAGATAGATAGATAGATAGATAGATAGATAGATAGATAGATAGATAGATAGATAGATAGATAGATAGATAGATAGATAGATAGATATAGATAGATAGATATAGATAGATAGATAGATAGATAGATAGATAGATAGATAGATAGATAGATCTAGGGAAATAGAAGATTATTTAAAGTTTATTGGATGGATAGACATATGGTTGGATTGATAGACGAAATGATAGGTATGAAATGGATAGAGATAGATAGATAGATAGATAGATGGATAGATAGATAGATAGATAGATAGATAGATAGATAGATAGAAAGCTGAACAGCACTCAAGGTCTAGTCTGAACTGGTGGAAGCTGCAATACTGAACAATATACAGAAGAAAGCTCACAGCAGCACACAGTCACTGCCAATCATGTGTGTATATATATACATATGGATAGAAGTAAAAGCACCTATGCATGTTTTACTTCTATCTATCTATATATATACACACATGATTGGCAGTGACTGTGTGCTGCTGTGAACTTTGTTCTGTATATTGTTCAGTGTTGCAGCTTCCACCATTTCAGACTAGACCTTGAGCGCTGTGCAGCTTTTTTAATTTCTATATGTTATTGGAGTTCCTGGCTCCACAGCTTTACTCTGCAGCCCCATCGACCCCAGGTGGTCTGTGATTAAAGCGAGTCCTCCCACTTAAAAATGATAAAAATGGAGGCTTAGCTAAGTCCAGGGAAGGAGTGTTATGGTAGGACAGGGACCCATCAGATCTAAGGTCACCTTGAAGCTGGTTGATGGGCAAACAGGTATTGGCCAATATGTGTGCCAAGAACCTTACTTTACAAAGATAAAATATAAAAAAAAAAAAAAAAAAAAATTAGTTTTTTGAAAAAACGCATGTTTTTATATTTTTTCTCAAATGCATAGGTGTTTTTACTTCTATCTATATGTATGTATACACACATGGTTGGCCGTGGCTGTGTGCTGCTGTGAACTTTTTTCTGTATTTTTTTCTATAGATAGATAGATAGATAGATAGAGAGATAGATAAGATGAGTGCATGGGTGGGTAGGTGGATGGATAGATAACAGAAAGATTGCTAGATGAAGCGATAGGTACAATATGGATGGACACATTTGAGATAATAGATGGATATATAGGATACTCAGGACCGGGCTTTCTTGAGGCTTCATCACGGGGATCACAGGGACCGAGACCCGGCTCCGTGATCCTGGCAGTGTCATTAACAGTTTGGTGTGGGTGTCTCTCTCTTAGGGATAGGGATCTCACGTGGATGGTTCATTCTGGACAGAGATGACTGGACCTGGAGATACTTGTTAATTTATACGTGACGCCACCCGCAGATTGCGGCTATAGATGGGCGCCGCTGCTCTAGAGTCCTCCTAGGGGCCAATGGTTGGGAGGCAGCAATGTTCTTAAGCCCTCTACAGGTACGGCTGACCTCTAGTGTAGCTGAAGGTACCTGAGTGAGTTGGCAGTTGTGTTTCTGGTTCACAGACACAGCGGGGTGCAGTCTTCAGCTCTTTTGCTCACAGTCTTTGTGCAGCAGCCACTGAGCACTGGGTTCTTGGAGTCAGGGATCCAGCTACTCACCGGTAATAGGACGGTACGTTACCGTCACCCCTTCTCTGTCCCTTCCTGGTCATCTCACATAGCGCTTCCTTCGCCCGTCCTGCCTTGCGTCTCACCACACAGAGCTCTGAGCCAGTGACTGTGGGCTTTTCCTAGGGGTTCCCCTGCAGTGTCTCCCCTTAGTCCTATGGTTGCCTCCTTTTCAGCAGATGTGAAAGTGGTATGCGCTCCGGGTTTCTAGCTGAGCCTGGTCTTCTCCACTAGTCTTCTGGGTTCCCGGTGCCCCTTGCGGCCTAGACCCTCCACTTGCCTGCGCCTGACAATGGATATGAGCCCCATGGGTGGATTACTTACTTCCCGTGATTCTGGGACCCCCTCGTTCTACTGGAGCCCCTTGTGTGATGTTCTGCTCTAGGGTTCGGCCTTAGGACGAGCTCCCACTTGCTCCAGTCCTCTGGACACTTCTCAGGCGTACTTTCTCCATCTGCCCTCCAACTCGACCTTGGTGTTCAATGGCCTTTCCTCAACTGTTCTACCGCCTCTCCTCAGCTGTCACTCTCTTCATCTGTCTCTTCTCCTACGTTCTAGATCTTTCCCCCTCTGCCACGTGTTCCACGTCCTCTTCCTGACCTCACTCCTTCCCAGGTGCTCCCTCTAACTACTTCCTTCACCACCCAGTTCCTAGTGCGTGGCCTGAGTGTCCCAGTACCGGTCTGTACCCCTCTTACCAGTGAGTGGGATACTCCTAACAGGGGTGCAGTACCTCTGTGGCAAATGGATCCACGGGGGCGCCACAGATACATTTAGACTACACAGAATTAATATATTTTTACTCATTATTCCAGATTGTTTAATCTTTTTTCCCAGGAACATATGACAATATTTGGGATTATCGATACCTTGTATTCCTGATCTCCGCACATTCGCACTTACACTGGTCGCGTGTTCTGACTTTTGTCACTAATTTCTTGCTCTTTTCCCGCAGGAGGTGATGGCGGAGCACTGGACTGGAAAGGTTTACAAGATGCCGACCAAGGAACAATGGAAAACAGCTCCGTCCATGGAAGCAGCACCCACAGACCGTCCAATGAGGTACCACTGTGTGTACGGCGCCTTATATCGGGTCCTGGACTGGAGGCCTCTATTGAGCCATCAGACTTTCCATTGCACTGTAGTGTTTGCCTAGCGGTGTCATGGCGCCTCCTCCATGATTTATGATATGTCGGTGATTTTCTAGGTTTCTTACACCTGGTCAGAATCTGCTGCGTTTCACTTGTCAGCACATTTTCCAGCATTATTTCTCCATTGTGAGATAATAGCACAGAAAAACCCTGCACAGCTGCAGATGTGGGTCATAAACTCATAAAGGATAGACACATACTGTAGATTGATAGAGTCACCCCTCAACACTGAAATCGCAACATCGAGAAGGAAACGTCATAGAATTATGGATATCACGGGGTGAATACACAATGTGGGCAAGATACTGATCTACAAATCAGGAATCGATGGAAGCAGGATGATCAAAACATCGGGATTCCTTATGAGCATCACGCACAGAAATCCCATCACTTCCAGCCTCGGCTGCTATTGCTATTGAGGTTATTAACGGTTGTCTGAAGAAGGTTCTGCCACTTAATGCACTTGTTCAAATCATCAAGACCCACTGCTGGCAGCTTCTGTGTAGTGACCGACCAATGACATCCCAGATGTGCCCAATGGAGACAAGTCTGGAGACCCTGCAGCCATGGGACACAAGTAAAGAGATGCTGCAGCCATAGGAGACAAGTCTGGAGATGCTGCAGCCATGGGACACAAGTAAAGAGATGCTGCAGCCATAAGAGACAAGTCTGGAGATGCTGCAGCCATGGGACACAAGTAAAGAGATGCTGCAGCCATAAGAGACAAGTCTGGAGATGCTGCAGCCATGGGAGATAAGTCTGGAGATGCTGCAGCCATGGGACACAAGTAAAGAGATGCTGCAGCCATAAGAGACAAGTCTGGAGATGCTGCAGCCATGGGAGATAAGTCTGGAGACGCTACAGCAATGGGAGACAAGTCTGGAGACCCTGCAGCCATGGGACACAAGTAAAGAGATGATGCAGCCATAAGAGACAAGTCTGGAGATGCTGCAGCCATAAGAGACAAGTCTGGAGATGCTGCAGCCATGGGACACAAGTAAAGAGATGCTGCAGCCATAAGAGACAAGTCTGGAGATGCTGCAGCCATGGGACACAAGTAAAGAGATGCTGCAGCCATAGGAGACAAGTCTGGAGATGCTGCAGCCATGGGACACAAGTAAAGAGATGCTGCAGCCATAAGAGACAAGTCTGGAGATGCTGCAGCCATGGGACACAAGTAAAGAGATGCTGCAGCCATAAGAGACAAGTCTGGAGATGCTGCAGCCATGGGAGATAAGTCTGGAGACGCTACAGCAATGGGAGACAAGTCTGGAGACCCTGCAGCCATGGGACACAAGTAAAGAGATGATGCAGCCATAAGAGACAAGTCTGGAGATGCTGCAGCCATAAGAGACAAGTCTGGAGATGCTGCAGCCATGGGACACAAGTAAAGAGATGCTGCAGCCATAAGAGACAAGTCTGGAGATGCTGCAGCCATGGGACACAAGTAAAGAGATGCTGCAGCCATAGGAGACAAGTCTGGAGATGCTGCAGCCATGGGACACAAGTAAAGAGATGCTGCAGCCATAAGAGACAAGTCTGGAGATGCTGCAGCCATGGGAGATAAGTCTGGAGACGCTACAGCAATGGGAGACAAGTCTGGAGACCCTGCAGCCATGGGACACAAGTAAAGAGATGATGCAGCCATAAGAGACAAGTCTGGAGATGCTGCACCATAGGAAACAAGTCTGGAGACACTGCAGTCATAACAGACGAACCTACAGACACTTGTCTCCCATGGCTGCAGCATCTCTTTACTTGTGTCCCATGGCTGCAGTATCTCCAGACTTGTCTCTTATGTCTATAGCATCTCCAAACTTGTCTCCCATGGCTGCAGTGTCTCCAGACTTGTCTCCCATGGCTGCAGTATCTCCAGACTTGTCTCCCATTGCTGCAGCGTCTCCACACTTGTCTCCCATGGTGCAGAATCTCCGGACTTGTCTCTTATGTTTATAGCATCTCCAGACTTGTCTCCCATGGCTGTAGTGTCTCCAGACTTGTCTCCCAACTTGTCTCCATCAGCACATTTGGGATGATACTGGTCAGTAATTGCAAAGGTAACTGCCAGCAGCAGATCTTGATGATTTGCCTTATTAATTTCAGCGTGGAAGAACCAGATGACCAGTAATAACAACTAACGGAATCTACAAACATAATGGTAGACCAATTAGATTTTTGCTCTGTGTCTCCTTTCTTTTGTGTGTGCTGGGATAGACAAGCAGTGTAAGTGAAAATATCAAAAAGCAGAATTGAAAAATATCATATAAAGAACATGGAAACCTTCCAATGTGCACCATAATTATCAATAACTGTATTTATTTACATATCAAATGTTGACATTCCAACATACATTCATTCATTCTGTATAATTACATTAATGGACAGTTATATTCTTGTATATAGGAGCAGTATTATAGTAGTTATATTCTTGTATATAGGGGCAGTATTATAGTAGTTATATTCTTGTAAATAGAGGCAGTATTATAGTAGTTATATTCTTGTACAGAGGAGCAGTATTATAGTAGTTATATTCTTGTATATAGGGAGCAGTATTATAGTAGTTATATTCTTGTATATAGGGGCAGTATTATAGTAGTTATATTCTTGTATATAGGAGCAGTATTATAGTAGTTATATTCTTGTATATAGGGGCAGTATTATAGTAGTTATATTCTTGTATATAGGAGCAGTATTATAGTAGTTATATTCTTGTACATAGGGCAGTATTATAGTAGTTATATTCTTGTATATAGGGGCAGTATTATAGTAGTTATATTCTTGTACATAGGAGCAGTATTATAGTAGTTATATTCTTGTAAGTAGAGGCAGTATTATAGTAGTTATATTCTTGTACAGAGGAGCAGTATTATAGTAGTTATATTCTTGTATATAGGAGCAGTATTATAGTAGTTATATTCTTGTATATAGAGGCAGTATTATAGTAGTTATATTCTTGTACATAGGAGCAGTATTATAGTAGTTATATTCTTGTATATAGGGGCAGTATTATAGTAGTTATATTCTTGTATATATGGGCAGTATTATAGTAGTTATTTTCTTGTATATAGGGGCAGTATTATAGTAGTTATATTCTTGTATATAGGAGCAGTATTATAGTAGTTATATTCTTGTATATAGGGACAGTATTATAGTAGTTATATTCTTGTACATAGGAGCAGTATTATAGTAGTTATATTCTTGTACATAGGGGCAGTATTATAGTAGTTATATTCTTGTATATATGGGCAGTATTATACTAGTTATATTCTTGTATATAGGAGCAGTATTATAGTAGTTACATTCTTGTATATAGGGGCAGTATTATAGTAGTTATATTCTTGTATATAGGAGCAGTATTATAGTAGTTATATTCTTGTACATAGGAGCAGTATTATAGTAGTTATATTCTTGTACATAGGAGCAGTATTATAGTAGTTATATTCTTGTATATAGGGGCAGTATTATAGTAGTTATATTCTTGTATATAGGGGCAGTATTATAGTAGTTATATTCTTGTACATAGGAGCAGTATTATAGTAGTTATATTCTTGTATATAGGGGCAGTATTATAGTAGTTATATTCTTGTACATAGGAGCAGTATTATAGTAGTTATATTCTTGTATATAGGAGCAGTATTATAGTAGTTATATTCTTGTACATAGGGGCAGTTAATTATGAGTATTATATATTATATTCTGTACATAGGAGCAGTATTATAGTAGTTATAGTCTTGTATATAGGAGCAGTATTATAGTAGTTATATTCTTGTACATAGGAGCAGTATTATAGTAGTTATATTCTTGTATATAGGGCAGTATTATAGTAGTTATATTCTTGTATATAGGGCAGTATTATAGTAGTTATATTCTTGTATATAGGAGGCAGTATTATAGTAGTTATATTCTTGTACATAGGGCAGTATTATAGTAGTTATATTCTTGTACATAGGAGCAGTATTATAGTAGTTATAGTCTTGTATATAGGAGCAGTATTATAGTAGTTATAGTCTTGTAATAGGAGCAGTATTATAGTAGTTATATTCTTGTACATAGGAGCAGTATTATAGTAGTTATAATCTTGTATATAGGGCAGTATTATAGTAGATATATTCTTGTATATAGGGCAGTATTATAGTAGTTATATTCTTGTATATAGGAGGCAGTATTATAGTAGTTATATTCTTGTACATAGGAGCAGTATTATAGTAGTTATATTCTTGTATATAGGGCAGTATTATAGCAGTTATATTCTTGTACATAGGAGCAGTATTATAGTAGTTATATTCTTGTATATAGGGAGTATTATAGTAGTTATATTCTTGTACATAGGGCAGTATTATAGTAGTTATATTCTTGTAATAGGAGCAGTATTATAGCAGTTATATTCTTTTATATAGGAGCAGTATTATAGTAGTTATATTCTTGTATATAGGAGCAGTATTATAGTAGTTATATTCTTGTAAATAGGGCAGTATTATAGTAGTTATATTCTTGTATATAGGGCAGTATTATAGTAGTTATATTCTTGTATATAGGAGCAGTATTATAGTATTATATTCTTGTATATAGAGGCAGTATTATAGTAGTTATATTCTTGTACATAGGGGCAGTATTATAGTATTATATTCTTGTACATAGAATAGTTGTTGTACAGAAACAATAGATGAGATTCCTCTTACGTTGCATGCAGACCTTATATCACCGGCTCAGTTCCCAGATTCTGCAACCTTCACTCTCCTTACTGGCTGTTATCTATATTGACCTTGAATTTGTGTGTGAAATTTATTACATTGTCGGAAAGTTCTGTGATTACAAAAGATTAGGTTTTATAGTGTTATTATAAGCGACCCAAGTTATACCAGCTGTACATATATAATTATATACAGGAGATGCCCAGGTTATACCGGCTGTACATATATAATTATATACAGGAGATGTCCAGGTTATACCGGCTGTACATATATAATTATATACAGGAGATGCCCAGGTTATACCAGGCTGTACATATTATAATTATATACAGGAGATGTCCAGGTTATACCGGCTGTACATATATATAATTATATACAGGAGATGTCCAGGTTATACCGGCTGTACATATATAATTATATACAGGAGATGCCCAGGTTATACCAGCTGTACATATATAATTATATACAGGAGATGCCCAGGTTATACCGGCTGTACATATATAATTATATACAGGTGATCCCAGGTTATACCGGCTGTACATATATAATTATATACAGGAGATGTCCAGGTTATACCGGCTGTACATATATAATTATATACAGGAGATGTCCAGGTTATACCGGCTGTACATATATAATTATATACAGGAGATGCTCCAGGTTATACCGGCTGTACATATATAAATTATATACAGGAGATGTCAGGTTATACCGGCTGTACATATATAATTATATACAGGAGATGTCCAGGTTATACCGGCTGTACATATATAATTATATACAGGAATGTCCAGGTTATACTGGCTGTACATATATAATTATATACAGGAGATGCCCAGGTTATACCAGCTGTACATATATAATTATATACAGGAGATGTCCAGGTTATACCGGCTGTACATATATAATTATATACAGGAGATGCCAGGTTATACCGGCTGTACATATATAATTATATACAGGAGATGCCCAGGTTATACCGGCTGTACATATATAATTATATACAGGAGATGCCCAGGTTATACCGGCTGTACATATATAATTATATACAGGAGATGCCAGGTTATACCGGCTGTACATATATAATTATATACAGGAGATGCCAGGTTATAGCCGGCTGTACATATATAATTATATACAGGAGATGCCCAGGTTATACCGGCTGTACATATATAATTATATACAGGAGATGTCCAGGTTATACCGGCTGTACATATATAATTATATACAGGAGATGTCAGGTTATACCGACTGTACATATATAATTATATACAGGAGATGTCCAGGTTATACCGGCTGTACATATTAATTATATACAGGAGATGTCCAGGTTATACCGGCTGTACATATATAATTATATACAGGAGATGCCCAGGTTATACCGGCTGTACATATATAATTATATACAGGAGATGCCCAGGTTATACCGGCTGTACATATTAATTATATACAGGAGATGTCCTGGTTATACCGGCTGTACATATATAATTATATACAGGAGATGACAGGTTATACCGACTGTACATATATAATTATATACAGGAGATGCCAGGTTATACCGCTGTACATATATAATTATATACAGGAGATGTCCAGGTTATACCGGCTGTACATATATAATTATATACAGGAGATGTCCAGGTTATACCAGCTGTACATATATAATTATATACAGGAGATGCCAGGTTATACCGGCTGTACATATATAATTATATACAGGAGATGCCCAGGTTATACCAGCTGTACATATATAATTATATACAGGAGATGTCCAGGTTATACCGGCTGTACATATATAATTATATACAGGAGATGTCCAGGTTATACCGGCTGTACATATATATAATTATATACAGGAGATGTCCAGGTTATACCGGCTGTACATATATAATTATATACAGGAGATGTCCAGGTTATACCGGCTGTACATATATAATTATATAAGGAGATGCCCAGGTTATACCGCTGTACATATATAATTATATACAGGAGATGCCCAGGTTATACCGGCTGTACATATATAATTATATACAGGAGATTCCAGGTTATACCGCTGTACATATATAATTATATACAGGAGATGCCCAGGTTATACCGGCTGTACATATATAATTATATACAGGAGATGTCCAGGTTATACCAGCTGTACATATATAATTATATACAGGAGATGTCCAGGTTATACCGCTAGTACATATATAATTATATACAGGAGATGTCCAGGTTATACCGCTGTACATATATAATTATATACAGGAGATGCCAGGTTATACCGGCTGTACATATATAATTATATACAGGACATGTCCAGGTTATACCAGCTGTACATATATAACTATATACAGGAGATGCCAGGTTATACCAGCTGTACATATATAATTATATACAGGAGATGCCAGGTTATACCGGCTGTACTATATAATTATGTACAGGAGATGCCAGGTTATACCGGCTGTACATATATAATTATATACAGGAGATGCCAGGTTATACCGGCTGTACATATATAATTATATACAGGAGATGCCCAGGTTATACCGGCTGTACATATATAATTATATACAGGAGATGCCCAGGTTATACCGGCTGTACATATATAATTATATACAGGAGATGTCCCAGGTTATAGCGCTGTACATATATAATTATATACAGGAGATGCCAGGTTATCGGCTGTACATATGTAATTATATACAGGAGATGCCCAGGTTATACGGGCTGTACTTTAATATCGCCGGTTTTATAAACCCTATATCTTCCCCTATTAGCGCTTGTGTCATGTGGAGAATGATCTGTGATGTTTGATTTCACTGTTCTGGGATTGATGTCTGGTCAGTGGCACAATGGGGCTCAGTAATTAGCCGGATATCTATGTCCTTTACATCATTTAACTCTCATCTTCTGGGAAGGGACCACGGGGCCGGTCATGCAGAACAGCAGATTACAGACATTAAAGGGAGACAGTGTGGAGGGAGAGATGGCGGCTCATCTTCTATGTGTCACTATGAGTGGAGCAGTGCGGTTATTCTCTGGGTATTGTGTGGGTGATCTATTGTTCATCGCCTCTGCTGTCTCCGCCTGATACAGATAGAACATTCCATCTATATGGTAATGTTGGCCTGTTACATATACATACAGAACATAGCAATGTATGAGCCCCGCATTGTGTAATCACACATCGGACATTATTATTGGGGTCCTTATTCTTGCAGTTCTGGTTTTGGATTGTTCTGATCCCAGGTCTGGGACTTGGACCAGCAGAACAGAAAAACTATGACAGCTGGATATAGACAATGAGCTGTAATGTATTTGTCTGTGTCCTCATCAATGTAATTGTCTCCTTTATGAGATCAAAGCATTTTACTCCTAGAATATTCTATGCTTCCTCCATGTTCTGCAGGATCTTCTTCCCACCCCTGAGATTAGAACTCAGTCCTCAGTAATATCAGATGGACAGGTCACTTTCCCCTGACAATATCAGCACACTCATCTCCTGCTGCTACTGACCATGCTCCCTACAGTATGTAACCTCATGATCCCTCTGTTCTCTTTCATTTGCTTCTATTCTCCTAAATTCAGCACTTCTCTTATTTATATCATCATCATATATCGACCGGTCACTTTCCCTGATAAGATCAGCACACTCTTCTCCTGCTGCTACTGACCACGTCCCTTCCAGTATATACCTCACACTTTTATCTTCCACTTGCTTCCACTCTGTTCCATTGAGCCTTGTCTGAATTGTATTATATGGATAGACAGGTCACTTTCCCTGATAATGTCAGCACACTCCTCTCCTGCTGCTGGTGACGATGCCCCTTCCAGTATATACCTCACACTCTTTTATATCCCACTCTGCACCATTCAGCCTTGTCCTTACATGATCATGTGAATGGACAGGTCACTTTCCCCTGACAAGTTCAGCACACTCATCTCCTGCTGCTACTGACCATGCTCCCTACAGTATGTAACCTCAAGATCCCTCTGTTCTCTCTGTTCTCTTTCATTTGCTTCTATTCTCCTAAATTCAGCACTTCTCTTATTTATATCATCACCATATATCGACAGGTGACTTTCCCTGATAAGATCAGCACACTCTTCTCCTGCTGCTACTGACCATGCCCCTTCCAGTATATACCTCACACTTTTATCTTCCACTTGCTTCCACTCTGTTCCATTGAGCCTTGTCTGAATTGTATTATATGGATAGACAGGTCACTTTCCCTGATAATGTCAGCACACTCATCTCCTGCTGCTGGTGACCATGCCCCTTCCAGTATATACCTCACACTCTTTTATATCCCACTCTGCTCCATTCAGCCTTGTCCTTACATGATCATATAAATGGACAGGTGACTTTCCCTGATAAGATCAGCACACTCATCTCCTGCTGCTACTGACCATGCCCCTTCCAGTATATACCTCACACTCTTCTCCTGCTGCTAGTGACCATGCCCCTTCCAGTATATACCTCACACTTTTATCTTCCACTTGCTTCCACTCTGCTTCACTCAGCCCAGTCTATACTTACATGATCATATGAATGGACAGGTCACTTTCCCTGACAAGATCAGCACACTCATCTCCTGCTGCTGGTGACCATGCTCCCTACAGTATGTAACCTCAAGATCCCTCTGTTCTCTTTCATTTGCTTCTATTCTGCTAAATTCAGCTAAATTCAGCACTTCTCTTATTTATATCATCATCATATATCAACAGGTCACTTTCCCTGACAAAATCAACACACTCATCTCCTGCTGCTACTGACCACGTCCCTTCCAGTATATACCTCACACTCTTTTATCTCACAATCTGCTCCATTCAGCCTTGACCATACTTTTATTATATGAATAGACAGGTCACTTTCCCCTGATAAGATCAGCACACTCTTCTCCTGCTGCTGGTGACCATGCTCCCTACAGTATGTAACCTCACACTTTTATCTTTTACTCTGCACCATTCAGCCTTGTCCTTAGATGATCATATGAATGGACAGGTCACTTTCCCCTGACAATATCAGCACACTCATCTCCTGCTGCTACTGACCACGTCCCTTCCAGTATATACCTCACACTCTTTTATCTCACAATCTGCTCCATTCAGCCTTGACCATACTTTTATTATATGAATGGACAGGTCACTTTCCCTGACAAGATCAGCACACTCTTCTCCTGCTGCTAGTGACCATGCCCCTTCCAGTATATACCTCACACTTTTATGTTCCACTTGCTTCCACTCTGCTTCATTCATCCCAGTCTATACTTACATGATCATGTGAATGGACGGGTCACTTCCCCCTGACAAGATCAAGAAACTCATTTCCTGCTCATATGAATGGACAGGTCACTTCCCCTGACAAGATCAGCACACTCATCTCCTGCTGCTGGTGACCATGCTCCCTACAGTATGTAACCTCAAGATCCCTCTGTTCTCTTTCATTTGCTTCTATTCTCCTAAATTCAGCTAAATTCAGCACTTCTCTTATTTATATCATCACCATATATCAACAGGTCACTTTCCCTAACAAGATCAGCACACTCCTCTCCTGCTGCTGGTGACCATGCTCCTTCCAGTATATACCTCACACTCTTCTCCTGCTGCTGGTGACCATGCTCCTTCCAGTATATACCTCACACTCTTTTATATCCCACTCTGCACCATTCAGCCTTGTCCTTACATGATCATGTGAATGGACAGGTCACTTCCCCTGATAAGATCAGCACACTCTTCTCCTGCTGCTGGTGACGATGCTGCGTCCAGTTTATAACTCTCATTCTGTTTCTTCCGTTTTCTTAGATTTTACTTTAAGGCTTTGTCGCTGTCCATTATTGCCCACTACCTACTTACATTATCACAAGTGGACAGGTCACTTTCCCCCACAAGGTCAGCACACTCTTCTTCTTGCTGGAGATTTGGTGTCTTTCAGTCTGTGGCTCCCTCTCATCCTTGATTTAGTGTTGTAATGATGACTCTCCCCTCGATACATTTCACGTTACAGAATTTTAATTTCAATACAATTTAATTGCGTTATCATTTTATATTCTGGGATATAAAGGAGCCGAGCGAGAATCCGTCCAGAGCAGAGTGTTGTTGTTATTTGTGTGGACGTCGTCTCTCGCCAGAATCGAAGCTCCTGAGGATGACGAGGACTCCGGTATTGATCTTGGGGGGTTTATTGCTCCTGGCAATGTGATAGTGACTTTGCTCTTTTCTGTTTTGTTGTAGATTTTGTGTTCTCATCCTCCAGATATTCAGAGACTCCTGAGGATCATTATCTCATACAATCAGAGACTGAGGAATAAATTGAAGATCCCGGTCTAAAATTCAGAACCCATGACAGGATCCCTCCCACCCCCCATGTATAATACTGGCATTGTCTTGTGTGCGTCAGCAGTTTTAGGCCCTCTGAAGTAGCAGAGCCCAGGTGTGACCGCTACTTCTGGACCCGCCATAGCTATTGCCATGACAAGGATGTGACACTAGTCTTGACTCACAGACAAGCCATGAGGCAGGTAGTCAAATGTTCCAGGCTCAGATACCAAGCGATCATGTCAGAGGCAGGGTAGTCAGATATTCCAGGGTCAGATACCAAGAGAGCACGTCTGAGACAGGGTAGTCAAACGTTCCAGGGTCAGATACCAAGAGAGCACGTCTGAGGCAGGTAGTCAAACGTTCCAGGGTCAGATACCAAGAGAGCACGTCTGAGGCAGGTAGTCAAACATTCCAGGGTCAGATACCAAGAGATCATGTCAGAGGCAGGGTAGTCAGATATTCCAGGGTCAGATACCAAGAGAGCACGTCTGAGGCACGGTAGTCAAACGTTTCAGGGTCAGATACCAAGAGAGCACGTCTGAGGCAGGGTAGTCAGATATTCCAGGGTCAGATACCAAGGGAATATGTTGTGAGGCAGCGTAGTCAAATGTTCCAGGGTCAGATACCAAGAGAGCACGTCTTGAAGTTGGGTAGTCAAATGTTCCAGGGTCTGATACCAAGAGAGCACGTCTGAGGCAGAGTAGTAAAACCTTCCAGGGTCAGATATCAAGAGAGCACGTCCTAAGGCAAACATTCCAAGATAATAATACGTCATGAAGCAGGGTAGTTAAATGCTACAGGGTCAGATACCAAGAGAGCACTTTGTGAGGCTGAGTAGTCAAGCGTTCCAGGGTCAGATACCAAGAGAGCACGTCTGAGGCAAGGGTAGTCAAACGTCCCAGTGTCAGATACCAAGAGAATACGTCGTGATATAGTGTAGTCAAATGTTCTAGGGTCAGATACCAAGAGAGCACGTCGTGAAGCAGTATAGTCAAACATTCTAAGGTCAGATACCAAGAGAGCACATTGTGATGCACATAGTCAAATGCTCCAGGGTCAGATACCAAGAGAGCACGTTGTGAGGCAGGTAGTCAAATGTTCCAGGGTTAGATATCAAGAGAATCTGTCGTGAGGCAGGTAGTCAAATGTCTCAGGGTCAGATACCAAGAGAGCACGTCTGAGGCAGGGTAGTCAAACATTCTAAGGTCAGATACCAAGAGAGCACGTTGTGATGTACAAAGTCAATTGTTCCAGGGTCAGATACCAAGAGAACATGTCTTGAAGTAGGGTAGTCAAACGTCTCAGGCTCAGATATGAAGAGAATCCGTCGTGAGGCAAGTAGTCAAATGTCCCAGGGTCAGATATCAAGAGAGCGTGTCTGAGGCAGATAGTCAAACATTCCAGGGTTAGATATCAAGAGAGCGTGTCTGAGGCAGGGTAGTCAAACATTCTAAGGTCAGATACCATGAGAGCACGTTGTGATGCACGTAGTCAAATGTTCCAGGGTCAGATACCAAGAGAGCACGTTGTGATGCACATAGTCAAATGTTCCAGGGTCAGATACCAAGAGAGCACGTTGTGATGCACATAGTCAAATGTTCCAGGGTCAGATACCAAGAGAGCACGTTGTGATGCACATAGTCAAATGTTCCAGGGTCAGATACCAAGAGAGCACGTTGTGATGCACATAGTCAAATGTTCCAGGGTCAGATACCAAGAGAGCACGTTGTGAGGCGGGGTGGTCAAACATTCCAGGGTCAGATACCAAGAGAGCACGTTGTAAACCAAGGGCTGAGTCAGGTCACGGTCTGGGATCAGAATCTCAGGAGAATAGCATATAAAGCAAAGGGACAAAGCAAATAAATGGCCAGAGGGGTCCAAGGTCTGATAGCAATACATCAGAACACAGAGCTCAGAGGCAGAGAGGGCAACATGCACCAATTAGCAAACTGCTACGACTGGTAGAGATCTGGGACTGACTGCTCAGCTGAGTAGCTGGGCAATCACAGAGAACAGGGAACACCTGAAGAAGTCCAGCACCTCCCAGTCTCAGATTGGACAACTGAGCTGTACATCAATACACCGACAGCTCAGCATGCCCTTGCATTAGAATGGATGACTGAGCTGTCACTTACCAAAATGACAGCTCAGAACAGCCCTGATTCCATAGTGCAGGAAACTGTCACTCAATGTGTCTGATACACTGAATGGCCACAATATAACATGGGCATTAATCAACTCCACCCCATAGACCTTTTATAATGTGGATATGCATTTAAAGAGAACCTGTCAGCAGGATTTTGCCAACTAAAAGTACAGCCAGGGCCATATTGGAACTGTTATGATGATATTTGCGGTGAAGAAATCCATTAAGTAGAATTTTGTAATGAGTGTTTGAAGTATTCTTATAATCATAGATTCCTGCATCGGGGCAGGTAGGATCTGTGCGTCGGAACTGTAGGTAAGGTCTGTAGGGCGGGTCTGTGGGTAGGGTCTGTGGGGGAGGACTGTGGGGCGGGACTGCAGGTAGGGTCTGTAGGGCGGGACAGTGGGTAGGGTCTGTGGGGTGGGACTGTGGGTAAGGTCTGTGGGTAGGGTCTGTGGGGCGGGTCTGTGGGTAGGGTCTGTGGGGCAGGACTGTGCAGCGGGACTGCAGGTATGGTCTGTAGGGCGGGACTGCTGATAGGGACTGTGGATAGGGTCTGTGGGGTAGGACTGCAGGTAGAGTCTGTGGGGGCCGGTCTGTGGGTAGAGACTGGGTAGGGTCTGTGGGGCAGGACTGTGGGTAGGGTCTGTGGGACAGGACTGTGGGTAGAGTGTGTGGAGTGGGTCTGTGGGGCAGGACTGTGGGTAGGGTCTGTGAGGCAGGACTGTGGGTAGGGTCTGTGGGGCAGGACTGTGGGTAGGGTCTGTGGGGCAGGACTGTGGGTAGGGTCTGTGGGGCGGGTCTGTGGGGCAGGACTGTGGGTAGGGTCTGTGGGGCAGGACTGTGGATAGGGTCTGTGGGGCAGGACTGTGGGTAGGGTCTGTGGGGCAGGACTGTGGGTAGGGTCTGTGGGGCAGGACTGTGGGTAGGGTCTGTGGGGCAGGACTGTGGGTAGGGTCTGTGGGGCAGGACTGTGGGTAGGGTCGTGGGGCAGGACTGTGGGTAGGGTCTGTGGGGCAGGACTGTGGGTAGGGTCTGTGGGGCAGGACTGTGGGTAGGATCTTCGGCTCTGCCCCGGCCCCTCCGCTGCCTCTGGTGTCTTTATCAACCTGGTTTAAATTTTGCTCTGATGCCGTCTTAACACTTATCCACATTGTTCTCCTGACAGTCTTCATTAGCACAGCATCGGTGGTGGCACTTGTGTAGATGAAGGTCCTGGTGGTCTTCCGTAACGTGGCGTCGTTGGTGGCGCATGCGCTAATTGAGATCTTGGCTTGTCATTTTGTGTTATCACCATGTGGCAGGAATAGAGCGAATCTGACACCTGATACATCCTGCCCGATCCACGATCAACATGTATCAGGCAGTGGTTGAATCGTTTCCTCCATGTATAGCGGGTGAAATAAGTATTGAACACGTCAACATTTTTCCAAATTAATTTATTTCTAAAGCTCTATCTGTAATTAGAATATCAGCGGCTTCATGTGATGCTGATAAAAAGGATATAAGCGTCTCTCACCTGTCGGGTTTCCTTTAAGAGCTCACTATGTGGCAGCTCACTATGTGGCACTATACACATTCTAATATTCTTTAGTATTTTCCTTACAAAAACAATAGAGCTCATGCTTTTGCCCATGATACACCATACATTACAACCTTTCATGTGGCCACTAGACTGGCTACATTGACCGAGGCTGGAGACATTATACGTCTACATTTCCAATGGCTCCTATAGAGCCCTATTCGTAACCTCTCCAGCCTCTTCCCCGACTCTTCAGTAATAGTGGGTGCATTATTTATTATTCAACTCAATCTTGAGCCATGGGGACTTGATGGATGAAGGCTCTGTAGAAAGATCGCTCTTGTGCAGCTTGGATAGGTCTACCAGGGTCTTCTCCAAGCCTAGATAAGTCCACCAGATCTACTCCAAGACTAGAGAGGTCCACCAGGTTCTTCTCCAAGCCTAGAGAGGTCCACCAGGTCTATTCCAAGCCTACAGAGCTCCATCATGGTCTTCTAAAAGCATAGATAGGACTTCCAAGGTCTTCTCCAAGCCTGGATAGAACCACCAGGGTCTTCTCCAAGCCTAGATAGAACCACCAGGGTCTTCACCAAGCCTAGATAGAACCACCAGGGGACTTCACCAAGCCTAGATAGAACCACCAGGGTCTTCACCAAGCCTAGATAGAACCACCAGGGTCTTCACCAAGCCTAGATAGAACCACCAGGGTCTTCACCAAGCCTAGATAGACCCACCAGGGTCTTCACCAAGCCTAAATAGACCCACCAGGGTCTTCACCAAGCCTAGATAGAACCACCAGGGTCTTTTCTAAGCCTAGATAGGTCCACCAGGGTCTGCTCCAAGCCTAGATAGGTCCACCAGGGTCTTCTCCACATGTTATCGTTATCTTGATTGTATTAAGCCATCGCGTTGCTGGTCTTCCTCTTCACCTTGTTCCTTCTATTCCTCCGTCCATGATGTCCTTCTCCAGTGATTTCTCTCTTTGTGTGATGTGTAGACAAGTCATACCTTGGTGATCCTTCCCTCCAGTGACAACCTTTATAAAAGTTACAAAAGCGGCAACATTATACAATTTGTCATTTCCGTGTTCGGTCCATTGTAGTGTGATGATTAACAGTGAATCCTCAGAAATCAGCTGTAATTGGTGCCAGAACTGTGTAACAAGCACTCAATTTTCCTGTAGTGCCCCAGAGGGCACTGGAGGTATTGCATGGTGTCCATTATAATCAGTGTGTATTACATGGACGTGTTGGGTCCTCCAGAGAGAACGATTGTCTTTAACTAAACACCTGAAATAACAGAAGAGGACGACTCAAGGACTCCGCGTACGAGGGATTTAGCATTGTATCATGGTCGGGTCCCCGGTCTGAACACACTAAATTAGCCTTCACCTAGAGCGTTTGTTTTTGTCTCATTAACCCCGAGACGACGTGTTTCGCTCTCCCCGTGAAGCGGCGACGCATCATTATAGGATTGCTCCGTATTGTGCTTACAAAGGGAAAGGGAAGGGATAAATTGTCACATCTTTCTCCCTGCAGGAGCAGAGACCCCCTGAGGCGGCAGCGTTCAGCCCCCTCTTTGTTTCGCCTGTGCACAGGCCCTTGCAGCTGCGCTGGCGACACTATAAAAGCCAAAGTCGTCTGTCGCTCACCCCATAACTCAGAGCTGTCATGGTGACTGCAGACTGCAATGTGTTACCAGGGACCGTCTGGAGCAAGAGAGGAGACTGAGCTCCAGCAATCTGGAGGGGATGGCCGACCATGATAAGTGACAATGCCAATGTCCAAGCATTCCGGACTGTACTTATACATGATACAATGTACCATGTATAGCAAAAAGAGACAGGAACATAATAATTAGGACTAGGATGAGCACCGATATCGATTGTTACGTCCAATGGGTGCCGGATGATCTATGTGATCAGTACAGAGGGAAGAGGAAGCTACACCGAGGCTGCAGGAGCTGAGCAGCTGATGGACCTTCCAGTCATGTGACTGATCATGTGCCAGATCACATCACTGAAATGAAGGTCCTGGTAGGTCCTGCAGCTGCTCCAATGCTGAGGCGTCTGTGTAGCTTCCAGTGGCTCTTATTTCCTGCTCTGCACAGATCAAGAACTGCAAGATGTGTTCATGTATAGAGTGTGTGCATGTGTTGTGTTTAAGTAAATGTGTCGGTAGCAGAGCTATGTGTATCTGTATGTACATGTAGCAGTGCTGTGTGTATCTGTATGTGCATGTAATGTGTATGTAGCAGAGTTGTTTGTGTCTATGTGTGTGTTTAGTGCATGTAGCAGAGCTGTTTGTGTCTATGTGTCTAGTGTGCATGTAGCAGAGCTGTTTGTGTCTGTGTGTGCCGTGTGCATGTAGCAGAGTTGTTTGTATCCATGTGTGTGTGTAGTGTGCATGTAGCAGAGCTGTGTGTATATGTATGTGCATGTTGCAGTGCTGTGTGTATTTGTATGTGCATATAGTGTCCATGTAGCAGAGCGGTTTGTATCCATGTGTGTGTAGAGTGCATGTAGCAGAGCTGTGTGCGTCTATATGTTCATATAGCATACCTGTGCGTGTCTATATGTTCATATAGCAGAGGTGTGTTTATATATATGCATATAGTGTGCATTGTAACAGCTGCTTTTGTCTATATGTTCATGTAGCAGACATTTCTGTGTAGTGTGCATGTAGGAGAGCTGTTCGTGTCTATATGTGCATGTAGTGTGCATGTAGCACAGCTGTTTGTGTCCATGTGTGTTTAGTGTGCATGTAGCAGAGCTGTATGTGTCTACATGTGCATGTAGCAGAGCTATGTATGTCTATAGGCATATAGCAAAGCTGTGTGTGTCTAATATATAATTTGCATTGTCAGGGTGCTGGCTTGTCAGGGTGCTGGATTGTCAGGATGCTGGATTGTCTGAGTGCTGGATTGTCGGAGTGCTGGATTGTCGGAGTGCTGGATTGTCGGAGTGCTGGATTGTCGGAGTACTGGATTGTCGGGGTGCTGGATTGTCGGGGTGCTGGATTGTCGGGGTGCTGGATTGTCGGGGTGCTGGATTGTCGGGGTGCTGGATTGTCAGGGGGCTGGATTGTCAGGGTGCTGGATTGTCAGGAGCTGGACTGTCTGGTGCTGAATTATTAGAGTGCTGGATTGTCGGGTGCTGGATTGTCAGGGTGCTGGATTGTCGGGGTGCTGGACTGTCTGGGTGCTGGATTGTCGGGGTGCTGGATTGTCGGGGTGCTGGATTGTCGGGGTGCTGGATTGTCGGGGTGCTGGATTGTCGGGGTACTGGACTGTCTGGGTGCTGAATTATCAGAGTGCTGGATTGTCGGGGTGCTGGATTGTCAGGTTGCTGGATTGTCGGGGTACTGGACTGTCTGGGTGCTGGATATCATAGTGCTGGATTGTCAGGGTGCTGGATTGTGGGGTGCTGGACTGTCGGGTGCTGGATTGTTGGGGTGCTGGATTGTCAGAGTGCTGGATTGTCACCGTACCCAGGACCTCACCTGATATCACTGCTCCCTTATGCCTTAAGACTGCTGGCACAGCATGTCCATCTTGCTCTGTCCTCCCACCGCTCCTCCTCTTTGACCGGTTACAATCTGGCTTCCGACTGCATCACTCAACTGAAACCAGTGACCGAGTAACCGCCAAGAGCAGGTGACATTACTGTGTCTCCTTCTGGACCTGTCCTCTGCCTCTATATTACTGTGTCCTTCTCCTCCTTCTGGACCTGTCCTCTGCCTCTATATTACTGTGTCCTCCTCCTCCTCCTTCTGGACCTGTCCTCTGCCTCTACATTACTGTGTCCTCCTCCTCCTCCTTCTGGACCTGTCCTCTGCCTCTATATTACTGTGTCCTCCTCCTCCTCCTTCTGGACCTGTCCTCTGCCTCTATATTACTGTGTCCTCCTCCTCCTCCTTCTGGACCTGTCCTCTGCCTCTATATTACTGTGTCCTCCTCCTCCTCCTTCTGGACCTGTCCTCTGCCTCTATATTACTGTGTCCTCCTCCTTCTGGACCTGTCCTCTGCCTCTATATTACTGTGTCCTCCTCCTTCTGGACCTGTCCTCTGCCTCTATATTACTGTGTCCTCCTCCTTCTGGACCTGTCCTCTGCCTGTATATTACTGTGTCCTCCTCCTTCTGGACCTGTCCTCTGCCTCTATATTACTGTGTCCTCCTCCTTCTGGACCTGTCCTCTGCCTCTATATTACTGTGTCCTCCTCCTTCTGGACCTGTCCTCTGCCTGTATATTACTGTGTCCTCCTCCTTCTGGACCTGTCCTCTGCCTCTATATTACTGTGTCCTCCTCCTTCTGGACCTGTCCTCTGCCTTCTACATTACTCTGTGCTCCTCCTGTGGCCCCTATCTGTCGGTGTTCCCCAGGGCTCAGTTCTAGGACCCCTGCTCTTCTCCATCTACACTCTTGGCTTGGGACAGCTCATAGAGTACCACGGCTTTCACCTTACTAACCAACATCCACAATGTCTGTCCATATTTCATCTTTCTTTTCTTCTCGTTTCTAAAACCAAACATGGACAAAACAGAATTCATCATCTTTCCCCATGTCACTCTACCCCTCCACCAGACCTGTCCATCAAAGTCAATGGCTGCTCACTATCCCCACTCCTGCATGCTCGGTGCCTCGGGGTGATCCTCGACTCTGCTCTCTTTCAACCCACATATCTAAGCCCTGACCATCTCGTGCCGACTCCAAGTCAAAAATATTTTATGCATCCGTACATTCCTTTATTAAGAAATTGTAAAAACACTCGTGCATGCCCTCATCATCTCCCGCCTTGACTATTGCAACCTCCTACCCTCTGGCCTTCCCTCTAGCACTCTGGCACCTCTCCAATCTATCCTACACTCTGCTGCCCGACTAACCCACCTGTCTCGCCGCTATTCCCCAGCCTCTCCCCTCTGCCAAGCCCTTCACTGGCTTCCTATTGTCCAGAGGCTCCAGTTCAAAACATTAACCATCACATACAAAGCCGTCCACAACCTGTCTCCTCCATACACCTGTGACATGGTCTGCCAGTACTTACCTACGTGCAACCTCCGCTCCTCCCAAGATCTCCTCCTCTACTCCCCCCTCATCCCCTCTTCCCACAACCACATACAGGATTTCTCCGTGCTTCCCCCATACTCTGGAACTCTCTACCCCAACACATCAGACTCTCGCCCTCCATGGAAACCTTGAAAAGGAACCTGAAGACCCTCCTCTTCTCACAAGCTACAATCTGCAGTGATCCTCAGTCTACTGAACCGACGCACAACCAGCTCTACCCTCCCCTACTGTATCCTCACCCATCTCTTGTAGACTGTGAGCCCTCATGGGCAGGGTCCTCTCTCCTTCTGTACTCGTGTGTGCCTTGTATTGCTCATGTTTATTGTACTTCTCTATGTATGCCCCTATTCACATGTAAATAGCCATGGAATAAATGGTGCTATAATAATAAATAATAATAATGACAGCTGGGGATCACAGAATATAAGAGTATACAGACATTACAGCTGGGGATCACAGAATATAAGAGTATACAGACATTACAGCCAGGGATCACAGAATATAAGAGTATACAGACATTACTGCCGGGATCACAGAATATAAAAGTATACAGACATTACAGCCAGGGATCACAGGATATAAGAGTATACAGACATTACAGCCGGGATCACAGAATATAAGAGTATACATACATTACAACCAGGGATCACAGAATATAAGAGTATACAGACATTACAGCCTGGATCACAGAATATAAGAGTACACATACATTACAACCGGGGATCACAGAATATAAGAGTACACAGACATTACAGCTGGGGATCACAGAATATAAGAGTATACAGACATTACAGCCAGGATCACAGAATATAAGAGTATACAGACATTACAGCACAGGATCACAGAATATAAGAGTATACAGACAATACAGCCAGGGATCACAGAATATAAGGGTATACAGACATTACAGCCGGGGATCACAGAATATAAGAGTATACAGACATTACAGCCAGGGATCACAGAATATAAGAGTATACAGACATTACAGCCAGGGATCACAGAATATAAGGGTATACAGACATTACAGCCGGGGATCACAGAATATAAGAGTATACAGACATTACAGCCAGGGATCACAGAATATAAGAGTATACAGACATTACAGTCGGGGATCACAGAATATAAGAGTATACAGACATTACAGCCGGGGATCACAGAATATAACAGTATACAGACATTACACTATGGGATCACAGAATATAAGAGTATACAGACATTACAGCTGGGGATCACAGAATATAGGAGTATACAGACATTACAGCCAGGGATCACAGAATATAAGAGTATACAGACATTACAGCCAGGGATCACAGAATATAAGAGTATACAGACATTACAGCCAGGGATCACAGAATATAAGAGTATACAGACATTACAGCAGGGAATCACAGAATATAAGGGTATACAGACATTACAGCCGGGGATCACAGAATATAAGAGTATACAGACATATATGGCTGTAATGTCTGTATACTCTTATATTCTGAGAAATCCAATTGTGGATGCTATTTTTATTCTAAGATCTATTCATTAAAATGTACAACTGTTCATGGCACCAGAACAATTATTAGAGGCACTGTATGGCGACTTCATAGAAGAAGGGAATTGTATCTGTGGAGCCCACTGGGACGGGGTACTCGATACCGAACCGGGGTACTGCTGGGGATATCACGGCGGTCTTGGTCCGGACCATGTCTCAGGTTCCGCAAGTGAATGGGGGGATATTTACAGGGGAGTTTGTCGTGACGCCACCCACGGGCTGTGGTCAGGGTGACCACCGCTGCTGCAGAACCTCCAGGGATGATGTTGGGCAGCTGAGGATGTAATGGCTCTCCGCGGGTAGAGCTTGATTCCCCGGGGCAGTGGTAGTAACAGTCTATAGATGGTGCTATGGATGTTGTAGGATAGGGGTAGTAGTAGAGATGATGGTAGTTTGTGAGTATACGCAGGGTATGAGCACAAAGATCAGATGATGTTAGCAGAGTACTGTCCACGGAGTCTGTACCGGGGCCGGGTTGCTCCCACGCTGACTGGGTCCTTGGCTTCCCTCTCCTTCCCTCAGACCCTCGCTAAGCCTTGAGTATCAGGCTGTGGAGAGGCCTAAGGCAGCCCCTTTACACCACCAGTCCTCTCCTCATGGTGGGTTTACACACTCCAACGTCGGTCCGATATTGGATCTGACTGCGCGGGAGCACGCTTTTTGTGCCCGGTTTTCCAAGAATCGCATCGGAGGTTTACACAGCGCGATATTGGGATACAACGTCCGTACGATGTCTACGCCCCCTGACCCAGGAACGGCCATTTAACATGGGAGTGAATGGGGGACGTTGTACTGCACATCGGAGTTGGGCTGTCAGACAGGACGATACGGCTCCAACCGGCATCCAATATCGGGCCGTTGGAGAGCACGCTCATTAGACCCCCGATATCGGTTTGCCATCGTTCGGGCATCGTATTGGTCATTTACACCATACAACTAACTCCAACTGTCACTGCCACTAAACAACATTAGCTCCTCCCACCACTCTGCTCTTCCCCACTTCCTTTCCACACCAGAATATATAGGGAAGCAGCTTTAGCACACCTTTCTGGCCTGGAGGCGCTTGTGTAGTGTTATGGATTGTGTGGGGAGTTAACCCTTTCTGGTGTTACTGTGGCACATTAACCCTGGGGTGCCACATATCTGTAGCTTGGTGCTGATGGCAATATTTTATATGGCAGTATTATCTGTGTAATGTATGATTCTATTATTTTATCTGCATTGTAGCAGTATTATGTTTTGTTTCCTGCATTGTAAGATGATGATTGATGGTGTCTTCAGCACAGGCAGCTGTATAGCGGTGTTATTCTAGGTACCGCCGTACCTCCCAGTCACTACATCATTTATGTGCAGCCCTGTGTATATTTTTGTACCTTATAAATAAATCTATACATTTATCTGCATTTTGTTGCCTCTAAGAGGAAATATTGATGTTTTATTATGGAATGAGGATCCATAGTAGAGTAAAGGCAGAAATGAATGATGTCACTGGGATAGAGCGCAGCCTGGTGTTCTCTGTTATCAGCCATTTCAAGGAGAAGATGATTGTTCTCCCCCTTTAATTAGTACATTATGTCACTAGATCTAGGAGTTTTTTTGTTGGGTGTTGTAAGACAGACGCTCGCCCCTTTAATCGTCAGCTCCTCTCCTCGGCCGTCTCTTTAATTGTCAGCTCCTCTCCTGGACCATCCCTTTAATCATCAGGTCCACTCCTGGACCATCCCTTCAATCGTCAGCTCCTCTCCTGGACCATCACTTTAATCATCAGGTCCACTCCTGGACCATCCCTTCAATCGTCAGCTCCTCTCCTGGACCATCACTTTAATCATCAGGTCCACTCCTGGACCATCCCTTTAATCGTCAGCTTCTCTCCTGGACCATCCCTTTAATCATCAGGTCCACTCCTGGACCATCCCTTTAATCGTCAGCTCCTCTCCTGGACCATCACTTTAATCATCAGGTCCTCTCCTGGACCATCCCTTTAATCGTCAGCTCCTCTTCCTGGACCATCCCTTTAATCATCAGGTCCACTCCTGGACCATCCCTTTAATCGTCAGCTCCTCTCCTGGACCATCACTTTAATCATCAGGTCCTCTCCTGGACCATCCCTTTAATCGTCAGCTCCTCTCCTGGACCATCCCTTTAATCATCAGGTCCTCTCCTGGACCATCCCTTTAATCGTCAGCTCCTATCCTGGGCCGTCCCTTTAATCATCAGGTCCTCTCCTGGACCATCCCTTTAATCGTCAGCTCCACTCCTGGACCATCCCTTTAATCGTCAGCTCCTCTCCTGGACCATCCCTTTAATCATCAGGTCCACTCCTGGACCATCCCTTTAATCGTCAGCTCCTCTCCTGGACCATCCCTTTAATCATCAGGTCCACTCCTGGACCATCCCTTTAATCGTCAGCTCCTCTCCTGGACCATCCCTTTAATCATCAGGTCCACTCCTGGACCATCCCTTTAATCGTCAGCTCCTCTCCTGGGCCGTCCCTTTAAACGTCAGCTCCTCTCCTGGGCCGTCCCTTTAATAATCATCAGTTCCTATCCTGGGCCGTCCCTTTAATCGTCAGCTTCTCTCCTGGGCCGTCCCTTTAATCGTCAGCTCCTTTCCTCGGCCGTCCCTTTAATCGTCAGCTCCTCTCCTCGGCCGTCCCTTTAATCGTCAGCTCCTCTCCTCGGCCGTCAATTTAATCGTCAGCTCCTCTCCTGGGCCGTCCCTTTAATCGTCAGCTCCTCTCCTGGGCCGTCCCTTTAATCATCAGCTCCTCTCCTGGGCTGTCCCTTTAATCGTCAGCTCCTCTCCTGGGCTGACCCTTTAATCGTCAGCTCCTCTCCTGAGCCGTCCCTTTAATCGTCAGCTCTTCTCCTGGGCCGTCCCTTTAATCGTCAGCTCCTCTCCTTGGACCGTCCCTTTAATCGTCAGCTTCTCTCCTGGGCCGTCCCTTTAATCGTCAGCTTCTCTCCTGGGCTGACCCTTTAATCGTCAGCTCCTCTCCTGGGCTGACCCTTTAATCGTCAGCTCCTCTCCTGGGCTGACCCTTTAATCGTCAGCTCCTCTCCTGGGCTGACCCTTTAATCGTCAGCTCCTCTCCTGGGCCGTCCCTTTAATAATCATCAGCTCCTCTCCTGGGCTGTCCCTTTAATCGTCAGCTCCTCTCCTGGGCTGACCCTTTAATCGTCAGCTCCTCTCCTGAGCCGTCCCTTTAATCGTCAGCTCTTCTCCTGGGCCGTCCCTTTAATCGTCAGCTCCTCTCCTTGACCGTCCCTTTAATCGTCAGCTTCTCTCCTGGGCCGTCCCTTTAATCGTCAGCTTCTCTCCTGGGCCGTCCCTTTAATAATCTCAGTCCTCTCTCCTGGGCCGTCCCTTTAATGTCAGCTCCTCTCCTGGGCCGTCCCTTTAATAATCATCAGCTCCTCTCCTGGGCTGATCCCTTTAATCGTCAGCTCCTCTCCTGGGCTGACCCTTTAATCGTCAGCTCCTCTCCTGGGCTGACCCTTTAATCGTCAGCTCCTCTCCTGGGCTGACCCTTTAATCGTCAGCTCTCTCCTCTGTGGCCGTCCCTTTAATAATCATCAGCTCCTCTCCTGGGCTGTCCCTTTAATCGTCAGCTCCTCTCCTGGGCTGACCCTTTAATCGTCAGCTCCTCTCCTGAGCCGTCCCTTTAATCGTCAGCTCTTCTCCTGGGCCGTCCCTTTAATCGTCAGCTCCTCTCCTTGACCGTCCCTTTAATCGTCAGCTTCTCTCCTGGGCCGTCCCTTTAATCGTCAGCTTCTCTCCTGGGCCGTCCCTTTAATAATCATCAGTTCCTCTCTCCTGGGCCGTCCCTTTAAATGTCAGCTCCTCTCCTGAGCTGTCCCTTTAATCGTCAGCTCCTCTCCTGGGCCGTCCCTTTAATCGTCAGCTCTTCTCCTGGGCCGTCCCTTTAATCGTCAGCTCCTCTCCTGGGCTGACCCTTTAATCATCAGCTCTCTTCTGGGCCGTCCCTTTAATCGTCAGCTCTCTCTCCTGGGCCGTCCCTTTAATCGTCAGCTCCTCTCCTGGGCCGTCCCTTTAATCGTCAGCTCCCTCCAGGGCTGACCCTTTAATCATCAGCTCCCTCCTGGGCTGACCCTTTAATCATCAGCTCCCTCCTGGGCTGACCCTTTAATCGTCAGCTCCTCTCCTGGGCCGTCCCTTTAATCGTCAGCTCCTCTCCTGGGCCGTCCCTTTAATCGTCAGCTCCTCTCCTGGGCCGTCCCTTTAATCGTCAGCTCCCCTCCTGGGCTGACCCTTTAATTGTCAGCTCCCCTCCTGGGCTGACCCTTTAATCATCAGCTCCTCTCCTGGGCCGTCCCTTTAATCGTCAGCTCCTCTCCTGGGCTGACCCTTTAATCATCAGCTCCTCTCCTGGGCCGTCCCTTTAATCGTCAGCTCCTCTCCTGGGCCGTCCCTTTAATCATCAGCTCCTCTCCTGGGCCGTCCCTTTAATCGTCAGCTCCTCTCCTGGGCCGTCCCTTTAATCGTCAGCTCCTCTCCTGGGCTGACCCTTTAATCATCAGCTCCTCTCCTGGGCCGTCCCTTTAATCGTCAGCTCCTCTCCTGGGCCGTCCCTTTAATCATCAGCTCCTCTCCTGGGCCGTCCCTTTAATCGTCAGCTCCTCTCCTGGGCCGTCCCTTTAATCATCAGCTCCTCTCCTGGGCCGTCATTTCTCTTTCTTTGCTATGGATTCAGTACAGTAAATTCCAGATAATCTTGTAAATGTGTACAGTAATCCTCCAGTTATAGTTGGGTATCTCCATCGGGAAACATTCTAGTCCGTCAGTGACCAGTCTATTACTTATC
Source organism: Allobates femoralis (assembly GCA_033576535.1). Taxonomy (NCBI): domain Eukaryota; kingdom Metazoa; phylum Chordata; class Amphibia; order Anura; family Aromobatidae; genus Allobates; species Allobates femoralis. Next base: position 4,317,582 of record JARQOC010000006.1, on the reverse strand, counting down.
GGCCTTCAGCTCGATCTCGCTCCATGGCGAATTGATGGATGAACGCTCTGTAGAAAGATCGATCCTGTGCGAGCCTAAATAGGTCCATCAGGGTCTTCTCCAAGCCTAAATAGGTCCACCAGGGACTTCCCTAAGCCTAGATAGGGTCACCAGGGTCTTCTCCAAGCCTAAATAGGTCCACCACGGTCTTTTCTAAACCTAGATAGGTCCACCAGGGTCTTCTCCATGGCTAGATAGGTCCTTCAGGTTCTTCTTTAAGCCTAGACAGGTCCACCAGGGTCTTTTCCAAGCCTATATATGTCCACCATGGTCTTCTCCAAGACTAGATAGGTCCAGCAGGGTCTTCTCCAAGACTAGATAGGTCCACCAGGGTTTTCTCCAAGACTAGATAGGTCCACCAGGGTCTTCTCCTCCGTTATGTTGATTGTATCAAGCCATTGGGTTTGCTGGTCTTCCTCTTCGCCTTGTACCTTGTAGTTACAGACATGTTAAAGGTTGTTATATATAATGTAATTTAGGCCACATTCTCACAATGAGCTTTTGGTGAGTTCTTGATGTTGCAGAGTTTCTGCACCTAATTGCTAAGTTCACACCTTGCGTATTTGCTGCGTTTTTTTCCTGGCAGTAAAAAAGCTGCATCCAAATCTCATGTTCTTTGTATAAAACTTATTTAAAAAAAACCTGCAAAAAAATGCAATGTGTGAACATACAGTAGACTAAATCAGGTCACTAGCGGTTTTTTCAGGCTTTTTTAACGCGTTTTTGATGGTGACTAGAAAAATGCCCACAGGGTTGAGGTTAGGTTTCTGTGTTAGGGGTTAGGTCTTTGGTGTTAGGGTTCTGTGTTAGGGGCTAGGTCTTAGGTGTTAAGGTTCTGTGTTAGGGGTTAGGGTTCTGTGTTAGGGGTTAGGTCTTAGGTGTTAAGGTTCTGTGTTAGGGGTTAGGTCTTAGTTGTTAGGGTTCTGTGTTAGGGGTTAGGTCTTAGGTGTTAGGGTTCTGTGTTAGGGGTTAGGTCTTAGGTGTTAGGGTTCTGTGTTAGGGGTTAGGTCTTAGGTGTTAGGGTTCTGTGTTAGGGGCTAGGTCTTAGGTGTTAGGGTTCTGTGTTAGGGGTTAGGTCTTAGGTGTTAGGGTTCTGTGTTAGGGGCTAGGTCTTAGTTGTTAGGGTTCTGTGTTAGGGGTTAGGTCTTAGGTGTTAGGGTTCTGTGTTAGGGTTAGGTCTTAGGTTTAGGGTTCTGTGTTAGGGGCTAGGTCTTAGGTGTTAGGGTTCTGTGTTAGAGGTTAGGTCTTAGGTGTTAGGGTTCTGTGTTAGGGGCTAGGCCTTAGGTGTTAGAGTTCTGTGTTAGGGGTTAGGTCTTAGGTGTTAGGGTTCTGTGTTAGGGGTTAGGTCTTAGGTGTTAGGGTTCTGTGTTAGGGGTTAGGTCTTAGGTGTTAGGGTTCTGTGTTAGGGGCTAGGTCTTAGGTGTTAGGGTTCTGTGTTAGGGGCTAGGTCTTAGGTGTTAGGGTTCTTTGTTAGGGGTTAGGTCTTAGGTGTTAGGGTTCTGTGTTAGGGGTTAGGTCTTAGGTGTTAAGGTTCTGGTTAGGGGTTAGGTCTTAGGTGTTAGGGTTCTGTGTTAGGGGTTAGGTGTTAGGTGTTAGGGTTCTGTGTTAGGGGTTAGGTCTTTGGTGTTAGGGTTCTGTGTTAGGGTTAGGTCTTAGGTGTTAAGGTTCTGTGTTAGGGGTTAGGTCTTAGGTGTTAGGGTTCTGTGTTAGGGGTTAGGTCTTAGGTGTTAGGGTTCTGTGTTAGGGGCTAGGTCTTAGGTGTTAAGGTTCTGTGTTAGGGGTTAGGTCTTAGGTGTTAGGGTTCTGTGTTAGAGGTTAGGTCTTAGGTGTTAGGGTTCGTGTGTTAGGGGTTAGGTTCTTAGGTGTTTAGGGTTCTGTGTTAGGGGTTAGGTCTTAGGTGTTAGGGTTCTGTGTTAGGGGCTAGGTCTTTAGTGTGTTAGGGTTCTGTGTTAGGGGCTAGGTCTTAGGTTGTTAGGGTCTGTGTTAGGGGCTAGGTCTTAGTTAGGTTGTGTTAGGGTTTCTTTGTTTAGGGGTTAGGTTTAGGTGTTAGGGTTCTGTGTTAGGGGTTAGGTCTTAGGTGTTAAGGTTCTGGTTAGGGGTTAGGTCTTAGGTGTTAGGGTTCTGTGTTAGGGGTTAGGTCTTAGGTGTTAGGGTCTCTGTGTTAGGGGTTTAGGTTCTTAGGTTAGTTAGGGTTGGGCTGTGTTAGGGGTTAGGTCTTAGGTGTTAGGGTTCTGTGTTAGAGGTTAGGTCTTAGGTGTTAGGGTTCTTGTTAGGGGCTAGGTCTTAGGTGTTAGAGTATCTGTGTTAGGGGTTAGGCTTAGGTGTTAGGGTTCTGTGTTAGGGGTTAGGTCTTAGGTGTTAGGGTTCTGTGTTAGGGGTTAGGTCTTAGGTGTTAGGGTTCTGTGTTAGGGGCTAGGTCTTAGGTGTTAGGGTTCTGTGTTAGGGCTAGGTCTTAGGTGTTAGGGTTCTTGTTAGGGGTTAGGTCTTAGGTGTTAGGGTTCTGTGTTAGGGGTTAGGTCTTAGGTGTTAGGGTTCTTTGTTAGGGGTTAGGTCTTAGGTGTTAGGGTTCTGTGTTAGGGGTTAGGTCTTAGGTGTTAGGGTTCTGTGTTAGGGGCTAGGTCTTAGGTGTTAGGGTTCTGTGTTAGGGGTTAGGTCTTTGGTGTTAGGGTTCTGTGTTAGGGGTTAGGTCTTAGGTGTTAGGGTTCTGTGTTAGGGGCTAGGTCTTAGGTGTTAGGGTTCTGTGTTAGGAGTTAGGTCTTAGGTGTTAGGGTTCTGTGTTAGGGGTTAGGTCTTAGGTGTTAGGGTTCTGTGTAAGGGGTTAGGTCTTAGGTGTTAGGGTTCTGTGTTAGGGGCTAGGTCTTTGGTGTTAGGGTTCTGTGTTAGGGGTTAGGTCTTAGGTGTTAGGGTTCTGTGTTAGGGGTTAGGTCTTAGGTGTTAGGGTTCTGTGTTAGGGGCTAGGTCTTAGGTGTTAGGGTTCTGTGTTAGGGGTTAGGTCTTAGGTGTTAGGGTTCTGTGTTAGGGGTTAGGTCTTAGGTGTTAGGGTTCTGTGTTAGGAGTTAGGTCTTTGGTGTTAGGGTTCTGTGTTAGGGGTTAGGTCTTAGGTGTTAAGGTTCCAGGGGAACAACAAAGAGAGTTTAGTTTGAGTTTAGAGAGTCTTTAGGAGCGAGTGTGTGTGGAGCAGGACAGCACTCGAGAGCAGTGCTGGGTGCAGAGAACAGCTAGCGTGCAGAGCTGGGAGTGGTGAGTGCAGAAAGCCTGAGAACCCTAGGGGGCACCGGCGGAGCTGGACTGGCCCGTGCACCCTAATTTGCGCCTGATACCACCAGACCGAGGGTTGTGGTCAGAAACAGGGACCGGACCTGAACGCGGCACAGGAGTCTATCACCGAACCAGAGGCTACGAGCTTCATAGGAGCTGTAGCTCACACACCTGGTGTATACCCCGAGATAGCAGCCGGACAAGGGTCCAGGGACAAGGTACCAGTCGCCCACTCACACCCGAGGCTGCAGGATCAGGGCTCTGCGCGCAGAGGAGCTTAGATCAGTGCTTGGAGAGACAGGACTGGGGAGAGGCTAGGACAGGCACACCCCCGAGGATCTCATACCTGCCATCCCCGTACTACTAAAGACTGCACAGGCCGGAGCTTATCCAAGAGAGTGTAACATCCATGACCTGCTGTACATGGATCTGCTGTGAGTAAAACCGGGCACAGAATCGCAGAACAGTGTGAGACTGGTATTCCTGCCACTGAACGAGGCCTAAGGTAATCCCTGCCTGCCAGAGACTATTAATCACTACACCCCGCTGCCCTGGGGACCTGCTCCACCTGTGGGGAGCCGCTCCATCCCAGCTGCCTATCCACCATCCCCAGAGGTCCTGCAGCAGCAGCTCCTCATAACCGCAAACCACAGGTGGCGTCACAAATAATTCCCTTTCCCTATACTAGCCAAGAACTGCCTTTTACAACTGGACCCAGGGTCACAGAAGCCGGGTCTCGACCCCTGTGACTCCCCAGAAGTGTTAAACAGCCTGGTTCAGAGTACCCCACGGCTCTGGCGTGCGTCACTTGCGTTTTCAATGCATTATTGGTACACATGGTGTCAAAAACGAATAGCAAGCCAAACGAAATAGAAATGCAGATGTGAAAAGGCCCTTAGTGTTAGGGGTTTAATGTTAGCGTTAGGGGTTAAGGGTTAGGTGTTTAGTGTTAGGTATTAGGGTTAGGGTAAGGCGTTTAGGGTTAGGTGTTAGGGTTAGTTTTTAGGGTTATGTGTTAGGGGTTAGGTGTTAGGGTTATATTTTAGGGTTAGAGGTTAGTTGTTAGTGTTATGTGTTTAGTGTTAGGGTTAGGTGTTAAGGTAGGTTGTTAGAGTTAGGGTTCGTGTTAGTATTCGTGTTAGGGTTCGTGTTAGGGTTAGGGTTCATGTTAGGGTTAGGGTTCGTATTAGGGTTTGTGTTAGGGTTAGTGTTAGGTTTCATGTTAGGGTTCGTGTTAGGGTTAGTGTTGGGGTTCGTGTTAGGGTTTGTGTTAGGGTTAGTGTTAGGGTTTATGTTAGGGTTCATGTTAGGGTTAGGGATCGTGTTAGTGTTAAGGTTCGTATTAGGGTTTATGTTAGGGTTCGTGTTAGGGTTCGTGTTAGGGTTCGTGTTAGTATTCGTGTTAGGGTTCGTGTTAGGGTTAGGGTTCATGTTAGGGTTAGGGTTCGTATTAGGGTTTGTGTTAGGGTTAGTGTTAGGTTTCATGTTAGGGTTCGTGTTAGGGTTAGTGTTGGAGTTCGTGTTAGGGTTCGTGTTAGGGTTAGTGTTGGGGTTCGTGTTAGGGTTTGTGTTAGGGTTAGTGTTAGGGTTCATGTTAGGGTTAGGGATCGTGTTAGTGTTAAGGTTCGTATTAGGGTTTATGTTAGGGTTCGTGTTAGGGTTCGTGTTAGGGTTCGTGTTAGGGTTTGTGTTAGGGTTAGTGTTAGGGTTCATGTTAGGGTTAGGGTTCGTGTTAGGGTTCGTGTTAGGGTTAGTGTTGGGGTTCGTGTTAGGGTTCATGTTAGGGTTAGGATTCGTGTTGGGGTTAAGGTTCGTATTAGGGTTTATGTTAGGGTTCGTGTTAGGGTTAGGGTTCGTGTTAGGGTTCGTGTTAGGGTTCATGTTAGGGTTCATGTTAGGGTTCGTGTTAAGGTTAGGGTTCGTGTTAGGGTTCATGTTAGGGTTCGTGTTAGGGTTCGTGTTAGGATTCATGTTAGGGTTCGTGTTAGGGTTCATGTTAGGGTTCGTGTTAGGGTTCGTGTTACGGTTAAGGTTCGTGTTAGGGTTCATGTTAGGGTTCGTGTTAGGGTTAGGGTTCGTGTTAGGGTTCGTGTTAGGGTTCGTGTTAGGGTTCGTGTTAGGGTTCGTGTTAGGGTTCGTGTTAGAGTTCGTGTTAGGGTTCGTGTTAGGGTTCGTGTTAGAGTTCGTGTTAGGGTTCGTGTTAGGGTTCGTGTTAGGGTTCGTGTTAGGGTTCGTGTTAGGGTTCATGTTAGGGTTCGTGTTAGGGTTCGTGTTAGAGTTTGTGTTAGAGTTCGTGTTAGGGTTCCTGTTAGGGTTCGTGTTAGGGTTCGTGTTAGGGTTCGTGTTAGAGTTCGTGTTAGGGTTCATGTTAGGTTCATGTTAGGGTTCATGTTAGGGTTCATGTTAGGGTTCGTGTTAGGGTTCGTGTTAGAGTTCGTGTTAGGGTTCATGTTAGGGTTCGTGTTAGGGTTCGTGTTAGGGTTCATGTTAGGGTTCGTGTTAGGGTTCATGTTAGGGTTCATGTTAGGGTTCGTGTTAGGGTTCGTGTTAGGGTTCATGTTAGGGTTCGTGTTAGGGTTCATGTTAGGGTTCATGTTAGGGTTCGTGTTAGAGTTCGTGTTAGGGTTCATGTTAGGGTTCGTGTTAGGGTTCATGTTAGGGTTCATGTTAGGGTTCGTGTTAGAGTTCGTGTTAGGGTTCATGTTAGGGTTCGTGTTAGGGTTCGTGTTAGGGTTCATGTTAGGGTTCGTGTTAGGGTTCGGGTGCCTGTGGGCATTTTTCAGGGAACAGTTTTTGATGCTGCAGTTTGTATCTCCTTTTGTCATGTTATAAATAAAGCTGCTTTGCTTTTGATACTTCCTGATATTTGTCTTTGACTAAACTTTATTGATATACTTGGGCGCGGATGAAGCAGAAGTGTCTGTAGTACCCAGCGTAAACGTGGATGGAGACTGTTCTTATGCAAATTACAAAATTGTTTAGTAGATTCTAGTATAAAAGACTCAGAATCCAATCCCTAATACACAGAAAGTTACATAGGACGGGCCAGACAATGGCGGGGAGACGACACAGAAGGTCGGCTGTCAGCCTGCACATACTATGGGTTATATTACAGGCACAGCATCTTCACAATACTCAGCCCATACTCGGGCGGCCATTGAATATATCGACCTCACAGAAATGATGAGTGAATCTGCCGGGATTCATATTTACATAAATTTTAACAAGAAAATCAATTCACATTGAATTTATTTGATGAATGTACAATCAATTCTCTGGACCCCAGAGTATAGGAAACATATGGAAAGATAACATTATATTTGCTCTGCCCCAATCACCGGCATCCGTCCGGTCACTGGTCCGGTCTCCACTGGGTCATATTTGGCATCTTCCAGCAACATCTCCTGCGTTGTCTCAGGTCAGTAGGGGCCAAGATGGCACCATAAAGGCCACACCTTAGAAGAGGTACAGGTGCATCAAAATTAATTAGAATATCATCAAAAAGTTACTTTATTTCAGTAATTCAATACATAAGGGCTAGGTGTTAGGTGTTTAGGGTTATGTGTTAGGTGTTATGGTACCTTTACACGCCGCTACAGGATGGTGCAAACAACCGGGTACATGAGAGAAATGTATCTTGCACCGCCAAATCAACCCGCGGTCGCGGCGTGTAAAGACGGTTGTTTCCACCCGGGGATGATTCCAATTTCTAAGGAAATCCTGAAAACTTGCACTGTTGGTGTGCCTTGAGGACTGGAGTTGGGAACCTCTGGCTTAAGCGATCAAAAAAGCAGATCACAAGCGATATCGCTCATAAGATTGATGCGTGTGACGTGGCCTTTAGGGTTAGATGTTGGGGTTAGGTGTTTAGGGTTAGGTGTTACGGTTAGGTGTTTAGGGTGAGGAGTTAAGGCCACTTCACACACACAGATATCTGAGTCCAATATCTGAACAGATCTCTGGTTGCAGTGAAATCATGGACACATTGCTCCATGTTGTACACAGCCACAAAATGGAGCAATGTATCCATGATTTCACTGCAACCAGAGTGGTTCAGATATTGGACTCAGATATCTGTGTGTGTGAAGTGGCCTTTAGGGTTAGGTGATAGGTTAGGTGATGCATCTTCCAGCAAAGTCTTCAGTGCTGTCTGGGCAGGCCACCTGCGACATTCCCTGTTTGGAGAGAAAGAGGCCCAGACATTTGAGTTCCCACACCCTGGGGTGCTACATTAGGGTTAGGGGTTGGTGTTTGGTGTTTAGGATTAGGTGAGATTGGAGCAACAAGAAACAACCAGCGAAGAAAGTGTCACTAACCCTTGCTGCACCAGGGGCGGACCCAGACTGTAGTGGGCCCCGGTGCAAGAAATTTTTTGGGGCCCCCCCGCCCCTCATAATGGCAACAAAGTAATGTAAACATATAGATTGTAATATTTATTTACAACGCAACGCAACCCTCAAAGAGCCCTGCATAAAGTATAAAGGCTTCCTCACACCCCTCCAAATATTATCATGCCCCCACAGAGCCCTCCAGATATATTAAAATGGCTTCCATATTATATAATTGGCTATATATATTTTAATACATCATCCATAGTCCTCCATATATTATAATGCATTCCACGACCCTCCATATATTATAATACACCCACATAGCCCTCCATATAGTATAAGGCAGTCCTATAGTCCTCCATATAGTATAATGGGCCCTCATATTCCTCCATATAGTATATTGCACCCCATACTCCTCCTATGTTATATTGCACATTACATAGTCTCCCATCACTGTATTCACGGGTTAAAAAAAAAAAGTAAATACCTCTCTTCTTGCTGCTCCGCTCTGCACGTATCAGCACAGCGGCACTCAGTGATGACATCATCGTGCCCCACCATGCTGAGCTGCAAAAAGCAGACAGCTCAGCCAGGACTCGAGTGAAGAATGCTGCCGGCAGAGGCAGCCGGGACTATAGGAACGGGAGCGGCATCCGCGGGGAACTACCACTGGCGCACACACACCTTGTACGCACGTGGCTCCGCTCCAAATGCCTTGTAGACACGCGGCTCCGCTCCAAATGCCCTGCGCACACGCCTCCACTCCGTACACATGCGGCTCCTCTACAGGACGCCCCAGCATATGCGGCTCCACTCCATCCACCTTATGCACACGCAGCTTTACTCCATATGTCCCGCACATGTGGCCCTGCCTCATACTCACGCGGCTCTGCACACACGTGGCTCCGCTCCGTACACCTCGTACATACTCGGCTCTGCTCCATACACCTCGTACACACTCGGCTCTGCTCCGTACACCTCGTACACACTCGGCTCCGCTCTGTACACCTCATACACTCGGCTCCGCTCCGTACACCTCGTACATGCTCGGCTCCGCTCCGTACACCTCATACACACTCGGCTCCACTCCGTACACCTCGTACACACTCGGCCCTGCTCCGTACACCTCGTTCACGCTCGGCTCCGCTCCGTACACCTCGTACACACGGCTCTGCTCCGTACACCTCGTACACACTCGGCTCTGTTCCGTACACCTCGTACACACTCGGCTTTACTCCGTACACCTCGTACACACTCGGCTCTGTTCCGTACACCTCGTACACACTCGGCTTTACTCCGTACACCTCGTACACACTCGGCTCCGCTCCGTACACACTCGGCTCCGCTACGTACACCTCGTACACACTCGGCTTTACTCCGTACACCTCGTACACACTCGGCTCCGCTACGTACACACTCGGCTCTGTTCCGTACACCTCGTACACACTCGGCTTTACTCCGTACACCTCGTATACACTCGGCTCCGCTACGTACACACTCGGCTCCGCTACGTACACACTCGGCTCCGCTACGTACACACTCGGCTCTGTTCCGTACACCTCGTACACACTCGGCTTTACTCCGTACAGCTCGTACACACTCGGCTCTGCTCCGTACACCTCGTACACACTCGGCTTTACTCCGTACACCTCGTACACACTCGGCTCCGCTACGTACACACTCGGCTCCGCTCCGTACACCTCGTACACACTCGGCTTTACTCCGTACACCTCGTACACACTCGGCTCCGCTACGTACACACTCGGCTCTGTTCCGTACACCTCGTACACACTCGGCTTTACTCCGTACACCTCGTACACACTCGGCTCTGCTCCGTACACACTCGGCTCTGCTCCGTACACACTCGGCTCCGCTACGTACACACTCGGCTCTGTTCCGTACACCTCGTACACACTCGGCTTTACTCCGTACACCTCGTACACACTCGGCTCTGCTCCGTACACACTCGGCTCCGCTACGTACACACTCGGCTCTGTTCCGTACACCTCGTACACACTCGGCTTTACTCCGTACACCTCGTACACACTCGGCTCTGCTCCGTACACACTCGGCTCCGCTACGTACACACTCGGCTCTGTTCCGTACACCTCGTACACACTCGGCTTTACTCCGTACACCTCGTACACACTCGGCTCCGCTACGTACACACTCGGCTCTGTTCCGTACACCTCGTACACACTCGGCTTTACTCCGTACACCTCGTACACACTCGGCTCTGCTCCGTACACACTCGGCTCTGCTCCGTACACACTCGGCTCCGCTACGTACACACTCGGCTCTGTTCCGTACACCTCGTACACACTCGGCTTTACTCCGTACACCTCGTACACACTCGGCTCCGCTCCGTACACGCTCGGCTCCGCTACGTACACACTCGGCTCTGCTCCGTACATCTTGTACACACTCGGCTCCGCTACGTACACACTCGGCTCCGCTACGTACACACTTGGCTCCGCTACGTACACCTCGTACACACTCGGCTCCGCTACGTACACCTCGTACACACTCGGCTCTGCTCCGTACATCTTGTACACACTCGGCTCCGCTCCATACACCACGTATACACTCTGAACTCCGCTCCATACACCTCATACACACTCGGCTCTGCTACATCCACACTGTAAATCCCTCCTGACATAAAGTTCATCTCATCCAGCACCATGACAACCAGCACAGCAGAGTCCTGTATACACTGACTCCTCCCCTCAATGTGACATCATCACAGGTCCTGTAAAAGCATAAAGGCAGTGTACAGAGCAGTCCTCGCTCCTGAGCTGCTGTGAGGGGGCGTGGCCGGCAGCTTGAAGAGGCGTGGCCGGCAGGATGTCGGCTTATTCTCGGTGCCTTGAGGGGGGGCCCCCTAGCCTGTCGGGGCCCTGGTGCCGCTGCACCAGCGGCACCACGGTAGGTCTGCCCCTGTGCTGCACCAAAAGAAAGCAAATATGTTTAAAACCCAGATTCTGAGGGCAATCAGTGTGCTCAGCTGCCATCATCAGAATATCCCAGTAATATGACATTGCTCTCTTTGTGGAGACATCACCTTTAATGAGACGCACCTTATTATTGTCTGCCATTTGTATTGTTGTCAGGATTATCGCTCGCTGTTATCAGCCAGATTTGATTTGCTGATTTTGATCATGAACGTTGTATCTTCAGCTCCGTCAGTCTTTACTTCCTTTGATGTTGTGACTTAATCCAGATGTATCACAAGGTTTCCTGTATATACAATACATTGATATCTGTGGTGCAGATTGTAGGGTTTCTGCTACAACGAGATTAAGGTGTTGTGAAGACGTGGCCTTGGCACTTGAGCCTACCCCAAAACCTTGGAGTCTGCCGTACGGTGCGAGTACTAATGATCTGTCACCAAAACACACACTTCAGCTCAAGTCATTGGGCAACACAAAGCTCTGTACACAAACGTGTCACCCAATCTGAGAGCTGGATAATGTAGTGGCAGAGACCCTGATTCCAGTGTGTGTCACTTATTGAGCTGCTTTCTGTAGTTTTGATAAAACTTTTAAACTGTTTTATAAGCAGGGGATTATCACTAGAGGACTAATGAACCTGCTGCCATGAAGCCCTCCATAGTCATGAGCTCTGTATAACCCCACCCACATCCCTGATTGGCAGCTTTCTCCATATAACCCCACCCACATCCCTGATTGGCAGCTTTCTCTGTATAACCCCACCCACACCACTCATTGGCAGTTTTCTCTATATGACCCCACCCAAAACCCACTGATTTGCAGCTTTCTGCCTATGCACAGTGCACCCAGAAAGCTGTTAATCAGTGATATGGTTGGCAGCTTTCTCTATATAACCCCAATCAGTTGAATGGACGGGGTTATACAGAGAGCTGCCAGTCAGTGGTGTGGGTGGGGTTATACAGAGAGCTGCCAGTCAGTGGTGTGGGTGGGGTTATATCAAGAAAGCTGCCAGTCAGTGGTGTGGGTGGGGTTATACAGAGAAAGCTGCCAATCAGTGGTGTGGGTGGGGTTATACAGAGAGCTGCCAGTCAGTGGTGTGGGTGGGGTTATATCGAGAAAGCTGCCAGTCAGTGGTGTGGGTGGGGTTATACAGAGAAAGCTGACAATCAGGAGTGTGCGCGGGGTTTATATAGAGAAAGCTGTCAATCAGTGGTGTGGGTGGGATTATACAGAGAAAGTTGACAATCAGGAGTGTGGGCAGTGTTGTAGAGAGTTGTAGAGAGAGAAAGCTGTCAATCAGTGGCACGGACGGGGTTATACAGAGAAAACTGTCAATCAGTGGTGTGGGTGGGATTATGCAGAGAAAGCTGTCAATCAGGAGTGTGGGCGGGGTTGTACAGAGAAAGCTGCCAATCAGTGGTGTGGGCGGGGTTATACAGAGCAAGCTGCCAATCAGTGATGTGGGCGGGGTTATACAGAGCAAGCTGCCAATCAGTGGTGTGGGTGTGATTATAGTGAGAAAGCTGGCAATCAGTGGTGTGGGCGGGGTTATACAGAGCAAGCTGCCAATCAGTGGTGTGGGTGTGATTATAGTGAGAAAGCTGCCAATCAGTGGTGTGGGCGGGGTTATACAAAGACATGTAAATACTGATTGTGGATAACTATACATTGCTGCTCTCAGATATCAGATTAGAAGGATCTATTACATCTTCACACTTTGAGGTTTCTCTGCATATTGGTATAAACTGTAATAACATCTGATCCTGCATTTCATGTAGAGTTACACTTTTGGGCATAAAGTTTTGTATTATTGTATATTATAAGGATGTACTCATTTTTTGAATGTATTGTGTGGGGTGTATCAGTCACGTGGATATATTCTAGAGATGTATACCTGTGTGTTACCTTCTGTTCATCTTCTCTGTGTTAATGTGTAATACAGTCTATGTGTACCTGTGCCTCTCTGTAAAGCTTTTCTATGTATCTCTCTATCTTACCTCTTCCCTTCCTATTTCCCAGCTTTAATAACCCTGACAAGGTTTGTGCCAAGTTCGGAGGTTATCCCCTATCTATAACCAGCAGCGTAACGTGAAGCTCACGGGCGCCAATGCAAATCTTAATAGCATTGGTCTTTGTCTACAGCCCATATGGACTTTTGGGGCCCCTTAGGCTTCGGGGCCCGGGTGTGATTGGAACCCCTGCTACTATAGTCAATATATAAAAGAATTCTGATTGCTGAAGGTCTGACCACTTGGACTCCAAAAACGAGGCTCTGAGGTTTGTGGGGTCAAACATTCGCTCCACTACTTCATTCATTCTGTATGGGGCGATTAGACATGGCGGAGAATGGGTCCTCAGAGCCTTCTTCTTGGGATCACATCGGTTGGATCCTCAGCAATAAGGAAGCTATCTCCCATCTGAAGGACAGAGGATAACTTCCAAACTTGACATAAACCATTTAAGATCTTTCCCTATTCTTATATCTCTTTTTTTCTACTCTTTGTAACAAACTACTAGTGCAATAAACTTTAAATAATCTTCTATTTCCCCAGATCTATCGATCTATCTATCTATCTATCTATCTTAAATAAATTAAAGGCAGCACTCCAAAAAATTCTGAAAAAAATGAACCTTTATTAGCTCATAAGGTGTGGCCGCATTTTGGTTCCTAAGAACTAGAGATGGGCAGACCCACCAATATTTGGGATATCCGGGTCCGGTTGGATGTACAAACAAAAATGTCTGGTGTAGGACCATAAATGTCTCGGACGTGAGCCTGGACCCGAACCTCTGTGCTATAAATTGGTGGCAGTAAGGGCTAGGGGCGCTGCAAAAGGAAGCAAAATGGGTACAAAAGCAGGACAATTATACTTATCGAGTTTCCGCGCAGCTTCGAGCCAACTCATTAAACCTTATGAATATTCACTGCTTTCTCCGCCCACTCTCTGTTGCTGCATCTGATGATTGGTTGAAGTCAGACTGTGCCCCCTCCCTCTGTGCTGGCTCTGTGATTGCCCTTACATTAGTCTAAATATAAATAAAATTTAGTAAAAATAGCATGGGCTCCCCCGTATTTTCATGCCCATGTGGATAAAGCAGACAACTGGAGGCTGCAACACCAGCTGTGTGCTTTATCTTAGCGGGTGGTATTAAAAAATGGTGATCCCGCATATTAAAAAATGGCTGAATATTCTCAACCTGGGGAGGCCCATTGATATTGGGCCATCCCCAAATTAAAAATAGCACCCCTCAGCCGCCCCAGTATTGGCGCATCCATTGGATTTCCAAATCCTGGAGTTTTATCCGGCTCAACCCATTTGCCCTGGTACTGTGACAGTCGGGGTAATATAAGGGGTTATTGACAGCTCTGATTCGTAAAAAAATCACAGCTGCCTTGGATTAGTAATGGGAGAGATAACTAGGAGACCTCACCATTACTAATCGAGTAAGTAAAAAGAAATAAAGACAAGACAAACAGAAAAATCCTTTATTTTTTTAAATAAATACACCCTCTTTCTCCAATTTATTACCCCCAAAACACCCCTACAGGTCCACGTAATCCACAGATGCATCATCCCATGATGATCCCGGCTCTGCTACATTCTGAGATCGCAGTGCGAGGTCACATTAGAGACCTGACCGATCACTGCGGCCTCAGGAACGCCTGTAGTTGTGCGAGCGGTGACCACTCTGAGTTCACATGAGGTCACAGTTGTATGGTTCCCACAGTAACCCAGCTGTGACCTCAGATGAACTCATCAGTTATGACACCATTTGTGGAACAATTTCTGCAACTAAATACTCAATATGCCTACATAGCCTAATCGATATTGAGTTCAATGAAGTTCACCTGAATTCAGTAAGAAAATTCTTCAACAAATCTGCATCTCCAGGCAGAAAAACACACCAAAAAACACTACCCTTTTTGACACGTTTTTGATACTTTTTTTATTTTATTATGCGATTGGAGCATTCGGAGCAAGAATTTTCCATGCTGCAGATTTATAATTGCACCATTCTGCAAGATAAAAAAAAAAGCAACATGTGCACAAAACCTCAGAATATACTTTGTTTGTATAAGGATTTGCACACAGTTTTGTGAAAAAAAATGCATAAAGAAAGGGGTCAAAATACTTCATCGTGTTCATTTGTGCCAGATTATTGACTTCAATGGTGTCGGTTACCCAGGTAATCCGGCACCATTGAAATCAATAATCTGTTAATCCAACACCATTGAACTCAGTGCCAGATTACAGGAATTGAGTTCAATGAGTTCAACTGAGATGAGTTCACAGAGTTCAATGAGTTCAACTGAGATGAGTTCACAGAGTTCGATGAGTTCACCTGAGATGAGTTCACAGAGTTCACCTGAGATGAGTTCACAGAGTTCATTAAGTTCACCAGAGATGAGTTCACAGAGTTCGATGAGTTCACCTGAGATGAGTTCACAGAGTTCAATGAGTTCACCTAGATGAGTTCACAGAGTTCAATAAATTCACCTAAGATGAGTCCAGAGTTCATAGTCACTGATATAAATCAATGATTCATAATGATCACAGAGTCAAGAGTTCACCTGAGATGAGCTCCAGAGTTCAATGAGTTCACCTGAGATGAGTCACAGGTTCAATGAGTTCACCTGAGATGAGTTCACAGAGTTCAATGAGTTCACCTGAGATGAGTTCACAGAGTTCAATGAGTTCACCTTGTTAGAGTATGAGTTCACAGAGTTTTCAATGAGTTCACCTGAGATGAGTTCACAGAGTTCAATGAGTTCACCTGGATGAGTTCACAGAGTTCAATGATTCACCTGAGATGAGCTCACAGAGTTCAATGAGTTCACCTGAGATGAGTTCACAGAGTTCAATGAGTTCACCTAGATGAGTTCACAGAGTTCAATGAGTTCACCTGAGATGAGTTCACAGAGTTCAATGAGTTCACCTGAGATGAGTTCACAGAGTTCAATGAGTTCACCTGAGATGATTCAAGAGTTCAATGATTCACAGATAGTTTCAGATTGAGTTCACCTGAGATGAGTTCAGAATGAGTTCACCTGAGATGAGTTCACAGAGTTCAATGAGTTCACCTGAGATGAGTTCACAGAGTTCAATGAGTTCACCTAATGAGTTCACAAGTTCATGAGTTCACCTGAGATGATTCACAGAGTTCAATAAGTTCACCTGAGATGAGTCACAGAGTTCAATGAGTTCACCTAATGAGTTCACAAGTTCAATGAGTTCACCTGAGAGATGAGTTAGTTCACAGAGTTTCAATGAGTTCACCTGAGATGAGTTCACAGAGTTCAATGAGTTCACCTGAGAGATTACAGGTCAGAGTTCACCAATGTCACAGAGTTCAATGAGTTCACCTGAGATGAGTTCACAGAGTTCAATGAGTTCACCTGAGATGATTAGATCACAGCTGGGTTACTGTAGGAACCGCGCAGCTGTGACCTCAGGTGAACTCACTCATCACTCCCACAGCTGTGGCTCTGTCAGTGTGTTTCGGAGGTTGCAGTGATTGGTATCAACATTGTAGGGGACCCCAGGCCGTTTTTTAAATTAATTTATTGAACTAATTGAAGAAAAAACATTTTGGAACCAGACAAGATAAAACACACTGCTGGGGGCTGCCTACTCCAGCTGTCTGCTTTATAGGTGCTGGTTATCAAAATACGGGCGACACCATGCCATTTTTTTTCAATAGTTTAATCTTTACACTCCACTTCAGGGACCCCAGACAGCTTGTGTGAGGTCAACCAATAACAGATGCCAGTACAGAGGGTGGGTGCGCCGTATGACTTCAACCAATCACAGACGCTGTCACAGAGGGTAAGCAGGGGAAGGTTTCATGAGCAGACCTGGAATAAGCCAGCTGTGACCTCAGGTGAACTCATTGAAGTCAATGAACTCATTAAACTCAATCCCGGTAATCTAGCAGCAGTATGTATAATCATCCCGCTTTAATCCCCATTGTGCTTCCTTTTACAGTCCCCTAGCCTTTTATCTGGGTAGCTGAATGGACACTAGGTGTCCGGTATCAACCCCAAACTTTATAATTTGGGTTCACCCATCATTACTAAGAATCCTTTATCAAGCCTTCTTAGGAACTGAGACATTGCTACATTGTATCTACATATTTGCAATGGGATAATTAGTGGTATGTGTGCCACCATATTGGTACATGTGCTGCTCCCTCTCTATCTATCTATCTATCTATCTATCTATCTATCTATCTATCTATCTATCTATCTCTTCTATCTCTACTTATCTCTTCCTATCTCTTATATTTATCTCTCTCCTATCTATCTAAATTCCAGACGAGAGGCAGCACTCCAGTTCTTGTGCAAAAAAAACGGACTTTATTTGCTCATGTAAGCAGCAACTTTTCAGCCCAAAATAGTTGGGTCTTTTATCTATTTATCTATCTAACTTTCTATCTCTCTGTTTCTATCTATTTCATCTCTATCCCTCCTCTCACCCCGCTCTCTCGCTCTGCCTCTTTCGCGTGCTCCCTCTCTTGTCCATCGTCCTCTCTGTCTCTCTCACATTTGCTTTGTCCAGTTCTTTGTTGCCTCTCATGTGACTGTTCTCCCTCTCCTCAGACACGAACAGACTTTTCCTGGGACGGAATTAATGTGAGTCCAGTATGAACCCTGAATCTCTCTTCTCTCTGTAGCTCTGCACTCACTGTATCACTTATCTCTGCACTCACTGTATCACTTATCTCTGCACTCACTGTATCACTTATCTCTGCACTCACTGTATCACTTATCTCTGCACTCACTGTATCACTTATCTCTGCACTCACTGTATCATCTTATCTCTGCACTCACTGTATCCTTATCTCTGCACTCACTGTATCACTTATCTCTGCACTCACTATATCACTTATCTCTGCACTCACCTTATCTCTGCACTCACTGTATCACTTATCTTTGCACTCACCTTATCTCTGCACTCACTGTATCACTTATCTCTGCACTCACTATATCACTTATCTCTGCACTCACTGTATCTCTTATCTCTGCACTCACTGTATCACTTATCTCTGCACTCACTATATCACTTATCTCTGCACTCACTGTATCTCTTATCTCTGCACTCACTGTATCACTTATCTCTGCACTCACTATATCACTTATCTCTGCACTCACTGTATCTCTTATCTCTGCACTCACTGTATCACATATCTCTGCACTCACTATATCACTTATCTCTGCACTCACCGTATTGGTATCTCTGCACTCACCTTATCTCTTATCTCTGCACTCACTTATCACTTATCTCTGCACTCACCGTATCTGGTATCTCTGCACTCACTATATCACTTATCTCTGCACTCACCTTATCTCTTATCTCTGCACTCACTGTATCACTTATCTCTGCACTCACCTTATCTCTTATCTCTGCACTCACTGTATCACTTACCTCTGCACTCACTGTATCATCATCTCTGCACTCACTGTATCACTTATCTCTGCACTCACTGTATCACTTACCTCTGCACTCACTGTATCACTCCATCTCTGCACTCACTGTATCACTTATCTCTGCACTCACTGTATCACTTATCTCTGCACTCACTGTATCTGGTATCTCTGCACTCACTGTATCACTTACCCCTGCACTCACTGTATCACTTATCTCTGCACTCACTGTATCACTTATCTCTGCACTCACTGTCTCACGTTGCTTTATGTTCCACAAGCATCTTTACTGAAAGGGAACCTATCATTTGATTCATGTTTCCCTTCGGGGCTGGAGACCGTAGTCCAACATTGCCCCTAGCTGACTTTTCCCAGTGCCCCTCCAGATGATTGACAGGTTGCTATCTATGAGAAAGACCTGTTAATCACTTGTTGCAGCTCTGGGAAGAGGCAGCCATGGGTGACTTGATTGTTCGTCATCTCTTTAAACGTCAAATTTCAGAGAAATACACTCCCTGACAGACGTTATGTCGCTTATCCATGTTATGTAATAAAAGCTTATAACCTGACGTTACATTCATCCATTGGTTGTATAAATTTCTCTTTTGAAAGCTGAAACCCTCCCAAATGGGGTTTAGGTTAAGAAAATAAATTGGCCTCAATGCTGAAATATTGATCATTTAATGAACACAGAATGGTCAGATTTTGGAAGACAAAAGTTTTGTCGTCCACAGAAAGTAATGTGATATTCAAACAAAAAATTAACTTAAAATACAAACATATGTTGCATAACATTGGTGAATGAAGTTGTGATGCTATTAGAGTCATATTTAATATTTTGTGTGACTTCCATGAGCTTGAAGGACTGCATCCATGCGGTTCAACAATGATTCATACAATTTTTTAATGAAGTCATCAGGAATAACAAAGAATGCAGTCTTACATGCCTCCCAGAGTTCATCTAGATTCTTTGGTTTTGTCTTCCCAGCTTCCTCTTTCATCCTACCCCAAACCTGCTCAATGATGTTCATGTCTGGTGACTGGGCTGGCCAGTTCTTGAGCACCTTGATCTTTTTGCCTGGAGGAACTTTGTTGTAGAGATGGATGTATGAGATGGAGCACCATCCTGCTGCAGAATTTCACCCCTTTTATGATTTGGAATATAAGAGGTAGCTAATACCTCTTGATATTTTAGGCTATTGATATGCCTTCCACCTTGCAAATGTTTCGCACACCCCCATACTGAATGTAATCCCAGACCATGATCTTTCCACCACCAAATTTAACTGTTTTCTGGGTGTATTTTGGATCCATACGGTCTCCAGTAGGTCTCCTGCAGTATTTGCGGTGGCTGTGGTGTAATTCTACTGAAGATTCATCAGAGAAATCCACCTTCTACCACTTTTCCAGCGTCCATCTGTTTAGCAGGCTGTGAGACTTTTCAAATGCTACATGGTTTTTTATTTGCCTTTTGTTTAGTTCTGGCTTCTGGGCACTGATTCGTCCATGGAGGCCATGTCGAGACGAATCTACAAACTGTTCTAGTTGACACAGGGACTTGAGGTGACCAGGCCTGTTGGAGCTCTGCTGCAGTGGAAGAGGGGCTTGCTTTGGATTTTCTAACCAACAAACATTCCTCCTGAGCAGTTGTCTTGCGGGTTCTGCCGGACCTGGGCTTGTTGAACACATCTCCAGTCTCTTCAAATCTTTTTTAATTCTTTGTACTTGACGCTGAGACACATTAAAGGTGCCAGCCACCTCTGCAGTGGATCTGGTCTTCCGCCTCTTGATAATCAAGGCTTTGGTCACAGGGTGGATCTTGGCATGTTGTCAGAGCTCAAGTTGCAGTTCAAGGGAAGGTCTGGGGTGCTGGGTTTCTACACACCCACTAATTAACTGAGCACATGTGAGGATGTAAACTAGGATTGGGGGCATTATATGACCAGGGGACAAAACTTTTGTCTTGCCGAAATCTGACCATTCTATGTTCATTAAATGATCAATATTTCAGCATTGATGACAATTTATTTTCTTAACCTAAACCACATTTCGGAGGGTTTCAGCTTTCAAAAGAGTAATTTATACAACCAATGGATGAATGTAACGTCAGGTTATAAGCTTTTATTAACATAACATGGATAAGCGACATAACTTCTGTCAGGGAGTGTATATACCTGGTTTAAAGGATCTGATTCATGCGTGGTTTGGGCAGCATTAGATGTCAGGTTCCCTTTAACACTCCAGTATGTAAGGAGATTGTTCACAGCCATGATAATAGTAAAATCCTTACATAGTCTTCTATGGATGTCTGATTATCCAGAAGGTCAGACTAAACAGGCCCCAATAATGTTAGATTAAAGGAATTTTATTATATTGATGCCACTGCTGGGGAACATGATTTCAGACACATTGTGTTTGGCATTGCATTTCCCGCCAAGTGATGTGCAGAGGGGCTGTCCTGCAATACCCCATACAACATATTAATTATAATAATCCCTTGATAGGAAAGAACACTTCTGATCTTCTGTCTCTTCTAATCACTTGCCTCAACACACAAATTATTATTATTATTTTAATTAAAGGTGTTTTTCGAGACTTTGATATTGATGTTCTAGTCTCAGGATAGGTCAACTTCCTGCACTCCATCCAATCAGCTTGCAAGCTCAGTCCAATTAACTTTGGCGATGCTGCAGTACCAGTCATAGCCACTATAAAATGTTTGGCGCTGTCTTGATACTGCAGCTGAATCCCATTCACTTGAATAATACAGATGCGCAATACCAACAATGACCACCACCAAATTAATGGCGCTGTGATAAATTATGAAACAGACTCCGCTCGCTGGCGCTGCCAAATCTCCTTAATCAGCTGGACTTGGATAGGCCATAAGATACCTAAAAATAGTCAACTTTTTCACACTTTTGTGGACTGTTCTTTTGCTTTTATAAGGACCATCGATATCAAAGTTGCGAAAAACCCCTTTAGGCTGGACATGTGCAGTGTTTCTTATGATATAATGCAGATTTTATATGTTTGGGATCTCCAGTAATCACCAGAATGTGGGTAGCCTAGTTCTCCATCCAGGTAAATAGTGAACATTGCATTCCACTGATCTCTACTGGAAATATTGTATCAGTAAAGCTGGAAACTGACCCAACCAGGGTAGCGTAATGGTCTCCAAGGTAAAAAGCATTATTGATGAATTTTGGGAGAATCTGCACCATGTCTGGCCACCATTAGCGTCCCCTCCCTCACTGGCTCACACTCTTTTATTGCACTTTTTATCCCTTTCTCTCTTTCACCGTCACAGTGAGATCACAACGTCACCCTACGCTCTCTGTCTTCACCTCTCTCGGCTCCGAGCAGAACCTGTCTCATGTCCGTCTGTCTCTCGATCCTGTCCTGTCTCTCTATCTTTCGATACTTGTCTCTCTCGTTCCCTGAGCGATTATTTCCTCTCTCTCTTTATGATCCGTCTGTTAGTTATCAATGGAAGACACAACCTCAATCCTTCCTCGGTTGAAGAGAAATTCTAATGCGTACGGAATTGGTGCTCTCGCCAAATCCTCTGTCAAAGGTACTGGACATTCTGTGGTGATCCTGACCGGGACCTGGGCCGACCCTCCGTCTTCGCCATGGGGTCAACATAATAACCCTTCTCTCTCGTCGCAGGTGTCTCTCGAACGATGAAGGATCACGTGACCAAGCCTACCGCTATTGGTTCTGGACGTGTCGCGCATATGATAGAATGGCAAAGTTGGGGTCAGCCACCGCCTCCGACCACTAAGTGCACTCATTTGGACAGCGATGCTTACTCTGACTTGAGCGATGGAGAAAAGGAGGCAAGGTTCCTGGCCGGTGCGTATGATGCTGATTATAGTCATGTAATGTAAAATAATTGGAAGCTTACTTACCGAAATAGCGCCAATTTTGTCTACGGGTTGTGTCTGGTACTGCAATTCTTGTAGAAATGAGCTGTTTTTCTAGTTTTGGATATCCTCGTGATGTTCTGAATTATCTACTGATTGGAGCTTAGAATAGAGTGATGTAATGTTCTGCTGTGATTGTGCCCGATTCTTTTGCTCCCATGTGAGATGAGTGTCACATGAAGTGTCTGCTAGCTGTGTACGCTCGGAGGCCCATTGAGAACACATGCATTAAACTGCTTGAGTGCCCATTACTCGAATAGAGCAGGTCTGACGCTCAGATGGGCTTGATGCGAATAAAGAGTGAAAAGGAAGAAATAATTAAGAAGAAAAGTGTGGGGTTCCCCTATTTTTGATAGCCAGCCACGGTAAAGCAGACAGCTACGGGATGGTATTGTCAGGGTGGGAAGGTCCATAGTTATTAGCCCCTTCTCAGACGAAATATACAGGCCCACAGTTTCCCCAGAATTGGTGTATCACATTATATGCGCCAATTCTGCTTCTTCACCCAGGTTCTTCCCAATTGCTCTGGTGTGGTGACAATCTTGGTAATATTTTGGGGTTGATGTCATCTGTGTAATGTTAGCTGGCATCAAGCCCAGGGTTAGTAATGGAGGTCTATCAGGCACCCCCTTTATTAACCCAGTAAGTGTAAAGGGAAAAACACACAGGAAAAAATAATTTATTTGAATAAAGACTCCGCCACACTATCCCTTGTTCATTCACGAAGCTCCGACATAATCCATGGTGTACTGGTCCACAAATCGATACTCCAGCCCATGGAGCCTCATTCAGAGAACAAGGCTTCATAGCTCACTTTTGATCAGCGCCAGACCCGCAATTTCTCATGCGCGATGACGCAAGTAACTCAGTGATTTCACTAAATGTGAGAAATTCCGGGTGTGACACTGGCGGGAGGCTCCATACTTCATGGGCAGGAGTCCCGATAGTGTGGGTGAGTCTTTATTCAAATAAATTATTTTTTTCCTGTGTTTTTTTTCACTTTACACTTACTGGGTTAGTAATGGGAGTCTCTGTTAGACTCCTCTCCATTACTAACCCCTGGGCTAGATGCTAGCTGACATTACACAGCTGACATCAACCTAAAAAAATATTGCTTCAAGTGCCAATGCAACAGGGCTATAGGGAAGAGTTAGGTGAAGTGCCAGAATTGGTTAAAGTAACGAATATTATTTTTAGACTGGTAAGGGACAAATAACCAATGAGCCTTTTCAGTCTGATAATACCAGCATCTAGCTGTCTGCTTGACCTTTGCAGGTCGGACACTCGGCTCAACTTCAGTATAATGGAAGTCAATGGGAAACTCGAGCAGAAAAATGCTCGAGTTTCCTATAGACTTCCATTATACTTGGTAATCATGTCTACCCCGTCCGAGTGTCCGACCTACTCATTTCGAGTAACGGGCTCCCGAGCCTTGAAGTGCTCGCTCATCACTACTGAGTGGCCCTAGAAGGGTTCTGTAAATCTAGTGTGATCTAGCGTTAGTCCAGTGATCGTGTGTGGATCCCGGCACGTATGTTCAGACGCGCCATACTCAGCTTTCCCCCGAGGTGCCGTAGATAATAAGTGGAGCTGAGATTGAGTTTGCGCTCCTCCCGCGCCATTCAAAACCATTATGAGGATCGCTGGGGATCGAGTGATCAGATCACTAAACCATTTATCGTTTTTCACTTCATAAATACTTGTACTTTGTGTTGGTATCACAGAAAATCCCAATAAAATATATTTGTTAGTGAAAAAATGTGGAAAAGTTCCCGGGGCATGAATAGTTTTTCAAGGCTCTGTAATACAGGGTGGGCCACAAAAAAAGGGAGCATGTTTCCTTGACGTAGTGACAGAAGATGATGTCTGACTGATCCTGGGCCCTCCACTATCACCTATTGTGTAAATAACATGACCGCCATCCACAGAGAAACAACCGACCGACAGGAAGGAGACCAAGGCCTCAGGAAATCAAGGCCTTACACTGCTGAGGTAAAATGAAAGCTGAGGTTGGATTGGTTGCTATGGACACACAACATTTGTGACGCCATGTTAGGGCCCACCCTGTGTGACACGGTATTGTGGCCCATCCTGAGTTACACAGTCTTGTAGCCCACCCTGTAGAATCCATATTGTGTCCCACCTGAGTTACGTTTTATTGTGGCCCACCCTGTGTGACACCTTCTTCTAGCCCACACTGAGTGACACCATATTGTTGCCCACCCTGTGTGATGTTTGTATTCTGGCCCACACTGTGACCAACCCTGAGTGACACTGTATTGTAGCCCACCATGAGTTACATCATATTGTGACTGCTGACTTTCTCTCCCTGTGTACTTTATATATAGCTGCAGAGCTTCCCTACCTGTGTGTATAGCTGCAGAGCATTCCTCCCTGTGTATATATAGCTGCAGTGCTTCTCTCCCTGTGTATATAGCTGCAGAGCTTCCCTCCCTGTGTGTATAGCTGCAGAGCGTCCCTCCCTGTGTATATAGCTGCAGAGCTTCCCTCCCTGTGTATATAGCTGCAGAGCTTCCCTCCCTGTGTATATAGCTGCAGAGCTTCTCTCCCTGTGTATATAGCTGCAGAGCTTCCCTCCCTGTGTATATAGCTGCAGAGCTTCCCTCCTTGTGTATATAGCTGCAGAGCTTCCCTCCTTGTGTATATAGCTGCAGAGCTTCCCTCCCTGTGTATATAGCTGCAGAGCTTCCCTCACTGTGTATATAGCTGCAGAGCTCCCCTCCCTGTGTATATATAACTGCAGAGCTTCCCTGCCTATGTATATATCTGCAGAGCTTCCCTCTCTGTATATATAGCTGCAGAGCTTCCTTCCCTGTGTATATAGCTGCAGAGCTTCTCCCTGTGTATATAGCTGCAGAGCTTCCCTCCCTGTATATATAAATGCAGAGCTTCCCTCCCTGTGTATTTAGCTGCAGAGTTTTCCTCCCTGCGTATATAGCTGCAGAGCTTCCCTCCCTGTGTATATAGCTGCAGAGCTTCTCTCCCTGTGTATATAGCTGCAGAGCTTCCCTCCTTGTGTATATAGCTACAGAGCTTCCCTCCCTGTGTATATAGCTGCAGAGCTTCCCTCCCTGTGTATATAGCTGCAGAGTGTCCCTCCCTGTGTATATAGCTGCAGAGCTTCACTCCCTGTGTATATAGCTGCAGTGTCCCGTCCCGGTGTATATAGGTGCAGAACTTCCCTCCCTGTGTATATAAATGCAAAACTTCCCTCCCTGTGTATATAGCTGCAGAGCTTCCCTCCCTGTGTATATAGCTGCAGAGCTTCCCTGCCTGTGTATATAGCTGCAGAGTTTCCCTCCCTGTGTATATAGCTGCAGAGTTTCCCTCCCTGTGTATATAGCTGCAGAGCTTCTCTCCCTGTGTATATAGCTGCAGAGCTTCCTTCCCTGTGTATATAGCTGCAGAGCTTCCCTTTCTGTGTATATAGCTGCAGAGCTTCCCTCTCTGTGTATATAGCTGCAGAGCTTCTCTCCCTGTGTATATAGCTGCAGAGCTTCCCCCTTGTGTATATAGCTGCAGAGCTTCCCTCCTTGTGTATATAGCTGCAGAGCTTCCCTCCCTGTGTATATAGCTGCAGAGCTCCCCTCCCTGTGTATATATAACTGCAGAGCTTCCCTTCCTGTGTATATATAACTGCAGAGCTTCCCTCCCTGTGTATATAGCTGCAGAGCTTCCCTCTCTGTATATTTAGCTGCAGAACTTCCTTCCCTGTGTATAGAGCTGCAGAGCTTCTCCCTGTGTATATAGCTGCAGAGCTTCTCCCTGTGTATATAGCTGCAGAGCTTCCCTCCCTGTATATATAAATGCAGAGCTTCCCTCCCTGTGTATATAGCTGCAGACCTTTCCTCCCTGTGTATATAGCTGCAGAGCTTCCTTCCCAGTGTATATAGCTGCAGAGCTTCCCTCTCTGTGTATATAGCTGCAGAGCTTCCCTCTCTGTGTATATAGCTGCAGAGCTTCCCCTCTGTGTATATAGCTGCAGAGCTTCTCTCCCTGTGTATATAGCTGCAGAGCTTCCCTCCTTGTGTATATAGATGCAGAGCTTCTCTCCCTGTGTATATAGCTGCAGAACTTCCCTCCCTGTGTATATAGCTGCAGAGCTCCTCTCCCTGTGTATATAGCTGCAGAGCTTCCCTCCCTGTGTATATAGCTGCAGAGCTTTCCTCCCTGTGTATATAGCTGCAGAGCTTCCCTCCCTGTGTATATAGCTGCAGAGCTTCCCTCCCTGTGTATATAGCTGCAGAGCTTCCCTCCCTGTGTATATAGCTGCAGAGCTTCCCTCCCTGTGTATATAGCTGCAGAGCTTCCCTCTCTGTGTATATAGCTGCAGAACTTCCCTCCTTGTGTATATAGCTGCAGAGCTTCCCTCCTTGTGTATATAGCTGCAGAGCTTCCCTCCCTGTGTATATAAATGCAGAGCTTCCCTCCCTGTGTATATAGGTGCAGAGCTTCCCTCCCTGTGTATATAAATGCAGAGCTTCCTTCCCTGTGTATATAGCTGCAGAGCTTCCCTCCCTGTGTATATAGCTGCAGAGTTTCCCTCTCTGTGTATATAGCTGAAGAGTTTCCCTCTCTGTGTATATAGCTGAAGAGTTTCCCTCTCTGTGTATATAGCTGCAGAGCTTCTCTCCCTGTGTATATAAATGCAGTTCTTCCCTCCCTGTGTATATAGCTGCAGAGCTTCCCTCCCTGTGTATATAGCTGCAGAGTTTCCCTCTCTGTGTATATAGCTGAAGAGTTTCCCTCTCTGTGTATATAGCTGCAGAGCTTCTCTCCCTGTGTATATAAATGCAGAGCTTCCCTCCCTGTTTATATAGCTGCAGAGCTTCCCTCCCTGTGTATATAGCTGCAGAGCTTCCCTCCCTGTTTATATAGCTGCAGAGCTTCCCTCCCTGTGTATATAGCTGCAGTGCTTCCCTCCCTGTGTATATAGCTGCAGAGTTTCCCTCCCTGTGTATATAGCTGCAGAGCTTCCCTCTCTGTGTATATAGCTGCAGAGCTTCTCTCCCTGTGTATATAAATGCAGAGCTTCCCTCCCTGTGTATATAGCTGCAGAGCTTCCCTCTCTGTGTATATAGCTGCAGAGCTTCTCTCCCTGTGTATATAAATGCAGAGCTTCCCTCCCTGTGTATATAGCTGCAGAGCTTCCCTCCCTGTGTATATAGCTGCAGAGCTTCCCTCCCTGTGTATATAGCTGCAGTGCTTCCCTCCCTGTTTATATAGCTGCAGAGCTTCTCTCCCTGTGTATATAGCTGCAGAGCTTCCCTCCCTGTGTATATAGCTGCAGAGTTTCCCTCCCTGTGTATATAGCTGCAGAGCTTCCCTCCCTGTGTATATTGCTGCAGAATTCACTGCACAATGTTGCTGCAGATTTTTTCCGCACTCAGAGAAATTTAACACCGCGCCATGCGAGACGAAGAGAAAATCCCGCAGTCAGCAGTCCCATTCTTAGAAAGCGTCAGGACCTGGCGTAACACCTCATAGGAGACATATGGCGGTGACTGCTGGCGGTAAACAGCGGCCGTCCTCAGAGACTACGGACACAAAGGCGGCCATCGCCCAGAGTCCCAGCGCAGGTGGCCGTACACAATACACGTAAATCTGCTTAAAGGGGTTGTGCCATGAACATTTGTACATTTTAATTCATATAGAATACGAGTATACAGACATTACAGCCGGGTATCACAGAATATAAGAGTATACAGACATTACAGCCGGGAATCACAGGATATAAGAGTATACATGTGGAGCCCACTGGGACGGCGTACTCGGTACCGGACGGGGGTATCACGGGGGTTATCACGGCGGTCTTTGGTCCGGACCGTGTCCCGAGCCTACAAGTAAAAGGGGTTATTTACAGGGATTTGTCGTGACGCCACCCACGGATTGTGGTCAGTGAGGGGACCACCGCTGCTGCATACTTCTGCCAGGAGGATGGATGGATGATGCTGCAGTAAGATGGATGAGCCCACCGTGGGTCTGGGCTGCTCCTGACTGGATGTAAGATGTATATAAAGTTCAATGTGCAGGGAATCACACACGGGAGACTTAAGCAGGGTTCACCGGGTATAACTTCACAAGTTCTTAGTACAGTTCACAGCACAGTCCACATAGTTAACTCCGTACACTCTCTGAACCCTCTGCAGCCAAGTTTCCTTTCTGAGACCCTTCACTCTCTGAAACCTTTCAGGTTTTCCTCTCCACTGTTCTTCCCGTGGGCTGTATGATGGCAGCTCAGTCCCTTGGTTGGCTTCTCCCGGTGTATGGGTAGCAAGCCTGGGGCTTATTTGCTGCTGTTTCTCCAGCCCATGTGTTGGGTGACCAGACCTGGAATCTGCGTCTCTCCGTCGGTGTGTCCGTGTACCGGCATGTAGCTACGGTCACTCAGAGCTGACTCTCTGGTCCCAGCCTAGCCTTGGGTGTCCCTTTCTTGCAAGGGATTGACTCACCGTGGCCGGCTGACTCCGGTTTAGACAGGCGATTCTTCTCCTTCCTTGTCACGGGTGGACCGCGCCTGCCGGTAGTGGGGCCCGGTGTAGTGCAGATCAAAAGTGAAGACGTCTTGCGGGAACAGATTAAAGGGGTTTTAATTTGTTTTCTTCGTGACGCCACCTATGAGTAGTTCGGTAAGGGCTACCGACGCTGCGGAACCCCCGGGGGATGGACAGCAGCAAGATGTTACGCTCCCCACAGGCTGAGCGGTGATCCCCGGGGGCTGGAGCTGCTCAAGATGTTGTGCGGCAGCTGCGGTTACCTTCTAGTTAATGACGGACAGTTCATAAGGAATCACGGACACAGATGGTCTCTATAACGGGTCTTTACTGTAACCAGCAGGCAGTACATGGTATACAGTGGTTGAGTAGTAGACCGGGTGGACTCAGCAGTGATGATGTCCCTTAGAAATCCGTAGTGTTCCTCCATTCTAGCTAAGTGATTGCCAATGTCGCCCAGGAATACCAGGTCGGGTACGGGGAGGCTGCTTCAATGCCCTATCCATGCTGTACGTTCTGGATGTTTTGGGGAGCCTTGGGTCCCTCAGTGGGTACACCGCTGGTTAGACGACTGGAAATTGGCTGGTGGTGGGGTGCTCCTGTAAAGCTGATCCTCCACTCTTCTGGTTCGCGTAGCAGAGGTGAACTGCTGCCAGCTTCGGTACCAGTGAACCGGCTGTGAGTTGTGGGCACGGGAGTCTTTTGGGAACCCGTGTAGAAATGCCCAATCCCGGTGGTTAAGGCCTCAGGTGCTGACACCCGACCGGTGACGGCCCAGGGGCCCGCACGGGGTGCGGAGCCCCGCTCCTCTCCAAGCTCTGAGTTCTAGACCCTTCTTCTCTGAGTTCCACTCTTTTTCTTTAGACTATCTGTCTGTTCTCCTGCACTACCCTAGCACTCCGCCCACCAGGACCTAGGATTGGCCCTCTATTCTAGGTGATGTATGCTGGGTTGGATTTCTAAATTAACCAGGTCATTGCTGAGTCAGAGAATATTGCGGCTGCATTTGTGGCTGCAATACCCTCCTGTGACGCACTCGTTGCGGGGCGCCACAGGATCACCGGGCTCTCTCCTACCAGTGTAACTACCTGGGTACGTCAGGGGAGTCGGTCCTGCCAGTAGTTTGTCAGCGCTGCCGTCTTCCCCGGACCCAGCTGCACTGGTCCGGTCTCTCCCCTTTCCCTTGGGCTTCAGGCTATGGAGCGGGCTTTCTCTCCAGGGAACGGTGTCTTGCAGGGAGCCCAAACCCTCAGGGAAGTCACTTTCTACTCTGTCTTTACTGGTCTTTGCTGCTCAGCCTACTCGGGCCTACTACTTGTCTTTTCTATTCGGCACCCATCGGCCTACTAGGTCTTTACGATTCAGCTCACTTTGGCCTACTACCTAATTCCTCCTAGTATTCCCCTTTTGTACTTGGTTCGTCACCTGACCTACGTCCCACCCACTATGACTGACCCTACCACCCCTTGCCCGTCTAGAGTCCCGGGCTCCGGGTTGGGTCTTGTGTCAGTGGGTGTGTATTTGAAGGTGTGTGTGTAACAACTTGTCTCCACCTGCCTGGCTGCAGTTCCTACCTGTGGCCACCCTGGTCGCAGGGGCGACACATTCCCCCAGAGTTAAACCGGTGTGTCCCTACGCCGACCGGCATGGTTCCCCCTGAAAAACATTTTTTTTTCTATTTTACCAACATAACATTAAGCAGGCTTATTCTTCCTGTTACGGAGGCACAATACTTCAACGTTGCATTATAAAACTATATACATTTTCAAACACAATACTCAGCCCGTTCATGGCTGCAAGTGCTGAGGCCTCCAAGTCCCGGGTCACCAACTTGTGGAAAAGTTGTTACTCTCCGTGCTGGTGTCGAGCCCACTGGGACGGGGGTACTCGGTACCGGACCGGGTCTGCTACCGGGGAAGTCACGGGTGGTCCTGGTCCGGACCGTGTCCCGGGCCCTGGCAATAATAAGGGGATATTTACAGGGGAATGTCAGTCTTGACGCCACCCACTGTGTGCGGCCAGTAGTGGGGCCGCCGCTGCTGCAGAACCTCGGGGGATGATGTAATGGCAGCGTAGATGGAATAGTTCCCGTGGGCAGAACTGTGTTCCCCGGGGCAGTGATGGTTAAAGTCTACTGTGTGGTGTGCAGGCCTGGTGCTGACTGCAGTACACTTACTGTCCAGATGCTGCAGGGATCCTTCCTCAGAGATGGAGCCGGCAAGCTGTGGCTCAGCTGGTGGGAATCTGCTGCGAACCTGTATGGAGGAAGTAGCATGCAGGCAGAGACAGACAAGAGAGTCGGGTTCAGGGTTCTCCGCGTTTACTACTCAAGTTCTCAAGTTTAGGTTACAGTTCAGTACAGTTCTTACAGTCGGTTACAAGTCTCAGTTCACTTCTCAATACACGGGCTCACTCTCCCCTCCGGGGTTCCCTTTACTCTCTGCAGCCAGGTCTTCCTTACTGTGACCCCTCACTCTGTCTCTGTGTCCTTTCCAGGCTGTTGTCTCTCTCTGTTTCTTTGTTTGCTTGGTGTGCGTCTCCGGACAGTATGGCGGTGACTCGGGCCCATGTGGGTCCTCGTGGTTGTCACTGAGCTGCCTGTCCTTTGGGGTAGGGACCCTAACATGAAGCTGTGGTCCCCCGTCGGTTGTCTGGGGATGCCGGGTGAAACTACGGTCCCCTCTAGAGCCGACACTCTACTTCTGCCTAGCCTGCAGCAGTCCTCCCGTGTGAGGCTCTACCAGGCTCTCTCTACTGTGTCTTCAGATATCATAGGAGGGCTACTCCGCCTGCAGTCTGGTCTTCTCGGCTGTAGCTCTAGGGCGCGGTACCACCGTCCCTCTCTTCCCTCTCACACTCCCGGGGTGCTGGCTTCGGACGTGCTTTCTCTCTGCGGCTCGCACTGGCTCTGTTCAGATTCTGCCTCCTACACCCCACTGTGCCAGGACGTGTGGATTCAATCTTTACTGCTCAGCCTACCTCGGCCTACTGACTCTATCCTGCTCCCCCTTCACTATTTCTACCTTCTGTCACCTGACTTCGTGTTTGTCCAACCCACTTTTCTAAATCCACCACCCCTCGCCTGCCTAGAGTCTCCAGGCTCCGGGCTGGATGCTGCCCTCTGCTGTACGTGGGTTGTGTGGGCAGTGAGGGTGTTGGTGTTCAACTGTTGTCCTACCTGCCTGGCTGCAGTTCCCTTTGTGGCCTACTGGTCGCAGGGGCGCCACCCGGCATCTTACACTACATTGTCTTTAACCTGTCATGGGACATGGGTTACACAGTTACTGTCAAAGTCTCAAGAGTCCTGTGGCATAACAATCCCGGCTCTCTATGCACACCGGGTTAAGTGCAGAAACTTTAAAACACACACATAAAAGGCACATTACTTTTCTTAAAAAAAAAAAGTATAAAAAGGACCTCAAAAAGTGGGCACAAGTGTTTCAAAAGACCCGTTCAAAAACACAAGTGGCTGCTTCAGTTCAAAGTTCCAGAAAGTGCACCAAGTCTCACAGTGCTACCTGGACATAAAACCAATGGGAAGCACACTAAGCACTCAACTATTTAGTCTATATCATGTCATCGTTCATGATATTATTGTCAATAAAACACATAAAACACAAACAGGGGAAAAGGCTATTTATTCATTCATTCATTCAGGTATGGGATGGAGTCAATAAGGAACACATCACATGGCCTACTAGGTCTTTACGATTCAGCTTACTTTGGCCTACTACCTAACTCCTCCTAGTGTTCCCCTTTTGTACCTGGTTCGTCACCTGACCTACGCCCCACCCACTATGACTGGCCCTAACACCCCTTGCCTGCGTAGAGCCCTGGGCTCCGGGTTGGGTCTTGTGTCGGTGGGTGTGTGTTTGAAGGTGTGTGTGTGTAACAACCTGTCTCCACCTGCCTGGCTGCAGTTCCTACCTGTGGCCACCCTGGTCACAGGGCGCCACCTACAGACATTACAGCTAGAGATCACAGAATATAAGAGTATACAGACATTACAGGTGAGGATCACAGAATATAAGAGTATACAGACATTACAGCCGGGGATCACAGAATATATGAGTATACAGACATTACAGCCAGGGATCACAAAATATAAGAGTATACAGACATTACAGCCAGGGATCACAAAATCTAAAAGTATACAGACATTACAGCCGGGGATCACAGAATATAAGAGTACTAGATGGCAGCCCGATTCTAAAGAATCGGGTAGTCTAGAATCCATGTATAGTTTATTTACTAATAGTTAGGGTAGTGCGGTGAAATTATTTGTGTGTATACAGGCGGCTCTGTGGGTAGCAGAGTATATGGTGGCTCACTGGCTAGCACTGCGTGCGCTGAGATTAGTCAGCGCAGCGGCGTGGGCAGAGTGGTCAGCGCAGCGGCGTGGGCAGAGTGGTCAGCGCAGCGGCGTGGGCAGAGTGGTCAGCGCAGCGGCGTGGGCAGAGTGGTCAGGGCAGCGGCGTGGGCAGAGTGGTCAGCGCAGCGGCGTGGGCAGAGTGGTCAGCGCAGCGGCGTGGGCAGAGTTGTCAGCGCATAAACACACATACACACACACACTCCGCTATACTTACCACCGACCCTGCGTCTTCTCCGGCGCCTGGATCCTGAGTCAACATGTGGCCACCCCCGGACGACTGGAGGGGGCAGGGACGGCTGGAGGGGGCAGGGGACGGCTGGAGGGGGCAGGGGACGGCTGGAGGCGGCAGGGGACGGCTGGAGGCGGCAGGGGACGGCTGGAGGCGGCAGAGAACGGCTGGAGGCTGGAGGCGGCAGAGGACGGCTGGAGACTGAGAGGGCAGAGGACGGCTGGAGGCTGGAGAGGGCAGAGGACGGCTGGAGGCTGGAGAGGGCAGAGGACGGCTGGAGGCGGCAGGGGGACGGCTGGAGGCGGCAGAGGACGGCTGGAGGCGGCAGAGGACGGCTGGAGGCGGCAGAGGACGGCTGGAGGCTGGAGGCGGCAGAGGACGGCTGGAGGCGGCAGAGGACAGCTGGAGGCTGGAGAGGGCAGAGGACGGCTGGAGGCTGGAGAGGGCAGAGGACGGCTGGAGAGGGCAGAGGACGGCTGGAGAGGGCAGAGGACGGCTGGAGAGGGCAGAGGACGGCTTGAGAGGGCAGAGGACGGCTTGAGAGGGCAGAGGACAGCTGGAGAGGGCAGAGGACGGCTGGAGAGGGCAGAGGACGGCTGGAGGCGGCAGAGGACGGCTGGAGGCGGCAGAAGACGGCTGGAGGCTGGAGAGGGCAGAGGACGGCTGGAGGCTGGAGGCGGCAGGGGACGGCTGGAGGCGGCAGGGGACGGCTGGAGGCGGCAGAGGACGGCTGGAGGCGGCCGAGGACGGCTGGAGGCACACAGGCTGGAGGGGTCAGAGGGAGGCACACAGGCTGGAGGGTCAGAGGGAGGCACACAGGCTGGAGGGGTCAGAGGGAGGCACACAGGCTGGAGGGGTCAGAGGGAGGCACACAGGCTGGAGGGGTCAGAGGGCGGCACACAGGCTGGAGGGGTCAGAGGGAGGCACACAGGCTGGAGGGGTCAGAGGGAGGCACACAGGCTGGAGGGGTCAGAGGGAGGCACACAGGCTGGAGGTCAGAGCAGCATGTGGGGCTGCAGACTCACCGCGGGCCGGGAATCAGGTGTACTGTAGGAGGAGAGGAGGGGCGGGCAGAGCTGCAGGAGAGGAAGTCCCGCCCTCCCTCCTCTCTAGGCGCGCGGCATGTCTGGAGGGCAGAGGGTGGAGGGGAGTGGCTGGAGGGCACACGGAGCTTCCGAGATCGGAACGTTCCTGTGCCGCTGCCTGTAGCCGGGCTGCGCGCGGCTACAGTGCACTGGATGACGTCACCAGCCCTGGGCGAAGACCATCACGGAAGAAGGCATCGCCTTTTACAGATGTGGCCTTCGGGTTTTATATATAAGATACAGACATTACACCCGGGGATCACAGAATATAAGAGTATACAGACATTACAGCTTGGGATCACAGAATATAAGAGTATATAGACATTACAGCCGGGGATCACAGAATATAAGAGTATACAGAAATAACAGCCGGGGATCACAGAATATAAGAGTATACAGACATTACAGCTGTGGATCGCAAAATATAAGAGTATACAGACATTACAGCCGGGGATCACAGAATATAAGAGTATACAGACATTACAGCCGGGGATCACAGAATATAAGAGTATACAGACATTACAGCTGGGGATCGCAGAATATAAGAGTATACAAACATTACAACTGGGGATCACAGAATATAAGAGTATACAGACATTACAGCTGGGGATCACATAATATAAGAGTATACAGATATTACAGCCGGGAATCACAGAATATAAGAGTATACAGATATTACAGCTGGGGATCACAGAATATAAGAGTATATAGACATTACAGCCGGGGATCACAGAATATAAGAGTATACAGACATTACAGCCGGGGATCACAGAATATAAGAGTATACAGACATTACAGCCAGTGATCACACAATATAAGAGTATACAGACATTACAGCCGGGGATCACAGAATATAAGAGTATACAGACATTACAGCCAGGGATCACAGAATATAAGAGTATACAGACATTACAGCCGAGGATCACAGAATATAAGAGTATACAGACATTACAGCCAGGATCACAGAATATAAGAGTATACAGACATTACAGCCGGGGATCACAGAATATAAGAGTATACAGACATTACAGCCGGGGATCACAGAATATAAGAGTATACAGACATTACAGCCAGGGATCACAGAATATAAGAGTATACAGACATTACAGCTGAGGATCACAGAATATAAGAGTATACAGACATTACAGCCGGGGATCACAGAATATAAGAGTATACAGACATTACAGCCGGGGATCACAGAATATAAGAATATACAGACACTACAGCTGGGGATCACAGAATATAAGAGTATACAGACATTACAGCCGGGGATCACAGAATATAAGAGTATACAGACACTACAGCCGGGGATCACAGAATATAACAGTATACAGACATTACAGCCAGGATCACAGAATATAAGAGTATACAGACATTACAGCCGGGGATCACAGAATATAAGAGTATACAGACATTACAGCTGGGGATCACAGAATATAAGAGTATACAGACATTACAGCCGGGGATCACAGAATATAAGAAATATACAGACACTACAGCCGGGGATCACAGAATATAAGAGTATACAGACATTACAGCCGGGATCACAGAATATAAGAGTATACAGACACTACAGCCGGGGATCACAGAATATAAGAGTATACAGACATTACAGCCAGGATCACAGAATATAAGAGTATACAGACATTACAGCCGGGGATCACAGAATATAAGAGTATACAGACATTACAGCTGGGGATCACAGAATATAAGAGTATACAGACATTACAGACATAGGCCGTCTCCAGCTCTGTGGCCCACCGGGAGAATTCCCCTTTCCCCTTTGAGTCAGCCCGAGCCTGGTCTAATATTAATAGGGGCCCTTTATACTGCATAGGATTTAATGGTAGCAGTTGCACTGGGCCCTTGTGCCTGGGGTCTACATTTTGCATTGGGGCTTCATCTTATATCTCTAATCTGACCTGATCTTGCATGATTTCCCTCCACTCAGCTTAGTCAATATTAGCATTTTCTGGAACTCTCTGTCATTAATATCCATTAGAGTCGATGTCATGTACTTTCTTTGCCGTGGTTGGAGCTGCCAGGTTCTCTCCTCACCGCAGATAGAGACCTGCGAGCTGCGACATTACAAAGCGAATTAAATTCCACCTACAGAAAGCTGCAATCAGCAGAGGAATAATTTTCCCTCCAGGAACAATTCGTCTCGTGAGCGTTCCTGACCAGGGCTGTAATTTGGGGCATTAATTGGTGCAAATGCACAATGGATGTAAACCTCCGCGTACGGCATGATCTGGACAAGAAGGAGCAATGGATGGGGCCTCGTGAGGTCGGCCGGGGCTGTAATTGCCACATTTTATTAGGATTATATCAAATGCACTGAGCAGGGAGAAGTCAGGTCACACTGCCCGAGAACTGGAGCTTGAGTATATTGGTGGAATATAGTCAAAGAGGGCACAGGTAAAACCGTTTCTACAGCAGCGGTATGTATCCATATTATACAATCATGGCCAAAAGTGTTGGGCTCTGGTACCCGGCAGCTGAGCCAGTAGTCAGGATCATGGTATCAGTGTCCAGTGCTGTGACCCTTTTATTGCAGATTGTTGCAGCTAATTCAGTGTTTACAAGCAGCACCAGACTCATGGTCTGGCCAGTCTGATGGGAAATGTAGTCCGCTCTGCCTGCTGACTTCTATAGTTTCATAAGTTTCTAGGTTCCTGTTAATTGTCCTGTACTCCTTTTTTCTCTAAGTGGATTACAATGCAAGCTCTTCCAGCAGTTCTTTAACTCTTGGTATTGCTGGTGCCCCTGAAATTCCACTTAAGTGGATAGTGAACATGGAATTATCTAGCCTCCAGCTTCTGCGCTCAGGCATTGTAATCCCTGAGTAGCCTTTGCAGCTGGTTTCTTCAGAGTGGCTTCCCAGCCTGCTCCTCACGGAACCTCCACCTTACTCTTCTCAGTCATACTAGACACAGCACTGGACTAAAAACTAACCATTCCTGCAGCTAGAGACTGATCTGACCAGAAAACAGGTCCTAATGCTCAACCTCTAGGTTAGGGATCAGGCAGTGTGTGAATGCTTTAGAATTCCAGCAGAGGGAGCTCCAATTCCCTTCAGACATGGCATTACAAATGATGTAGGAGAAATACCATTAGTTGAAGCCACACCGCAGGGGCGGCACATTGGTACCTTGAAATTGTTCCAGAAAATGAAGTTTTTCCCCTAGAATATGATCACTATTCCCCATGTTTTGTTATTTTGTTATTTATTGTAACAACACAAAAAAATAGAAAAAAAAAAGCAAATTGGACATAATTTCATACAAAACCTCCAAAATGGGCTGGATAAAATTGTTGCCCCTCAACCTATTATTTGTCTTCCCCCTTTGGAATAAAATCCTGCAATTAATCGCCTCCTGTAACCTCCACAAGCTTCTTCTCACCAGGAGTTTCAGCCTCTTCTTTATAATCTGCTCCCGATCTCACATATTTGAGGCATCTTCTTCCAATTTTCAGATCTCTCCACAGGTGTCAATGGGATTTAGATCCTGAATCATTGCTGCCCCTTCAGATCTTTCCACATTGGATCAGTGGGATTTATATCCATACTCATTGATGCCCCTTCAGATCTCTCCACAAGTGCCAATAGGATTTAGATCCGGATTCATTGCTGCCCCTTCAGATCTCTACAGGTGATCAATGGGATTTTGATCCAGTCTCACTGCCACCCCTTCAGATCTCTCCATAGGGGATCAATGGGATTTAGATCCATACTCATTGCTGCCCCTTCAAATCTCTCCACAGGTGTCAATGGGATTTAGTTCTGGACTCATTGTTGCCCCTTCAGATCTCGCCACAGGTGTCAATGGGATTTAGTTCTGGACTCATTGTTGCCCCTTCAGATCTCTCCACAGGTGTCAATGGGATTTAGTTCTGGACTCATTGCTGCCCCTTCAGATTTCTCCACAGGTGTCAATGGGATTTAGGTCCAGACTCATTGCTGCCCCTTCAGATTTCTCCACAGGTGTCAATGGGATTTAGTTCTGGACTCATTGTTGCCCCTTCAGATCTCTCCACAGGTGTCAATGGGATTTAGTTCTGGACTCATTGCTGCCCCTTCAGATCTCTCCACAGGTGTCAATGGGATTTAGTTCTAGACTCATTGCTGCCCCTTCAGATCTCTCCACAGGTGTCAATGGGATTTAGTTCTGGACTCATTGTTGCCCTTCAGATCTCTCCACAGGTGTCAATGGGATTTAGTTCTGGACTCATTGTTGCCCCTTCAGATCTCTCCACAGGTGTCAATGGGATTTAGTTCTGGACTCATTGCTGCCCCTTCAGATCTCTCCACAGGTGTCAATGGGATTTAGTTCTGGACTCATTGTTGCCCCTTCAGATCTCTCCACAAGTGTCAATGGGATTTAGTTCTGGACTCATTGCTGCCCCTTCAGATCTCTCCACAGGTGTCAATGGGATTTATATCCATACTCATTGCTGCCCCTTCAGATCTCTCCACAGGTGTCAATGGGATTTAGATCCAAACTCATTGCTGCCCCTTCAGATCTCTCCACAGGTGTCAATGGGATTTAGATCTGGACTCATTGCTGCCCCTTCAGATCTCTCCACATTAACAAAAAAAGAGGAAATGAGTGTAAATATGCCCATATGTATTGTAAAACCTCCACTGAGGTCCACACAAGTGTTCTATGCAATAATAAATTGTTTTATTAATTGCACAGGGACTCATTTACAGTAGGGCAACGATGATAAAGGAGTTACAGGGACGGAAAGATGACACAACCTACAAGGAGAGAGGAGTTACATACCATGGTTGCCTATCATGGGGTCTGAAGCAGCCAGATACCCGAAACACGTGTCGGGGCCACCTGACACGTATCTACAAGGGAGAGACCCCTGACCCCAATGCGTAAGCCTGGATCATGCTTGTTTGTGTGTAATTACTGCACGTTACTCAGTAGGTGAGACAACTACTAGAAGGGCTTGTTCCGCACTATATTGTACTATTCCCACCTCTGATCTAGCACCTTTCACAGTCAGGATAACATAGGCAACCCCGGTGTGTAACTCCTCTCTCTTTGTAGGTTGTGTCATCTTTCCGTCCCTGTAACTCCTTTGTCCTTGTTACTTCCTTTATCATTGTTGCACTACTGTAAATGAGTCCTTGTGTAATTAATAAAACAACTTATTATTGCATAGAACCTCAGTGGAGGTTTTACAATAAGTATGGGCATATTTACGCTCATTTCCTCTTTTTTTGTTAATGTGCTCTAGAGTAGTTTGCAACTCCACCACAGTATGCTGTCCATGTGTGGTCCTTAATTTGTTCTCAGATCTCTCTGCAGTGGATAAATGGGATTTATATCCATACTTATTGCTGCCCTTTCAGATCTCTCCACAGGTGTCAATGGGATTTATATCCATACTCATTGCTGCCCCTTCAGATCTCTCCACAGGTGTCAATGAGATTTATATCCATACTCATTGCTGCCCCTTCAGATCTCTCCACAGGTGTCAATGGGATTTATATCCATACTCATTGCTGCCCCTTCAGATCTCTCCACAGGTGTCAATGGGATTTAGATCCATACTCATTGCTGCCCCTTCATATCTCTCTACAGGTGTCAATGGGATTTATATCCATACTCATTGCTGCCCCTTCAGATCTCTCCACAGGTGTCAATGAGATTTAGATCCGGACTCATTGCTGCCCCTTCAGATCTCCCCCACAGGTGTCAATGAGATTTAGATCCGGACTCATTGCTGCCCCTTCAGATTTCTCCACAGGTGTCAATGGGATTTAGATCCATACTCATTGCTGCCCCTTCATATCTCTCTACAGGTGTCAATGGGATTTATATCCATACTCATTGCTGCCCCTTCAGATCTCTCCACAGGTGTCAATTGGATTTAGTTCTGGACTCATTGCTGCCCCTTCAGATCTCTCCACAGGTGTGAATGGGATTTAGTTCTGGACTCATTGTTGCCGCTTCAGATCTCTCCACAGGTGTCAATGCGATTTAGTTCTGGACTCATTGTTGCCCCTTCAGATCTCTCCACAGGTGTCAATGGGATTTATATCCATACTCATTGCTGCCCCTTCAGATCTCTCCACAGGTGTCAATGGGATTTAGATCCAAACTCATTGCTGCCCCTTCAGATCTCTCCACAGGTGTCAATGGGATTTAGATCTGGACTCATTGCTGCCCCTTCAGATCTCTCCACATTAACAAGAAAAGAGGAAATGAGTGTAAATATGCCCATATGTATTGATAAACCTCCACTGAGGTCCACACAAGTGTTCTATGCAATAATAAATTGTTTTATTAATTGCACAGGGACTCATTTACAGTAGTGCAACGATGATAAAGGAGTTACAGGGTCGGAAAGATGACACAACCTACAAGTAGAGAGGAGTTACACACCAGGGTTGCCTATCATGGGGTCTGAAGCAGCCAGATACCCGAAACACGTGTCGGGGCCACCTGACACGTATCTACAAGGGAGAGACCCCTGACCCCAATGCGTAAGCCTGGATCATGCTTGTTTGTGTGTAATTACTGCACGTTACTCAGTAGGTGAGACAACTACTAGAAGGGCTTGTTCCGCACTATATTGTACTATTCCCACCTCTGATCTAGCACCTTTCACAGACAGGATAACATAGGCAACCCTGGTGTGTAATCTCCTCTCTCTTTGTAGGTTGTGTCATCTTTCCGTCCCTGTAACTCCTTTATCCTTGTTACTTCCTTTATCATTGTTGCACTACTGTAAATGAGTCCTTGTGTAATTAATAAAACAACTTATTATTGCATAGAACCTCAGTGGAGGTTTTACAATAAGTATGGGCATATTTACGCTCATTTCCTCTTTTTTTGTTAATGTGCTCTAGAGTAGTTTGCAACTCCACCACAGTATGCTGTCCATGTGTGGTCCTTAATTTGTTCTCAGATCTCTCTGCAGTGGATAAATGGGATTTATATCCATACTTATTGCTGCCCTTTCAGATCTCTCCACAGGTGTCAATGGGATTTATATCCATACTCATTGCTGCCCCTTCAGATCTCTCCACAGGTGTCAATGAGATTTATATCCATACTCATTGCTGCCCCTTCAGATCTCTCCACAGGTGTCAATGGGATTTAGATCCATACTCATTGCTGCCCCTTCAGATCTCTCCACAGGTGTCAATGGGATTTATATCCATACTCATTGCTGCCCCTTCAGATCTCTCCACAGGTGTCAATGGGATTTAGATCCATACTCATTGCTGCCCCTTCAGATCTCTCCACAGGTGTCAATGGGATTTATATCCATACTCATTGCTGCCCCTTCAGATTTCTCCACAGGTGTCAATGGGATTTAGGTCCAGACTCATTGCTGCCTCTTCAGATCTCTCCACAGGTGTCAATGGGATTTAGATCCAAACTCATTGCTGCCCCTTCAGATTTCTCCACAGGTGTCAATGGGATTTAGGTCCAGACTCATTGCTGCCTCTTCAGATCTCTCCACAGGTGCAAATGGGATTTAGATCCATACTCATTGCTGCCCCTTCAGATCTCTCCACAGGTGTCAATGAGATTTAGATCCGGACTCATTGCTGCCCCTTCAGATTTCTCCACAGGTGTCAATGGGATTTAGGTCCAGACTCATTGCTGCCTCTTCAGATCTCTCCACAGGTGTCAATGGGATTTATATCCATACTCATTGCTGCCCTTCAGATCTCTCCACAGGTGTCAATGAGATTTAGATCCGGACTCATTGCTGCCCCTTCAGATTTCTCCACAGGTGTCAATGGGATTTAGGTCCAGACTCATTGCTGCCTCTTCAGATCTCTCCACAGGTGTCAATGGGATTTAGATCCAAACTCATTGCTGCCCCTTCAGATCTCTCCACAGGTGTCAATGGATTTAGGTCCAGACTCATTGCTGCCTCTTCAGATCTCTCCACAGGTGTCAATGGGATTTAGATCCAAACTCATTGCTGCCCCTTCAGATCTCTCCACAGGTGTCAATGAGATTTAGATCCGGACTCATTGCTGCCCCTTCAGATTTCTCCACAGGTGTCAATGGGATTTAGGTCCAGACTCATTGCTGCCTCTTCAGATCTCTCCACAGGTGTCAATGGGATTTAGATCCAAACTCATTGCTGCCCCTTCAGATCTCTCCACAGGTGTCAATGGGATTTAGATCCAAACTCATTGCTGCCCCTTCAGATCTCTCCAGCCCTTTGTTTCCTCCATTTCTGGGTCTTCTTGGAGTCATTGTCCTGGTGAGAAGAAGCTTGTGGAGGTTATAGGAGGTGATTGATTGCAGGGATTTATTCCAAATGGGGAAAACAAAGATTAAGATGAGGGGCAACAATTGTGTCAAGGACATTTTTGGCGGTTTTGTGTGACATTTTGTCCAATTTGCCTTTATATTTAGTGATATTCCAATACACACAAAGGAAATAAACCTGTGTATAACAAAATATGGGAAATTGTGATGATTTTGTAGGGGAAATACTTCATTTTCAG
Source organism: Allobates femoralis (assembly GCA_033576535.1). Taxonomy (NCBI): domain Eukaryota; kingdom Metazoa; phylum Chordata; class Amphibia; order Anura; family Aromobatidae; genus Allobates; species Allobates femoralis. The sequence goes on along the minus strand of JARQOC010000006.1, from coordinate 4,274,950 downwards.
GAATAATTTCAAGGGGGTTAACACTTTCGTCCATGACTGTATACATAGTCCACCGCACAAGTATCCTCTTTTTGGTGAAGTTTCTCATTTGGCTTTGTATCCTAAGTCATGTGACAAGGTCATTCAATTGGTCACATTGGCTTCCAGGTCTCCAATCCAATAGGTGACACCAGAGACCTCTCCGGCCTTAACTCCGTGAAGTTGTCGTTTGCATATTTATCATAACTCCTCGTTGCGTTTTAGGCCGCGTTCCGGGATCTCCCTTTGCCATAATAGTATGTGATCCTTCCCGGATTACGATGGAGAGAGCTCTTGATGACTCGCACGTTCCGCTGCTCTTTTACGCTTTTCATTTCTTTGTTTCTCCAGGTGTTATGCAGCAATTTGCCATCTCGGAGGCAACGCTAATGGCCTGGTCATCCATGGATGGAGAAGAAGAAAGCGTCAATTCCAACCAGGAAAGACACAGCGAAACGTATCAGGAGCTGCTGGAGAATCAGGGTAATCGTCCACATTATCTACATCTAGGAGGAGCGACCTGAAAGCCACAAATCACATTATGGGGAGGAATTGGAAAACTTTGTGCCACAATAGTAGATAAGTGGAGTACCCTCCAAATCAGGGGTCCCCCAAGTCCAGTCCTCGAGGGCCACCAACAGGTCATGTTTTCAGGATCTCCTGTGCAGGTCATTAAATGATCACCTGTGCAATACTAAGGAGATCCTGAAAACATGACCTGTTGGCAGGTCTCGAGGGCTAGAGCTAAGCGAGGCCATAAATGCTACACATTACAACAAATGAGCACAACAAAAATTAAGCCTAAAAATTAACTTTTTTTCAAGAATATATGGTGTTAAAAATACATCATTCCAAATTAATAATATACCAATACTACAGTATGCAGGGGCCTGGACAGAGGTCGGAAAGATGTATGCGTAAAATACTATACATCTATGCCTCAAATAGAAGAAAGCACATTTGTAATTGGATAAATATACGGGATATATAGTTCTCAACCACCTCTAGTATCTTTATATAAAACTGTGAGTTGGCTCCTCCACTTCCATCTGGATGTCTGCCTATGTCACTTCCACCCGCCATATTAGCACACCCAAGTGATGGGTATGGAAATATGGCGGGGGCGGATAACAAAAACCTGCCGCACACGCCACCCGTCCACGTTCCCGCCCGCCGCATGCTCCAGTCTACGCTCTCACCGACGCTCCCCCGCTCCATGCTCCAGTTCATGCTTTCACCTGACGCTCCCCCGCTCCATGCTCCAGTCCACGCTCTCACCCGACGCTCCCCGCTCCATGCTCCAGTCCATGCTCCCACCCTCCATGCTCCAGTCCATGCTCCCACCCGCTGTTCCTCTGCTCCATGCTCCAGTCCACGCTCTCACCCGACGCTCCCCCGCTCCATGCTCCAGTCCATACTCTCACCCGACGCTCCCCCGCTCCATGCTTCAGTCCACGCTCTCACCCGACGCTCCCCCGCTCCATGCTCCAGTCCATGCTCTCACCCGACGCTCCCCCGCTCCATGCTCCAGTCCATACTCTCACCCGACGCTCCCCCGCTCCATGCTTCAGTCCACGCTCTCACCCGACGCTCCCTCGCTCCATGCTCCAGTCCACGCTCTCACCCGACGCTCCCCCGCTCCATGCTCCAGTCCACGCTCTCACCCGACGCTCCCCAGCTCCATGCTCTAGTCCATGCTCCCACCCGACGCTCCCCCCGCTCCATGCTCCAGTCCATGCTCCCACCCGCTGTTCCTCCGCTCCATGCTCCAGTCCACGCTCTCACCCGACGCTGCCCCGCTCCATGCTCCAGTCCATACTCTCACCCAACGCTCCCCCGCTCCATGCTCCAGTCCACGCTCTCACCCGACGCTCCCCCGCTCCATGCTCTAGTCCACGCTCTCACCCGACGCTCCCCTGCTCCATGCTCCAGTCCACGCTCTCACCCGACGCTCCCCCACTCCATGCTCCAGTCCATGCTCTCACCCGACGCTCCCCCGCTCCATGCTCCAGTCCATGCTCTCACCCGACGCTCCCCCGCTCCATGCTCCAGTCCACGCTCTCACCCGATGCTCCCCCGCTCCATGCTCCAGTCCATGCTCCCACCCGACGCTCCCCCGCTCCATGCTCCAGTCCACGCTCTCACCCGACGCTCCCCCGATCCATGCTCCAGTCCATGCTCTCACCCGACGCTCCCCCGGTCCATGCTCCAGTCCACGCTCTCACCCGACGCTCCCCCGCTCCATGCTCTAGTCCACGCTCTCACCCGACGCTCCCCCGATCCATGCTCCAGTCCATGCTCTCACCCGACGCTCCCCCGGTCCATGCTCCAGTCCACGCTCTCACCCGACGCTCCCCCGCTCCATGCTCTAGTCCACGCTCTCACCCGACGCTCCCCCGCTCCATGATCCAGTCCATGCTCTTACCCGCGCTCCCCCGCTCCATGCTCCAGTCCACGCTCTCACCCGACGCTCCCCGCTCCATGCTCCAGTCCACGCTCTCACCCGACGCTCCCCCGCTCCATGCTGCAGTCCACGCTCTCACCCGACGCTCCCCCGCTCCATGCTACAGTCCACGCTCTCACCCGACGCTCCCCCGCTCCATGCTCCAGTCCACGCTCTCACCCGATGCTCTCCCGCTCCATGCTCCAGTCCATGCTCCCACCCGACGCTCCCCCGCTCCATGCTCCAGTCCACGCTCTCACCCGACGCTCCCCCGATCCATGCTCCAGTCCATGCTCTCACCCGACGCTCCCCCGGTCCATGCTCCAGTCCACGCTCTCACCCGACGCTCCCCCGCTCCATGCTCTAGTCCACGCTCTCACCCGACGCTCCCCCGATCCATGCTCCAGTCCATGCTCTCACCCGACGCTCCCCCGGTCCATGCTCCAGTCCACGCTCTCACCCGACGCTCCCCCGCTCCATGCTCTAGTCCACGCTCTCACCCGACGCTCCCCCGCTCCATGATCCAGTCCATGCTCTTACCCGACGCTCCCCGCTCCATGCTCCAGTCCACGCTCTCACCCGACGCTCCCCCGCTCCATGCTCCAGTCCACGCTCTCACCCGACCCTCCCCCGCTCCATGCTGCAGTCCACGCTCTCACCCGACGCTCCCCGCTCCATGCTACAGTCCACGCTCTCACCCGACGCTCCCCCGCTCCATGCTCCAGTCCACGCTCTCACCCGACGCTCCCCCGCTCCATGCTCCAGTCCACGCTCTCACCCGACGCTCCCCCGCTCCATGCTACAGTCCACGCTCTCACCCGACGCTCCCCCGCTCCATGCTCCAGTCCACGCTCTCACCCGACGCTCCCCCGCTCCATGCTCCAGTCCACGCTCTCACCCGACGCTCCCCCGCTCCATGCTCCAGTCCACGCTCTCACCCGACGCTCCCCCGCTCCATGCTACAGTCCATGCTCCCGCTCTCCCTGGCATTATTCTTCTTCTTTCTCTTGCAGCATTGACGTCCGAAATCCAAAGTCCGCGGAGTCCAGAGTTAAGAGAGGGGGCATCATAATGGGTGTGACTGAGGACATGCCACCACAGCAGGGCAGCATGCTTGGTCACACTTATTATGACACCCCCTATGGTAAACTCCGCCCCCACCATAGCCATTGACTTTCCAACGTCGATTCCCCAAGAAGAAGAAGAATGCTTGTGGACAGGAGCGTGCTCCATCCTGCTACTCATTCCCCACTGCCCCCGCTCACCCCACACTGCCCCCGCTCACCCGTCAGCCCTCGCTATCATCAGCCCCTGCTCACCACTTGGCCCGCTCACCCCTCAGCTCGCTCTGCCTGCAACCCATTCATCCCACAGCCCAACGACTGAGGATCTTCTTCAGTTCCTTATACCGCCATCATCTTCCTCATGCCACCTCCACATGACAGCCAGCACAGGAGGGGCAGAGAGGGACCAAAGGGGGGGGGGCAGGGAGTGACCACTGGGGGGGCAGAGAGTTAGGGGAAAAAACAGCGGACAGGAGAGAGTCCAGGGGTGAGAGATGGCTGACGCCCCCATCACAAGAGAGCCCGCCCCCATTGTGATGTCACCACCCACCCACGGGCTCCCATCTAGTATAGTAGTATATAATATATAGGGCAAGAAAAAAAGTAACTTACAAAGTGTATAAGCCAGATGATCCATCTGTCCCCGCTGCCCCAACGCACGTTCCATGCCTCTGCATTACTTTTTCTTTATGTATATGTACACAGTGCATATACATTGTAGGTTTGTAACTATATATCCAATAACGTATCCTATTGCAAATGTGCTTTCTTGTATTAGGGGCATAGGCTTGTGGTGCGCTGAACAGTGATGCAGATTTGAAAAGCATTTTGCAATACAAAAATAACGACCATGCAAGTCCCACATGTGGAATTAAGAAGTTAAGTTTGATGTAGATTTTAACAGACTTCATTATGTAGCATCAAAACAAAGTCTACACAACGAATTCTGTTCACACATGTCCATTCTGTCCGTTCTCTCACACAGTAGGACACAGACACGTTATATTCTGTCCGGCTTTTACATGTCTATTTTCTTTGGAGATCAATGATCCACAAAAAACACATATGTCCAACTTTGGTCCATTTTACAACCTGAACTTGCACATTTTAAAGGGAATCTGTCGGCAGGTTTTTGCTATGAAGCTGAGGACAATATGTCGCAGGGGTTAAAAAACAAAAGCCAACGTTGTCTCTGTTATGAGCGTGTGTTCTATTGTTTACTTGAACTAAAAGCTTTATTACCTGGTGATTACCATAAGAGGACTACTTTGTCATGCACATGGCAGTCTGACACAGCCTGTACTGTGATTGACACCTCACTCTCTATGCATAATCTCTATACAGGGCCTGGTGTGGTCAGTGGCAGCTCTCTGTCTATAGACATGGTCCATACAGAGCCTGGTGTGGGCGGGGGCAGCTCTCTGTCTATAGACATGGTCCATACAGAGCCTGGTGTGGGCGGGGGCAGCTCTCTGTCTATAGACATTGTACATACAGAACCTGGTGTGGGCAGGGGCAGCTCACTGTCTATAGATATTGTGCATACAGAGCCTGGTGTGGGCAGGGACAGCTCACTGTCTATAGATATTGTACATACAGAGCCTGGTGTGAGCGGGGCAGCTTTCTGTCTATAGACATTGTACATACAGAGCTGGTGTGGGCGGGGCAGCTCTCTGTCTACAGACATTATACATACAGAGCTGGTGTGGGCGGGGGCAGCTGTCTATAGACATTGTATATACAGAGCCTGGTGTGGGCGCGGGCAGCTGTCTATAGAATTGTATATACAGAGCCTGGTGTGGGCGGGGGCAGCTCTCTGTCTACAGACATTGTACAAACAGAGCCTGGTGTGGGCGGGGGCAGCCCTCTGTCTATAGACATTGTACATACAGAGCCTGGTGTGGGCAGGGGTCAGCTCTCTGTCTACACACATTGTATCAAACAGAGCCTGGTGTGGGCGGGGGCAGCTCTCTGTCTACAGACATTGTACATACAGAGCCTGGTGTGGGGGGGGCAGCTCTCTGTCTATAGACATTGTACATACAGAGCCTGGTGTGGGCGGGGGCAGCTCTCTGTCTATAGACATTGTACATACAGAGCCTGGTGTGGGCGGGGGCAGCTCTCTGTCTATACACATTGTACATACAGAGCCTGGTGTGGTGGGGGCAGCTCTCTGTCTATAGACATTGTACATACAGAGCCTGGTGTGGGCGGGGCAGCTCTCTGTCTATAGACATTGTACATACAGAGCCTGGTGTGGGCGGGGGCAGCTCTCTGTCTATAGACATTGTACATACAGAGCCTGGTGTGGGGGGGGCAGCTCTCTGTCTATACACATTGTACATACAGAGCCTGGTGTGGTGGGGCAGCTCTCTGTCTATAGACATTGTACATACAGAGCCTGGTGTGGGCGGGGGCAGCTCTCTGTCTATAGACATTGTACATACAGAGCCTGGTGTGGGCGGGGGCAGCTCTCTGTCTATAGACATTGTACATACAGAGCCTGGTGTGGGCGGGGGCAGCTCTCTGTCTATAGACATTGTATATACAGAGCCTGGTGTGGGGGGGCAGCTCTCTGTCTATAGACATTGTACATACAGAGCCTGGTGTGGGCGGGGGCAGCTCTCTGTCTATAGACATTGTACATACAGAGCCTGGTGTGGGCAGGGGCAGCTCTGTGTCTATAGACATTATACATACAGAGCCTGGTGTGGGCGGGGGCAGCTCTCTGTCTATAGACATTGTACATACAGAGCCTGGTGTGGATGGGGGCAGCTTTGTCTATAGACATTGTACATACTGAGCCTGGTGTGGGCAGGGACAGCTCTCTGTCTATAGATATTGTACATACAGAGCCTGGTGTGGGCGGGGGCAGCTCTCTGTCTATAACATTGTATATACAGAGCCTGGTGTGGGCGGGGGCAGCTATCTGTCTATAGACATTGTATCATTTCAGAGTCCTGTGGTGTGGGCGGGGGCAGCTCTCTGTCTATAGACATTGTACATACAGAGCCTGGTGTGGGCGGGGGCAGCTCTCTGTCTATAGACATTGTACATACAGAGCCTGGTGTGGGCGGGGGCAGCTCTTGTCTATAGACATTGTACATACAGAGCCTGGTGTGGCGGGGGCAGCTCTCTGTCTATAGACATTGTTATACAGAGTCTGGTGTGGGCGGGGGCAGCTCTCTGTCTATAGACATTGTACATACAGAGCCTGGTGTGGGCGGGGGCAGCTCTCTGTCTATAGACATTGTACATACAGAGCCTGGTGTGGGTGGGGGCAGCTCTCTGTCTATAGACATTGTATATACAGAGCCTGGTGTGGGCGGGGGCAGCTCTCTGTCTATAGACATTGTACATACAGAGCCTGGTGGGCGGGGGCAGCTCTCTGTCTATATACATTGTACATACAGAGCCTGGTGTGGGTGGGGGCAGCTCTTTGTCTATAGACATTGTATATACAGAGCCTGGTGTGGGCGGGGGCAGCTCTATATCTATAGACATTGTACATACAGAGCCTGGTGTGGGCGGGGGCAGCTCTATATCTATAGACATTGTACATACAGAGCCTGGTGTGGGCGGGGGCAGCTCACTGTCTATAGACATTGTACATACAGAGCCTGGTGTGGGCGGGGGCAGCTCACTGTCTATAGACATTGTACATACAGAGCCTGGTGTGGGTGAGGGCAGCTCTCTGTCTATAGACATTGTACATACAGAGCCTGGTGTGGGTGGGGGCAGCTCTCTGTCTATAGACATTGTACATACAGAGCCTGGTGTGGGCGGGGGCAGCTCACTGTTTATAGACATTGTACATACAGAGCCTGGTGTGGGCGGGGGCAGCTCTCTGTCTATAGACATTGTACATACAGAGCCTGGTGTGGGCGGGGGCAGCGCTCTCAGCTCTGCTGTGTTTCTAAAACTAAAAGCTTTGATAGCTTCAGAACGGCTGCAGACAGTAATCTATGTGATACATCATTGGATTCAGGGTTTCTTTGTCTACATTATGTTGCTGTAGAGAAAACCTGCTGACTGATTCCATTTAAGTGAAAGAGCCCATGACATAAATCAGCACACAGCCCAGTTACAAAGGGACACTTGTGTATCTCCATCCGTGTTGTTTAGGTTTTTTTTTAAGCCTATGAAAAAAAACAAAGCTCACAGATGATAAAATACACGAGTGTAAGATGAATAAAAAAGGAGGAGATTATTTTAGGAAAGGAAATCAGAGATGTGAATAAGGCGTTAGACAGTGCTGTGAATAGAGAAAGGAGAGGAGGCACCGTCACAGTCATCCTCCCAAAACGCTCTATAGTGTGCAAATAACAATAGTGACACGTGGTGTCCAACAGCAACGAATACCGTGTTTCCCCGAAAATAAGACGGGGTGTTGTGTTATATCCTGATCTGAAAGATGGATTATTCTCAGGGGGTGTCTTACACAACAATCCATGTTTATACTTCAACAAAAAATCAACATCTATTCAAATATAATCATGTCATCACACACACTCTGCATATACACATGTATATACACACTGCGCATACATACACATGTATATACAGATACACACACAGCACACTCTGTATATACTTATGTATACACACACAGCACATACACATATATAGTACATATACACACACAGCACACTCTGTATATACTTATGTATACACACACAGCACATACACATATATACATATACACACACAGCACACTCTGTATATACTTATGTATACACACACACAGCACATACACATATATAGTACATATACACACACAGCACACTCTGTATATACTTATGTATACACACACAGCACATACACATATATATATACATATACACACACAGCACACTCTGTATATACTTATGTATACACACACAGCACATATATATATATATATATAGCACATACACATATATATACACATTGCACATACACACCGTACATACACATGCATATACACACACTCTGTACATACTAAGTATACACACACAGCACATACACATGTATATACACACTGCACACACACATATATATATATAATACACACCCTACATACACATGTACAGTATATACACACACAGCACACTCTGTACATACTCATGTATACACACACAGCACATAGACATGTACTGTATATACACATTGCACATACACCGTACATACACATGCATATACACACATTGCACATACTCATGTACATACACACACAGCACATGCACATGTATATATACACATTGCACATACACACATTGTGCACACATACACACACTACATACACATGTATGTATACACGCACTGCACATATGGTACATACCGGTCTTTCTCTTCTTCCGATCCTGTAGACTAGTTAAAGGATCTTCGGTGACTTCATAGTCACATGACTGTGATGATACCAAAGGTCCTTAAGCAGTCAACCTTGAAGTAGAAATGCTGGGGGCCTCTAAAAGAGTGGGGGCCCTGTGAAATTGCCCAATGCTCCCCCCTCCCTCTAATGACGACCCTGCGTACCACCCTGTCTCCTCTTCAGTTCATCTTTGTCTAGACTACAGCTGCAGGACCTTTGGTGACCTCATAGTCACATGACCAAGATGTCACCCAAGGTTCTGAATCAGTCTTTACCTCCTGGGAAGATGCCCGGTTTACCACCGCCAACACCTGCCCTGACTGTAACTAAACGATCCTATAAATCATGCTAGGTCTCACTTTTGGGGTAGGTCTTCTTTTTAGGGAAACACGGTACTGCGTCTATAAGCGGTCTATAAATCCAGATCCAAGCCTGAGAGTAAGTAAGAGATGGATAGCGTTGTTATTGGTGGGTAAACCATAGTGAGCCATCTTTAGGGTGAAGGTGGAGACCTTTACGTGGTGGAGACTCCAGATTTTGGTAGGACTCTTTCTGATAAGGGTTGGATATGTTCCAACTGGGAGGGGTTTGAGTAATTTCGGGGGTCCAGATGTCATAGGTGGGTGTTGTCCAGACTGATATCAGTGTATAATGTCTTCTTTATGTCTTCCCTGTCCTGTCCTCTCTGTGTTTCCCATGAACTCTCTCCTTTCGGGTGTAGACAACCTTGCACAGACACACTCTGACTGCTGGCCACACTCATACGTGTCACAAGGACTCTACTGCCTGGGCTCCTCTGAAGCATGGGCCAGCAGCGAGCAGTCATTAACAGTATCCCCAGCACCCGTAGGGTTTGTACCCACAAATCCTGGACCTGAGTTTGAAGAAAGACCGCTGGAAAACATCTGTGAGATTGCCCCTCAGTTTCTGCACTCTAAAATATCCCCCTCCGAAGAAGACGATGTGGTTTGCCATGACTTGCAGTCCCTTTCTCCGCCACGCGAGGAGTGCGAGAGCCTCCCGCACAGCCGGAAGGTGTCCGACGTGGCCACATCGGGGGTGCAATCCGGAGAGGAAGAGGAGGAAAGAGAGATGGAAAACTGAGTCACGGATCTCGAGGAAGGAAACGATCCAGAGCATGGCCGCGTGAGAGACTGGCAGTGTAAGATGGCATCGGGGTGGGGTCATTTATCAACATTTCCCTAAAGGGTGGAACGTATAGTTTACCTGCACAAAAACAAAATGTTGCTGCTCTACAACTTTTTGCACTCAATTATAACAAAAAAAAGCACCTGGTCTGTACTGCATCACCCTCAGGCTTTACATCATATGGATATATGAGACCCTTGGGCTCCCTAACTAAACGCAGAACACATACATTGTTAGCAATGCCTCTAAAATACTAATTATGACTTAGTGTCCACCATTGAACCAAGATGTGGCATTTAGTAATCTACTATTGAGGTTTAGGCTGTGTTCAGTTATCGCCTGACAAAGCACTGTGGCTAAACAGGATGTAATAGCAGGACACACAGGACATTAGCAGTATCGATGAAATCATCATTGTACTCTTATTACCCTGATATCAATAGCCAAGATGTGGCATTTTGCAATCCACTATTGACGTTTAGACTGTGTTGTTCTGTTATCTCCTGACAAAGCACTGTGGCCAAACAGGATGTTAAAGAGGGCGCCAGGACATTCACAATGTTGATGAAAATGATCATTGTGCTCTTATAACTCTGACATCAACAACTAAGATGTGAAGGTATGTAATATACCATTCCCTTACATAGTACAATGAGGTTTAGGATGTGTTCAGTTATCTCCTGACAAAGCACTGTGGCCAAAGAGGATGTAAAAGCAGGGCGCACACAATATTAGCAGTATTGATGAAATTATCATTAGCTCTTATTACCCTGACATCAACACACAAGATGTGGTATTCTGTAATCCACTATTGAGGTTTAGGCTGTGTTGTTCTGTTATCTCCTGACAAAGCACTTTTGCTAAACAGGATGTAAAAGCAGGGCGCACAGGACATTAACAATGTTGATTAAATTATTATTGTGCTCTTACAACCCTGACATACACAACTAAGATGTGATGGTATGTAATATACCATTCCCTTACATCGTACAGTGAGGTTTAGGCTGTATTTAGTAATCTCCTGACAAAGCACTGTGGCATAACAGGATCTGAAACCAGAGAACATAGACTTTAGCAATGACTTTGAAATCCCTAATTATGACCTTAGTACCCACAGGTCAACAACAACCATATAGCATTGTGTAATGTACTGTTCAGTCAGTTCTTCAGTGTACACTGAGATTTAGGCTGTGTTCAGCTGTCTCCTGACAAAGCACTGTTGCTTAACAGGATCTAAAAGCAGAGCACATATGACTTAGCAGTGACTATGAAATCCTAATTGTAACTCTAGTACACACAGTTCAGTAACTACCATTTGACATTTCATAATCTGCTATTCCATCACAGTGTATACTGAGGTTTAGGCTTTGTTCAATAATCTCCTGACAAAGCAATTATGGTTTAACAGGATCTAAAAGCAGAGCACATATGACCTTAGCAATTCCTATGAAATCCTAATTGTGACCTTAGTACTCACAGCTTGCTTAACAACCACCATTTGACATTATGTCATCTTCTATTCCCTCACAATGTATACTGAGGTTTAGGCTGTGTTCAATAATCTCCTGACAAAGCAATGTGACTTAACACGATCCAAAAGCTGAGCATATACGAATTTAGCATTTACTAAAAAGTTCTAACTATGACCTTATTACTCGTAGTTCAACAACCATCATCTGGCATTATGTAATCTACTATGCAGTCATAGTGTATAATGAGGTTAAGGCTGTGTTCAGTAACCTCTTGACAAAGCAATGTGGCTTAACAGGATCTAAAAGTAGAGGACACATGACTTTAGCAGTGACTAAGAAATCCTAATTTGATGACTTAAGGTACTCACAAGTTCAACAAACCACACATTGCTTGCCATTGTGTACTATTCTTCCCTCACAAAGTGTACTGAGGTTTAGGCTGTGTTCAGTAACCTCTTGACAAAGCAATGTGGCTTAACAGGATCTAAAAGCAATGACTACGAAATCTTAATAATGACCTTGGTACCCACAGTTCAACAACCACCATCTGGCATTATGTAATCTACTATGCAGTCACAGTGTATAGTGAGGTTTAGGCTGTGTTCAGTAATCTCCTGACAAAGCACTGTGATGAAACATAGGCTCATTTACGGTGGTAGCACTATGGGCCACCATTATTTTTTTTGCCACAGTCTTCCTTGTCCTAATGATGCACTTAGACAACGACCTGGGGTGCGTGTATGTAGTACTCAGTCCCTTCAAAGCAATAGAGGCTCCATATATGCACAATGAGCCGCCATTTTTTAGAAGTCCATGATCCTAGTTTATTTCATAAGTTTTTGTCATTTTTTTTTACGCATAAAATGTTCAAGGAGCAAAATAAAAGCATCGCCTCTAACGAAGGAAAAACTCAACAACGCTTTCAAAGGGATCCCTTTTCTCTTTCGATGCTTTTATCTTACTCTGGGATCCACTGGATCATGGTTTGTCAGATTAATCCAGGGATCTTGATAAGGAACAACACTACGAATTCATGCCTAAGTGAGATGATGGCACTTTACTGCCCCCTTTTGGCAGCAACATGATTTGATAAATGACCCCCATCCCATGAGAGCGTGAACCGGTGGGCATCGAGGATTAACCAGCTACCGCAATGTGTAGAAAGAGACACGGGACTGTCTGCCTGCCCTACCACCACTGCAAAAATGTCTTCCCATGTTGTTCAAGAGATGAAGACCACCTTGTGTCCACCCCCCCCTCGCCAACCATACTCATCTGTGATAAGACATGTCCAGGACACTTAAGACGTTCCAATCATGCCTTCTCCTGGAGTCTGCGTATCTCGAAAAGAGACAGGCTCGGGTGGTGGAAAGAAAGACTGCTCAGTTTGGGGAGGTCTCGCATGCCTTAAAGTGATCTCCTTTAAACATCCTAAAAATCATTGCCAAAACCCCCCCAAAATAACTGATAACTGCGTTCCTGCCAAAGACCCCCAGAGCATTGCTTCATTATCCCTATCCCCTGCCAAAAATCGAAAGGGCATTGTACTTCATTCTCTTGCCGACCTTTCTTGTACTTCATCCTCTTGCCGACCTTTCTTGATACTTCATCATCTCTTGCCGACTTTTCCCATATTACATACTGGGCATTTTACTGCATCCATGTTTTGGGTTTATTTTATTGTGTTTTTTTTATAAATGTCTTTGTGTCATTTTTCTGCTTGCTGGTTAAGATTCATATGCAGGGTTGAGACATTGAACCCTTTATGGTCCACCTGTAGGGCATTGCTCTGGCTAAACAGTTTTACTTCCGTGTGGCAAAGACCTGCAGAGCATCATGGCGCTAACGTCTTGTCCTTGGCTCGCTAACCCATTCGGAAATTAGTAATGACCCTTTGGTTTGCAACATCTGCAGATACAACTCATGGTGACCTCCATACATATCGATAATGCACATGGGACCATTGTACCTGAAGTTCTTAGACATGGGTTGTAGTGGACCTGCAGGTTGAGGGAACTACATATCTTCCTATGGGCTTGTTATGGCAAAATACTGGTTGTACCTTTAATTTATTGTGCTGAGGACTTTTTGCTTGCAGTCAATAGATACCTGATAATTGTCCTCCTTGTTGGATTCTTCATCTTTGGCCTACAGATAATGGTGGTGGGTAGGACTTTGGAGTCAGTAAGCCAAACATCCAACTCTGACTCCTCAATTACCCTTAATATGACTCCACCAATATGGACCCCAGACTTCATGACTCAGACTCCACAGCCTCGGTTGTGAGACCTCTATAGGTTGTGGTGAGGACCTCTTTCTTACAGTCTATAGATACCTTATAGTTGTCCTCCTTGTTGGACTCCTCACCTTTGGTCTACAGTCAATGGTTGGGAGCATCCAACTCCCAATTCCCTAATTTCCTTGAATCCGACTCCAACTTTACTAAAATGAACATCCGACTCTGAATCTATGACTCCAACTTCACCAAAATGGGCACCGAGTCCGACTCCATGACTATGACAGCACAACCATGGCTGTGAGTCCACTATATCTTGTGGTCAGGACCTCTTTCTTACAGTCTATAGATACCTTATAGTTGTCCTCCTTGTTAGACTCCTCACCTTTGGTCTACAGTCAATGGTTGGGAGCAGAGCTTGATGGAGTTGGCTAAGCCAAACATCCAACTCCCAATTCCTCAATTTTCCCTGAATCCAACTCCGACTCCACCAAAATGGACACCGACTCCACATCTCTGACTCCACAATCATGGCTGTGATATCAGTAAGCCGAATATTCGACTCCGACTCCTCAAGTTCCCTGAATCCGACTATATGACTCCAAGTCCACAGCCCTGGTTATTGAGACCTCTATATCTTGTGTTGAGGGGACCTCTTGCTTACAATTCATAGATACCTTATAGTTGTCCTCCTTGCGGGACTCTTCACCGTTGGCCTACAGACGATGGTTATGGTGCCGTCTTTGCCTTCGATGCTCCATGGGAAAAGTAATGTAAATGTCAATGACCTTCTATGTCTAGATACAGTTGGGGGTAACCTTTTTCTTGTGACTTGTAGATGAAGGTTAATTATCCTGGATACTTCCATCCTGTAGGTATAGATTGTAGTGACCTCTTCACCTTCAACCAACATAATGCCTATCTTTGCTCACAAATTGTTGCGAACTCTAAACAGTAAATACAGGTTGCGGTGTCTTTTTACTTTTGCAAAAAGGTTGTGTTTGGGTTACATAGTCAAAGGGTCAGATCATCCCCTTTTCTGTACACACATCCTTTAGTGAACCTGGTATATGGATCTTCACCATCAGACCCCTAGATGCAGGATGAGGTAAACTCTATATCTTTTATCCCCAGATACAAGTTGGGATGACCCCTTAATGTTTAGTCTACAGATCAAATTGAGGGTAAACTCTTCATCTAGTCTATGTTTATAGGTTAGGGAGACCACTTTGTTCTTCTGTCTACAGTTATAGGTTGGGGTGAACTCTTCATCTTCTGTCTACAGTCATAGGTTGGGGTGACCTCCTCATCTTCTGTCTACAGTCATAGGTTGGGGTGACCGCTTTATCTTCTGTCTACAGTCATAGGTTGGGGTGACCTCTTTACCTTCTGTCTACAGTCATAGGTTGGGGTGACCTCTTATCTTCTGTCTACGTCATAGGTTGGGGTGACTCTTTACCTTCTGTCTACAGTCATAGGTTGGGGTGACCTCTTTACCTTCTGTCTACAGTCATAGGTTGGGTGAACTGTTTATCTCCTGTCTAGAGTTATAGTTTGGGGTGACCAGTTCGTCTTTTGTCTACAGTCATGGGCTGGAGTGGCCTCTTTACCTTCTGTCTACAGTCATAGGTTGGGTGGACCTCTTCATCTTCTGTCTACAGTCATAGCTTGGGGTGACCTCTTCATCTTCTGTCTACAGTCATAGGTTGGGGTGACCTCCTCATCTTCTGTCTACAGTAATATGTTGGGGTGACCTCTTCATCTTCTGTCTACAGTCATAGCTTGGGGTGACCTCTTCATCTCTTGTCTACAGTCATAGCTTGGGGTGACCTCTTCATCTTGTGTCTACAATCATATGTTGGGGTGACCTCTACATCTTTGTCTACAGTAACAGGTTGGGGTGACCTTTTCATCTTGTGTCTACAGTCATAGGTTGGGGTGACCTCTTCATCTTCTGTCTACAGTCATAGCTTGGGGTGACCTCTTCATCTTCTGTCTACAGAAATAGGTTGGGGTGACCTCTTCATCTTCTGTCTACAGTCATAGGTTGGGGTGACCTCTTCATCTTGTGTCTACAATCATATGTTGGGGTGACCTCTTCATCTACCTACAGATCATTTTTGGTGTGTCCTATGTACCTGGTTTCTGAAGATACATCAGGTTGAATGCTTTATCTATATACTGTATATCCACATGGTACTAAAGATGTCATCAGTTCATAAATATTTTTAACCACCAATTGGCCGATTCAGATATGATCGTAACATTGAATCTTAATGATTGATGAAATGTACATAGATCTATATAATTATGCAGGTCGTCTTGACCAATCTTCCATGTATATTTTGGTCTTTTTCATAATGTTTGGCCTTTGATGTCTGTGCGGTTGAGCTTGTTGTCCCTCTTGTCTAGACCGTGGTCTTCTAATGTCTGTACCTGCTATGACCCCAGTGACGTCTATGTAATGTGTCAATGTTCAGCAATACGTCTGGATCTGTATTAAATTTTTTAAAACGTTTCTGAATGTCTGAAAGATCGAACAAAATGCAGCAATGAGTGCGATCTCTAGAGAACACCGGGCTGAATACTGAGTTCTAGATTTTACTTCTTTTTTTCGTTCTAAAAAAGGGTCATAAAGTCTTTTCGTTTAAAAGATTTACAAGTCTGATATCTCTAGAAACGTCCAGGAAATGAGTGATTGTTAAACTTCGTTTCAGGATCTCATCTAAGTATAGAGATCTGCAAACAGGATCTCCCGATCTCTCGATCTTCCTCTCTCGATCTTTCTATCTCTTACAATCTCTCTCCATCTTTCTGTCTCTATTTCTTTCGCAATCTCTCTCTTTCGATCTCTTTATCTCTTGAATTTCTTTTCTCGATCTCCCTCAATCTCTCTCTTTTTCTCGATCTCTCTCTTGATCTCTCTGTCTCGATCTGTCTCTTTATCCTTCTCTCGATCCTCTCAATCTTTCTCTTTCTCTCAATCTTTCTGTCTTGATCTTTTCTCTCTATCTCTTGCAATCTCTCTCAATCTCTCTCTCAATCTCTTTTTTCTATCTATCTCTTTCTCGATCTCCCTCAATCTCTTTCTTTTTCTCGATCTCTCTGTGTCGATCTGTCTCTCTCTTTATCCTTTATCCTCGATCTCTCAATCTTTCTCTAAATCTCTCTCTTTTTCTCAATCCTTCTGTCTTGATCTTTCTCTCTATCTCTTGCAATCTTTCTCAATTTCTCTCTCAATCTCTTTTTTGATCTTTCTCCTTTTCTCTCAATCTTTCTTTCTTGATCTTCCTTTCTCGATATCTCTCTCGATCACTCTTTCTCGATCTCCTACTTTCTCTCGATCTCCCTCTTTCTCTCAGTCTCTCTCTTTCTCTCGATCTCCCTCTTTCTCTCGATCTCCCTCTTTCTCTCGATCTCCCTCTTTCTCTCAGTCTCCCTCTTTCTCTCAGTCTCCCTCTTTCTCTCAGTCTCTCTCTTTCTCTCGATCTCCCTCTTTCTCTCATCTCTCTCTCTTTCTCTCGATTCCCTCTCTCTCTTTCTCTCATCTCCCTCTTTCTCTCAGTCTCCCTCTTTCTCTCAGTCTCTCTCTTTCTCTCATCTCTCTCTTTCTCTCGATCTCCCTCTTTCTCTCAGTCTCTCTCTTTCTCTCGATCTCCCTCTTTCTCTCATCTCCCTCTTTCTCTCAGTCTCCCTCTTTCTCTCAGTCTCCCTCTTTCTCTCATCTCCCTCTTTCTCTCAGTCTCTCTCTTTCTCTCAGTCTCTCTCTTTCTCTCAAAAGCAGGATATCCACAGCACCAAGTGAAAATGGAACTCATTGAATTCCAAGAATGGAGGCGCAAGTCTTTAGTTAGGGAGTTCCACCCAACTTGAACAAGCAGAGAGTAAAAAACAGACAGCGCCTCACCAGCTGGTCAGCTTCAAAACGTGTTTAATCCGTCACAACCGCACGACGTTTCGGTCGTAGTGACCTTTTTCAAGTGCACTTGAAAAAGGTCACTACGACCGAAACGTCGTGCGGTTGTGACGGATTAAACACGTTTTGAAGCTGACCAGCTGGTGAGGCGCTGTCTGTTTTTTACTCTCTCTCTTTCTCTCAATCTGTCTCTTTCTCTTGATCTCTATCTTGATCTCTTGGCCTCAATCTCTCTGTCTCAAACTCTCAATCTTTCTCTCTATCTCTTGTGATCTCTCCCGATCTTTGTCTCAATCTATGTCTTTCTCTCTCAATCTCTCTTTTCATCTATCTCCTTATCTCTCAATGTTTCTTTCTTATTCTTGCTCTCTTGATCTCTCTCTCAATCTCTCTATATCTCTCTCTCGATCTCTCTCTTGCTTTCTCTTATCGCTCTCTCAATCTCTCTGTCTCTCTTTATCTTTCTTCATCTCTTTCTGGAGGACCCAGTGTGTCCATATAATACACAGTGACATATAGGAATTGTTCAATTCTTCATTTCCCCTGTGGAGGCGCTGCAGGAATATTGAACACTTTGTTCTCATCTTACACCAGAGATCTAAGAATCAAAGAAGTAACATTTTTAAAATATTTTTGGTATAGAAAAAAAATATCTACCAGCATTCTCAATAGCGGATTAGATTTTGTTCCGTTTTATATTTTATTTAATATTTTTCTATATATGAAAGTCATGCATACTTTAATTTTTTTTAATTTTTTTTAATTTTCATAATTTGCAAACTTTGTGAACGATAACATGAAAAAGTCTTATATTTAAAAAAAAAAAAATACATCAATTTTAAAGTTTTTTTTTTCAGTTTGAAGATATTTTTTATTTTATTTATATAATGTATCTTGTCTGTGTCTCAGTGTGTATGCATATGTGATGTTGTGCATATTGTGATGTGGAGACTGGTTATGTTGTGATTGGATGGTATGTATTGCACAGGCGAGGGTCTGCTGCGATATGAACCTGGAATGGTTTCTCTGAGACTTGTTGATCCATGAGGTTTTTTAATAGACATTTAGGGCAAGGTTCACTGGATTGTTAGGAGTGATGGGAGGGACTGACCATCTACAAACTTCCCATGGGTGTGTCTCATCTGATATCATGTGACTGGTACTGGGTCACATGGTCAGTCTTTTGCAGGGATTTCAGGTCCCTCCCTTTATCTGGAGCTCTGAGCACTCTCCAAACACATGTGGACTCCTCAGCATGTCCTGCATGCAGTCTAGGACCTTGCTAGATTGACCATGTGACCTCATGGGAGGTATGTGGATGGCCAGTCCCACCCATTACTTCTGACTATCCTTTGAACCTGGCCCTGCATGTATATTAATGGAACAACAAGTCCCAGGGAAACCATTCCAGCTTCACAATGCAGCAGACCCTCGCCTGTGCAATACATCCCGGCCACTCGCAACATAACCAGTGCGCACATCACAATATATATTAGATAAACTGTATGTGTATACATATTCACCTTCTTCTATCTGTTCTTCTATCGCGTCTGTCACTTATTTCGGCTAAAGGGTCCGTTACACACAACAATATCATGAACGATATCGTTGCAACGTCACCGGTTTGGTGCCATTGCCGCGATGTCGAAACGACATCGTTGTGTGACACAAAAATCAACGATCAACGATAAGTCGTTGATCATAGATTTATGGCCAGGACCATAAATCTATCGTAGGTTTCCCGCTGGGCGCCCAGCATCGGCGCGGGAGACCAACGATGAACGAAGCTCCCAGCGCCGCACAGCAAGCGCTGGGAGCTGGTATCCATGGTAAACAGCGGGTAACTAAGCGCCGTGCTCAGCTTAGTTACCCGATGTTTACCATGGTTACCAGCGTTCTCGCTGGTCCTGATCGCTGGTGAGTCTGCCTGTGTGACAGCTCACCAGCAATCCACATCGTTGGTTAGATCGCTGCCACAGCGCACCGTGTAACCCGGCCTTTAGTCCCAACAATAGGCTCCAAGTTGCCAAAATTCAAACATGGCCCAATGCCAACCCCACCACTGACTGAACTGTGAGATTCATTCTTTTCTAAGACTGATGTTATATACAATACAATAACAACCGGCTGTGATATTCAGAAGTGGGGACCGGTTCTATATGTTGTGCTATATAATATGTCCTATATGTGATATATGGCGTTACACTAGTCTGGAGAGTGCTATATATTGTCCGGTGTCATTTACGTCGGTGAAGTATCTATACAGTGCGTCCAGTGTGTATCCGGTGATGTATATCGGCAGATAATTTCTATGTGATAATCAGGAGTTGTGTTCATCTGTAATAACGGCCCCATATAATATGAGTGGTGTAATATATATTGGCCAAGGCTATAGTATAAGTACTAGCAGTCCTATGTAAAGACACCAAGAGGTGAATGAATGATGTCAGTGATTCGTCCTCTCGGTCATGTATCCGCTCAGTATATGTGTAATAGTAACATATATTGTCAGACTGTCGTAAAGTACTGATCGGTGTCAGTTCTATGTCCTAGCAGCGATATGTGAAGTCGCCGGTATATGTGGCAGCAGTGTTATTTTGCATGTATAATATATAATATCGCACCTGAGTCATACGTGACATATAGGACCGGTCCGGAATGATGTCCTGGATATACAATAATAATATCAGCAAAATCCATGCACCAGATAGGATACGAAAGGATCAGACAAAGGCTGTTTGGATACAATAATGGCGCTGCAGGATAGTATTTTCAGGAAGAAGAAAGCAAAATAAGACAATGAAGTATAATACCGTAATTACTAAATTTACAATGCCTAAAAAAAGGATAATTAAATAAAAAAAAAAACTACATAAATAATAATAAAAATAATAATACAGTAAACAAAAAATGGATAATTCAATAAAATAAATTAAATTTAAAAAATAATTAATTAAATAAAAATAAATAATGATACAATAAAATAAATTACCTTAAAAAATAATTAATAATAAATACAGTAAATAAAAAAGGGTAATTCAATAAAATGAATAAATTAAATTTAAATTCAAAAATATAAAATAATGAATTCAATAAAAATAAATAAAAGAGGATAAAAAATAATGAATTAAATAAAAATAAATAAGGATAATTTAATTAAAAAAAACAAATTATATCAATAAATAAATAAAAAGATACTTCAGTAAATATAAATAATAAATTACCTTAAAAAACTAAATTAGTTAATTAAATAAAAATAAATACAGTAAATAAAAAGGATAATTCAATAAAATTAATACATTTAAATTAAAAAATATTAAATAATTAAATAAAAAGAAATAATTAAAAGAAGATAATTCAATAAAATAAATAAAAAAAATAATAATGAAATAAAATAAATAAACATGGATAATTTAATAAACAAATACATTATATAAAAAAAATAATTAAATAAATAAATGAGGATAACTCAATAAAATTAATAAATGAATAAATTAAATTTAAAAAAGTAAAAAATAATTAAATAAAAAACAAACATTCAATAAAATAAATACAATTAATTAAAAATAAATGAAAAAGGATAATTCAATAAATTTTATTAAATTTGAAAAAATTTATTCATTAATTAAATAAAAATTAGTAAAGAAAAAAAGGATAAGTACATAAAAACAAATCACTCACTGTGATTGACAGATGGAAGGAATCTCTTTATTTGCAGTTTACATAGGATAGGAGGGGAGTATAAATAAAAGAAATATATGAATAGAGAAAGCTTAGAGGGAGGAATTAGACAATGATAGCAGTTACATGTGGATTTTTGACCTGACAGATTCCCTTTAAGGCCTGTGCACACAGTAAATGTGATCAATGGAGAAAACGCTGAAGAATAATGGATCACTAATTGACGCTCATTCTTTTCTGGATGTGTTTTCTGTACCGAGAACGGATCAGTCGAAAACACAAACCCTGGCACAGCAATTCTACAGTCTCATAGACTTGGCTGGAAATGTAATAATGCAGCACAAGAAACAGATCAAAAGCAACAGCCTGGGCACAGGAGCTGAGGATCAAACAGCGGCCAAATAAACCCGCCATACAGTAGCTACATACCATCTGTCATAAACTGTCATGCAAGGGCTATATTATTATTATTATATTTGCAGTGGGTACAGAAAGTATTCAGCCCTTTGCTCAGTATTGATGATAAGTATTCAGCCCCTTTGCTCAGTATTGATGATAAGTATTCAGCCCCTTTGCTCAGTAATGATGATAAGTATCAGCCCCTTTGCTCAGTATTGATGATAAGTATACAGCCCTTTGCTCAGTATTGATGATAAGTATTCGGCCCCTTTGCTCAGTATTGATGATAAGTATTCAGCCCCTTTGCTCAGTATTGATGATAAGTATACAGCCCCTTTGCTCAGTATTGATGATAAGTATTCGGCCCCTTTGCTCGTATTGATGATAAGTATTCAGCCCCTTTGCTCAGTATTGATGATAAGTATTCAGCCCCTTTGCTCAGTATTGATGATAAGTATTCAGCCCCTTTGCTCAGTATTGATGATAACTATTCAGCCCCTTTGCTCAGTATTGGTGATAAGTATTCAGCCCCTTTGCTCAGTATTGATGATACGTATTCAGCCCCTTTGCTCAGTAATGATGATAAGTATTCAGCCCCTTTGCTCAGTATTGATGATAAGTATTCAGCACCTTTGCTCAGTAATGATGATAAGTATTCAGTCCCTTTGCTCAGTATTGAGTATTTGCCTGTTTTGAGCTCGTACAGCCATGAGTCTTCTTGGGAATGATGCAGTTTCCCCCTGGATTTGGGGATCCTCTCATTCTTCCTTGCAGATCCTCCCCAGTGCCGTCAGGTTGGATGGTGAATGTTGGTGGAGCCATTTTCAGGTCTCTCCAGAGATGCTCCATTGGGTTTAGGTCCGGGCTCTGGCTGGGGCCGGTCAGGAATGGGCACAGAGTTGTGGTGGAGCCGCTCCTTTGTTATTTTAGCTGTGGCTTAGGGTCATTGTCTTGTTGGAGGGTGAAGCTTCAGCTCAGTCTGAGGTCCAGAGCTCTGGAAGAGGTTTTCCTCCAGGAGATCTCTGTACTTGGCCACATTCATGTTTCCTTCAATTGTAACCAGTCGTCCTGTCCCTGCAGCTGAACCCCCCATATCATGATGCTGCCTCCACCATGCCTCACTGTTGGGATTGTGTTGGGCAGGTGATGAGCGGTGCCTGGGTTTCTCCACCGCTTAGAATTATCACCACAAAGTTCTATCTTCATCTCATCAGAGCAGAGAATCTTATTCCTCATAGTCTACGATCCTTCATGCGTTTTCCTGTAATCTCTATGCGGCTTTCATATGTCTTGTACTGAGGAGAGGCTTCTGTCAGGCCGCTCTGCTATAAAGACCCGACTGGAGGAGGCTGCAGTGATAGGTGAATTCTCCCATCTCCCTCCTGCATCTCTGGAGCTCAGACACAGTGATCTTGGGGATCTTCTTTACCTCTCACCAAGGCTCTTCTCCCGCGATTGCTCAGTTTGGCTGGACGGCCAGGTCTAGGAAGACTTCTGGTGGTCCCAAACTTCTTCCACTTAAGGACTATGGGGGCCACTATGCTCTTAGGAACATTGAGTACTGCAGAAATTCCTTTGTAACCTTGGCCAGATCAATTCTGTCTCTGAGCTCCTTGGGCAGTTCCTTTGACCTCATGATTCTCATTTGGTCTGACACTGTGAGCTGTGAGGTCTTATATAGACAGGTGCCTTTCCACATCAAATCCAGTCAGTTTAATTAAACACAGCCGGACTCCAATAAAGGAGTAGAACCATCTCCAGGAGGATCACAAGGAAATGGACAGCGTGTAAGTAAATATGAGTGTCTGAGCAAAGGGGCTGAATACTTATCATCAATACTGAGCAAAGGGGCTGAATACTTATCACCATGTGAGATTTCAGTTGTTCTTTTTTAATAAATTTGCACAAATTTATACATTTCTGTTCTTTCCAGTCAGGATGGGGTGCAGAGTGTACATTAATGAGAAAAAATGAACTGTTTTGAATTTACCAAATGGCTGCAATGAAACAAAGAGTAAAAAATGTAAAAGGTCTGAATACTTTTTGTACACACTGTATTATTATTTATTGGTCTTCAGCTTGACCTCGAGACATGGCGACTTGATGGCTGATTGAACTATAGGAAGGTTGATCTTGTGCAGTTTAGATAGGCCCACCAGGGTCTTCTCCAAGTCTAGATAGGTCCACCAGAGCCTTCTCCAAGCCTAGATAGGCCCACCAGGGTCTTCTTTAAATCTAGATAGGTCCATCAGGGTCTTCTCCAAGCCTTCATAGGTCTACCAGGGTCTTCTCCAAGCCTTCATAGGTCCACCAGGGTCTTCTCCAAGCCTTCATAGGTCCACCAGGGTCTTCTCCAAGCCTAGAAAGGCCCCCAAGGTCTTCTATAAGCCTAGATAGGTCCACCGGGGTCTTCTCCAAGCCTAGCAAGGTCCACCAGGGTGTTCTCCAAATCTAGATGGGTCCACTAGGTCTTCTCCAAGCCTTCATAGGTCCACCAGGGTCTTCACCAAGTCTTCATAGGTCCACCAGGGTCTTCTCCAAGCCTAGAAAGGCCCTCAGGGTCTTCTACAAGCCTAGTAGCTCCACCGGGGTCTTCTCCAAGCCTAGCTAGGTCCACCAGGGTCTTCTCCAAGTCTAGATATGTCCACCAGAGTCTTCTCCAAGTCTAGATAGGTCCGCCAGGGCCTTCTCCAAGCCTTCATAGGTCCACCAGGCTCTTCTCTAAGCCTAGAAAGGCTCCCAGGGTCTTCTACAAGCCTAGATAGGTCCACTGGGGTCTTCTCCAAGCCTAGCTAGGTCCACCAGGGTCTTCTCCAAGCCTTCATAGGTCCACCAGGGTCTTCGACAAGTCTAGGTAGGTCCACCAAGGTCTTCTCCAAGCCTAGGTAGATCCACCAGGGTCTTCTCTGCTGTTATCTTCACAGCACCAAGCCATTTGGCTGCTGGTCTTCAAGGGCTAGATGCCTGTCTCCTATAGTGCCCGAAAGAAAATCGCCATACATTAACTAATCTCCTACAGTACAGAGAATCACCTTACGGTAGCTAGATAATAGTGTCGTACAGTGCTCAAATAGAACCAGCACATAGTGATTGGATAACAATGTCAAACAGGACCCCATTAATACTGCCATGTAGTGGCTAGATACAGAAATCATACAGTTCCCAGCAAAAAGTCATCATAGAGTAATTACATGCGTCACCCAGTGCTTACAAATCACCAGCAAACAGTAAATAGATAAGTGTCATACAGTGCCCAAACCAAACCATTATAATGCTATACCGTGCCAAGATAGTACCGCTATACAGTCACTAGATAAGTGCCATACATTGCCAAAGTAACCCACTATACAGCAAACTACCAAAAAGTCCTATACTGCCCCAATCACAGCACTATAGACTAACTACCATAAGTAATAGTTTCATACAGTGTCAAGATATACCGCCATATACTGCCCACCTAAGTATGACAGATGGGGCTGAATTGTGCCTCCACATGACCAGTAGTTTCATTGCACTGGTTAATTTCCATATTAATAAATCTATGATACAAATCCCATCACCTTTGCTTTAAGTGCAGCTATAGACAGTGGGACAGGTGTACGAGTTACATAGTTTGAAGATAGAGATATTGTAGCTCCAACCTTCTCCACCGCTTCTATCTTATCTATCTCTTATTGATCGCTGTTATAAATGCTGATCCAGTGTCGGCCATTTATATGGTCGGGATTGGCTGAAACAGTGAATAGACTTACCGTATACAGTTTCCCGGGCGTGATTGACTGCAGCGCCTCCGCCAGGGAGCAGGTAGTGACGCAGCGTACAGAGCTGTGTGTAGTATATAGCATCATTATTCAGTCGTTTATAGATGACTATGCTGCTGACTCCTCACTTATGGTAATAAGATGAATGTATTGACCCTTAACATTGAATGTTAATAAGATGACCCTGCTGACCCTACCCTCTTGTGGCCAAAGGATGATTCCTCTGGTCTTTCTTTCTAATGGTAATGAGATGACTTTGCTAAACACAATCTTTCAAGATAATAAGATGACGCTTGTGATCCTGGTGTCTAATGGTAATGAGGTTATTCTACTGAATTTAACCCACTGATAATAAATGACCCCATTGACCCCTCCTCTGATAAGATGATTTTACTGACCTTACCATCTAATGATTGAGATGCCTCTACTGACTTTGCCATGTAATGATTATGAGATGAGTCTGCTAGCCCCTCACTCTAATGACAATGACTGACCCTGTCATCTAAGGATACTGAGATGACTCTACTGACACCTCCCTCTAATGACAATTAGATGACCCTGTTGACCCCTCCCTTTAATTACTTTACTGATCCCTCCATTTAATGGCAATGAGATTACTCTACTGACCATACCATCTAATGATTAAGATGACTCTACTGACCCCTCCCTCTAATGACAATTAGATGACAACTGTTGACCTCTCCCTCTAATGACAAAGAGATGACTCCACTGATCCCTCCATTTAGTGACAATGACATTACTCTACTGACTCTGCCATCTAATGAGAATGAGATGAATTTGCTGTCCCTACCCTCTAATGACAATGAGATGACTCTACTGACCATACCATGTAATGATTAAGATGACTCTGCTGACCCCTCCTTCTAATGACAACATATGACTCCACTGATCCCTCCATTTAATGACAATGATATTACTCTACTTACCCTGCCATCTAATGATAATGAGATGACTCTGCTGTCCCTACCCTCTAATGACAATGAGATGACTCTACTGACTCTGCCATCTAACGATAATGAGATTCCTCTGCTGACCCTCTAATTACAATGAGTTGACTCTGTGACCTCTCCCTGTAACAATGAGATGACTCTACTGACCCTGCCATCTAATAATTATGAAATGATTCTTCTAACCCCTTCCTCTAATAACAATGAGATGACTCTGACCCCTATTGATGCTGACCCAATCCTTAAATAATAATGGTATATCATTGATAAATATACCCCCTTGAAGACAATGAGATGACTTTGGTAAGTATTCCTTATATTAATACTGAAATTACAATTCTGACCTCACCCCTAATGATAATGAGATGGCCCTGCTGACCCTGCACTGAAATGATAATCAGATGATTATGCTGACCCCACTCTTTAATTATGAGATGCCTCTTGTGAGACCATGCTCTAATAATGAGAACATTTTGCTGTCCCCTATCTCCATTGAGCCACTTCCTCTATTAATCGTCTCTCTGCTGTGGACTCATGCAGGGTCGGACTGGCCGACCGGGGGACCGGAGGATTCTCCGGTGGGCCCTGGTGCTGGCGCTCTCTGCAGTTACAGGCACAGCCGGCTGTACGGAACAGCGTACAATGCATAACCCAAGTCTATAGCAGGACTCATGTATACAGTATAGAGCACTCAATAAGTAGATATATCTCTTACAACAACCAGACTCCTAGTTTTTCATTTTCTAGTGGAGAGCAGAGTTCAGACACAGTCGCCTCATTGGTTCCTTACTTTTCATTAGTTTGTAGTTAATTAGTTTGAGTCCAACTGTGTCCAATAAATGCTACATTGTATCGTTATCTATCATGATGTGATATCAGCTGCAATATATAATATGTATACGGTATATATAATATTTATTAATTTATAGAACACTATTAATTCCATAGCACTGTGCGTACATTTGCACCATGTACAGTGCCTACAAGTAGTATTCAACCCCCTGCAGATTTAGGTGGTTTGATAAGATGCCAATAAGTTAGAGCCTTCAAACTGCAAACGAGAGTAGGATTTATTAACAGAAGCATAAATCTTACAAACCAAAAAGTTATGTTGCTCAGCTGAATTTTAATACATTTTAAACATAAAAGTGTGGGTCAATTATTATTCAACCCCTAGGTTTAATATTTTGTGGAATAACCCTTGTTTGCAATTACAGCTAATAATGGTCTTTTATAAGACCTGATCAGGCCGGCACAGGTCTCTGGAGTTATCTTGGCCCACTCCTCCATGCAGATCTTCTCCAAGTTATCTAGGTTCTTTGGGTGTCTCATGTGGACTTTAATCTTGAGCTCCTTCCACAAGTTTTCAATTGGGTTAAGGTCAGGAGACTGACTAGGCCACTCCAACACCTTGATTTTTTCCCTCTTGAACCAGGCCTTGGTTTTCTTGGCTGTGTTTTTTGGGTCGTTGTCTTGATGGAAGATGAAATTACAACCCATCTTAAGATCCTTGATGGAGGAGCGGAGGTTCTTGGCCAAAATCTCCAGGTAGGCCGTGCTATCCATCTTCCGATAGATGCGGACCAGATGGCCAGGCCCCTTGGCTGAGAAACAGCCCCACAGCATGATGCTGCCACCACCATGCTTGACTGTAGGGATGGTATTCTTGGGGTCGTATGCAGTGCCATCCAGTCTCCAAACGTCACGTGTGTGGTTGGCACCAAAGATCTCGATCTTGGTCTCATCAGACCATAGAACCTTGAACCAGTCTGTCTCAGACTCCTCCAAGTGATCATGAGCAAACTGTAGACGAGCCTTGACATGACGCTTTGAAAGTAAAGGAACCTTACGGGCTCGTCTGGAACGGAGACCATTGCGGTGGAGTACGTTACTTATGGTATTGACTGAAACCAATGTCCCCACTGCCATGAGATCTTCCCGGAGCTCCTTCCTTGTTGTCCTTGGGTTAGCCTTGACTCTTCGGACAAGCCTGGCCTCGGCACGGGAGGAAACTTTCAAAGTCTGTCCAGGCCGTGGAAGGCTAACAGTAGTTCCATAAGCCTTCCACTTCCGGATGATGCTCCCAACAGTGGAGACAGGTAGGCCCAACTCCTTGGAAAGGGTTTTGTACCCCTTGCCAGCCTTGTGACCCTCCACGATCTTGTCTCTGATGGCCTTGGAATGCTCCTTTGTCTTTCCCATGTTGACCATGTATGAGTGCTGTTCACAAGTTTGGGGAGGGTCTTAAATAGTCAGAAAAGAGATCCACACATGTGAAGCTCATTGTTATTTGTGCCTGAACTACTTCTTAATACTTTAGGGGGACCAAACAGAATGCTGGTGGTTTGAGGGGTTGAATAATAAATGACCCTCTGAATTAACTTTTAACGCTTAAAAAAATAAAAAAAATTAAAATATTTTTGGCTGCAGAGCATTTCCCACTTCCAGGCTGATCTACAATCCAAATGTCACAATGCCAAGTTAATTCCGCATGTGTCAACCAGCTAAATCTGCAGGGGGTTGAAGACTACTTGTAGGCACTGTATGTATGACGCCAGCTGTGTAATATAGGGGATACTTATAATATCAGTGCTATATGGTATATCAGCAGTGTACGATATATACTGTATAATATGCCATGCAGATAGCAGTACTGTATTATGTAAAATATGGCCATGTTAATTATTATGACACAGATATTACCAGTGCTGTATAATATAGTATTGGTATGGTAGTACACCAGCTGTATGATAATGTATGTATGATATAAGACCTTTCTAACACATTAGTACTGTGAAAATACCCTAATCAGTGCTATAGTGTAATATATATATACAGTCCCTGACAGAAGTTATGTCGCTTATCCATGTTATGTAAATTAAAGCTTATAACCTGACGTTACATTCATCCATTAGTTGTATAAATTACTCTTTTGAAAGCTGAAACCCTCCGAAATGTGGTTTAGGTTAAGAAAATAAATTGGCCTCAATGCTGAAATATTGATCATTTAATGGACACAGAATGGTCAGATTTTGAAAGACAAAAGTTTTGTTGCCACAGAAAGTAATGTGATTTTCAAACAATTAACTTAAAATACAAATATGTGTTGCATAACATTGGTGAATGAAGTTGTGGTGCTATTAGAGTCATATTTAATATTTTGTGTGAATTCCATGAGCTTGAAGGACGGCATCCATGCGGTTCAACAATGATTCATACAATTTATTAATGAAGTCATCAGGAATAGCAAAGAATGCAGTCTTACATGCCTCCCAGAGTTCATCTAGATTCTTTGGTTCTGTCTTCCCAGCTTCCTCTTTCATCCTACCCCAAACATTCTCAATGATGTTCATGTCTGGTGACTGGGCTGGCCAGTGCTTGAGCACCTTGATCTTTTTTGCCTGGAGGAACTTTGTTGTAGAGATGGATGTATGAGGTGGAGCACCATCCTGCTGCAGAATTTCACCCCTTTTATGATTTGGAATGTAAGAGGTAGCTAATACTTTTTGATATTTTAGGCTATTGATATTGCCTTCCACCTTGCAAATGTTTTGCACACCCCCATACTGAATGTAACCCCAGACCATGATCTTTCCACCACCAAATTTAGATCCATACGGGCTCCAGTAGGTTTCCTGCAGTATTTGTGGCGGCTGTGGTGTGATTTCTACTGAAGATTCATCAGAGAAATCCACTTTCTGCCACTTTTCCAGTGTCCATCTGTTTAGCAGGCTGTGGGACTTTGTAAATGCCACACGTTTTTTTATTTGCGTTTTGTTTAGTGCTGGCTTCTGGGCACTGATTCGATCATGGAGGCCATGTCGAGACAGAATCCTACAAACTGTTCTAGTTGACACAGGGACTTGAGGTGACCAGGCCTGTTGGAGCTCTGCTGCAGTGGAAGAGGGGCTAGCTTTGGATTTTCTAACGAACAAACGTTCCTCATGAGCAGTTGTCTTGCGGGGTCTGCCGGACCTGGGCTTGTCAAACACATCTCCAGTCTCTTCAAATCTTTTTTTTTAATTCTTTTTACTTGACGCTAAGACACATTAAAGATGCCAGACACCTCTGCAGTGGATCTGGTCTTCAGCCTCTTGATAATCAAGGCTTTAGTGGCAGGGTGGATTTTTGGCATGTTGTCAGAGCTCAAGTTGCAGTTCAAGGGAAGGTCTGGGGTGCTGGATTTCTTTTTAGACACACCCACTAATTAACCGATCATTTACTGAGCACAGGGGAGGATGTAAACTAGGATTGGGGCATTATATGACCAGGCGACAAAACTTTTGTCTTGCCAAAATCTGACCATTCTGTGTTCATTAAATGATCAATATTTCAGCATTGAGGCCAATTTATTATCTTAACCTAAACCACATTTCGGAGGGTTTCAGCTTTCAGTAGAGTAATTTATACAACCAATGGATGAATTTAACATCAGGTTATCAGCTTTTATTACATAACATGGATAAGCGACATAACGTCTGTCAGGGACTGTATATTTTATTATTATTATTTATTTATAGAGCACCATTCATTCCATGGTGCTGTACATGAGAAAGGGTTACATACAGAGAAGTTAAAAATACAATGAACAAAGTGACAGACTGATACAGAGAGGAGAGAGGATCCTGCCCTTGCGGGCTTACATTCTACAGGACAATGGGGAGGGAGACAGTAGGGTGGGTCTGCTTGGGTAGTGGTGGAGCACCGGGTCCAGTGGTGGTGGAGCACCGGGTCCAGTGGTGGTGGAGCGCCGGGTCCAGTGGTGGTGAGATGGGATTGTGGTCATTGCAGTTGTAGGCTGTTCTGAAGAGATGGGTTTTCAGTTTCCACTTGAAGGTCCCGAGTGTAGGGGATATTCGGACGTTTTGGGGTGCAGAATTCCAGAGGATGGGGGATGCTCGGGTGAAGTCTTGCAGGCGGTTAGATGAGGAACGTACAAGTGTGGAGGCGAGGAGGAGGTCTTGGGAGGATCGAAGACTACGAGTTGGATGATATAGGGAGATTAGTTCAGAGATATATGGGGGGACAGATTGTGGACGACTTTATAAGTCAATGTTAGTAGTTTGAATTGGATACGCTGGTGAATTGGGAGCCAGTGAGGGATTTGCAGAGGGGAGAAGTGGAGGAGCAGCGAGGAGAGAGGTGGATTAGTCGGGCAGCAGAGTTAAGACAGATAGAACTGGTGCAAGAGTGTTAGCAGGGAGGCCACAGAGGAGGAGGTTGCAGTAGTCGAGGTGGGAGATGATGAGGGCATGCACTAGTAGTTTAGCAGATTGGGGTTTGAGGAAGGGACGGATTCTGGACCTATTTTTGAGTTGGAGGCGGCAGGAGGTGGCGAGAGCTTGGATGTGTGGTGTGAAGGATAAGAAGAGTCAAGGGTTACTCCGAGGCAGCGGACCTCATGTACAGGGTAAAGTGTGATGTCATTTATTGTGATAGATAGATCTGGTAAGGAAGGTGTGTGAGATGGAGGAAAGATGATGAGTTTGGATTTGTCTACATTGAGTTTTAGTAAGCGAGAGGAGAAGAAGGAGGATATGGCTGATAGACACTCCGGGATTCTGGACAGCAGAGAGGTGACGTCTGGACCAGAGAGGTAGATCTGAGAGTCATCAGCGTACAGGTGGTACTGGAAGCCATGGGACTGTATGAGCTGTCCTAGACCAAGGGTATAGATCAGGGGTGGGGAACTCCAGTCCTCGAGGGCCGCAATCAGTGGAGGTTTTCAGGATTTCCTTAGTATTGCACAGGTGATAACATAATAACCTGCACTGGTGATGATTCCAATCCCTGTGCAATACTAAGGAAATCGTGAAAACATGCACTGATTGCGGCCCTCGAGGACTGGAGTTCCCCACCCCTGGTATAGATGGAAAAAAGGAGGGGTCCCCGGACAGACCCTTGAGGGACCCCAACAGAGAGGGGATGGGGTGAGGAGGTCGTGTGGGAGTGGGAGACACTAAATGTGCGGTGAGAAAGATAGGAGGAGATCCTGGAGAGGGCAAGGTCAGTGATACCAATGGAAGAGAGGATCTGTAATAGGAGGCAGTGGTCAACTGTGTCAAATGGAGAGGTCAGGTCTAGAAGGAGGAGGCCGGAGAAGTGTCTGTCAGCTTTGGCTGTGAGTAAGTCGTTAGTAGTTTGGTCAGGGCAGTTTCAGTGGAGCGGTGGGGCAGAAGCCGGATTGAAGGTCATCAAAGAGAGAGGTGGATGAGAGGTGGGTGAGAGTACAGTGTGGACATGCTGCTCGAGGAGTTTGGAAGCGAACGGGAGCAGAGATATGGGGCGGTAGCTGGATGTAGAAGTGGGGTCAAGGGATGACTATATATGGATGGGATGGATATATATATAAAATATACCATACCATAATCAATGCTATTGTGCAATATATATATATATATATATACAGCGCCTTGTGAAAGTATTCGGCCCCCTATGTATATACAGCGCCTTGTGAAAGTATTCGGCCCCTTGAACTTTTCAACCTTTTGCTACATTTCAGGCTTCAAATATAAATTCTAATTTTTTTCTTAAGAATCAACAACAAGTGGGACACAATCGTGAGGGGGAACCAAATTTATTGGAGATTTTAAACCTTTTTAAAAAATATAAAACTGAACAGTGCGGCGTGCAATATTATTCATCCCCTTTACTTTCAGTGCAGCAAACTCCCTCCAGAAGATCAGTGAGGATCTCTGAATGATCCAATGTTGTCCTAAATGACTGGTAATGATACATAGGATCCACCTGTGTGTAATCAAGTCTCCGTATAAATGCACCTGCTCTGTGATAGGTTCAGGGGTCTGTATCCAGTGCAGAGAGCATCATGAAGACCAAGGAACACACCAGGCAGGTCCGAGATACTGTTGTGGAGAAGGAAGATTTAAGCTGGATTTAGATACAAAAAGATTTCCCAAGTTTTAAACATCTCAAGGAGCCGCTGTGCAAGTGATCATATTGAAATGGAAGGAGGATCAGACCACTGCAAATCTACCAAGACCCGGCCGTCCCTCTAAACTTTCATCTGGAACAAGGAGAAGACTGATCAGAGATGAGGCCGAAAGGCCCATGATCCCTCTGGTTGATCTGCAGAGATCTACAGCTGAGGTGGGAGAGTCTGTTCATAGGACAACAATCAGTCGTTCACTGCACAAATCTGGCCTTTATGGAAGAGCGGCAAGAAGAAGCCATTTCTCAAAGATATCCATAAAAAGTCTGGTGTGAAGTTTGCCACAAGCCGCCTGGGAGACACCAAACATGTGGAATAAGGGGCTCTGCTCAGAGGAAACCAAAATCACACTATGGCCACAATGCAAAATAATATGTTTGGTGTAAAAGCAACAAAGCTCATCACCCTGAAAACACCCTCCCCACTGTCACACATGGTGGTGGCCTGAAAACACCATCCCCACTGTCACACATGGTGGAGGCCTGAAAACACCCTCCCCACTGTCACACATGGTGGAGGCCTCAAAACACCATCCCCACTGTCACACATGGTGGAGGCCTGAAAACACCATCCCCACTGTCACACATGGTGGAGGCCTGAAAACACCATCCCCACTGTCACACATGGTGGAGGCCTGAAAACACCATCCCCACTGTCACACATGGTGGTGGCAGCATCATGGTTTGGGCTTTTCTTCAGCAGGGACAGGGAAGATGGTTAAAATTGATGGGAAAATGGACAGAGCCAAATACAGGAACATTCTGGAAGAAAACCTGCTGGAGTCTGCAAAATACCTGAGACTGGGACAGAGATTTATCTTCCAACAAGACAATGATCCCAAACATAAAGCAAAATCTACAATGGAAAGGTTCAAAAATCACCGTCTCCAGGTGTTAGAATGGCCGAGTCACATCCAGACCTGAATCCAATAGAGAATCTGTGGAAAGAGCTGAAAACTGCTGATCACAAACGCCTCAATCCAACCTCACTGAGCTCCAGCTGTTCTGCAAGGAAGAATGAGACAAACCCCAAGAGACTGCAGCTGTAATCACAGCACAAGGGGGCGCTACAGAGGATTAACTCAAGGGGACGAATAATATTACACGTCCCACTGTACAGTTTTTATTTGTTAAAAAAGTTTAAAATATCCAATAAATTTGGTTCCACCTCACGATTGTGTCCCACTTGTTGTTGATTCTTCACAAAAAATTAGAATTTATATCTTTATGTTTGAAGCCTGAAATGTGGCAAAAGGCTGAAATGTTCAAGGGGCCGAATACTTTCACAAGGCACTGTATATATATATATATCGTACCATAATCAGTGCTATAGTGTAATGTATAAATATATATATATATAATATAGTGTACCATAATTAATGCTATAGTGTTATATATATATATATATATATGTATATATTATCTGTAGTATAAATGCTATACTATGGTGTAAAGTATTCAGCACAATATAAGCTATATGTACTTGTCATACTGTCTGTTCTGTATAATATAAGCTATATATACTAAAGGCCACGTCACACACACAGATAATTGTGCAGAGATTGTTCGCAGATCTCTGGTTGCAGTGAAATCATGGACACATTTCTCCATTTTGTGGCTGTGTACAAATGATACAATGTGTCCATGATTTCACTGCAACCAGAGATCTGTGACAAATATCTGCCCAGATATCTGTGTGTGTGACGTGGCCTTAATAGTCTATATACCGCAATGGTAATACAATAATATCAGCACTGTGACATTGGGAAGGCCAATTTGTTGCAATTGGCGCTCAGAGAACTCCTCCATATATTCACTTTTCTGCCTCTTCATTCACTCTGTCTCTAAGGCAATGTTCACACGCTGCTATTTTGCTCCTTTTTTTCTGCAGCCAAAACCTTTTGTCAGTAAAAAAACGTTTACTGTGTTTAAGGCTGGGGTCACAGTTGGCATGAGTTTTTTTAGTGACTCATGCGTTTTTGCATGCGTTTTTCCATTTCTGCATGCTTTTTTCCATTTCTGCATGTGTTTTTTAAGGTGTGTGATGGCTCCCTGCGTTTTTGGCTGCGTTTTTAAATCCGCACCCAAAAATAGTGCATGTACTATTTTTTGGTGCGTTTTTATAACATGGGCCCCTATGGAAAACGCATGCAAAAACGCATGTACAATTAGTACCATTTAGTGCCATTCAAAAACGCATGCGTTTTCCATAGGAGCCCATGTTAAAAAAACGCATGCGTTTTCCATAGGAGCCCATGTTAAAAAAACGCATGCGTTTTTGAATGGTACTAATTGTACATGTGTTTTTGCATGCGTTTCCCATAAGCCCCCATATTAAAAAACGCATGCGTTTTTGGAAATGCACCAAAAACGCATGGTACTGTCACACATGCTTTTTTGCTATTAGGGCATGCGTTTTTTAACATGGGGGCCTATGGGTGCGTTTTTTACATGCGTTTTTGAAAACGCAGGTCTCCAAAAACGCTTGTGAAAAATGCAATTGTGACCCCAGCCTTATAGTGTTTTTTAGCTGCGGTTTTGGTATCATTTGTCTACAATGGTTTGTTTCATTCACCACAAAAGCAGTAAAAAAACAACAAGAGCATAGCAAAAAGACAACAAAAATGCAGCAAGGTCATAGCAAAAAGACAACAAAAATGCAGCAAGAGCATAGCAAAAAGACAACAAAAATGCAGCAAGGTCATAGCAAAAAGACAACAAAAATGCAGCAAGAGCATAGCAAAAAGACAACAAAAACACAAGAGCATAGCAAAAAGGCAACAAAAATGCAGCAAGGTCATAGCAAAAAGGCCACAAAAACACAAGAGCATAGCAAAAAGGCCACAAAAACACAAGAGCATAGCAAAAAGGCCACAAAAACACAAGAGCATAGCAAAAAGGCAACAAAAATGCAGTAAGGTCATAGCAAAAAGGCCACAAAAACACAAGAGCATAGCAAAAAGGCCACAAAAACACAAGAGCATAGCAAAAAGGCAACAAAAATGCAGCAAGGTCATAGCAAAAAGGCCACAAAAACACAAGAGCATAGCAAAAAGGCAGCAAACACAGCAAGAACATAGCATACAGAAACAGCAATAGCATAGCAAAAGGACACAAAACAGCAAAGCAAAAAGGCCACAAAAACAGCAAGAGCATAGCAAAAATGCAACAAAAACTGGAAGAGCATAGCAAAACAGCAAGAGCATGGCAAAAATGCAGCAAAAAACGCAAGAGCATAGCAAAAAGGCAACAAAACAACAAGAGCATAGCAAAAAGGCAACAAAACAACAAGAGCATAGCAAAAAGGCAACAAAACAACAAGAGCATAGCAAAAAGGCAACAAAACAACAAGAGCATAGCAAAAAGGCAACAAAACAACAAGAGCATAGCAAAAAGGCAACAAAACAACAAGAGCATAGCAAAAAGGCAACAAAACAACAAGAGAATAGCAGAAAGGCAACAAAACAACAAGAGCATTGCAAAAAGGCAACAAAAAATACATGAATAAACCTGCAAAAATGCAATGTGTGTGAACATAGCCTTACTCAGGACCTGCTGTATGGGAGGAAGGAGTGAGCTACAGGCTGCTCTGGTGTCTATGAGAGGACTATTCTGGCAGCTTCACCTTTACCAACACTGCTATAGTCCTGTGGCGCCATCTTGTGACTGTAAGGCTACGTTCATACGCTGTGTATTTCCTGCGCTTTTAGGTGCATGCGTTTTTTGGCACATTTTGTGGCGACGCTATTTAGCGCAGGAAAAAAACGCGATGCATTCATACACTGCGTTTTTTTCCTGCTGCATTTCTCCCCCAAAAGCGCAGGAGGGAAGTGATGTCACACGGGAGAGAAGAATCCTGTGTATCTCCCCCGTGTAACAGGTCTTTTGGCTTTCGCAATATACACTGTGAAAGCTAAATAAAAGTAATCAAAAGTTATGAAAAATAAAAAAAATAGAATACTTAGCCATCCACCGGCTGTTCCCGGTTACCGGGACTCGAGGCATCAACATCTGATGTGCTGCCAGGACCTTCAGATCTCTGATTGCTGGTAGTGATCATATGATATGCATATCACATATCACATGATTGCTACAGCCATCAGAGATCTGGAAGGTCCTGGAGCACATCAGACGTGGATGCTCGGTCCGGTAACCGGGAACAGCGTGGATGGCTAAGTATTCTATTTTTTTATTTTTCATAACTTTTGATACTTTTATTTAGCTTTCGCGGTTTATATTATACACTGCAAAAGCAAAAGGCCTGTCACACGGGGGAGGAACACAGGATTCTTCCTCACCTGTGTGACATCACTTCTTCCAGCGCCCGCCATTATACGCGCTGGAATTGTGCATTGTCTGAATGGCGATAATGTAATTTCAGCAGTCATAATGGGGCCTATGGGAGAAACCGCAGGTAAAAAAGCGTCAACAATTGACATGTTGATTCTTTTTATACGCACGGCGTATACTTACTCAGCATCTGCACGGCAAAGTGAATTTCCATTCACTTTGCCGGCAGATGCAGATGCGCTTTTGGTGGAAAAGCACGTGCAAAAAAGCGCGAAAATTACACACTGTTTGAAACTAGCCTTACTATTGACTGTCCAGAAGTCACAAGTGAAATCACAAGCTCTTAATACTAGTTTATGAGACCCGGAACGGGGCCAGAACTAAGACACAACTAGACCAGAACTAAGTCCAAACTAGACCAGAATGAAGCCAGAAGTACATCAGAACTAAGACACAGTTAGACCAGAACGAAGGTCAAAACTAAGCCACAACTAGACCAGAATGAGGCCAGAACTAAGCCACAACTAGACCAGAACGAAACCAGAACTAAGCCACAACTAGACCAGAATGAAGCCAGAAGTACATCAGAACTAAGACACAATTAGACCAGAACGAAACCAGAACTAAGCCACAACTAGACCAGAATGAGGTCAGAACTAAGCCACAACTAGACCAGAATGAAGCCAGAACTAAGCCACAACTAGACCAGAATGAGGTCAGAACTAAGCCACAACTAGACCAGAATGAAGCCAGAACTAAGCCACAACTAGACCAGAATGAAGCCAGAAGTACATCAGAACTAAGACACAATTAGACCAGAACGAGGTCAGAACTAAGCCAAAACTAATCCAAAACGAAACCAGAACTAAGACGCAGCTAGACCAGAACGAAACCAGAACTAGACCAGAATGAGGCCTGAACTAACACACAGTTAGACCAGAACGAGGTCAGAACTAAGCCACAACTAGACCAGAATGAGGCCAGATCTAAGCCACAACTAGACCAGAATGAGGCCAGAACTAAGCCACAACTAGACCAGAATGAAGCTAGAAGTACATCAGAACTAAGACAAGTTAGACCAGAACGAGGTCAGAGCTAAGCCACAACTAGACCAGAATGAAACCAGAACTAAGACGCAGCTAGACCAGAACGAGGCCAGAACTAAGCCATAACTAGACCAGAACGAAACCAGAACTAAGACGCAGCTAGACCAGAACGAGGCCAGAACTAAGCATAACTAGCCAGAACGAAACCAGAACTAAGCCACAACTAGACCAGAATGAAGCTAGAACTAAGCCACAACTAGACCAGAACGAGGCCAGAACTAAGCCACAACTAGACCAGAATGAAGCCAGAACTAAGCCACAGCTAGACCAGAATGAAGCCAGAACTAAGCCACAACTAGACCAGAACGAGGCAGATCTAAGCCACAACTAGACCAGAATGAAGCCAGAACTAAGCCACAACTAGACCAGAATGAGTCCTGAACTAACACACAGTTAGACCAGAATGAGGTCAGAACTAAGCCACAACTAGACCAGAACGAAACCAGAACTAAGCCACAACTAGACCAGAATGAAGCCAGAACTAAGCCACAACTAGACCAGAACGAGGCAAGAAGTAAGCCACAACTAGACCAGAACGAGGCCAGAACTAAGACACAGCTAGACCAGAACGAGGCAAGAAGTAAGCCACAACTAGACCAGAACGAGGCCAGAACTAAGCCACAACTAGACCAGAACTAAGCCACAACTAGACCAGAATGAGGTCAGAACGAGGCCAGAGCAAAACCAAAACAAGTCTAAAACAACACCAGGATGAGACCAGAACGAAGCAGATCAAGGCCAGAACTAGTCCAAAACAAAGCCTCAAAAGGGCAGAACGAAGCAAAAACAAGGCCATAATGAGGTAAAACGATACCTGGATGAGGCCAGAACAAAGTTAGATCCAGGCAACAATGAAACCAAATTGGGGGCAGAAGGAGACCAGAGTGATGGTACCTTTACACACGGCTACATTTCTAGGGTGGCTACAGGTAACTTACTGGCTGCAGTGAAATCATGGAGACATTATTCCATTTGTACACAGCAACAAGATAGAACTTGTCTCCATGATTCACTGCAACCAGTAAGTTACCTGTAGCCGCCCTAGAAATGTTGCGCGTGTAAAGGTACCATGAGGCTGTTATAGACTTGTTCTAAATTGTGATCTTCTGTGTGCTCCATGAAACACTGCAACTACCAGCAGGTCACAAAGCCCCGCACACTGACAGCAGCGGTGATGATAGAAGATGAAGCCAACAGAAGGTGAGTATAAGACCGGGGGCTGGGGACTTACATTTAAAGCAACACTACAGCGGTGCAATTTAAAAAACAAAACGATGCTGGACTGGTGTTTTAATGCTGTATAATGTAAGGTGTTTATATGACCTATGCTGTACATTAAACCTACATATCATCACTGCTATGTGATATCAGATATACACCATGTACCAAATTATTATGCAAATATTCTTTTTCTCTGATTTTCCCAAATGGTCGGTGCAGATGACAGTCAGTGTAATAAAAGTCATCACCGTTAGAGGATACATCGAATTCAATTGAAGAAATCTCCCAATGATAACAGTATAATCTTCTATAAATGCACTGTTCCACATTATTCGGCACAGGAGAGTTTCTAAACATTTGATGTTTGAAAGAAGTGAAAATGCTCATGTGTTGAATTTGCAGCATTAGGAGGTCACATTCACTGAAATAAAAAGCTATTTAACTCCAAAACCTCCTAACAGGCCAAGTTACATGGTAACACAGGAACCCTTCTTTGATGTCACCTTCACAATTCTTGCATCCATTGATCTTGTGAGTTTCTGGAGAGTTTCTGCTCGTATTTCTTTGCATGATGTCAGAGTCGCCTCCCAGAGCTGCTGTTTTGATGTGATCTGCCTCCCACCCTCATAGATTTTTTGCTTGATTATACTCCTAAGGTTCTCTATAGGGTTGAGGTCAGGGGAAGATGGTGGCCACACCATGAGTTTATCTCCTTTTATGCCCATAGCAGCCAATGACACAGAGGTATTCTTTGCAGCATGAGATGGTGCATTGTCAGGCATGAAGATGATTTTGCTCCTGTTTCTGCTTTTTGTACCATGGAAGAAAGTTCTCAGTCAGAAACTCTATATACTTTGCAGAGGTCATTTTCACACCTTCAGGAACCTTAAAGGGTCCTACCAGCTGTTTCCCAATGATTCCAGCCCAAAACATGACTCCTCCACCTCCTTGCTGACGTCGCAGCCTTGTTGGGACATGGTGGCATCCACCAACCATCCACTCCTCCATCCATCTGGACCATCCAGGGTTGCTCGCACTCATCAGTAAACAAGACTGTTTGATAATTAGTCTTCATGTATATCTGGACCCACTGCAGCTGTTTCTGCTTGTGAGCACTGTTTAGGGGTGGCCGAATAGTAGGTTTATGCCCCACAGCAGCCTTTGAAGGATCCTACACCTTGAGGTTGGAGGGACTCCAGAGGCTCCAGCAGCTTCACATATCTGTCTGCTGGTCTGTAAGGCCTTTTTAGCAGCTGCTTTCTTAATCTGAAGAACTTGCCTGGCAGAAACCTTCCTCATTCTGCCTTTATCTGCACGAACACATCTGTGCTCAGAATCAGCCACAAATCTCTTCACAGTACGATGATCACGTTAACGTTTTCATGCAATATCTAATGTTTTCATCCCTTGTCCAAGGCATTGCACTATTTGTTGCTTTTCGGCAGCAGAGACATCCTTTTCTTTCCCATGTTACTTGAAAACTGTGGCCTGCGTAATATTGTGGAACACCCAGTTTTTCTTTTATTGGGTTCACCTGCCAAACTAATTATCACAGGGATCTGAGATTGATTTCAGTGATCCAAAGAACCCCGAGACACAAGACCAGCAATGGGGTTCATTGACAAAAAAAAAAACCCTATGGCACTGAAAACCAATTTGCATAATAATTTGGAACACAGTGTATGTCACATCCCTGCTGTGTGATATACCATACAACGTGTTGCTATTCTATCGGATCTGGGGCAATCCGGCGCTCCCTAACATGGGAGTCTATGGGGCCGGATTGCCTCGATCTGGGAGGATCCGGTAACCGGACACCTGCGGCTGAACTTCAGCACCAGGGAGCTGTCCCCTATGAAGTGGTTCAGCACCACTTCGCAGGGGACAGCTGAGCTCTGCTGCATCCGGCTGCACTCCGGACCGGAGGGCATATTTGCACTCTGGTTCTGTGTCCAGATCCTATCCGGGGCTGACAGCCCCGGATCAGACCTGACCGCCGTGTGAAGCCAGCCTTAGATATGTGAATGGTCCACGCAGTATTAAATATATGAGAGAGGAAAAGGAAGCTCAATGTACGGACAACTTGTAAAGCCCCAGCAGCACAGAGTGTTTTAGGAGAACTTGCGAGCGTGAGTTTCAAAGTGGAAGAAAGTTCAGGAGCTTCAGCAGCACAGAGTATTTCAGGAGAGGAGTGTGCTGATATACTGGGAGATAATAGGGAGCTACAGACTGACTGCTACAGCAGGGTGCACAGCTGTGCAGAGTATTTCAGGAGAGGAAATAAAAAAGCCAAGAAGCCAGCGCTGCCTGTGGTTAGCACGCAATACAAAAAGTGCATGTGCACATAATTTCTAACTGTACTTTAAACTGAGACATTTGGCAAACAATTGATCAATTCTTTGAGCTACCCCGCCACGTCACGGCATTCTCAGATGGGGCAGTCCTACTCTACATTTATTTCAGGAGAGGAGTATGCTGATATACTGGGAGATAATAGGGAGTTAAAGACTGAATGCTACAGCAGGGTGCACAGCTGTGCAGAGTATTTCAGCAGAGGAGAGTGCTGATATACTGGGAGATCATAGACAGGGAGTTACAGACTGAATGCTACAGCAGGGTGCACAGCTGTGCAGAGTATTTCAGCAGAGGAGAGTGCTGATATACTGGGAGATCATAGACAGGGAGTTACAGACTGAATGCTACAGCAGGGTGCACAGCTGTGCAGAGTATTTCAGGAGGAGTGTGCTGATATACTGGGAGATCATAGACAGGGAGTTACAGACTGAATGCTACAGCAGGGTGCACAGCTGTGCAGAGTATTTCAGGAGAGGAAATAAAAAAGCCAAGAAGCCAGCGCTGCCTGTGGTTAGCACGCAATACAAAAAGTGCATGTGCACATAATTTCTAACTGTACTTTAAACTGAGACATTTGGCAAACAATTGATCAATTCTTTGAGCTACCCCGCCACGTCACGGCATTCTCAGATGGGGCAGTCCTACTCTACATTTATTTCAGGAGAGGAGTATGCTGATATACTGGGAGATAATAGGGAGTTAAAGACTGAATGCTACAGCAGGGTGCACAGCTGTGCAGAGTATTTCAGCAGAGGAGAGTGCTGATATACTGGGAGATCATAGACAGGGAGTTACAGACTGAATGCTACAGCAGGGTGCACAGCTGTGCAGAGTATTTCAGCAGAGGAGAGTGCTGATATACTGGGAGATCATAGACAGGGAGTTACAGACTGAATGCTACAGCAGGGT
This sequence comes from Allobates femoralis, assembly GCA_033576535.1. Taxonomy (NCBI): domain Eukaryota; kingdom Metazoa; phylum Chordata; class Amphibia; order Anura; family Aromobatidae; genus Allobates; species Allobates femoralis. The sequence continues at coordinate 4,231,664 of JARQOC010000006.1, read as the reverse complement.
GCACAGCTGTGCAGAGTATTTCAGGAGAGGAGTATGCTGATATACTGGGAGATAATAGGGAGTTAAAGACTGAATGCTACAGCAGGGTGCACAGCTGTGCAGAGTATTTCAGGAGGAGGAGTGTGCTGGTTTTATGGGAGGTCACAGGCTGTAACGCTGTGGAATATATTTGCACTGCAGGAAACCCTTGGCAGATGTGGAATGAGACAATTTCTGTCTGATTTCATATTTAGAAATAAACAAAAGACGTCTTAGTTCCTTATTTCCCAAATTTAAAAAAAGCCTTTATGTCGCCCGTAAGCAGCCAATCACAGTTCAACTTTCATCTTTTGCATTATTCTAGGCCACGATGGCACAATGAGCAATCAAAAGTCTCAAGTTATTCCCAAACAATCAAGTTGTTGTTTTTTTCTATTTTCCAGTTATATTCACAATTAAAGGGTTAACATCGCTTCATCTGGGAACCTGGATAAGTTTTTCATCTTTCAATACTGAGTAGAATAAGATATTTGCTATTTTATTACGATGTTTTTCTGTAAAGTTATTACATTTGAAAGATGAAAAATTATGTTAATGTAGTCGGCAAAGCTGGTGGCGCTATTGCATTGATTTCTATGGGAAAAATTGTCATTTGAATAGTGGTGAAAAATGGAACTGCAGGATAACAAAAATATTTTGAAACATTTGGTGAATTGATGATGCATATGATTACTCGGTGTATTGATGATATAATACAAATTGATATCTCTGTATCACTTAAAATTAAGATAAAGAGAACCAACAGGTGGTGGCGCTATTGCATTGGTTTCTATGGCAAAATCGGTCAGTGAAAAGTGGTGAAAAGTAGTACTGCAAGATAAAAATTATATTTTCACAAATTTGGTGAATGAATAATGCACCTCTACGTCAATTGGTGTATTGATAATATGTGACATCTTTATATCTCTGTGAATTACTTAAAATTAACATAAAGACAACCAATAGCTTGTGGCGCTATTGCATTGGTTTCTATGGAAAAAAATGGTAATTTGTAAGTGGTGAAAAGTGGTACTGCAAGATAAAAAAGGACATTTTTTAATAATGGCAATTTAAAGGGCACATCTAATGACATCAAAATATTCTCCAAGCTGCAAAAATGTGATAGATTTTCTGTAGTGACAGTAACATAATGTTTACATGTTTGTACATAGGGGCTATATTATAGTAAAAAAAACACAAAAAAAACAAGCAAAGCGGCCACCACCACCAGAAGATAGCATGCAATAAAAACTGTACAAATACACATATTACTTTCAAACTGTATAATGTAATAAAATTGAGATATTTGGCCAAATATTGATCAATCTTTTTTTTTAATAGACACCCTGCCACGTCAAGGCAATCTCATTAGGATGGTCCTACTCTATTATTAATCTAGTTGTGCCATGTGGCCTCCATCTTATACATAAAGTGGACCATAAAAAGTAGCGTTCACCTGGTGCATCTCAAACCCTGCTCCCATGGTGCCAGACTGGTGCAAATGAATAAAGGCAACTCAGGCCCCAGCACCTGCAGCTTACCCCACATATGACTATATGTCTGGCATCATGGGAGCAGGTCTCTGAGATGCTGCTTATTATGGTCTACTTTATGTGTATGTTGGAGGCCGCATGGCACAACTAAATTAATAATTAAGTAGCCTTGATGAGATTGCCTTGACGTGGCAGGGTGTCTCAAAAGATTGATCAATATTTTGCCAAATATTCCAATTTTATAATATTATACAGTTTGGAAGGAATATGTGCATCTGCACTGTTTTCACTGCAAGCTATCTTCTGGTGGTGCTGGATTTTTTTGTTGATTTCAGTATTATAGTGGTTATATTCTTGTACATAGGGGCAGTATTATAGTAGTTATATTCTTGTACATAGAGGCAGTATTATAGTTGTTATATTCTTGTATATAGGGGCAGTATTATAGTAGTTATATTCTTGTATATAGGAGCAGTATTATAGTAGTTATATTCTTGTATATAGGGGCAGTATTATAGTAGTTATATTCTTGTACATAGGAGCAGTATTATAGTAGTTATATTCTTGTATATAGGGGCAGTATTATAGTAGTTATATTCTTGTACATAGGAGCAGTATTATAGTAGTTATATTCTTGTATATAGGAGCAGTATTATAGTAGTTCTATTCTTGTACATAGGAGCAGTATTATAATAGTTATATTCTTGTATATAGGGGCAGTATTATAGTAGTTATATTCTTGTATATAGGGGCAGTATTATAATAGTTATATTCTTGTATATAGGGGCTGTATTATAATAGTTATATTCTTGTACATAGGGGCTGTATTATAATAGTTATATTCTTGTACATAGGGGCAGTATTATAATAGTTATATTCTTGTATATAGGGGCAGTATTATAGTAGTTATATTCTTGTATATAAGGGCAGTATTAGAGTAGTTATATTCTTGTACATAGGGGGCAGTATTATAGTAGTTATATTCTTGTATATAGGAGCAGTATTATAGTAGTTATATTCTTGTATATAGGGGCAGTATTATAGTAGTTATATTCTTGTACATAGGAGCAGTATTATAGTAGTTATATTCTTGTATATAGGAGCAGTATTATAGTAGTTATATTCTTGTACATAGGGGCAATATTATAATAGTTATATTCTTGTATATAGGGGCTGTATTATAATAGTTATATTCTTGTACATAGGGGCTGTATTATAATAGTTATATTCTTGTATATAGGAGCAGTATTATAGTAGTTATATTCTTGTACATAGGGGCAGTATTATAGTAGTTATATTCTTGTACAGAGGGGCAGTATTATAGTAGTTATATTCTTGTATATAGAGGCAGTATTATAGTAGTTATATTCTTGTACATAGGGGCAGTTTTATAGTAGTTATATTCTTGTATATAGGAGCAATATTATAGTAGTTATATTCTTGTATATAGGGGCAGTATTATAGTAGTTATATTCTTGTATATAGGGGCAGTATTATAGTAGTTATATTCTTGTATATTGGGGCAGTTTTATAGTAGTTATATTCTTGTATATAGGAGCAGTATTATAGTAATTATATTCTTGTATATAGGGGCAGTATTATAGTAGTTATATTCTTGTACATAGGAGCAGTATTATAGTAGTTATATTCTTGTATATAGGAGCAGTATTATAGTAGTTACATTCTTGTATATAGGAGCAGTATTATAGTAGTTATATTCTTGTATATAGGGGCAGTATTATAGCAGTTATATTCTTGTATATAGGAGCAGTATTATAGTAGTTATATTCTTGTATATAGGGGCAGTATTATAGTAGTTATATTCTTGTACATAGGTGCAGTATTATAGTAGTCATTTTCCCATGTAAAGTGCCATTGAATAAATGGTGCTATAATAAATAATAATAATTCTTGTACATGGGGGCTGTATTATATTATGTAAATTCCTATACATATTGGGCAGTATCATAGTGCAGATAGGTATCTTACTGTGAAGACACTGATGGACATGAATTCATCAATAGATGAAGGAACTTGAAGAATGACGACCATTTTTCTGGGTCATAAATAACCGTAGAATACTTTTGATTTCCATCCTCGACTGTTTGGGGTGACAATGAGCATATTATTGTTATTATTATTATTATTATTGTATATTATTATTATTATTGTTATTCTCCCATTGTAAGTCACCATGTCAAGGAAAATTTAAAAAAAATTAAATAAAAATAAAAATAACTTATTATCAGCTCCATCTATAGTTGCCCTTTAAGTTCTAGACCTGCGAGATTTCCCGTTTTTTCTAGGACAATAAATCGTTGGAGCCTCAGAGAAATTATACAACATAAAGGAATGTTATTTTGATGAATGTTTCTCTATTGTGTCGTCTCTTTTCTCGATCGTCCTATACCTTTGTCTTATTTTGTGCAGCCGACACCAATAGTTCATATACATTGTACTTGCCATTATATTGGTGTCATATAGCAACTGTGAGCCACAAATATTGTGTTCGATATTTATAGAGATTTTCTGATTTAGGAACCTAATATTCAAATACTCAGTTCAAGAATAATAGAACTAATTTAATTGATAATAATAATAATAATAATAATAAAATATTGTGTAATGCTCGGTTTCTCCTCTGGGGGCGCTGCAGGTGAATTAAACTCTTTTCAAGTATCTTCAAAAGTTGCTGTGATCCCTTTAGCAAAAGTCCCTTTAATTCTTTAATTTGTTTTATTATCTGCAGCCACATTTGAGAACATTGATCAACTTCTCCTGTTTACCCATAAAAGCACAGATGTAGCAGAGCTGACTGAGTTCATTGACAAATTCACTCGGCCAGCTCTGCTACATCACTGTATGGCATCTATGGGTACACAGGCAGCAAGAACAATTGCCCCCAATCATGCCAATGTTCTGATCTTTACCAGTACTGATGTAGCAGAGCTGACCGAGTTCATTGACAAATTCAGCTCTGCTACATCAGTAATGGCAAAGATCTGAATACCGGTCTGATTTGGGGCATTTGTTCCTGTATATAGCTGGCTGTGTACCCGTATATACCATACAGGGATGTAGCAGAGCTGGCCGAGTTCATTGACAAATTCAGCTCCGCTACATCCCTAATGGTAAAGATCAGAACACCAGCCTGATTTGGGGCATTTGTTCCTGTATATTGCTGGATGTATACCCATAGATACCATACAGTGATGTAGCAGAGTTTGCCGAGTTCATTGACAAATTCGCTCGGTCAGCTCTGCTACATCACTGTGTGGCATCTATGGGCACACAGCCAGCAAGAACAATTGCCCCCAATCATGCCAATGTTCTGATCTTTACCAGTACTGATGTAGCAGAGCTGACTGAGTTCATTGACAAATTCAAGTAATGGCAAAGATCAGAACACCGGCATGATTTGGACATGTGTTCCTGCATATTGCTGGCTGTGTACCCGTATATACCATACAGGGATGTAGCAGAGCTGGGTGAGTCCATTGACAAATTCGTCTCTGCTACATCCCTAATGGTAAAGATCAGCACTCTGGCATCATTGGGGCAATCGTTCCTGTACATTGCTGGCTGTGTACTCGTATATACCATACAGGGATGTAGCAGAGCTGGGTGAGTCCATTGACAAATTCATCTCTGCTACATCCCTAATGGCATGATTGGGGCAATCGTTCCTGTACATTGCTGGCTGTGTACTCGTATATACCATACAGGGATGTAGCAGAGCTGGGTGAGTCCATTGACAAATTCGTCTCTGCTACATCCCTAATGGTAAAGATCAGCACTGTGGCATGATTGGGGCAATCGTTCCTGTATATTGCTGGCTGTGTACTCGTATATACCATACAGTGATGTAGCAGAGCTGAGTTTGTGATTGTGGTATATGTAGGTTTTCTATAGTGCCGACCACTATCCTCTGCTGTAGCTGCAGGAATAGATCCCTTGTTGGTGGATGACTTCATGTATTCAGCTTTCAGTCCATGCAGAAATTAATCATTTTTCTTTCCCATCGTCGCCTCGCGTCATCATCGAGGATCTCGTCCCGTCCAAGTCTTCTGTTCTTTATAGCGATTTGGAATCATTTTTGTTAATGTCGCCAGTATCCAAAGTTATTAAAAAATTCACTTCTATGAGCAGCTGTGGGAAAAATAGTTCCCTGGTGGTCTGGAGTAAGAAAGAGATTTATTGTTATTTATGCATATATTTCACTTTTACATGGTCAACTCTAGGGCAAAAAAAAGTGATACATATATCTTACTTTACACGGCCTACAATTTTATGTTAATTAATTGTATGTTCCCTGGTGGTCTAGGGAAATAAAGAGTATTAAGGCGATATACTCCCTGGTGGTCTAGAGGGGTACAAATGTTACTTTTCTATTTCCCTGGTGAATGTATACGGTGCACTACTTCATTGATCCTCGGGGGGCGCTGCAGGACAATGGAAACGTTACTGTCAGGTTCCCGACACTCGGAGGCTCCGGTCAATTTGTGATCAATGAACTTTTCCATCATCCGAAGCGAAGAAATTAAAAGATTAAGTCATCAATCCTGACCATTTAAAGGGACGTGACCCCAAAATGATTAACCCTTTGTGCTGGACAGATCGTGACCTTTCTGTGCAGGGAAACCGTCTTTTGGCTATAAAACGCGTCAGGAACCAGTGACGTCCTGACCCTCCACATGACAGAGAAGGGATCCCACTGAGAGCGCTCAGTTTTTCCTTTGGTCACTGGTTTCCTTCTCGTTCTGTAGCCGGAAGATTAAAAAATACTGAAATAATAATAATAATAATCAAGCCGCGATGCTCTGCTGAGGTCTGAGGATACGGAGGACGTTTTCCAGGGATGCGATGCTCTGCAGGTGGATTTCATTGCACTGTTCTCTGAGTTTGACGCTCTGCAGGAAGCCTCTTGATGGTGAAACCTGTTGGCGAAACATTCCGCAGGTGTTGTCGTCTTTTTTTTACAATTTTCAGTCTATGACACCCTTTAATCGTGCCAAGTTATTAGTGCGATGCTCTGCAGGCGTCACTGCCGGCTGCGATCCTCTGCAGACGTCACCCCTGGATACTATGCTCTGCAGACGTCACCTACAGCTGCAATGCTCTGCAGACACTACCCCAGCTGCGATGCTCTGCAAACGTCACCTACAGCTGCAATGCTCTGCAGGGCACTACCCCGGCTGCGATGCTCTGCAGAGTCACCTCTGAATGCAATCTTCTGCAGGCGTCGCCCCTGGCTGTGATACTCTGCAGACATCATACCCGGCTGCGATGCTCTTCAGATGTCATCCCCGGCTGCTATGCTCTGCTGACGTCAACTACAGCTGCGATGCTCTGCAGACACTACCCCGGCTGCAATACTCTGCAGACATCACCTCTGGATGCGATCCTCTGCAGACGTCACCTCTGGCGGCGATGCTCTGCAGACGTCACCTCAGCTGCGATGTTCTGCAGTCGTCACCCTGGCCGTGATGCTCTGCAGACGTCACCCCCCCCCAGCCGCGATGCTCTGCAGACATCACCTCAGCCGCGATGCTCTGCAGACTTTACCCCGGATGCGATGCTCTGCAGATATTACCCTGGGTGCGATGCTCTGCTGGGTTCAGCTGACTTGTTCGGTCATGGGCTTTTATTGTCTTTTCAATGTAATTGTTTTTTATCATCTTGTGCTTCTTTGGGCTCCCAGTTTACATATTTATACAATCTGTATATACATATATAAATATGTATATATAAAAATATATATATATCTATATATATAACACACCCACGCACGCAGGAGAACCTATATACTGGGTGAGTCTTGGTCAGACAGCATGCGGGAGGGTGCACGGAATAAAGCCTAGAGAAATGACCTACATTGTGTCCGTGCCGTTATTATCGCCATTCTTACTATTTCTATTGTTCTGTTTGTTTACTTGCAATGTAATGGGACAAAAACTGAGTCTAATATATACTGTATACCATACAGTGCCATGCAGAAGTGTGTGCACCCCTGGCCAAAATGACTGTTGTTGTGAACATTTCAGCAAGTCAAAGATGATATGATCTCTGAAGGCATAAATGACACATTTCCTTTGTAATTTAGGCCAATAAAAATTATTTTCATCTTTTACATTTTAAATATTACAAAAAGGAAAATTGTCCGATGCAAAAGTTTGTGCACCCTGCATGGTTAGCATTTACTATCACCCCCTTACCCAGTGGCGTAACTTCAGGCCTCGTGGCCCCGATGCGAAAGCTCCAATGGGGCCCCCAATTATTGCAAATCTTTAGTAGTATTAGTCTTTTTCTATGGGCCAAAGGAACTTTTCGTTCCCCCCTAGGCTGCAGGGCCCGGGTGCGATCGCAACCCCTGCACCTATTGTAGTTACGCCCCTGCCCTTACCCCCTTTTGCAAGTATCACAGCTGGTGAAGACTTTTGTATCAGCCAAGTCACTTTCGTATGTTGCTCCTTAGAAACATCTTCCAGTTCTGTGAGATTCTGGCTCATCTTCCAGTTCTGTGAGATTCCTGGCTCATCTTCCAGTTCTGTGAGAATCCCGGATCGTCTTCCAGGTCTGTGAGATTCCTTTGCTCATCCTCTAATTATATGATTCCTGGCTCATCTTTCTGTTCTGTGAGATTCCTGGCTTCCAGTTCTGTGAAATTCCTGGCTCGTCTTCCAGTTCTGTGAGATTCCTGGCTTGTCTTCCAGTTTTGGGTGTTCCTGGCTTGTCTTCCAGTTCGGTGACATTCCTGGCTCATCTTCCAGTTCTGTGAGAATCCGGCTCATCTTAGAGTTCTGTGAGATTCCTGGCTCTCTTCCAGTTCTGTGAGATTCCTGGCTCTCTTCCAGTTCTGTGAGATTCCTGGCTCATCTTCCAGTTCTGTGAGATTTCTGGCTCGTCTTCCAGTTCGGTGAGATTCCTGGCTCGTCTTCCAGTTCTGTGAGATTCCTGGCTTGTCTTCCAGTTCTGTGAGATTCCTGGCTCGTCTTCCAGTTCGGTGAGATTCCTGGCTTGTCTTCCAGTTCTCTGAGATTCCCGGCTCGTCTTCCAGTTCTGTGAGATTCCGGCTCGTCTTTCAGTTCTGTGAGATTCCTGGCTCCGTCTTCCATTTCTGTGAGATTCCTGGCTCGTCTTCCAGTTCTGTGAGATTCCTGGCTCGTCTTTCAGTTCTGTGAGATTCCTGGCTCCGTCTTCCATTCCTGTGAGATTCCTGGTCGTCTTCAGTTCTGTGAGATTCCTGGCTCGTCTTCCAGTTCTGTGAGATTTCTGGCTCCGTCTTCCAGTTCTGTGAGATTCCTGGCTCATCTTCCAGTTCTGTGAGATTCCTGGCTCATCTTCCAGTTCTGTGAGAATCCCGGCTTGTCTTCCAGTTCTGTGAGATTCCTGGCTTCCGTCTTCCAGTTCTGTGAGATTCCTGGTTCCTTCTTCCAGTTGTTGATATTCCTGGCTCGTCTTCCAGTTCTGTGAGATTCCTGCTCGTCTTCCTGTTCTGTGAGATCCTGGTTCCTTCTTCCAGTTGTATGATATTCCTGGCTCGTCTTCCAGTTCTGTGAGATTCCTGGGTCTTCTTCCAGTTGTATGATATTCCTGGCTCGTCTTCCAGTTCTGTGAGATTCCTGGTCTTCTTCCAGTTCTGTGAGATTCCTGGCTCCTCTTCCAGTTCTGTGAGATTCCTGGCTCATCTTCCAGTTCTGTGAGATTTCTGGCTCGTCTTCCAGTTCGGTGAGATTCCTGGCTTGTCTTCCAGTTCGTGAGATTCCTGGCTCATCTTCCAGTTCTGTGAGATCCTGGCTTGTCTTCCAGTTCTGTGAGATTCCGGCTCATCGTCCAGTTCTGTGAGATTCCCGGCTCGTCTTTCAGTTCTGTGAGATTCCTGGCTCGTCTTCCAGTTCTGTGAGATTCCTGGCTCATCTTCCATTTCTGTGAGATTCCTGGCTCGTCTTTCAGTTCTGTGAGATTCCTGGCTCATCTTCCATTTCTGTGAGATTCCTGGCTGTCTTCAGTTCTGTGAGATCCTGCTCCGTCTTCCATTTCTGTGAGATTCCTGGCTCATCTTCCATTTCTGTGAGATTCCTGGCTCATCTTTCAGTTCTGTGAGATTCCTGGCTCCGTCTTCCAGTTCTGTGAGATTCCTGTCATCTTCAGTTCTGTGAGATTCCTGGCTCATCTTCCAGTTCTGTGAGAATCCGGCTTGTCTTCCAGTTCTGTGAGATTCCTGCTTCCGTCTTCCAGTTCTGTGAGATTCCTGGTTCCTTCTTCCAGTTGTATGATATTCCTGGCTCGTCTTCCAGTTCTGTGAGATTCCTGCTTCCGTCTTCCTGTTCTGTGAGATTCCTGGTTCCTTCTTCCAGTTGTATGATATTCCTGGCTCGTCTTCCAGTTCTGTGAGATTCCTGGGTCCTTCTTCCAGTTGTATGATATTCCTGGCTCGTCTTCCAGTTCTGTGAGATTCCTGGGTCCTTCTTCCAGTTGTATGATATTCCTGGCTCGTCTTACCAGCTCTGTTCTTTTGAGGTCTCACCAGAGATCTTCAATGATGTTCGGATCAGTGGACTGTGAGGCCATTGTAAACCCTTCAGCTTGCATCATTTGAAGTCGTCTATTGATGATTTCAATGTGTGTTTAGGATCATTATCCATTTATAGATTTCATCCTCTTTTCACCTTCAGCTTTTTTTACAGATGATGTTATGTTTGCATCAATAATTTGTTGAATTTTTCTTGAATCCATTCCTCCCTCTACATATGTGAAATATTCCTTGTGCCATTGGCTGCAACACAACTCCAAAGCATGATTGATGCACCTCCATGCTTCATGGTTGGTGAGATGTTTTTTACTAAAATTCTGTGCCCCATTTTTCTCCACACACACCTTTGATCATTGTGATCAAAGAGTCTATTTTAACCATCGGTCCACATGACCTGTTTCCAAAATGCATCAGGCTTGTTTTATTGTTCTTTTGCATACTTCTGACTCTGAATTTTATGGTGAGGATGCAGAGAGCTTTGTTCTGATGACTCTTCCATGAAGGCCACATTTGTGCAGGTGCCCCTTACCACAACTTCAGAGTCTGATAAATCTTCCTGAAGATCCTTTGCAGTCAAGCGGGGGTTCTGATTTGCCTCTCTAGTAACCCCACCAGCAGTTCTCACTGAAATTTTGCTTAGTCTTCCAGACCTTATCTTGACCTCCACTATTCCTGGTATTGGCTATTACTTAATTACATTTCTAACTGAGGAAGGGGCAACTTGAAAACGCTTTGCCATCTTCCTATAGCTTCTCCTGCTTTGTGGTCCTCCACCATTTTTCATTTTCAGAGTGCTCGGCAGATGCTTAGAAGAACCCATGGCCGCTGTTTTATGGCACAAAGTTAGAGGACATTGGGTGTTTATAATGCTGTGAAACTTTCATCACCTGATAGTGAACAAGTCATGACCCTAATAAGATAATTATGGTCTGAAACCTCGGTCAAAGTTATCAGAGCACACAATCTCCAGGGTGCACAAACCTTTGCATCAGCCTATCTTCTGTTTCTTAATTATTAAAATGTAAATATAAAATCTATTAAAGGGACACTGTCAGGTAATTTTTCTGTATGATACTAATATTACCCTTGGCAGACCTTTTAAAAACATGGAAAATCATTATTGTACCTTTTGAGTTTCCATGCTATCAGCATTGTCAGACCCTGCAGGGAGCTCCTGGATTAGTCCTCTCCATTATAACCAAACAGGAATAGTCCTGTGCTGTATAAACTGCCATGTAATTATGCACTCCCTCTCAGCAGCTTTCTCTTCCCTTTGCTAACAGTGCAGTGTCAGGTTTTACTTACAGGTCTGTTCAGCTGATATCATCAAGGAGAGAGAGAGCTATTACAGATCTGCCTTATCTAGACTCCATTTGTTTCTGTAAGCAGATATCCTCCTGATGTGCTGTGACAGTTTCTGTGTTGTATTTGATCTCTTGTGATGCTGCAAACACAGAGAGCATAGAGGAGAATGCAGCTTCCCCCCACACACACACAACACATTGATCTCCTGTGCAGTGATGTGATGTGAATATGTGACATGCATATTCATGCATGCAGAGGGGACAGCAGAGAACTAAGTGATCATTCACTGTGATTGACAGGTGGAATTAATCTCTTTATTTGAAGTTTACAAAGAATAGGAGGGAAATATAAATAATTTTTTTACATCATATGTTTTATGGGCGAGTTGTACTTTTGAATGACACCATTGATTTTATCATGTGATGCACTGAAAGGCGAGAAAATATTGCTATTCCACAATGGTTTTCTTTTGTTTTGTTTTTTATTTACTGTGTTCATTGTAGAGTAAAACTGAGCAGGGAGTATGATTCTCCAGGCCGGTACGAGTTCTTAGATACCAAAATGTGTAGGTTTTTAATTCCTTAACGAACTAGGACAAAGTTATTCGTCATTGGTCGCCTCCCACCCTTTGATGTGCTGAGCTTACATCATTCCCTGCACACGTCAGCTGATCTGATCAGCCGACATGTGCAGCTAACAGATGTAGGTGGATCAGAGATCGGAGCTGGTTAACCCATTAGATTGCGCTGTCAAACTCTGACAACATGATCTAACACATGGCAGCAGGGATCTCGCTGTTCTCTGTGCTATCAGCGATCAAGGGGCACCTGTGTGTTGCCATGATAGCGAGGGGTCAAATGAGGTCCACTGTTACTGTCATGACTCACGTCCTATGATCGCAGCCTGGAGGGCTGTGAAGTCACTAAGCCAAACATCTGACTCCGACTCCTCAATTTACCTGATTCCGACTCCAACCGCACCCAAAATGGGCACCGAGTTTGACTCCACAGCGCTGGCTGCCCGAGCGCCGAGATTCATAGAAAGTGATCTTTTCTGCAGTACAGAGACGTGCATCAGTACAGAGACGTGCATCAGTACAGAGAGTGCATCAGTACAGAGACGTGCATCAGTACAGAGACGTGCATCAGCAGAGCCCTGTACTGCAGCAGCAATCGGACGCTACAGTGTCGAGGAGCCCAAAGGGGCCCAAGTAAAATGCAGTGAAAGTAAAAAAAACTAGTTTTTTAAAAAAATAGATGAAAAAAATAAAAGTTCGAATCACCCCCCTTTTGCCCTACTGAAAATAAAGCTATTTACAAAGACAAAAACACGTTTGGTATCATCATGTTCAGAAATGTCCGATCTATCAAAATATAAAATCAATTAATCAGATCAATAAACTGCATGATGGAAAAAACAGTACAAACGCCAAAATTATGTTTTTTTTAGTCGTCGCAACATTACAATAAAATACAATAACAGGCGATCAAAACATCACATCCACCCAAAAATGGTATCATTAGAGACGTCAGCTCAAGACGCAAAACATAAGCCGTCATCAGTGTTACCATATAGTACTGACCTGAGGCATCATACCGACACGTCAGTGTTACCATATAGTACTGACCCCAGACATCATACCGACACATCAGTGTTACCATATAGTACTGACCGAGGCATCATACCGACACCTCAGTGTTACCATATAGTACTGACCCCAGACATCATACCGACACCTCAGTGTTACCATATAGTACTGACCCCAGACATCATACTGACATGTCAGTGTTACCATATAGTACTGACCCCAGACATCATACTGACACCTCAGTGTTACCATATAGTACTGACCCGAGGCATCATACCGACACCTCAGTGTTACCATATAGTACTGACCCCAGACATCATACCGACACCTCAGTGTTACCATATAGTACTGACCTGAGGCATCATACCGACACATCAGTGTTACCATATAGTACTGACCCCAGACATCATACCGACACGTCAGTGTTACCATATAGTACTGACCCCAGACATCATACCGACACCTCAGTGTTACCATATAGTACTGACCCCAGACATCATTCCGACACCTCAGTGTTACCATATAGTACTGACCCCAGACATCATACTGACACCTCAGTGTTACCATATAGTACTGACCCCAGACATCATACCGACACCTCAGTGTTACCATATAGTACTGACCTGAGGCATCATACCGACACCTCAGTGTTACCATATAGTACTGACCCAGACATCATACCGACACCTCAGTGTTACCATATAGTACTGACCCCAGACATCACACCGACACCTCAGTGTTACCATATAGTACTGACCCCAGACATCATACCGGCACATCAGTGTTACCATATAGTACTGACCCCAGACATCATACCGACACATCAGTGTTACCATATAGCACTGACCTGAGGCATCATACCGACACGTCAGTGTTACCATATAGTACTGACCCAGACATCATACCAACACCTCAGTGTTACCATATGGTACTGACCCTAGACATCATACTGACACCTCAGTGTTACCATATAGTACTGACCCCAGACATCATACCGACACGTCAGTGTTACCATATAGTATTGACCCCAGACATCATACCGACACCTCAGTGTTACCATATAGTACTGACCCCAGACATCATACCGACACCTCAGTGTTACCATATAGTACTGACCCCAGACATCATACCGACACGTCAGTGTTACCATATAGTATTGACCCCAGACATCATACCGACACCTCAGTGTTACCATATAGTACTGACCCCAGACATCATACCGACACGTCAGTGTTACCATATAGTATTGACCCCAGACATCATACCGACACCTCAGTGTTACCATATAGTATTGACCCCAGACATCATACCGACACCTCAGTGTTACCATATAGTACTGACCCGAGGCATCATACCGACACCTCAGTGTTACCATATAGTATTGACCCCAGACATCATACCGACACGTCAGTGTTACCATATAGTACTGACCCCAGACATCATACCGACACCTCAGTGTTACCATATAGTACTGACCCGAGGCATCATACCGACACCTCAGTGTTACCATATAGTATTGACCCCAGACATCATACCGACACGTCAGTGTTACCATATAGTATTGACCCCAGACATCATACCGACACCTCAGTGTTACCATATAGTACTGACCCGAGGCATCATACCGACACGTCAGTGTTACCATATAGTACTGACCCGAGACATCATACCGACACCTCAGTGTTACCATATAGTACTGACCCGAGGCATCATACTGACACATCAGTGTTACTATATAGTACTGACCTGAGGCATCACACCGACACCTCAGTGTTACCATATAGTACTGACCCCAGACATCATACCGACACCTCAGTGTTACCATATAGTACTGACCCCAGACATCATACAGACACCTCAGTGTTACCATATAGTACTGACCCCAGACATCATACTGACACCTCAGTGTTACCATATAGTACTGACCCCAGACATCATACCGGCACATCAGTGTTACCATATAGTACTGACCCCAGACATCATACTGACACCTCAGTGTTACCATATAGTACTGACCCCAGACATCATACCGGCACATCAGTGTTACCATATAGTACTGATCCCAGACATCATACCGACACATCAGTGTTACCATATAGCACTGACCTGAGGCATCATACCGACACGTCAGTGTTACCATATAGTACTGACCCCAGACATCATACCAACACCTCAGTGTTACCATATAGTACTGACCCCAGACATCATACCGACACGTCAGTGTTACCATATAGTATTGACCCCAGACATCATACCGACACCTCAGTGTTACCATATAGTACTGACCCCAGACATCATACCGACACCTCAGTGTTACCATATAGTACTGACCCCAGACATTATACCGACACCTCAGTGTTACCATATAGTATTGACCCCAGACATCATACCGACACCTCAGTGTTACCATATAGTACTGACCCGAGGCATCATACCGACACCTCAGTGTTACCATATAGTATTGACCCCAGACATCATACCGACACGTCAGTGTTACCATATAGTACTGACCCCAGACATCATACCGACACCTCAGTGTTACCATATAGTACTGACCCCAGACATCATACTGACACATCAGTGTTACCATATAGTACTGATCCGAGACATCATACCGGCACATCAGTGTTACCATATAGTACTGACCCGAGGCATCATACCGACACCTCAGTGTTACCATATAGTATTGACCCCAGACATCATACCGACACCTCAGTGTTACCATATAGTATTGACCCAGACATCATACCGACACCTCAGTGTTACCATATAGTACTGACCCGAGGCATCATACTGACACATCAGTGTTACTATATAGTACTGACCTGAGGCATCACACCGACACCTCAGTGTTACCATATAGTACTGACCCCAGACATCATACCGACACCTCAGTGTTAGCATATAGTACTGATCCCAGACATCATACCGACACCTCAGTGTTACCATATAGTACTGACCCCAGACATCATACCGACACCTCAGTGTTACCATATAGTACTGACCCCAGACATCATACCGACACGTCAGTGTTACCATATAGTACTGACCCCAGACATCATACCGACACATCAGTGTTACCATATAGTACTGACCCGAGGCATCATACTGACACATCAGTGTTACTATATAGTACTGACCCCAGACATCATACCGACACCTCAGTGTTACCATATAGTACTGACCCCAGACATCATACCGACACCTCAGTGTTACCATATAGTACAATACACTATATGGTAAAATGAATGTCATCATTCAAAAGTTCAACTCGTCCTGCAAACGACAAGCCTCATATTTCTGTAGTGATGGAGAAATAAAAAATGTTATGGTCTTGAAAGAAGGGGAGGAAAAAGAGAAAATCAAGGGCAGTTAAGTGGTGAAACACTCTGAGCCTTCCTCTATCACCAGCAGGGGGCAGCTTTGCTCTAAAATGTGTTTTCAGGTTCTCACCAGGTCTCCCTAAAGGGCCCGTCACACGGGGAGATATCGCCGGCGATGTTGCCGGCAACCGAGGGGCGTGGCCAGGTTGCGGCGACATCGCCGGCGAATTGACGCGTGTGACAGGGCGATAATCAGGCGATGAATCGCCTGAGTCACATCGCCAGGTTTCCCAACAATGTTGGGAAACCTGGCGATGTTGCTCAGGCGATTCTGCCTGATCGCCCTGTGTAACGCGGCAACCCGCAATGTTACGGGCGATTCCGCCTATCTACAACATTGCGGGTTATCGCTTGCTGGGTTGCTGGGCAGCCCAGCGAGCGATAGCATCGGCAACTAGCCGGCGACATCGCCGGTAAGTTGCTCAGTGTGACAGCTCACCGGCGATGTTGTCAGGGATGCGCGCACCCGCGATCCCCGGCAACATCGCCGGCGATATGTCCCTGTGTGACGGTACCTTAAAGGCTATATGTGAACACAAAGTTTTTCAAGGAGTTCATGTTGCAGAGACTGGACGGAAACTCTCCAAATCCTCCTACAAAACTTGTCAAAAACCTTGACAACACAGAAAAAAGGCTCTGTGTGCACATGGTCCAAATACAGTGGGGAGCGCACTATGGTGGTGGCACTGAGCGCACTATGGAGGGGACACTGGTGGCACACTATGGTGGTGGCACTGAGTGCACTATGGTGGTGGCACTGAACTCACTATGGTGGGGACACTGGTGGCACACTATGGTGGTGGCACACTATGACAGTGGCACTGCTGGCGTACTATAGTGGTGGCACACTATGGCAGTGGCACTGAGCGCACTATGGCAATGGCACTGAGCGCACTATGGTGGTGGCACTGAGCGCACTATGGCAATGGCACTGAGCGCACTATGGTGGTGGCACTGAGCGCACTATGGCAATGGCACTGAGCGCACTATGGTGGTGGCACTGAGCGCACTATGGCAATGGCACTGAGCGCACTATGGTGGTGGCACTGAGCGCACTATGGTGGTGGCACTGAGCGCACTATGGCAATGGCACTGAGCGCACTATGGCAGTGGCACTGAGCGCACTATGGCAATGGCACTGAGCGCACTATGGCAGTGGCACTGAGCGCACTATGGCAATGGCACTGAGCGCACTATGGCAGTGGCACTGAGCGCACTATGGCAATGGCACTGAGCGCACTATGGTGGTGGCACTGAGCACACTATGATAGTTGCACTGAGCGCACTGTGGTGGTGGCACTGAGCGCACTATGGTGGTGGCACTGGTGGCGCACTATAGTGGTGGCGCACTATGGTGGGGACATTGGTGGCACAATATGACGTGGCACTGGTGGCGCACTATGACGTGGCACTGGTGATGCACTATAGTGGTGGCGCACTATGGTGGTGGCACTGGTGGCGCACTATAGTGGTGCACTATGGTGGTGGCGCACTATGACGTGGCACTGGTGGCGCACTATGGTGGTGGCGCACTATGGTGGTGGCACTGGTGGCGCTCCGCTGCTGACTCGTGTTCTTCGCTGTTCTCTTATCATTTGCACCTTAATATTATTTTGCCGACTTGACATCATGGTTACAATCCTCGTTCGGAGCCGTACGGTACCTGCCATGAATTATGCAGGAGGACGAGGGCGCGAGGGTCTAATATTAGCACCGAGAGGAGGCGACGCGGATTACAGAGGAAGAGGGATCCAGCCAAGGTAATTAAAGTTAATATAACGAGGATAATTCCCTGCACGACCTTAAAAACACCCACTGCGGAGCAATCCGAGGAGGAGGACGAGGACACCAGTCATACAATCATCTGTTATTACATTAATGTCTGATGACTAATTGGTAACACGTTACAATGTCTTCACTTGCAAACAGCACCCATATCTCAGCATCTTGGCCCTGTTCAGGTTTATTAGAAGAAACATAACTGACTGCAATGAGCACCTGAAAGTTATGGGAATCTAAGAGCCTAATTCCTCTTCAGATCCAGGAGTCTGGGAAGCTGAGATATGAGGTGCTGTTTAGGGGATTCATTACATTGTCGCACTGCCATATATCCATGTACCAGTTTGTGTCCTGGGCTGCTGCCAGATTAAGGGGGTGACCAATGTGAGGACACTATCAAACAGCATCCCAGATCTCAGCAGTTACCAGTAAACACACACCCAACAGGTGTAGGAAGCTGAGATATGAGGTACTGTTTAGTAGAGCATTCACATTGCAGTGAATGGAGATCTTATATGTGAGGACTTCACCAAACAGCATCCCAGATCTCATCAGTTACCAGGTGTAGGATGCTGAGATACACTATGAGGAGCTGTTTGGTGGATCATTCACATTGCAGTGCTGTGGTCTCAACAGAGTTCTAGTATGTGAGAGCTTCAGCAAACAGCATCCCAGATCTCAGCAGTTACCAGTAAACACACACCCAACAGGTGTAGGAAGCTGAGATATGAGGTGCTGTTTAGTGAAACATTCACATTGCAGCGCCGTGGTCACTATGGACAATCAACAGAGAACTAGTATGTGAGGACCTCATCAAACAGCATCCCAGATCTCAGCAGTTACCAGTAAACACACGCCCAACAGGTGTAGGAAGCTGAGATATGAGGCGCTGTTTAGTGGAGCATTCACATTGCAGTGAATGGAGATCTTATATGTGAGGACCTCATCAAACAGCATCCCAGATCTCAGCAGTTACCAGTAAACACACACCCAACAGGTGTAGGAAGCTGAGATATGAGGTGCTGTTTAGTGAAACATTCACATTGCAGTGCCGTGGTCACTATGGACAATCAACAGAGAACTAGTATGTGAGGACCTCATCAAACAGCATCCCAGATCTCAGCAGTTACCAGTAAACGCACACCCAACAGGTGTAGGAAGCTGAGATATGAGGTGCTGTTTAGTGGAGCATTCACATTGCAGTGAATGGAGATCTTATATGTGAGGACCTCATCAAACAGCATCCCAGATCTCAGCAGTTACCAGTAATCACACACCCAACAGGTGTAGGAAGCTGAGATATGAGGTGCTGTTTAGTGGAGCATTCACATTGCAGCGCTCAGGTACTATGGACAGTCCAGAGGGATAACTCAGTGGTCACCAGGGATATGTGGGGAGCTCCACCATAGATACACACCAACAAACAGCTCCCCATATCTCAGCTTCCTGGATTTATCAGTACACTATGGAAAGAAAAGACATTTTCACCCTATTTATCGCATGTAATACCAGACATTTGTGTCTTCGCTCACAACCTGCATCATAATATTTCACTCCCGGGAAGCTGAGATATGAGGAGCTTTCATTTCAGACTTTCTTAAAGTGGAAGACACCATAATAAACACAACCAGATCTGTATTATAAAATAGTTTACTTTCCCACCGATAAATCATACAAGGGCGGATACAAGGATTATACATGAACATCGCCAGACCGGGAGACCGTACATGATACAGGGCGATATTAATGCTGGGAACATCTGGCGATCATTATAGAGGATGTGTGACGAGCTGTGTTATAAGCATAGCGCCCCCTATTGTTCATTGTAATCAGACCATGACCAGCACCATTAAGATCAATGATGCCCCCAATGTCCAAAACTAAAGGGGCTGCAGTGTCCAGTAAGAAATTCCAGAAAAAAAATTAAATTCTAACAGCCACCACTAGGGGGAGCACAAGGACTTACTGAGCACCATAATATAACAAGTACTTAGCTCCCCCTGGTGGTGACTGCAGGAAACAAATATTCCATCATGTAACACAGATTTTGGAGCCTTTTATCAGTAAATCTAAGCCAGGACTCCTATACATTAACAATCTGTACAAAGTTAAAGGGGTGCGTCTTTTAGGGACAGATAATAAGTTAAAAAAACTTCAATTTATTTCAATGGAAAAAGTCACAGATGGAAAAACATAACTGAAGAATGAATGGAAAGAGACGTTCCTGGAGCTTCAGAGGTTTTTTAACATGGCAGGATCCGGCATACGTATTTCTATCCCTTTTGTCATCACTTTATAAACAAGTTTTGATTTTATATCACTTTGATAATAAAAGTGATAAAGGTTTTGATGCAACTTGTTGTGTTTGGGTGGAAACGCGCTATGTGAGAGTCCCGCATGCATCTCGCATGAGTCACCTACCTTTCTGGATGGGAACGTGGAGCTCCATAGAAGCACAATCAGCTCCACGCTCCCGTTCAGAGGCCGGGTGACTCATGTGAGATGCATGGGATCTTCTGAGATCTCAATATTGTTAATTTATATGAACATTCTATCACCTGAAATAACACATTGTAGCAAGAAAAGAGCATGTTCTAATACAGGATAATCCCTAACAGGTGGGGGGAGGCTATGACTACAGGGGTCACTTTTTAGGTGGAAGACCCCACCAGGGAAGAATATGTACCCCACCCAAAATCATTCCCAGACATTTTAAGACCATACAGATTGAATATGGGGGCAACCTTTTTTAAAACACTACAGTTGGGGGTCACCATACATTGGGTTATTAATGTAACAGGGCACAGGGATGTAGTCGTGGGTGATGACAATTGGCGCAGAAAACCTTTAATTACCCTAAAAGTTCATCAAAGATGTTAGAAAGAACGACAATAATCCAATATCCCCAGCAGAAGACTGATCACCATTACTGTTATTCTGTTGCCCTCTAGTGGCAAACATTGTGAACTGCACTAATGCCTTTTACAGAGTGAAACGCGTTGGGTGAACCCAGCATAGTTATTTTGGACAATCCAGTTATGTTTTTCCATCTGTTCATCCTTTAAGAAATGCCTGCGATTTTAGGAAATTCCCTGAGGCGTGAGAAGGTCCAGTCTCCCGTCTTGGTCATTATAATGAACATGTATTTTTATTTTAATAAATCTACTGATTCGTTATCTCACAAAATCAACAAGTGCAAGATTCTATAAAAGCATTTTGCATCTTAGTAGAAAAATAAGACCATATAATACATCAGTGTGCAGTGACATTGCTCCACCTCACAAACTCTCCAATACAGGGGCGTAACCTGCAGGGGGTGCCCTGGAGTCCTAGGGGCCCCCAAAAGTCCCTTTGGCCTATAGAAAAAGACTAATGCTATTAAATATTTGCAATAATTGGGGGCCCCGTTTGGACTTTCACATCGGGGGCCCAGGAGCTTTAAGTTACGCCTCTGCTCCAATGCATTCATGTAACGTGAAGGACGGCTGCAGCATTGTAAGACTATAAAAATGGCTGCTATTGTATTAAGACTTGGGGTGTCCTTTATTCTCCCAACCACTAACATCCAGGACATGAGCTTATCCAAACAACCAGAAGACTGGGGGTGCAAGGAGGAGCTTAGGGGGCACCTAAGGGGGTACAAGGAGGAGCTTAGGGGGCACCTAAGGGGGTGCAAGGAGGAGCTTAGGGGGCACCTAAGGTGGTACAAGGAGGAGCTTAGGGGACACCTAAGGGGGTACAAGGAGGAGCTTAGGGGGCACCTAAGGGGGTGCAAGGAGGAGCTTAGGGGGCACCTAAGGGGGTACAAGGAGGAGCTTAGGGGGCACCTAAGGGGGTGCAAGGAGGAGCTTAGGGGCACCTAAGGGGTGCAAGGAGGAGCTTAGGGGCACCTAAGGGGGTACAAGGAGGAGATTAGGGGGCACCTAAGGCAAAAATTAGGGGGCAAAAAAAAAAGACCAGACATATAAATTCATTTTTTTCATGCGTTTTCTATATTTAAATTGCCTTTTTGATGGATTTAAAAAAATAAAAAAATAAATAAAAATTTTGCAGGAGAAAAAGCCAAAACCAAGCCCTTTTGCTGAAAGCTGAAAGTGTCAAAAATCGCATTAAAGAAACACAGGCCCAATTCATCATTTGGATTTTGTCTGTGTGCGATTCGTTGACGACGTATTTATCAATATGAAAGATAGGAGTCCAGCAACGACTCTCAAGTACAATCTGCAGCTTTATTCCATAGATCAGAAAGTAGAAAATAACAAGCACACAGTATATACCTACATGTTTTGGCATAATGCCTTTTCCTTATATATGCCTTATTGCAAGTGCTTTGGAATTAATAGCGCTATATAAATAAATATTATTATTATTCATTGTCGAAACGCGTAGCATATACCTGACGCACGGCATACGTTGTGTGTTGTGCCAGCTGTTTTCTACTCTTTAATCTTGGAATATTTGAGTTGAATTTAATTATTCATCTCATATCTTTCATATTGATAAAGCTGGACTTATATCTTTCATGTGCCCCTTTAATGCTGGGGTCTGTCTTACGGCAGAGGGGCCATTCGGCACCAGGCTTCCCTTATAGTGACACCCCTGAGGTTATACTCAGTGGCGGATTATAATGGGGCAATTTACCCTGGGCTGGTGGGCCCCCTACAGCACTGGGCCCGGGGCTACTGCCCATATTAACCTCATTATAATCCGCCACTGATTATACTGTCCTCAATTATTGGGGGGGTAGGATACCCTCTTGTAACCACTGTGAAGTGTCCATTCGGGATCATTGCCTATTTTTGTAGATCGGTTTTGTAATCTCGCACTGTAGGGAATTAGCTCCTTTCTCTAGCGCCCCCTATGTGTAGCTAATCTGTAATTACCCACTACCTACCTATAGGTGGCGCTAGAGAGAGAGTTTTCTTCCTGGGGGGAGAGTTACGGTAACTTTGATATTTTCCCCAGAACTCATTAAATTCAGGTATATCTCCTCCAATAGAACCGGTACCCCCATCCCCAGACACGATGTTTACGATTCAGCTTCTGGTTGAGGAATGCAGAGCGTTGACAAAGTTCTTGAAGAACAGGATAAGAAATCTTCAAGATTCACGTGTACTTAATGTAAGTATGAAGAGCAAGTGTTGGGCTCTCCGGGGCCACCAGGAGTACAAGTGTCGTCACCGCTATTCTAGGAGCCTTCAATGGTAGGATCCAACGTCTTCAGGCCTCCTAAACACGTACTGGATTCCTTCTCCCGGACCCTCCAAGGAGTTTACGGGCCGAGGTTACAACGGCGCATCGTCCTCACTGTGCTCTGATAACCCTTGGAAGTCCTCAGGATCTGCGATACGTTCTCCGATCCTTGACCCGACAGGTCATCCAGCTCCGAGTCTGGAGCCACTTCTGGACAAGCTACAATTATGGGGTCATCAGGGACCATGGAAGGGTCAGGAGATGGAGGAACCTTGGGAACCGGTCTCTGGGATTCCTTTCGAGAAAGGGTGCGACTGGCATCACGGAAACTGGCGAAGGGGGGACGAAGGCGGACGCCGGACTGGGCCGTTCCTTGAATGGCTTTTTGTAGCTAATGGAAAGATAAGAAGATATGAAGTTAGAAGTGTGACTGATGTACAGAGCCTTGAAGAAGTATTCACACCCCGTGAACCTTTGCACCCTCAAACTTCAATGTATTTTATTGTGATTTTATGTGACACCGACACTAAGTACAAGGATGTGTGAAGTGTAAAGGAAATGATTCCTGGTTCTCTAAATATGTCACTAATGTAAATCTGATAATTGTGCCGTGCATAAGTATTCACACCCTGTACTCTGATCCCTTTAAGTAAAATCCTGAGGCACCTCCAGAAGTCACAGAATTAGTACATCGCCTCCACTTGTGTAGGATTACACGGGGAATGAATACTTTTTCGAGGCGCTGTATATTTGAACAAGACAATGATGTCTTTAGTAACAAAATGTAAAAAAAAATTATTTACAATAAAACAATGAAACAAGAACAATATAAATCACCGAACGCAAGGTTCCACTTTTACTGACTAATGGAGTCTCAGAATTATTTGACCCCTTGTGACTAGCAATGTGACTGCTAAGTAGAGCCCCTTTGGCTGTTATGACCTGCTGCCCTTGATGCTTTTATGAATCCGCTTTGATCACTGGCTGTAATGTCTGTATACTCTTATATTCTGTGATCCCCGGCTGTAATGTCTGTATACTCTTATATTCTGTGATCTCCGGCTGTAATGTCTGTATACTGTTATATTCTGTGATCCCGGCTGTAATGTCTGTATACTCTTATATTCTGTGATCCCCGGCTGTAATGTCTGTATACTCTTATATTCTGTGATCCCTGGCTGTAATGTCTGTATACTCTTATATTCTGTGATCCCCGGCTGTAATGTGTGTATACTCTTATATTCTGTGATCCCGGGCTGTAATGTCTGTATACTGTTATATTCTGTGATCCCCAGCTGTAATGTCTGTATACTCTTATATTCTGTGATCCCCGGCTGTAATGTCTGTATTCTCTTATATTCTGTGATCCCAGCTGTAATGTCTGTATACTCTTATATTCTGTGATCTCCGGCTGTAATGTCTGTATACTCTTATATTCTGTGATCCCTGGCTGTAATGTCTGTATACTCTTATATTCTGTGATAACTGGCTGTAATATCTGTATACTCTTATAGTCTGTGATCCTTGGCTGTAATGTCTGTATACTCTTATATTCTGTGATCCCGGCTGTAATGTCTGTATACTCTTATATTCTGTGATCTCCGGCTGTAATGTCTGTATACTATTATATTCTGTGATCCCAGGCTGTAATGTCTGTATACTCTTATATTCTGTGATAACTGGCTGTAATATCTGTATACTCTTATAGTCTGTGATCCTTTGCTGTAATGTCTGTATACTCTTATATTCTGTGATCCCGGCTGTAATGTCTGTATACTCTTATATTCTGTGATCCCTGGCTGTAATGTCTGTATACTCTTATATTCTGTGATCCCCGGCTGTAATGTCTGTATAATCTTATATTTTGTGATCCCCGGCTGTAATGTCTGTATACTCTTATATTCTGTGATCCCTGCTGTAATGTCTGTATGCTCTTATATTCTGTGATCCCCAGCTGTAATGTCTGTATACTCTTATATTCTGTGATCCCCGGCTATAATGTCTGTATACCCTTATATTCTGTGATCCCTGGCTGTAATGTCTGTATACTCTTATATTCTGTGATCCCCGGCTATAATGTCTGTATACTCTTATATTCTGTGATCCCCGGCTGTAATGTCTGTATAATCTTATATTTTGTGATCCCCGGCTGTAATGTCTGTATACTCTTATATTCTGTGATCCCCTGCTGTAATGTCTGTATGCTCTTATATTCTGTGATCCCGGCTATAATGTCTGTATACCCTTATATTCTGTGATCCCTGGCTGTAATGTCTGTATACTCTTATATCCTGTGATCCCCGGCTGTAATGTCTGTATACTCTTATATTCTGTGATCCCCGGCTGTAATGTCTGTATACTCTTATATTCTGTGATCCCATGCTGTAATGTCTGTATACTCTTATATTCTGTGATCTCCGGCTGTAATGTCTGTATACTCTTATATTCTGTGATCCCAGGCTGTAATGTCTGTATACTCTTATATTCTGTGATAACTGGCTGTAATATCTGTATACTCTTATAGTCTGTGATCCTTTGCTGTAATGTCTGTATACTCTTATATTCTGTGATCCCGGCTGTAATGTCTGTATACTCTTATATTCTGTGATCCCTGGCTGTAATGTCTGTATACTCTTATATTCTGTGATAACTGGCTGTAATATCTGTATACTCTTATAGTCTGTGATCCTTTGCTGTAATGTCTGTATACTCTTATATTCTGTGATCCCCGGCTGTAATGTCTGTATAATCTTATATTTTGTGATCCCGGCTGTAATGTCTGTATACTCTTATATTCTGTGATCCCCTGCTGTAATGTCTGTATGCTCTTATATTCTGTGATCCCCGGCTGTAATGTCTGTATACTCTTATATTCTGTGATCCCCGGCTATAATGTCTGTATACCCTTATATTCTGTGATCCCTGGCTGTAATGTCTGTATCTTATATATAAAACCCGAAGGCCACTTCCTGAAAAGGCGAAGGCCACTTCCGTGATGGCCTTCGCCCAGGGGCTGGTGACGTCAGCCAGTGCAGGGCCCCCCTGCTACAGGCAGCGGCACAGGAACGTTCCGACCTCGGAAGTTCCGTGTGCCCTCCAGCCACTCCCTCCACCCTCTGCCCTCTGCCCTCCAGACATGCCGCGTGCCTGGAGAGGAGGGAGGGTGGGACTTCCTCTCCTGCAGCTCTGCCCGCCCCTCCTCTCCTGCTACAGTACAGCTGATTCCCGGCCCGTGGTGAGTCTGTCCTGCCGGCTCCAGCAGCTTCTGCCCTACCAGCTCCAGCCTCCTCTGCCCTCCAGCCTCCTCTGCCCTGGCCTCTGCCCTGGCCTCTGCCATGGCCTCTGCCCTGGCCTCTGCCCTCCAGCCTCCTCTGCCCTGCCCTCTGCCCTCCAGCCTCCTCTGCCCTGCCTCTGCCCTCCAGCCTCCTCTGCCCTGGCCTCTGCCCTCCAGCCTCCTCTGCCCTGGCCTCTGCCCTCCAGCCTCCTCTGCCCTGCCCTCTGCCCTCCAGCCTCCTCTGCCCTGGCCTCTGCCCTCCAGCCTCCTCTGCCCTGGCCTCTGCCCTCCAGCCTCCTCTGCCCTGGCCTCTGCCCTCCAGCCTCCTCTGCCTGCCCTCTGCCCTGGCCTCTGCCCTCCAGCCTCCTCTGCCCTGGCCTCTGCCCTCCAGCCTCCTCTGCCCTCCCCTCTGCCCTGGCCTCTGCCCTCCAGCCTCCTCTGCCCTGCCCTCTGCCCTCCAGCCTCCTCTGCCCTGGCATCTGCCCTCCAGCCTCCTCTGCCCAGGCCTCTGCCCTCCAGCCTCCTCTGCCCAGGCCTCTGCCCTCCAGCCTCCTCTGCCCTGCCCTCTGCCCTGGCCTCTGCCCTCCAGCCTCCTCTGCCCTGGCCTCTGCCCTCCAGCCTCCTCTGCCCTCCCCTCTGCCCTGGCCTCTGCCCTCCAGCCTCCTCTGCCCTGGCCTCTGCCCTCCAGCCTCCTCTGCCCTGCCCTCTGCCCTCCAGCCTCCTCTGCCCTGGCCTCTGCCCTCCAGCCTCCTCTCCCAGTCCTCTGCCCTCCTGCCTCCGCTCTCCTCTCCCAGTCCTCTGCCCTCCTGCCTCCGCTCTCCTCTCCCAGTCCTCTGCCCTCCAGCCTCCACTCGCTTCTCCCTGTCCTCTGCCCTCCAGCCTCCGCTCTACTCTCCCTGTCCTCTGCCCTCCAGCCTCCGCCCTCCTCTGCCCTCCAGCCTCCGCCCTCCTCTGCCCTCCAGCCTCCGCCCTCCTCTGCCCTCCAGCCTCCGCTCTCCTCTCCCTGTCCTCTGCCCTCCAGCCTCCACTCTCCTCTCCCTGTCCTCTGCCCTCCAGCCTCCACCCTCCAGCCTCCGCTCTGCTCTCCCTGTCCTCTGCCCTCCAGCCTCCGCTCCCCTCTCCCTGTCCTCTGCCTTCCAGCCTTCGCTCTCCTCTCCCTGTCCTCTGCCCTACAGCCTCCGCTCTCCTCTCCCTGTCCTCTGCCCTACAGCCTCCGCTCTCCTCTCCCTGTCCTCTGCCCTCCAGCCTCCGCTCTCCTCTCCCTGTCCTCTGCCCTCCAGCCTCCTCTCTCCTCTCCCTGTCCTCTGCCCTCCAGCCTCCTCTCTCCTCTTCCTGTCCACTGCTCTCCAGCCTCCGCTCTCCTCTCCCTGTCCTCTGCCCTCCAGCCTCCAGCCTCTGCTGTCCTCTGCCCTCCAGCCTCCACTCTCCTCTCCCTGTCCTCTGCCCTCCAGCCTCCGCTCTCCTCTGTCCTCCAGCCTCCGCTCTCCTCTCCCTGTCCTCCAGCCTCCGCTCTCCTCTCCCTGTCCTCCAGCCTCCGCTCTCCTCTCCCTGTCCTCTGCCCTCCACCCTCCGCTCTCCTCTCCCTGTCCTCTGCCCTCCAGCCTCCGCTCTCCTCTCCCTGTCCTCTGCCCTCCAGCCTCTGCTCTCCTCTGCCCTACAGCCTCCGCTCTCCTCTCCCTGTCCTCTGCCCTCCAGCCTCCGCTCTCCTCTCCCTGTCCTCTGCCCTCCAGCTTCCGCTCTCCTCTCCCTCTCCTCTACCCTCACCTTCCGCTCTCCTCTCCCTCTCCTCCGCCCTCCAGCCTCCACTCGCTTCTCCTGTCCTCTGCCCTCCAGCCTCCGCTCTACTCTCCCTGTCCTCTGCCCTCCAGCCTCCGCCCTCCTCTGCCCTCCAGCCTCCGCTCTCCTCTCCTGTCCTCTGCCCTCCAGCCTCCGCTCTCCTCACCCCTCCATATGCAATGTACAGTATGTGTGTATATGTGTGTATGTACGCACTTCCGTCACTTTGTCCACACTTCCCTCAACTTTGTACACACACTCCGCTATACTTACCACCGGCCCTGCGTCCGCTGCCTGGATCCTCAGTCGACATGTCGCTGCCCCCAAACTACTGGATCCAATATAGCGTCCAAGATGTCTCGCAAAACTACCCGGACAACATATTGGATCCAGTCGTCCGGGGGGCGGCGACATGTCGACTCAGGATCCAGGCGGCGGGGAAGACGCAGGGTCGGTGGTAAGTATAGCGGAGTGTATGTGTGTGCTTACCACACTGCCCACGGCGCTGCGCTGACCACTCTGCCCACGGCGCTGCACTGACCACTCTGCCCACGGCGCTGCGCTGACCACTCTGCCCACAGCGCTGCGCTGACCACTCTGCCCACGCCGCTGCGCTGACCACTCTGCCCACGCCGCTGCGGTGACCAATCTCACCGCACTCACTGCTAACCACTGAGCCACCCCACTCACTGCTAACCACTGAGCCACCCCACTCACTGCTAACCACTGAGCCACTGCACTCACTGCTACCCACTGAGCCACTGCACTCACTGCTACCCACTGAGCCACTGCACTCACTGCTACCCACTGAGCCACTGCACTCACTGCTACCCACTGAGCCACTGCACTCACTGCTACCCACTGAGCCACCCCACTCACTGCTAACCACTGCGCCACCGCACTCACTGCTAACCACTGCGCCACCGCACTCACTGCTAACCACTGCGCCACCGCACTCACTGCTAACCACTGAGCCAGCGCACTCACTGCTAACCACTGAGCCACCGCACGCAGTACTAACCACTGAGCCACCGCGCAGTGCTAACCACTGAGCCACCGCGCAGTGCTACCACTGAGTCACCTCTATACACACAATTAATTTCACCGCACTCCCCTAACTATTACTAAATAAACTATATATGCATTCTAGACTACCCGATTCTTTAGAATCGGGATGCCATCTAGTACTCTTATATTGTGTGATCCCCGGCTATAATGTCTGTATACTCTTATATTCTGTGATCCCCGGCTGTAATGTCTGTATACTCTTATTTTCTGTGATCCAGGCTGTAATGTCTGTATACTCTTATATTCTGTGATCCCGGCTGTAATATCTGTATACTCTTATATTCTGTGATCCCGGCTGTAATGTCTGTATACTCTTATATTCTGGGATCCCGGCTGTAATGTCTGTATACTCATATATTCTGTGATTCCCTGCTGTAATGTCTGTATACTCTTATATTCTGTGATCCCCGGCTGTAATGTCTGTATACTCTCTTACACCCCCTACCCAGGAGCTGTGGTATATCTTCCCTGTTCCCTCATGGTTGGACACATCCATTACACAGGGACACATTTATAAGATTATCTTGGGTCAGGAACTTTTTTATTTACATCCAATTGTGCATCTAACATCTATTAATTAAAATCTACAATTGTTCGTGGCACAACCCCTTTACATATGCTGTGGATGTCGTTCATTCTTCAATCACTAATAGGAATGTTGCATTTCACTGAGGATTGGCAGTGATTTGCCACATTAGCTTGTATTATCTATATTACTAGCTGTAGAACCCAGCAATCATAAAGAGGGCATGATTAATGGGTGAGGCTAACTGGTAGGGGACAGAGCCATATGCACCCAGGGGGTAAGGTTATGAATGGGCATATAACATATGGGGTGTAATGCAGGGGGTGTGGCTAGCTGGACGGGGAGGAGCCATATACATACGCCGCATTCTGTTAGAGCGGGGCTAACTGGAAGGGGCGGAGCCATATGCACACTGTGCATTTTTGAAAGGGGTGTGGCTAATCGGAGGGGTGGAGACACACATCTGGCATGTCCCAAAAGGGTGTGGCTAAGTGGGTGCACTTTTTAAAGGGTCGGGCTAATTGGAAGGGCGGAGCCATGTGCATCAAACACAGAGGGGCTGTGCAATATGCATATGAAGGGGTGTTGCTAACTGGAAGGGCGGAGTCATGTGCATCCGTCACATTCTGAAGGGGTGGGGCTAACTGGAGGAGGTGGGGCCATATGTATCATGTGCATTATGAACTGGGCGTGGCTATCAAGGGGCGGGGGTATGACACACACATACACTTAGCTTTATATATTAGATATGATGGACCTTGTAGTATTAACCTGGAGCTACGTTATGGCTCATGCTCCGGCCACACAGAGAGCTGCATTCAGTATGAAGCAGAAGTTAGAATGCAGCTCTGGTTGTGACAGGAGACATAGCTGCAGCTCTGCTGAGGCCGGGGGGGGTGGGGGGGGTATTTTTAGCTGCAGTCACATTACGGCCCATGTTTACGGGGCTCAATTTCGCTGATGCTCCTCTAATCTTTCTCTCACCTCTTGCAGAGCGATCACCCCTCTCAGCTTTCCTCCGCTCGTGATATACGCCAGGCTGAGGCCGAGGAGGGAGAAGAGCGTGTGCGTCTGTGAAGGGGAACGCAAATGAGCAAAAACAGAGTAATACCAAAATACAGCGGGAAAAGAGGTTACATTGTAGGTTCCGTTCTAGTGTCCATAGCAACCGGAACTCAACTGTCACTTTACCTCCACCCTGAAAGCTGCACTCTGCTATAGGCCACAAGAACCATCGGAATAAAATGAGGCCCCAGTTACTTCTGCAGAGGCTATAGACACCAGAACGATCTTACTGTGAGGTGATTCTCATAAATGAGGCCCAGTTACTTCTGCAGAGGCTATAGACACCAGAACGATCTTACTGTGAGGTGATTCTCATAAATGAGGCCCAGTTACTTCTGCAGAGGCTATAGACACCAGAACGATCTTACTGTGAGGTGATTCTCATAAATGAGGCCCCAGTTACTTCTGCAGAGGCTATAGACACCAGAACGATCTTACTGTGAGGTGATTCTCATAAATGAGGCCCCAGTTACTTCTGCAGAGGCTATAGACACCAGAACGATCTTACTGTGAGGTGATTCTCATAAATGAGGCCCCAGTTACTTCTGCAGAGGCTATAGACACCAGAACGATCTTACTGTGAGGTAATTCTCATAAATGAGGCCCAGTTACTTCTGCAGAGACTATAGACACCAGAACGATCTTACTGTGAGGTGATTCTCATAAATGAGGCTCCAGTTACTTCTGCAGAGGCTACAGACACCAGAACGATCTTACTGTGAGGTGATTCTCATAAATGAGGCTCAGTTACTTCTGCAGAGGCTATAGACACCAGAACGATCTTACTGTGAGGTAATTCCCATAAATGAGGCCCAGTTACTTCTGCAGAGGCTATAGACACCAGAACGATCTTACTGTGAGGTGATTCTCATAAATGAGGCTCAGTTACTTCTGTAGAGGCTATAGACACCAGAACGATCTTACTGTGAGGTAATTCCCATAAATGAGGCCCAGTTACTTCTGCAGAGGCTATAGACACCAGAACGATCTTACTGTGAGGTGATTCTCATAAATGAGGCCCAGTTACTTCTGCAGAGGCTATAGACACCAGAACGATCTTACTGTGAGGTAATTCTCATAAATGAGGCCCAGTTACATCTGTAGAGGCTATAGACACCAGAACGATCTTACTGTGAGGTAATTCTGATAAATGAGGCCCAGTTACTTCTGCAGGGGCTATAGGCACCAGAACGATCTTACTGTGAGGTAATTCTGATAAATGAGGCCCAGTTACTTCTGCAGAGGCTATAGCCACCAGAACGATCTTACTGTGAGGTAATTCTCATATATGAGCCCCCAGTTACTTCTGCAGAGGCTATAGACACCAGAACGATCTTACTGTGAGGTAATTCTCATAAATGAGGCCCAGTTACTTCTGCAGAGGCTATAGGTACCAGAACGATCTTACTGTGAGGTGATTCTCATAAATGAGGCCCAGTTACTTCTGCAGAAGCTATAGACACCAGAACGATCTTACAGTGAGGTGATTCTCATAAATGAGGCCCAGTTACTTCTGCAGAGGCTATAGACACCAGAACGATCTTACTGTGAGGTAATTCTCATAAATGAGGCCCAGTTACTTCTGCAGAGGCTATAGACACCAGAACGATCTTACTGTGAGGTAATTCTCATAAAAGAGGCCCAGTTACTTCTGCAGAGGCTATAGGCACCAGAACGATCTTACTGTGAGGTGATTCTCATAAATGAGGCCCTAGTTACTTCTGCAGAGGCTATAGACACCAGAACGATCTTACTGTGAGGTGATTCTCATAAATGAGGCCCAGTTACTTCTGCAGAGGCTATAGACACCAGAACGATCTTACTGTGAGGTGATTCTCATAAATGAGGTCCAGTTACTTCTGCAGAGGCTATAGACACCAGAACGATCTTACTGTGAGGTGATTCTCATAAACGAGGCCCCAGTTACTTCTGCAGGGGCTATAGGCACCAGAACGATCTTACTGTGAGGTAACTCTCATAAATGAGGCCCAGTTACTTCTGCAGAGGCTATAGACACCAGAACAATCTTACTGTGAGGTAATTCCATAAATGAGGCCCAGTTACTTCTGCAGAGGCTATAGACACCAGATCGATCTTACTGTGAGGTGATTCTCATAAATGAGGCCCAGTTACTTCTGTAGAGACTATAGACACCAGAACGATCTTACTGTGAGGTAATTCTCATAAAAGAGGCCCAGTTACTTCTGCAGAGGCTATAGGCACCAGAACGATCTTACTGTGAGGTGATTCTCATAAATGAGGCCCCAGTTACTTCTGCAGAGGCTATAGACACCAGAACGATCTTACTGTGAGGTGATTCTCATAAATGAGGCCCAGTTACTTCTGCAGAGGCAATAGACACCAGAACGATCTTACTGTGAGGTGATTCTCATAAATGAGGCCCCAGTTACTTCTGCAGAGGCTATAGACACCAGAACGATCTTACTGTGAGGTGATTCTCATAAATGAGGCCCAGTTACTTCTGCAGAGGCAATAGACACCAGAACGATCTTACTGTGAGGTGATTCTCATAAATGGGGCCCAGTTACTTCTGCAGAGGCTATAGACACCAGAACGATCTTACTGTGAGGTGATTCTCATAAATGAGGCCCAGTTACTTCTGCAGAGGCTATACACACCAGAACGATCTTACTGTGAGGTGATTCTCATAAACGAGGCCCCAGTTACTTCTGCAGAGGCTATACACACCAGAACGATCTTACTGTGAGGTAATTCCCATAAACGAGGCCCAGTTACTTCTGCAGAGGCTATAGACACCAGAACGATCTTACTGTGAGGTGATTCTCATAAATGAGGCCCCAGTTACTTCTGCAGAGGCTATAGACACCAGAACGATCTTACTGTGAGGTGATTCTCATAAATGAGGCCCCAGTTACTTCTGCAGAGGCTATAGACACCAGAACGATCTTACTGTGAGGTGATTCTCATAAATGAGGCCCCAGTTACTTCTGCAGAGGCTATAGACACCAGAACGATCTTACTGTGAGGTAATTCTCATAAATGAGGCCCAGTTACTTCTGCAGAGACTATAGACACCAGAACGATCTTACTGTGAGGTGATTCTCATAAATGAGGCTCAGTTACTTCTGTAGAGGCTATAGACACCAGAACGATCTTACTGTGAGGTAATTCCCATAAATGAGGCCCAGTTACTTCTGCAGAGGCTATAGACACCAGAACGATCTTACTGTGAGGTGATTCTCATAAATGAGGCCCAGTTACTTCTGCAGAGGCTATAGACACCAGAACGATCTTACTGTGAGGTAATTCTCATAAATGAGGCCCAGTTACATCTGTAGAGGCTATAGACACCAGAACGATCTTACTGTGAGGTAATTCTGATAAATGAGGCCCAGTTACTTCTGCAGGGGCTATAGGCACCAGAACGATCTTACTGTGAGGTAATTCTGATAAATGAGGCCCAGTTACTTCTGCAGAGGCTATAGCCACCAGAACGATCTTACTGTGAGGTAATTCTCATATATGAGGCCCAGTTACTTCTGCAGAGGCTATAGGCACCAGAACGATCTTACTGTGAGGTGATTCTCATAAATGAGGCCCAGTTACTTCTGCAGAGGCTATAGACACCAGAACGATCTTACTGTGAGGTGATTCTCATAAATGAGGTCCAGTTACTTCTGCAGAGGCTATAGACACCAGAACGATCTTACTGTGAGGTGATTCTCATAAACGAGGCCCAGTTACTTCTGCAGGGGCTATAGGCACCAGAACGATCTTACTGTGAGGTAACTCTCATAAATGAGGCCCAGTTACTTCTGCAGAGGCTATAGACACCAGAACAATCTTACTGTGAGGTAATTCCCATAAATGAGGCCCAGTTACTTCTGCAGAGGCTATAGACACCAGATCGATCTTACTGTGAGGTGATTCTCATAAATGAGGCCCAGTTACTTCTGTAGAGACTATAGACACCAGAACGATCTTACTGTGAGGTAATTCTCATAAAAGAGGCCCAGTTACTTCTGCAGAGGCTATAGGCACCAGAACGATCTTACTGTGAGGTGATTCTCATAAATGAGGCCCCAGTTACTTCTGCAGAGGCTATAGACACCAGAACGATCTTACTGTGAGGTGATTCTCATAAATGAGGCCCAGTTACTTCTGCAGAGGCAATAGACACCAGAACGATCTTACTGTGAGGTGATTCTCATAAATGAGGCCCAGTTACTTCTGCAGAGGCTATAGACACCAGAACGATCTTACTGTGAGGTGATTCTCATAAATGAGGCCCAGTTACTTCTGCAGAGGCAATAGACACCAGAACGATCTTACTGTGAGGTGATTCTCATAAATGGGGCCCCAGTTACTTCTGCAGAGGCTATAGACACCAGAACGATCTTACTGTGAGGTGATTCTCATAAATGAGGCCCAGTTACTTCTGCAGAGGCTATAGACACCAGAACGATCTTACTGTGAGGTGATTCCCATAAATGAGGCCCAGTTACTTCTGCAGAGGCTATACACCAGAACGATCTTACTGTGAGGTGATTCTCATAAACGAGGCCCCAGTTACTTCTGCAGAGGCTATACACACCAGAACGATCTTACTGTGAGGTAATTCCCATAAATGAGGCCCAGTTACTTCTGCAGAGGCTATAGGCACCAGAACGATCTTACTGTGAGGTAATTCTCATAAATGAGGTCCAGTTACTTCTGCAGACAATATAGCATCAGGCGTATAATGGAAATTAATGGGAAACTTGAATATTTTTGCAGTTTTCGGAAAATGCTCAAGTTCTCCATTGACTTCCATCATAGTCGATACTTGAGTTGTGGCCATCCGAGCATCCAACCTGTTCTTACGAGTTACCCATACACCTACACATGGCAGTGCCACACTTTACTGAATCGGGATCCCAATTATTTAACCCATGAGTACCCAATAGGGCATTCGGTTTCAGCCAAACTATTGGGGTGTTCATAGGCGAATGACCAGAGCTATATGTTAATGCAGGCAGAGACACCATAACTATAATGCAAAAATAACATCAATATAGTATTTAGCCTACTTGCTGATGGTTAAGATATGTAATAAAATATGTAATAAAGGCGGTGCGGCGCTTTACCTTATGAAGAGACGTCCTCTCCACAAGCTGAAACGGCGAGGGGTCAATGAGGCAGCTATCGAAGGAGGCCACCTTCCCCAGCTCCTGCTGCTCCCACACCGCAATCTGTAAATGGGAGGTATTACCTTAAGGCTGTGTTCACACGTTGCGCTTTTTAGGCAGGAGATTTCTGGAATCACAGAGCTTTTGCTGCTGCTGTAAAAAGCAGCTTATAATATGTATAAAACTCAAAAAATGCAGCAAAATAGTTGAGAATGCGAGCGCCATTGTCCGGTCCTGGTGGACAAGTCATGGCGCTCACACCCTCAGGGCTCCGTAGAATGGAATGTGACGATGTTGCGATACATTGTATCAATTCATGAAATATCTATTCTAAATTCTACCTAAGCTGTACTGGGGTCACCACACTCCGTGGTCACATTGTACCATTCACCAGTAGATTACGGCTCATAGTCTCCCAGATACCTGACCCCATCTTATTTCTTCACCTCGCTTTAGATCATTGATCTTTGTGCCCCATTGTCTTTCTTAAAGTGGACCTGTCTCCAGGTGATAAGTGTTCAGTGTCTGCTCTTATTTCATTGTTGCCTCTTCCCTTAATTATCGTGGTTTTTTTTTTTTCTTTAATCTTCCATACAGTTCGAGAGGTTTGAGACTTTTTAATTAGTGTCAGTTGCTAGGGGGCAGGTCTCTTAGATCCTCTTGGGCGTGTCTTTACATTGTTCTGCATAATTACCCTGTGAATTGTTTGACTCAACCTCCACTAGGTGGCACTGATGAATCAGGTTTTTCCTTCTGGAGGGGAGCTAATCTGCATATCTCCTTTACTGGGGAGCATTGCCTGACTTATAAGACTCTGTACACCAGGGGGTGTCTCCTCAATCAGAAAAGTCCCCCTTCCGTGGTCTATGTCTTTATGTGTCACTCACCTCTTCTGGTGTCATTGGGTCTTCAAGATCTGATTCCTGCAGAAAGAAAAGAAAATGAACCATTGATTTGTGTCCTCATGTGACCGGTCTCTTCTTCATCAAGGGTTCGAGGAACATTTTCAACGCTTCCAATACAAAATCAGTATATCGGGCCCTCTGCTGGCTGCCATATGTAAGTTATTATACTTATGGGGTAGAGGTTCCACCTCCAACCCCGGAGCCCCTCAGTGCATGACTTTATGCCGGAGTTCCTCTTTACGGAGTAACATTGATGGTCCATCAGCCGGAGTATTAGTGATTTTAGGAAACGCAGGAGAAAATGTAGAATTTTAAAACATTTTAATATATAATAATGGGGGCGCAATCCACTGCCCGAAAAAAGCCCTGCTGACCTGCGGAGGGTTTTCAGGATGGTCCTTCTTGGAACTGCGGAAGATTCTCGCTAGTGAAGTGCAGAACCTCCTGCAACAACTTTCTGGAAAAAAACATATTTTTGGTCAAAATGTAAATTTTTTAATTTTTTTTACAAAAGTCGTTTAACCCCTTCACGACCTATGACGCACATATGCGTCACCTCCCACCCTTTGATGCGAGGTCATCATCCCCTGCACATCTCAGTTGATCTCATCAGTTGAGAAGTGTATCTAACAGCACCAATCAGATCTGCGATCTGATCAGCACTGTTAACCCTTTGGATCAGAGGTCCCATGAAGTGATTACGGGACCTCGATCTGTTACCTGGACAGCGCTGGGTCCTGTGATGTCCCCGGAAGTTGTCCTGATTCACTTCCTGCTGGCGATGACCCAGTGACATCATCAGCAGGGAGTGATCGCTTCCCCTATGTAATGAAGTGCTGCAGCTCATCAGTACATAGGACAAGCGATCGCACTGTGCAGCACTGAGGCCCTTTAGGAGCCAGTGTAAAATAAAGAAAAAAAGAAAAAAAATCTTTTTTTAAATGTTTAAAAACATGAAACCCACACAAAAGTTCATATCACCCCCCTTCATCTAATCGAAAATAAAACTATTAAAAAAAAAAGAAGAAAATACACATATTTGGTATCATCACAGTTAGAAATGCCAGAGCCATCAAAATATAAAATCAATTAATTTGGTCACTGCACATTGTAATAAAATACAATAACGGGCGATGAAGACATCACATCTAACTAAAAATGGTATCATTAGATCATTAGAAACATCAGCTCAAGACACAAAAAATAAGCTGTCACATAGCCCCAGATCCCGAAAAATGAGAATGGTACGAGGAGCAGAAAATGGTACAAAAGCACAATTTTTTTTCTTTAAAAACTTCTGAATTTGTTTTCATCACTTACTGTAGATATCAGTAAAAGTAGCATGTTTGGTATCTACGAACTCGTACTGACCCGAGACATCATACCGACACCTCAGTGTTACCATATAGTACTGACCCGAGACATCATACCGACACCTCAGTGTTACCATATAGTGCTGACCCCAGACATCATACCGACACCTCAGTGTTACCATATAGTACTGACCCCAGACATCATACCGACACCCCAGTGTTACCATATAATACTGACCCAAGACATCATACTGACACGTCAGTGTTACCATATAGTACTGACCCAAGACATCATACCGACACCTCAGTGTTACCATATAGTACTGACCCGAGACATCATACCGACACCTCAGTGTTACCATATAGTACTGACCCGAGACATCATACCGACACATCAGTGTTACCATATAGTACTGACCCAGACATCATACGACACCTCAGTGTTACTATATAGTACTGACCCCAGACATCATACCGACACCTCAGTGTTACCATATAGTACTGACCCCAGACATCATACCGACACCTCAGTGTTACCATATAGTACTGACCCCAGACATCATACCGACACCTCAGTGTTACCATATAGTACTGACCCGAGGCATCATACCGACACATCAGTGTTACCATATAGTACTGACCCCAGACATCATACCGACACGTCAGTGTTACCATATAGTACTGACCCCAGACATCATACTGACACATCAGTGTTACGATATGGTACTGACCCGAGACATCATACTGACACATCAGTGTTACCATATAGTACTGACCCCAGACATCATACCGACACGTCAGTGTTACCATATAGTGCTGACCTGAGACATCATACCGACACATCAGTGTTACCATATAGTACTGACCCCAGACATCATACCGACACCTCAGTGTTACCATATAGTACTGACCCCAGACATCACACCGACACCTCAGTGTTACCATATAGTACTGACCCAGACATCATACCGACACGTCAGTGTTACCATATAGTACTGACCCCAGACATCATACCGACACCTCCGTGTTACCATATAGTACTGACCCCAGACATCACACCGACACCTCAGTGTTACCATATAGTACTGACCCAGACATCATACCGACACCTCAGTGTTACCATATAGTACTGACCCCAGACATCATACCGACACATCAGTGTTATCATATAGTGCTGACCTGAGACATCATACCGACACATCAGTGTTACCATATAGTACTGACCCCAGACATCATACCGACACATCAGTGTTACCATATAGTACTGACCCCAGACATCATTCCGATACATCAGTGTTACCATATAGTACTGACTCCAGACATCATACCGACACCTCAGTGTTACCATATAGTACTGACCCAGACATCATACCGACACCTCAGTGTTACCATATAGTACTGACCCGAGGCATCATACTGACACGTCAGTGTTACCATATAGTACTGACCTGAGACATCATACCGACACGTCAGTGTTACCATGTAGTACTGACCCCAGCATCATACCGACACATCAGTGTTACCATATAGTACTGACCCCAGACATCATACCGACACCTCAGTGTTACCATATAGTACTGACCCCAGACATCATACCGACACCTCAGTGTTACCATATAGTACTGACCCGACATCATACCGACACATCAGTGTTACCATATAGTACTGACCCAGACATCATACCAACACATCAGTGTTACCATATAGTACTGACTCCAGACATCATACCGACACCTCAGTGTTACCATATAGTACTGACCCCAGACATCATACCGACACCTCAGTGTTACCATATAGTACTGACCCGACATCATACCGACACATCAGTGTTACCATATAGTACTGACCCCAGACATCATACTGACACCTCAGTGTTACCATATAGTGCTGACCCAGACATCATACCGACACCTCAGTGTTACCATATAGTTCTGACCCCAGACATCATACTGACACCTCAGTGTTACCATATAGTACTGACCCCAGACATCATACCGACACCTCAGTGTTACCATATAGTACTGACCCCAGACATCATACAGACACCTCAGTGTTACCATATAGCACTGACCCCAGACATCATACAGACACCTCAGTGTTACCATATAGTACTGACCCGAGACATCATACCGACACCTCAGTGTTAGCATACAGTACTGACCCCAGACATCATACAGACACCTCAGTGTTACCATATAGTACTGACCCCAGACATCATACAGACACCTCAGTGTTACCATATAGTACTGACCCGAGGCATCATACCGACACGTCAGTGTTACCATATAGTACTGACCCCAGACATCATACCGACACCTCAGTGTTACCATATAGTACTGACCCCAGACATCATACTGACACCTCAGTGTTACCATATAGTACTGACCTGAGGCATCAGACCGACACCTCAGTGTTACCATATAGTACTGACCCGAGGCATCATACCGACACGTCAGTGTTACCATATAGTACTGACTCGAGACATCATACCGACACGTCAGTGTTACCATATAGTACTGACCCGAGGCATCATACCGACACCTCAGTGTTACCATGTAGTACTGACCTGAGACATCATACCGACACGTCAGTGTTACCATATAGTACTGACCCGAGGCATCATACCGACACGTCAGTGTTACCATGTAGTACTGACCTGAGACATCATACTGACACATCAGTGTTACCATATAGTACTGACCTGAGACATCATACCGACACGTCAGTGTTACCATATAGTACTGACCCGAGGCATCATACCGACACCTCAGTGTTACCATATAGTACTGACCTGAGACATCATACTGACACATCAGTGTTACCATATAGTATGACCCCAGACATCATACCGACACCTCAGCGTTACCATATAGTACTGACCCCAGACATCATACCGACACCTCAGCGTTACCATATAGTACTGACCCCAGACATCATACGACACATCAGTGTTACCATATAGTACTGACCCCAGACATCTTTACCGACACCTCAGTGTTACCATATAGTACTGACCCCAGACATCATACCGACACCTCAGTGTTACCATATAGTACTGACCCCAGACATCATACCGACACCTCAGTGTTACCATATAGTACTGACCCCAGATATCATACCGACACCTCAGTGTTACCATATAGTACTGACCCCAGACATCATACCGACACGTCAGTGTTAAGGGGTTAAAGGAAAGGAAGAGTGTGGATTAGTGCAAAGTTGGTGGTTTGGGACAAAAGTCATAATAGGGTCAGATGTAAGTTATTTCCCCCCCAGGTAGAAGAGGCAGCCGCCAATTGCAAGCACCAACTCCAAGATCTCAAACTGTGTCTTCACCTGACCATGCACCTGGTCATCCAGCTCCTCATTCACTGACCTCAATGACAAGGCCACAGCAGAGGATGCCCATCCCACCAGTCTAAAACCCATAGAAGTGAATGGAATCTGCAAATAACAACATGGCGCAGGGTGTGCGGTGTGCGTTGTTACCTCGCTCTGCTGCTGGCATTGCAGGAACCTCCCCAGAATTATTTGGGGTGATGGGACCATTGCATTCCTCGATGGGCTGTAAGAAATAACATAGACACAGAGGGGGTGAATACTTTTTCTGGCTCCACCGGTCGTCTCCCCCCACCTGCCTCCTATCTGGATTTAATCCTGGCACTGATCTCCATTCTACAATCAGCAGCTGATGGAGTTATAGAAACTCACAATGACGGTGATGAGATCCGGATCCGGCGCCCTCATTCAGGTCCTTGTCAGTGCCCGCAGCTGGAGCCTCTCACACGTCCCCTAATTATCTGTGTGCCCCTCTCACCTCTTATAATGGATCCTTCTATCAAGGGCCGTCACATGTCTATAAGTGTGCGCCCAAACAGGAGACCCATCAAGCTGCCACAAAACACTGCAACGCACTCCAAGATCAAGACTAAGATACTGATTATCCATCCTATAGGCCCAGTTACACACACAGATAATTGTGCAGATATTGGTCACAGATCTCTGGTTGCAGTGAAATCATGGACACATTGTTACATTTTGTGGCCGTGTACAAATGGAACAATGTGTCCATGATTTCACTGCAACCAGAGATCTGTGACCAATATCTGCCTTTAGGAGAGATCATCAATATCAGGTCCATACACCCTGTAGTGGCCGTTCTCAGTACTTGAGCTCAGCTCCATACACCCTGTAGTGGTCGTTCTCAGTCCTGCAGCTCAGCTCCATACACCCTGTAGTGGCCATTCTCAGTACTACAGCTCAGCTTCATACATCGTGTAGTGGCCGTTCTCAGTACTGCAGCTCAGCTCCATACACCCTGTAGTGGTCGTTCTCAGTCCTGCAGCTCAGCTCCATACACCCTGTAGTGGTCGTTCTCAGTACTTGAGCTCAGCTCCATACACCCTGTAGTGGTCGTTCTCAGTCCTGCAGCTCAGCTCCATACATCGTCGTAATAGGCCTTCTCAGTACTGCAGTCAGCTCCATATCACCCTGTAGTGTCGTTCCCAGTACTGGGCAGCTCAGGCTCCTACACCTGTAGTGGCCATTCTCAGTACTTAGCTCAGCTTCATACACCGTGTCAGTGGCATTCTCAGTACTGCAGCTCAGCTCCATACACGATATTCCGTTTCTCCGTTCTGCAGCTCACTCTACACAGCTCTATACACCATGTAGTGGCCATTTCTCAGTACTGCGAGTCAGATCATGTACACAGTGTAGTGGCCACTCTCAGTACTGCAGCTCAGCTCTGTACACGTGTAGTGGCCGCTTCTCGTACTGCAGCTCAGCTCTGTACACGGGTAGTGGCCGCTCTCAGTACTGCAGCTCAGCTCCATACATGTGTAGTGCGTCATCTCAGTACTGCAGCTCAGCTCTTACACTGTGTAGTGGCTGTTCTCGGTACTTGCAGCTCAGCTCTGTACACGTGTAGTGGCCGCTCTCAGTACTGCAGCTCAGCTCTGTACACTGTGTAGTGGTCCGTTCTCGTACTGCAGCTCAGCTCTGTACACTGTGTAGTGGCGTTCTCAGGTACTGCAGCTCAGCTCTGTACACCGTGTAGTGGCCGCTTCTCAGTACTAGCAGCTCAGCTCTGTACACTGTGAGTGGCCGTT
Organism: Allobates femoralis; assembly: GCA_033576535.1. Classification (NCBI taxonomy): domain Eukaryota; kingdom Metazoa; phylum Chordata; class Amphibia; order Anura; family Aromobatidae; genus Allobates; species Allobates femoralis. Next base: position 4,188,184 of record JARQOC010000006.1, on the reverse strand, counting down.
CTCAGTACTGCAGCTCAGCTCTGTACACTGTGTAGTGGCCGATTCTCAGTACTGCAGCTCAGCTCTGTACACCTCACTGTAGTGGCCGTTCTCAGTACTGCAGATCAGCTCTGTACACTGTGTAGTGGCCTGATCTCAGTACTGCAGCTCAGCTCTGTACACTGTGTAGTGGCCGTCTCGGTACTGAGCTCAGCTCTGTACACCGTTGTAGTGGCCGTCTCAGTACTGCAGCTCAGCTCCATACACCAGGGTAGTGGCTGTTCTCGTACTGCAGCTCAGCTCCATACACCATGTAGTGGCTGTTCTCGGTACTGCAGCTCAGCTCCATACACCATGTAGTGGCTGTTCTCGGTACTGCCCTTCCTATTGTGATCTGAGCTGCATTTTTGCCCCTTCTAAGAATAGCTCAATAGAAGTCTAAATTCTAGAGAACCCTTTAAGTGCATAAGATATTCTCATTTACAATTAAGGGTGATGTCTCAAAACCAATCCTTTTCAAGTTTTCCTGTTAAGACATACAGAACCCCTCGAGTGGCCTTAATAAATAGTAATAATTAACCGGGACAATCCATGTATTATAAGATCGACCATTCATTTGGCCAGCCCTCATGTAATACTATATCTTGCCTGTAGTGGCCGCTCTGTTCATAGCCTCTACCGGCAGTCTCAACAGAACCTTACTGACCTATTCTCGGCGATGGGATCTTTTTGGGACTGGTGGTTCCTGTTGTGTGATGGATCCAGTGATGACTGTTGGATAAACTCAGCCTAATCTTTTCTGGATTGCTATTACCATATTTCTTCCAGCTACTTCACACCATGTCTGACATTTCTAACCATGAAGTCTATGACAGAATGTGGAAGATGAAGTCCACACGTTGACCTGAAAGATGAGGCAACACAACTAAGTCTTCTTGGTTTATCGTAGACCACCAACGTCTGACAAGTGGACAAAAGTTGCCGGTCCGAGTGTACAAACTATTGGTAAGAGTATCCAACCTGTACAGTCCATAGAGAAGGGTCCCCCATGTGCAAAATGGGTCAGGACATGACATTTCACTATACTCCTGCTACAGATCAGTCTCGCTCTATAAACCACCATGGTCTGAGGGTGCTACAGTCTAAGATTTATTCTCCCATTGAGTGAACCTTTGGTTATCTAGAATCAGCTCATCATTTGTCATCAATGTAGGATGGTGGACCTACAGTCCTGTGCCCCCCTGAAGATTTGGATGATTTCATTGTAGTATGTGTGATTTCATTACATAGAGTCAGGGAGCGGAACTACCGTGGTGCAGCTGGTTCAGCTGCACAGGGCCCCAACCGGCTAGGGGGCCCCTTCAAGCCTGCAGGGGGGCCCCCAGCCGACCCCGTAAGCCATTGTCAGAGGAGAGGAGGGTCAGGCAAGGGAAGCAAAAGCTTCCTGCTTCCCTTGCCTGATCCCGCCCCTCCTCTCCTCTGCCCCTCCGGCTCCCAGGAGCGCACTTGGCGTGGCTCAGCAGGCAGGAGAGCCGCCGCAAACACCTCTCTGACGGCCGCCAGCACCACCCCCCACACCCCCGGACCGCGCCGACGGACCCCCCAAACCCTCCCCCTCCTCACTATGGCTGCACCAGGGCCCCCTGGGTCAAGGGCCGCCACTGCATAGAGTGTATTAAGCAAACTGTCAGATAGTGATAGGAATAATGTAGGAGATGTTATGTAGTGGGGTGTCATAATGTATGATGTGTTGCACTATTTGTAGGTAGAATATAATGTGTAGTGTAAGCTATAGATATAGCAGAGCTGGTTATATGCATAAAGTGTATTGTAAGCTGATGTAGGAATATAGGAGAAAGGTAAACGTTCGTACGGACGGATTGCAGGGACCAAAATTGTTAAATTCTGGAATTAGCTCACAAAGGGAGGTGCCAGTCTTTAAGCTGAGAGGAGAAAGATGAGTCTGAAGTCTGCAGCCAGGAAAGAGCCATGCAGGGGTGAGGGCTCAGAGCTGAAGAAGGAGTCCAGTACTGGTGTTGTGTGTGAAGCTAAGTGATCACAAAGCAGCAAGATGTTTGGATGACTGAACCTCAGATGCTAGAAACCTGGAGAAGGTTTTGTGAGTCGAACTGGGAGAAGGGGAAGTGAGTCCAAAAAGGTGGTCAGGCTACAGGGACCCAGAAGAGATAGGGTGCTGCCTGGCTTAAAGGGAGGAAAGGGCCGTGTTGAGCGTCCTCCTCCAAGGAATCACTGTTTATGGTGGTATATGCTTGTGAAGTGAGCCTAAGTCATCGGACTAGCAAAGAGATGTTCATAAGTACATGCTGTCGCTAGTAACCATTAAGATTGTGCTTCTGTGTTACATAGAAGATAATAAGAGTACTGTCTGCTGTATAATGTTCATTCAAGTTGTGTACAGTAAAGTTTGCCTTGTTTTTACCAATGTCTGTCATCCCTCCCTGGCATCCTTGGGGACTGGGTGAAGAGTGTGACTGGACAAGTCAGAAGGCACTAAAAGTAGGATAATCAGCATCCACACACACCAGGGACTCACAGTTTAATGTAGCGTGTCGGGGTGGACCAATCACAGCAGTAGCCTATGGCAACCAACCGGCATCGCTTCATCAATTCCATAAACCCCTTCCATACAACGTTGTCCTTATACCTTCCTTCTCACCTCTTTCTTCTCCTCCTCCTCAGCACCACCTTCCTCTTCATCTACGTATCGGAAGGAATCCGTTTGCCCCCGGGTCCTGCCGTCCTCTGCCCTTTGTAGGGGGGTGAAGACATGCGCAGTCGTCTCTCTTTACTTAGGACTCTGTCCAGTAAATCCCCAATCTCTGATCTGTCAATCGAACCCAGAAGAACCATAGAATCTGCAAGAAGGGAATATAACATGGCCTCAGTCCCCGAGTCTGGCCCCGCATTAGGTGCTTCCTTCTGACATATTAGTTAGCACAGAGTAAAAATGAGCTGGAAAATAAGTTAAAACTACAACATAATTAATAAGATGTGACCCCAAAACGTTGTAACCAATCCTTTCACCAGATGTATTATATTTAACATACTTTTTGCAACTCACATCAAGGTATGGAAAGTGTCTAGAGAGGTGGCGTGGCTTCAGAAGGCTAAAAAAACACCAAATTCACTAAAAAACATTGGTGTCAAGTAAGGAGAAAAAGTATCTAATACATCTGTCAGGGCCGCCACTAGGGCCGTACTAGCCTTACTTGTTTATGGGGCCCGGTGGAGAAGGGGGCCCAGCAGGGGGAATTAATGCTTTAATAAGCCCCAGTGTCTGGGCCCACCTCTCAACTGGGCCCCACTCTGCCCCCCAACCCCACTCCTCCTCCCGGGCCCTGTCCCCCCACCTCTTCAACGTGGCCCACTATCTAGTCACCACCACGGCCGCCGAAGCAGAGGGGACTGGCCGAGTCTGATATCTTTAGTGACGTCAGGCTCGGCTATACCGCCCTCCGGTATATACCGCCCTCCGCCCAAAAATGTTTGTTAATGAGTTGTCTTACCAGTGGACTCCACTAGGGGCAGCGTCTTGTGAGAGCAGGTCTTCAGGACATTGAGGAGATCCTTGTAGGTGCAGTGAGAAGAGACGTAACGAATCTCCCGCACCATGATATCCTCCACGAAAATGTTATATTTACTGCCAAAATGTAAATATATATATAAATATTTAGGATAAATTTCAACATTATCATTTTAATAGACAAAGTTTTACTTCCCTTTAAGACTTGTGTAACCTACATAAAAATAAACAACTATTAATCTAAATATTACTTTTTAATAATGACATTAGACTGAATAAAAAAATATAGCTTTTTTGTAAATGTATTATTTTTCATGACAAATAAAGAGACAATTGCAATCTGACATGCTAAATCATGAAAACCATGAATGTAAGAATATAGACCTGCATCAATGCTAAGGAAATACATGAAAAAACTGATACATTTCGCATATAAAGATGGCCATTACTATATCTACCCAGTAGTCACGTCACGGCATATCCCTTTACTGGGTTCCCACATTAACATTAGGGATACGCCGTGATGTGGCTACTGGGAGGATATAGTAATGGCCATCCTTATATGCTAAGTGTATCAGTTTTTTCCTATATTTCCTTAGCAGTGATGCAGGTCTATATTCTTACATTCATGGTTTGTATGGGTGATCGATGCTATCACAGGAGGGCGAAGACATCATGATGGGGGCGGGATCGTGAAGCGGTTGCGTCCTTTATTTTGAGGGCGGTGAGGTGATGATGGGGGGCGGGCTCGTGACTGATGTTTGTTCAGCCTGTCATGCAGAGTAGCGGACCGGGTGTACAAACATGGCGGCAGCAAGCGCATTTAAAAAAGGTGTGATGTTACGATGGAGGCCAACTCTATGGCAGCCCTATTATAGGAGGGTGCCGCACAGCAGCGGCGGAGGAAAATCCCAGCCACTGGCAGTACTGCTCAGTGTGCCCTATCAAATGTGCAGTCCCGCCAGCGACCATCACTTGGGTGTGCCAATATGGCGTCCGCTAGGTTTTCTTTACATTTCAGGTAGCCAATCAGATGGTGAGTTCTCAGCGTGGAGACGGTATATGTTTTCCGCATTTTGCAGCGATGACCATAAATTGAAGTAAATGATCGTTATGGGGGCTCTGTATTAATTAGCGCACTGTGATTGATATGGGGGTCTGCTGACCCTACTATCAGGGGGCTGTGATCATTATAGGACTGATTGCCATGGGGGGTAATAATGTCTCCTCAACGGGGGGCCATAACTGTCATTGTTATTGGGAGCACTGCAGCTACTGAGACTATTACCTAATATATAAAGCTGAGTGTGTGTATGTATCAAGACCCGCCCACTCCACTTAGCTCCGCCCACTCTACAAAGATGAGTGTGTATGCATCAAGCCCCACACAGCCCTGCTCACCACTCACTACACATAGCTACGCCCACATCACTGCATTTCCACATATCCCCGCCTGCTCCACATAGCCCCGCCCCTGGGACTATGTAGGGGGGTGGAGCTATGAAGGAGCGAGGCTATATGTGGGAGCGTCACAATGAAAGGGGCAGAGCTACCGGGCGAAGTCAGGCTATGTGAAGGGGTGGGGCGACTGGGAGGGATTGTGCTATGATACATACACACATACATACATTACCATATATGGGCGATATTAACATATATGAGCATTCCGACCATATATGGGCATTTTATGAATAAAATAAAAAAATATACATTAAATTAAAATGCATTAAAAATTGAAAACCTATCATTGCAATTCTAATTAAAAAAAAATGGCTTATGTATAAAAAAATATTAAAAAAATATTGTAGCCGCAGCTCGCTGCATATTCTCCCCGCCAGACCCCAGAAGTCCACCCAGTGAACCTCCAGCCAGTCCCCGCAGTTACCCCCACTAACCCGACACCGCAGCCCCCGCCAGCTACCTCCCACCGCCACCTATATGCTGAGATTTACAAGGCCTGTGGTGACGTCACTATCATCGGCGGAGTCAGGTCACAAGATCATGACGTCACCACAGGTCCTTAACCAGAACGGAAGGGGGAGCAGAGAGCAGCCAGGTAATGCAGCTGCAGCCCACTCTCTCCCCACCGCACGGTCTGCCCCTGCATTCTGCACTCTTCCCCGATGCTCTGAACTCTCTCCCCTGCGCTCTGCACTCTCCCATGCACCCTGCACTGCCCCAGCGCTCTCCCCCGCGGTCCTCTGCTCTCTCCCCCCCCCCCCACACACTCTGCACTCTCTCCCTTGTGTGCTCCCCTGCGGCGCTCTGCACTCTCCCCCCCTCCGCACTCTGCACTCTCTCCCCTGCGCTGTCCCCAGCGCTCTCCCCTGTGGTGCCCTGCACTCTCTCCCCCGCGCTCTATACTCTTCCCCATGCGTTGTACTGCCCCACATTCTCTGCACTGCCCCCGCGCTCTCCCCTGCGGCGCTCTGCACTCTCCCCCCACCACACTCAGCTCTCTCTCCCCTGCGCTGTCCCCAGTGCTCTCCCCTGTGGCGCTCTGCACTCTCTCCCCTGCGCTCTATACTCTTCCCCATGCTCTGCACTGCCCCACATGCTCTGCACTGCCCCCGTGCTCTTCCCTCCGGTGCTATGCACTCTTTCCCACGCTCTACACTCCACCCTCATGCTCTCCCTCCCCCTTTCCCCCCGTTCTCTCCTGTTCTCCTTTCCCCACCCTCTGCACTCCTACCGCCTTGCACTACCTGCTCTCTCCCCCATGTTCTGTCTGCCATGTCCCCCGCCCTCTGCACTTCTACCCCTTTGCTTCTCCCACTCTCTTCCCCGCACTCTGCCCGCTCCCTCCCTCGAACTCTGCTCGCGCTTCCCCCCCCTCCTTGCTCTTCCTGCTCTCTCCCGCCTTCCCACGCTCGGCACTTCCCTCTGCGCTCTTCACTCCTCTCCCCCTGCGCTCTGCCCGTCCTCACACCCCCCTCCCGCTCTGCCCGTTACACCCCCTGCTTGCTATGGCCACTCTTACAACCCCTGTTCGCTCTGCCTGTCCTCATACCCCCCCCCCCCGCTAGCTCTGCCCGCTCTCACTCACCGCTCACCTTGCAGCACGCCGAATGAAGAAGTGCGCCAGTACCTCATGGCATCAACATCTTCCTCATGCTGCTTCCACATGAGAGCTAGCATGGGGGGGACAGAGCAAGTACAGGGGGGCAGAGAGTGACCATAGGGGGGCATCAAGACAGCACGGGGGAGGCGGGCAGAGAGCGACCATGGGGGGGGGGGTAGCGAGGTAGCACGGATGGGCAGAGAAACGACCACATGGGAGAATGGAGTGACCATGAGGGGTAGGGAGATAGCACAGAGGGGGCTGAGAGTGACCTCATCGACGGCAGAGAGTCAGCATGTGGGGGGGGGAGGGCTCAGAGCAATTTCAGTGTGGGCAGGGGGGGGCAGAGAGCGAGGGGGGAAAATAGCGGACAGGGAGAAACAGCACAGGGGGAGAGACGGCCGCCGCCCCCAGCGCCACAGAGCCCGCCCCCATCGTGATGTCACCGCCCACTAGATGTGAGAGCACTGGGCCCACATCTAGTAATAATAATAATAATACTAATAATAATAGTAATATTTAAAAAAAATATATAGCACATTCCCTGAATTGCTTTTTTGCTCATTTCGCTTCACCCACAAAATAAATTAAATATAAAGTGTTCAAAGAGACAAACATATCTTATAGAATGGAATGAATGGTGCTGTAATAATAATAATAATAATAATAATCATAAAACAATAAAAGTGATGAAAACGTTGTGTCTATTTTACAATAACAATAAAAATTATGCAGAAAACATGGAAAAATGTTTTTCTTATGCACAAAGTAAACGATAAAACAACAATAAACATCGGACACTTCCAACTTACAATATAAAGTGAAAATGTCAATGATAAAAGTGGTAAAAAATCCTAAACAATGATCCCAGGTTTATGTTCTGTTTGTGATGACATAGACCAGGGGTCTCAAACACGCGGCCCCTGGGGCTTCACTATGCGGCCCGCGGCACCTTGGACAATTTAATGATGCATCGCCCCAGTGCAGGGGGTCGCTGCAGTCCCCGCTGTGTGATGACTTCCGTCCGTGGCACTAACAAGCTCTGCCACTCAGCAAGATCAATGCAAGGTGCCAGCCAATGAGAGGCCCGCATGTGACATCCTATTCCACCATCAGCTGCGGGCCTCTCATTGGCTGGCACCTTGCATTGATCTTGCTGAGCAACAGAGCTTGTCTGAGCGGCGGCTGGAGGAAATCATAGCACAGCGGGGACTGCAGCGGCCCCCTGCACTGGAGCGATGTATCATTAAAGTGAGAAAAGTGTGAGTGGGTGTGTGTTTGAGGGTGAGTGTGTGAGTATGTGAGTGAGGATGTGTTTATAAGAAAGTGTGTATGAGGTGTGTGTGTGAGTTTCAGTGTGTGTGAGTGTGAGTGTGAGTGTGTAAAAAGAAGGTAAAACTGGATGGGGGCATTATTATAAAAGTAAATCAGGATAGGGGACATCACTATAAAAGGGGATCAGGATGGGGGACAATCAGTACAAAAGGGGACCAGGATGCGGGACCTCACTAGAAAAGGGTATCAGGATGAGGGACATCACTACAAAAGGGGATTGGGATGAGGGACATCACTACTAAAGGGGATTGGGATGAGGGACATCACTACTAAAGGGGATTGGGATGAGGGACATCACTACTAAAGGGGATCGGGATGGGGGACATCACTACTAAAGGGGATCGGGATGGGGGACATCACTACTAAAGGGGATTGGGATGAGGGACATCACTACTAAAGGGGATTGGGATGAGGGACATCACTACTAAAGGGGATCGGGATGGGGGACATCACTAGGAAAGGGGATCGGGATGTGGGTCATTAGTAGAGAAAGGACATTACTACAGGATGGGGGCATTACTACATGAAGGCGATCAGGATTTTTACTTTACTACACTGAGCAAAAAATTCTGGTATTACTAAAAATATCACTTAAGGCGGCCGTCACACGCATCAATTTAATGCACGATATCGTTTGAGTGATCTGCTTTTTGATCACTTAAGCGATATCGTTTGTGCATTGCTACGTGCGATCAAGCGATTTTACAATGTAAAATCGCTTGATTGTTTGATCGCAGATTGGTGAGCCGGAGCTCATATCAAGCGATAATCGCTTGATCAATCTGCTTCATCGCGGTGTGTGACACCAAGATGAACGATCTCCCAGCGGCAGAGCCTATGCTGGGAGATGGTAACTATGGTAAACGTCGGGTTACTAAGCGCCGCACGGCACCTAGTAACCCGATGTGTACCATAGTAACCAGTGATCTCGCTGGTCCACATCGCTGGTGAGTCTGTCTGTGTGACATCTCACCAGCGAAGTGAATGATATTGTTAGCGATCGTGCGTGCACGTGATCGCTAACAATATCGCTATCGATATCTCAGCGTGTGACGGCCGCCTTAGTCCTACAAGGGATGTGGCCCCCCGCTGAAAATCTTTTTCTATGTGCGGCCCACCAACCCAGCCGAGTTTGAGACCCCTGACATAGATGGTCCTGCAGACGCCCTCACCCGCCCTCACTCGGCCTCTCCCCAGGAATATACAGATACAAAGTATCAGAATTTGGCAAAACAAAACTTTTTACAAAAGCTAAAAATAAAAAGTATAAACTTCTGTCGTCTGATCTGCATCGATCCCCAGAGACGTCATCACAGCTGATGCTGAACCGTGTTTACAGATAGAAACGTCTGGAATTGCTGTTTATTGTTCATTTTGCCTCTTAAATCCAATAATAAGAAATGATTGTGATGTCATAAAATGGGTCCAACTGTTACACAGAAATAAGAGCTCACAAGAGCAGTGACACTATGGATTATTTACTGTAATGGTACTGTCACACCTGGCGACGTCGCTAGCGACATCGCCGAAAAAGTGACGTATCAGCGATGTCGCTAGCGACGTCGCGCTGTGTGACAATTATCGCTGGTCGCAGGTTGACAGGTTTACGAAGAGGACCGTAAACCTGTCAACCTGCGACCAAGCGATTAGGCTGGATCGCGCCGTCTGACACCGCCATAGCGATGTTGGCAGCGATCCAGCCTATACTGCAGCATTGCTGCGGATCGCTCGCTGGGTTGATCCCAGCCCAGCGAGCGATGGCTCCGCCCACATCGCTGCAGTGTCACCGGCAATGTCCTGAGCAGTGACACTATGGATTCTTTACTGTAAGAGCAGTGACACTATGGATCCTGTACTGTAAGAGCAGTGACACTATGGATTATTTACTGTAAGAGCAGTGACACTATGGATTCTTTACTGTAAGAGCAGTGAGACTATGGATTATTTACTGTACGAGCAGTGAGACTATGGATTCTTTACTGTAAGAGCAGTGACACTATGGATTCTTTACTGTAAGAGCAGTGACACTATGGATTCTTTACTGTAAGAGCAGTGACACTATGGATTCTTTACTGTAAGAGCAGTGACACTATGGATTATTTACTGTAAGAGCAGTGACACTATGGATCCTTTACTGTAAGAGCAGTGAGACTATGGGTTCTTTACTGTAAGAGCAGTGAGACTATGGATCCTTTACTGTAAGAGCAGTGACACTATGGGTTCTTTACTGTAAGAGCAGTGAGACTATGGGTTCTTTACTGTACGAGCAGTGAGACTATGGATTCTTTACTGTAAGAGCAATGACACTATGGGTTCTTTACTGTAAGAGCAATGACACTATGGGTTCTTTACTGTAAGAGCAGTGACACTATGGATTATTTACTGTAAGAACAGTGAGACTATAGATCCTTTACTGTAAGAGCAGTGCCACTATGGATCCTTTACTGTAAGAGCAGTGACACTATGGATCCTTTACTGTAAGAGCAGTGAGACTATGGGTTCTTTACTGTAAGAGCAGTGACACTATGGATTCTTTACTGTAAGAGTAGTGACACTATGGATTATTTACTGTACGAGCAGTGACACTATGGATTCTTTACTGTAAGAGCAGTGAGACTATGGATTCTTTACTGTACGTGCAGTGAGACTGGATTCTTTACTGTAAGAGCAGTGACACTATGGATTCTTTACTGTAAGAGCAGTGAGACTATGGATTATTTACTGTAAGAGCAGTGACACTATGGATCCTTTACTGTAAGAGCAGTGACACTATGGGTTCTTTACTGTACAAGCAGTGAGACTATGGATTCTTTACTGTACGAGCAGTGAGACTATGGATGCTTTACTGTAAGAGCAGTGACACTATGGATTCTTTACTATCAGAGCAGTGAGACTATGGATCCTTTACTGTAAGAGCAGTGACACTATGGGTTCTTTACTGTAAGAGCAGTGAGACTATGGATTCTTTACTGTAAGAGTAGTGACACTATGGATTCTTTACTGTAAGAGCAGTGACACTATGGATTCTTTACTGTAAGAGCAGTGACACTATGGATTATTTACTGTAAGAGCAGTGACACTATGGATCCTTTACTGTAAGAGCAGTGAGACTATGGGTTCTTTACTGTAAGAGCAGTGAGACTATGGATCCTTTACTGTAAGAGCAGTGACACTATGGGTTCTTTACTGTAAGAGCAGTGAGACTATGGTTCTTTACTGTAAGAGCAGTGAGACTATGGATTCTTTACTGTAAGAGTAGTGACACTATGGATTCTTTACTGTAAGAGCAGTGACACTATGGATTCTTTACTGTAAGAGCAGTGAGACTATGGATTCTTTACTGTAAGAGCAGTGACACTATGGATTCTTTACTGTAAGAGCAGTGACACTATGGA